>JAUPFZ010000001.1:4487500-5687500 GCA_036937285.1 Euphydryas editha
GTACTAACTTTTATCTACTATTATGTTCTTTGTATAGTATTCCAGTCTAATATCGCAAATAAAGAACTTTTTATTATTATATCATGACGAGTCATCACCATCATCATATCAGCCATTGAATGTCCACTGTTAGTTTTCTTTTCAATTTTATTTTTAAGTAGTAGAGCAGTGCGGTTTAGCGCCTTAAACGCCAACTTTTGTCCTTAAAAGTAGTCAGAAGTCCGCAGAGTACACTCTATAACAGAGTAAATTAATGTTGGTTCATAGAATTTATATGTAAATGTTAAATAATTTGTTTCATTTTCAATTTTTTTTTTCATAATTATGTTCAATTCAAAATAATATTATATAACCGCCTCACAGTCATAGTTCCCTATTACAAGGGTATGTCAGAGACACACACAAAAGACAGAAACGCTTAAAACATAACAATTATTTGTCCTCGTATGGCCAGTATAATTTGAACGGGAATCGAACCCACGATTGCTAGCGAAACAGCTATGAGTTTTAACTACAACTCCAACCCGATGCAGCACAATTTAATTACTTATAAATACTTTATTTAAAAAATTTCAAATTGAAATAATGCAACTAATTCGATTCTGTTATTGAATTAAATGATTTTATACGATTACGTCACAATAATTTATGCCTTTGTAACAATATTACGCTTCAACGCGTCCGTGTTGCTACTGAAATACATTACAACTATTTTACATTCGATAAAACCATTTAGTGTTGTGATTTTGCCTTAATTATGACTGACATTGTGTACTTTATTTAATATTGAACAATATTTATGCTGTTAGTTTTATATTAGATTATCTTTGATTTTAATAATATAAACATATTATAATTAATAAAATAGGTAGCTTCTTTTAAATCTAAATATATTTCACTATTCTGGTTTGTAACCACCATTGAGCTAACACCGAATTTTACTGGCAGATGTATTAGTTAATTTTTTGTTACAACTTTAATTTATTACTTTTTTTAGACACTAACTCATTTTTCGTAAAGTGAGTGATAGAGCTGGAAACCAACATGGAGAATGTTGACTCTCGTTCCCATTCTTAACTCACTCTTACATACTTATATATAGCAAGCTATTGAGTTGTATATCTCCAGGTTATTTTTGTGATATGATATGTATAAAGGATTTAAATTATAATTAAATTTAAATACCACGATAAAACCATTCTAAAACTCATCCTGAATCTTCCTTATTAAGTAGCTTCTAAAAATAACTTAAAATTTTACTTAAATAAGAACTTTAAAAATTATTTTCTTTTTTTATGTGTATGCACAATAAACACTTTATTCGTAAAATAGAAATATTTTTGTTCATATATTTTTCATTTCAAGCCTATACACATAATTTATAGAGGGAAGAACATGAAAATACCGTTTCATTCATTCTCACGCTTAAACCGACCGGTACTATTTTTATGCGTCTGCTAAAAGGCTGTTCCGAAGCAAACTACTGCTGGTTTGTGAATATTCCACGTTCTAGCTTTGAACGTGATCACAATTCGAATGTTACAGTGCTCATGCAATGTCTTTAATAGCCGCCATAAATTGAATATGTTAGCTTGTACAAACCCAGTAAAGATGCAGTTAAAATTACCAAAAAAACACTATTATAATAAAGCATCTAATCATTTAATTATTAAGGCTTATTTTAGCTTATCTATTAATTAATACGTAAAGCAAAAACTTTTTACCAATTTTTACGAAAATTACGCGGACTGAGAAGTATGAAATTTGGCACAGTTAAAGTTTATATGGAGAAGAAGTGCAGAATGCTAATATTTTTTATAATAATGCTCAAAAAATATATTAAATTTATTTACAAAAAATACTACACACACCACGGCACATACACATATGTACAATGACATATATACACAAATCTTATATATTTAAACGAGCAATTCTTGTATATATCTATATATAATCGCAATCTCGGAAACGGCTCCAACAATTTTCATGAAATTTAGTATGCGGGGGCGATAAATCGATCTAGCTAGGATTTATTTTTAGAAAATGTTGTTTTATCCCTTTTTTACGCAATTAAAAAATACCATTAGAATACGAAGGTAAATTTCGCTGGCATTGACAAGCTTCTAATAACTCGGATAGGAATCGGGCGGATTCGATCTTTAAGATTTCTTTTTATTTTTTATTTAAATAACCAGTTCCTATTATTTTACTATTATGTCGGTAAAATCGAAAATATTATTTATGTTTCATCAGTATGTAATGTATCTAAATATAATTTAACCGAGCAAAGCTCGGTTATCCAGGTACTTTTATTTATTGTCAAAGTCTGTTGTCACCACGGTCTTAAATACAGGTCTTGAAACGATTTTTTTTTATCGACATTTACTAGCACAGATTAGGTCCAATGTCTGTGGCATATGCCACACCATGTTATGCGCAATCATATTTTTATGATGTTGACAATGCTTTTAATTATAGATTAGGTCGAATTTTCAACCACTGGGCGACCACTAGTGTAGTATTCATTGTCTAATGAAATATATTCTTCAACCATCTCTAACTCTATTTGTGACAGAATTGACAATGCAATAAGCGTAATGCTCGAAGTATATGGTCAGAAATTGTGAGAAAAATTCTAATGATAACATGAAGGCACATTTCAGTTCTATTTACTAGTGCCCTTCACGTCACAAGTAATTTTCTGTCAGAAAGTTTTGACGTCCAGCGAGCATTACAAATAGATTTAAAAAAAAAACGAAATATGCAAAAACGTATATTAAGGCTAAAAGCCATCTTAAAATTATTATTAAACAAGTGCGAGTTGGACTCGCCCATGAAGGGTTCCATAGCAGCAAGTAACATCCTATAAAAGTTCTTGTAGTTCGTTGTAACTTTGATCGATGTTTTAATAATAGTACATATTTTTTAAAAAACCTACGTACCTACTAAATCTCGTTCATACAAATTTTCGGTGGAAGTTTGCATGGTAATGTACATCATATATTTTTTTTAGTTTTATCATTCTCTTATTTTAGGAGTTACAGGGAGGACACACATTTTACCACTTTGGAAGTGTCTCTCGCGCAAACTATTCAGTTTCGAAAAAAAAAAATGATACTAGAAACTTCAATATCATTTTTGAAGACCTATCTATAGATACCCCATACACGTATGGGTTTAATGAAAAAAAATGGGTTTCTACTTCTAAGTATGGGGAACCCCCAAAATTTACTGTTTTTTTTTCTATTTTTATGTGAAAGTCTTAATGCGGTTCGCAGAATACATCTTCTTACCAAGTTTCAAGAGTATAGTTCTTATAGTTTCGGAAAAAAGTGACTGTGACATACGGACGGACAGACAGACAGATAGACATGACGAATTTATAAGGGTTCCGTTATTGGAATTTGGCTACGGAGCCCTAAAAACTCAACAAGAATAAAAAATTAGTCACCTAATTTTCTACTATCTACATACTACCTAAGTACCTAGAAGACCATATACATATTTCTATGAATAACATTCCTCTTTCACTGAAGACGTAGCCATAATAATATTAATTATGGCTTCGTCTAATCAAGATTCAAAAATCGCCATCAGCGCCGTCTATTATGATAGTCTCGAACTTCAAACCGTTTTACAAATAAATCGCAATACGACATTTTGACTTTCCTTCTTCGTCTCTTTTCGTAAAAACTTGGTACGTAATACCAAGTTTTTCTTCTTTCTTTGTTAATTATTATCATTCACATGATATAAAACATTATCTTACACAATGTTATTAGCATTTTTGGATTACATTTAAATGTATTAACTTATCTACTTTTCTCTCTCTCATGCCATCATTCAAAATACAAAACTTTTTGACAAAGTGAATAGAAAAATAATTATTTATTTTTTGGGGTCGATATCTGATTTACTACCGACATACTAAACTAAAAAAATACTACATTCTATAATACGCCAGTCACAAATTCACATAACCAGATCAAGATCGAACCAAAAATGGACTACAGATCAATAAATCAAATAAAAGTTTGACTGCCTTTTTGTATATAAATTAATAATATTTTACTTTACCCAAGAAATTTTTATATACAAATTGGAATGCGCACATATAGGTACCCAAAGAAAATTCCTAAGAGAGCCATTGCATCTCTTTCTACCATGGATTCAAGGCAACTCATAAGAAAGAGACAAAATACCAGTAGTCAACAAAATGCTCGGAACGATTTTTTCACTTTACAAGTTGGAAACAAATCCTTATCTCAGTTATTTCAAGGTGCATATTTGAATATACAATTGTATTAAGTAAGCGTTCCAGTTATGATATAAATTCCTTGACTTTACCAAACCGAAGTCAGACTTAGATTAGGCCGTGTTGAAACTTTGTGTATGTAGTATGTATGTAATAGGACTGAACTGAATTGAGGTGAACTGTAACAGCCTGAAAACAACCCACTGCTGAGCGAAGGTTTCTTCTCCATATAGAAGAAGGGAGCTTAATCCGCCACGCTGCTCCACTGCGGTTTGCTGGATAAATTCTCTACCACGAGTAACGATCTTTATCAGGTGGCTATGATACCAATCGGGACCGACGGCTTTACGTGCTCTCCGAAGCACAGTGGGGAGACCCACAAGGACATACACCCAGACCGGAAACAAATATTTGTACAAACACAAATATCTGTTCCGAGCGGGAATCGACCGCCGGCATGTGGTTTAAAGTTACTACTCGCATCAGTACACCAGAACTGTCGTCAACTATATTCTGTTAATTCAAAAATATTTATGGAGAGACACTCGATATGCATTTGCAGTATTCGTCAGCTGGAAACAGAGAGGGTGCTGTTCCGTCTGTTCTACAGACTCAAAAGATGCCGTTTGAGTGCATAAATAACTATTAAAAGACTAATCTAAATGGAGACAATAATAATATATAGAGCATATCCTTAAGTGCACAATTCCATAGATACTTTATGACTTGCTCCATATACTGTAAATAAATTTAAAATTATTACACGTCACACGGGGCACGTCTTTGATTCTAGCCTTACATTGAACTAAGCGTATATTTTATTGACATGTTCAATAGAAAATATGAAATATTGTACAGATCGCTCACGTAGCGAGTTGATACTACAAAATTGCATCCCTATCGCGTCTAAAGCCTGTCGAATTGAAAATTATATACGAGGTGCAAGAAGCTTATTGCTTTTTCTTATTATATCGTGAGTGTATCTCATTCAAAGCCTTACTAATATAAGTATATATTGAATTCTTCAATACTAAATAATATAATCGTATTATTTAATATTATTCTTATGAATATAATAAAGTAGTAGGTAAGTTAATCTTTTATTTTCGTCTCAAATTGTTCACAGGTTAAAAAAAAATGATACGAAGTACTGGAAGTAGTTTTAAGTTGTCTTTATTTTATAACTGCTAATATTTTTGTTTTTCAAACTAAAAATATATTAAAGCGTTATGAAAAATATTGTTTTATGAATATATGAAATATGAAATGGTTTTTTTTTAATATTTTTAATATAGCAACACTATATCAAGACAAAGTAGATCATTACTCCTAGAGTTTATTTAACTTTAAGATTTCTAAGCGTCTTAACAACCTCAACGCGATAAGACTCTTAATAATAGCGTAGAAGCTTCTGTAACAAGATACTGTTGTACAATTAATTTCCAAAGACATTTCAAGACGGCAAAGTTAAATAATCACTATTTAATACAAAACACAATTTTATTTGGTGCGTTTGTATATTAAATTTTTAGTTTTAAGATTGTCTAGTGTTGTTTTTAAGATTGCCTTTGGATCTTAACTGATAGTGACATATTTAAACAATGCTAGTTCGGGTTCAAATTCATATTTTTCGATGTTGGTATAATATGGGTTTTTAGTATTCAATATTATAATACAAAGCGGAGAAATGTGTTTATTTGTTTCAATGCACGGATCTCAGGATATTTTAAAATTAGAGAATTTTAATCCCTTGCCGCATTGATTTTGAGTAATTAAGTAGTTCAGCAATGCTTTGTCTTTGATCAGTCTTCAAACTGCTGCTTCAAAGTGCTTTTACAGCTAATTTATAATATCGATATAAGATAAATATAACAAAAATTAATTTGACCTTAAAAATATTTTATTAACAACATAATAAATTATCAGTCGGTATCGGTGCGCCGTTAGGTTTGCACGTGCGCTCATTATTACATCGACTACGTGTATTTCTGACTGTGAGTAGTGCAGTGGACTGTGCCCGCGCTCGCGTGAGGCGGTGCGAGTGTTACCTACAATTATATAAATACCTCCGTCGTTTCTGACTACAGGGACGATGGAACCTAAACTTAGTTATTCCTCAGTTATCCAAGCTGTTGCCTTCCCCACCAAAGAGCAAGCCGTTATTATTGACGCAATTGATGACACCCCAATCAAGGATTATGCTTATGCTTTTGGAAAAATAATAGATTCTACACAGATTCGATTCCTCAGTAGAATGTCGAATAATAGGATTTGCGTGTTTGTATCTACGAAAGAAATTGCTGGCGAATTAATAGATAAACATCAATGTATTGTCGTAAATAACAATAAAATACCTATTCGGCCGCTTATTACAAGAAACAAACGGATTATTTTTTCTAACGTTTGTCCAATTATACCACACATTGTACTAGAAAACAAATTAGCGGAATTAGAAATCAAATTAGTTTCTCCAGTAAGTTTTATTAAGGCTGGTATTAGTGAACCCGGCTTCAATCATATTTTGAGTTTCCGACGTCAAGCCTACATATCTCCGGAAGATTTAAAAAAGATACCCGATCGTATGCAAATAGATTTTGACGGCAGCACGTACTGGATATATGCCTCCTCGGATAACATGACCTGCTTCTTATGTAAAAAAGAGGGACATATAGCGAACAAATGCCCAGACAACTTAAGTACCGCCAACAAAACTATAACCAGCGATATCTGTGACACAATAAATACAGTACCTGATTTTCAACCACTCACCACCTTCAAAAGACCGCATCCACCTACAACTGAGTCATCACAAAGTATTGTAATACCAACCGACACTTCAGATTCAGAAGAATTCTCAATAAGTGATGCTGAATCGGGTGAAATTTCAGCCGATTGCTCTGTGAATACTTTGTCAGTTAAAAAGGGTAAACAAGGCATTAAAAAACAAAAAAGAATACCTACACTAGATTTGCAACCAACAGACTTAGAAGAGATTAAAAATACAATAGAAAAAAGTGACTATCCAATGTCTATCTCCGAGTTCATCAACTTTTTAGAAGAATCGTATGGAAAAGAAAATATATTACAAATAAGCCATAGTTATACGGAAGACACAGATAATCTGATTAGAATGTTTAAGGATATTATACCAAAGATTTCAGCGCGTAAAGTTAAAAGTCGTTTGACAAGAATAATTAAAAAACTTAGTTTAAGCTCATAATTATGATGAATCTTAACATTATACAATGGAACTGTCGCAGTATTATTCCGAAAAGGATTGATTTAGAAACGTTTTTGTTTAGAGAAAGTGTACATATATGTGTTTGTTCTGAAACCTGGTTATCAGCGGATAAGTCTTTAAATATATCTGGATATTGTTGCTATAGGAAAGATTGTGATGATGGTTTTGGGGGATTGGTCATTCTCGTGCATAATTCTCTCTCAGCTAACATGATTAACATACAATTAACAGGTAATAAATTGGATATTCTATGTATTGAACTTTTTAACCAATCAAGGCTTCAAAATATTATCGGCGTATACTCTGCTAGTAGTGTAGGAATAAGAAAGCGCGATTATGACGAGTTGTTTTCTCTTTTCAAAAGTAAAACTTTAATATTAGGAGATTTTAATGCTCATCATGCGTCCTGGTCATACATTACTGATAGCAGGGGTCAATTAATTACAGAAAGTTGTTCAGATTATAATTATTCTTTTTTGAATGATGGTAGCCCCACTCGTATTGTAAAATTAAATGACAGGATTATATTTTCGTCTCCTGATGTTTCTTTTGCAAGTCCTGATTTATTACTTTGCTGTTCTTGGTCCGTAATTAATGAAAATTTAAGTAGTGATCATTTACTCATATGTATAAAAATTAAATCTGTGTCTATTCAGAAACCTGTAATTAAACGTAATATTAAACAAGCTAACTGGATAGGATATCAAAATGATATGGACACTAAATTCAATAATTTTTTAATCAATGATTACAATGTACAAAATAACTATGACAGATTTCTTGAAATAATTAATAAATCAGCCGACAAATTTATTCCCAACACCAAGATTAGTAACAGACCAGCATCCAGATTCCAACCAAAACCTTGGTGGAATCAAGAATTATCCAAAGCAGTGGCAGAAAGAAGGCTTGCCCTTTAAAAACTTAGGAAAGATCGTACAGTGGAAAATTACCAATTTTTAAAAGATAAAGTAGTTGCTGTTCGGAAACTAATTAGACAGGCAAAATTTAAATCATGGCAACGTTTTTGTGATAGTATTGACCCGAAAACTACCAGTAGTGATATGTGGCGCAAGCTTCGCTGGATTAAAGGCCACCCAAATAGACCTTATGTATTAACGGAAGGGGATGCTGATGGGTTACTCACTAGTTTGAGTCCTGATGGTGTTGCCTATCCACCTTTTAGGGAGGATTCATTTCCTAGCCACGAGAACGATCATATACCTATAACTTTGGCTGAGTTAACTTCTGCGATTAAACATAAAGACACATCTCCAGGTATTGATGGTATAGTTTACTCTATGATTCATCATCTACCAGTTAGTGCTAAAAAAGTTTTATTAAAGATTTATAATTTAATCTACGTTACTTCTACAATACCTCTCCAATGGCGAAAAATTAAAGTGATAGCAATTCCTAGACGTAATGTTTCTGTAATAAAACATCGTCCTATTTCGCTCATAAACTGTTTCTGCAAAATTTACAATAAAATAATTACTAGAAGGTTAGAATACTTTTTCGAAAAAAATACACTTTTTCCTGAATACATGATAGGCTTTCGGCGTGGAAAATCGTGTGAAGATGGTCTCTCTCGTCTGTCTATGGATGTAGAATTAAGTTTAACTCAAAAAAATATATGTTATGTGCTTTCACGGATATAAAGGACGCGTATAACGGCGTTTCTGTGGAAGTACTTACTGAACGTCTTATTGAATATGGTGTCGATATACGCATTTGTAAATATATAAGAGAATTTCTTCAGTTCAGAACCATTGTTTTTACGTGTTCGAGTGGGAGAGAAATTTGTAGAATTTGTCGTGATGGTTTGGCACAGGGCGATCCGATGTCTCCTATATTATTTAATGTTGTAACCCTGAAAATAAGAAGATTATCTACACCTAACATAAAGATTATCCAATACGCTGACGACTTTGTATTTTACTGTAAGAAAAGCGAAGTTAATGAATGTATTTCACTAATGCAGAACACACTTAAACATTTTGAATTGTTTTTAAACGATATAGGTTTGCAGTTAGCCTTAAGTAAGACTAAATTATGTATTTTTACACGAAAGTATCGCATTCCTAATATTGAAATTAAAATAAATGATGTCTCCCTAGAGGTTGTAAAAGTTGTTAAATTTTTAGGTGTGTGGTTTGATTACAGGTTAAGTTGGAACAAACATGTAAATGAAGCTTATCAAAAATGTTCAAAATACATTAATATACTAAGTTGTGTTAGCAGTTATAAGTGGGGTGTTCATCCTCTTCATTTAAGAAGGATGTATATAAGTTTAATAAGAAGCAGATTGGATTACGGAAGTGCTGTATTTGCTAATGCCAGTCCGAATGTTCTCAAAAGACTAGATTATATTCAAAACCAATCACTTAGACTGTGCGGCAGTTTCACTAAATCTACTCCAATACACGTGATGGAGAATGAAGTATGCATACCCCCTTTAAAGGTTAGAAGGAAATATTTGTCAGACAAGTTTTTTTTGAAAATATTTTCACGACATAATGACTACTTATTAAAAACTATTATTAAATTTGAAAATATTTTTCAATCAGGTAGACGTTACTGGAATAAACATAGTCACTCTTATCTTTTTAATAGCTACAAATACCTTAAACACATACCAATTTCACACTACAGTATTTGGCCTTCTTATAATATTTCCATACAATGTTTTGAAATACCAATAGAAGACATATGTTTTACGGACATTCCAACTATTAATCAATCTCACAGAAGTAAAGAAACTATGTCTTCGTTAGAACTCAAAATTGCTAGTGAAGAACTTTTAGCCATATATACTGATGGCTCAAAGTCTTTAGGTTACGGGGGTTGCGCCTTTTATGATTCACGACGTAAAATAAAATCTCAATTTCTGATTGATAATGAGGATATTCCGATCATGAGCATAGAATTAATAGCCATACTAAAGGCACTGACATATATAGAGAACTCGGTTGATTATTACCAAAACGTAGTTATTGTAACAGACTCTCAAAGTAGTCTTCATCATCTGGTATCTTGTGGGAAGGGTAACATGGGCAGGAACGAGGCTTTCCTCATTATTGAAAGTATTTATAAATTAATACGTAATGGGGTTAATGTTCGTTTGCAATGGGTACCGTCACATGTTGGTATTTTTGGTAACGAGACAGCTGACTCTTTAGCAAATGCAGCACGAACCGAGGGGATCATAATCAATGTTACCTCATATTTTAAGGATTATTTAAAACTGATAAAAAAGACTTGTTATGATGAATGGGATCAGCACTTCCAACAAAAGTCACTAAGCTCTGGCATTTGGTATAGAACCATTGTGAGTAAGCCACCCAAAAAACCTTGGTTTTTGAATGTTAAACTAAAGAAGAGAGATTTGTCCGTTTGTTTTCGTATTCGTGCCAATCATATGCCTTTAAATAATTTTCTTTTTCTAATGGGAAAAAACAACAGCCCCAATTGTACAGTATGTAATCGATATGAAGATTTATATCATGTGCTCTTGGAATGTGATAGAAACGAGTGTCTAAGAAATGAACTTATTTTGGACACCCAATGCAGTAAATTGGATTTCTATTTCTTTATACATAATATTGCAAGTTCTGATTTCAATATAGAAAACAGCGATAGATTAATAAGTTTTATTATACACTCGTTACATTTAAGAGATTTAGACGTGTACTCACCTAATTTAAGTTTGTAAATATTTAGTTAAGGCCGGCTTAATCTTACGATGTATGGCCTTCACAAAATAAAAGATTAAAAAAAAAATAATAATAATAAATTATAACAATAACAAAGCTATATAAATCATAATAGATTGCAGTGTACTGTTTTCGCATAATCGAAATACTTTGTACATTACTGTTTAATCCTGAAATAATTAATTAAAAATTTTATTATAGTTCATAGATACTATATACACTGGTGAATGAGAGAATAAGATCGAGATATGTAGAAGTAGGTGCATGTACGTCCTTCTACTGCTTATAAGATCTTCTCTTACTCATCCCTTAAGATGAAGAACTTATTCGTTTATTTATTTGAACGTACTAATTTTAAAAAAGAAGTACCCAAATTAAAAAAAAAAAAAAAAACATTTTCATAATCCGTAATTTGAGACAGCTGACATACTATTATCTCAAGTATTCCTCACAGGTGGATACATGTACGTACAAAATCGACCTCAGAAGAGACAGAAGATCTGGTTAATTTTGCGCTCAGAGAATAAGAATTACAATTCAACGGGGTAACGCTGCCAGCATTCTTCCTTCCATTTCACCCGGAGATGATTTAGGTTACAATTATCGATAAATCATTATTTTTAAGTTTTAAATTTTAAATGTGTATAATACGGTGACTTAATTTGAAGTAAATGGTCAAAGTATGTATTATTTAAAAGCACGTGAAGTTCTAACATTACATGTATTTAAAGTATATTATAATAAATATATAACTTTATTTCAAAAAGTTGAAATAAATCTCGTGGAAAGTTATATCCCTCGTCAGAGTTTTGATAAAAATACGATTCGAAACAAAAGTTATGTGAGGTATTTTTAACGGAATAATTCACTTTTATACGTGATAAAACATCTGTACAAAAGTGAATTATTCCGTTAGATTCACGTACAATTCACAGGAATGAGGAAATAATTATAAACGCTGGTTAATCTAAACGCGAAGTAAAGTATTTTGTTTAAAACACTAGACAAATCTCATGATTTATGCATGTAATATATCATTTTAGTTCAACTTAAAACAATATTTAAATGATGCTTCCGTTTGGATTTTTGAGTAAAGTCATTTGCTTTTACAAAAAGTAAAGTGGTTTACTTGTACCAAAAACTCAATTAATATTGTGATAAACAAATTAATTGAACCGTATTTGAGTATAAAATATATTCACTGACTATCAGTTTGGATGTGACATTGGTGTGACATATATAGTGTTTTTATGATAGTGTTATATATCGACGACGGCGGCGGATGCGACAAAAAACAACTTTAGCGGTCTTAATGCCAACTACTGTGAGAACTGGGCTCCACAAATCAAATCAATCAAACGCTATATTTCGACAACCCTGACAGCATTCGAAAAAGGTTAAATATAAATGCTTAATTTTATGTAACTTAATTTACAAGGCATGTAATGGCTAAACTCCTTGAATAACAATTGTGTGGATTAAAACCTGCCTTAAAATTGAATTAAATCCCGTATTTCAAAGACTGAGAAGCTGCATTATTTTCTTTCAGTATTACGAGTATACGTGTATGTATATAATAGGGTCCAATACGTAACTCCTCTGAGGAATATTTGTTTTCGATTAATTAGCTTCACAAAGATTATTATTTAAGTTTATGATGCGTAGAATTTTAATTGGATTCAATTAATAAGGCAATAAAATAATAATTGTTCTTGTTCAATAGCCGTGAAGACGTATATTATAGCTATGTCTTCAGCGAAAGGGGAATGTTATTCATAGAAATATGGTTATGGTGTTCTTGGTAGTAGCAGATAGTAGAAAATTAGGTGACTAATTTTTTACTCTTGTTGACTTTTTTTAACTTTTACTAGCCCGTACTTTTTGCCCCAGAATTGTGGTTCGATTCCTGTCCCGAGTCTGGGTGTTATATATATTTACTATATACCATTACTATATTCTATATACCATTACTATATTCTGTTTATAAAATATAATTTGAATTTGTTTTTAGAACATTTTTTGTTAATTTGTTTCTAATTTTAATGTGGTTCGCTTACCATATTTATTTTCGGGTGGTATTGCAATAATTTTTGCTGGGCTGTCTTATGAGAAAAAATCCTATGTGACACTTTTTTTTTTGTAGTGATATATTAAAGAAATTGTTCTTTTGTTGGTAATCTACTTTAACGAAAATGTTAATTATTTTACAACTTTTAAATATTATTTTTTATCGTTTTCTACTTTTGATTTTATAGGTATAATAGCTAGTTGTTAAAATTATCATTTGTAATCTGTAAATTTATGTAGGCGAGTCTTGTCTATTCATCCGTAACTGCTTAATCCATATGTTATGATTGACTCTGCAAGATGCATATAGGATCATATAGCATCATTTTTATTCGGTAATTGAAAAGTTTTCTAATAACGTGTTTGATATGCTCGTGCCAATTCAGCTGACGATCTACATATTATTAAATCTAAATATCTATGAGATTTCACTTCTTTAATAGTGAGAAAATTACAATTAACTTGAGGTTGATGTAAACATCCATGATTATGTGCTATGATTTTAGATTGAGTTTTAAGCCATTATCGTGTCACCATTTATTTAGTATATCGAAATCTTTTTACATGAGTAGGATAGCCTCATTGACATCCTTAGCTGTAACAAGCATACATGTATTGTCAGCGTATTGATATGTAATAAAATGACCAAAAATCTCATTCGTATCGTTGACGTAGGTTATGAAATGTAATGGGCCAAGCACAGAACCTTGAGCTGTGCTTTCAGTAACGATTATTGATGTGCTATAGCTATTACAAATATTAACATGATAAGTTCTGTTTTTAGGTAATTTTTAGGCCAGTTTAAAACAGGTCCACGTATACCTGAATTTTCTAATATACTTATAGGCTTATTATAAGCTTATATATGGTCTAACGTATCAAAGATACGAGAAAAATCAATAAACAATGCTATAACATGTAGTCTTTTATTCATCCACTAATTTATCTGGTCTGTAAAATCTGATAAAAGCATTGTTGTATTTTTTCCTGGTCTAAAACCGAATCAAAGAGAATTAGAATTAGAAATTAAAATTTTTTTTTTTTTTGATATAATGCATTATTTGATTACAAATATATTTTTCTGTTATTTTGTCTATTGAAGATAATAAAAAAATGGTCTATAGTTTTCTGTATCACGTAATTTGCCTTTTTTATGTTCTGGTCTAATACAACCTATCTTTTGTTCTTCAGGGTAAGACTCCATTTTAATGCATGCGCTTATGAATTTAACTAATTGTTTTGAAATATTATCTGAAACGCTTTTAATAACTTTCATTCTAATGCCATCAATGTGGGTCTCCACACCGTGCCTCAGAACAGCACGTAAAGCCATTGGGCCCGGTTGTTATGATAAGCACCTGATAGCGATCGTTACTCATGATAAGTAAATTATATGCTAACCCACAGTGAACCAGTGTGGCGGATTATGCTTCAACCCTTCTCTTCTCATATATGGATAAGAAACCTTTCTCCAACGGTGAGATGTTTACAGTATTTCATTCAGTTCAGATCACATCAGAAGGCGTCCACAGTGCTTTGCCATCCTGTAATAGTAAATTGGCATCTTTTAGACATGCGTCCCCCTTAGCTTTCATCACATAATATTAATATCGTGTAATTGCAGTCAAATGTGGTCTACGTTTGACAGCTTATATTAATGACTGATATTAATATACAGTTACAAAATAAAAGTAATCTGTTTGGAACTTTTTATTTTATTTACCTCCCAGTCTTTGATGATTTTTTGATATTCGATCGTAACTTGAGAACAATGTTAAAGATATTCTGTTAAAATTAAGTCAGGTCGAGTTAGTAAATAGCAAATATTCTACATAAAAAAGAATATTAAACATAAATAAAAACTTTTTTAACAAAAAAGTAAACCAGCGAGAAAGAAAATGAAAAGCGATAAATAAAACAAGGTTTTTTAATCTTAATAAAGAAAGTTCTAGTCTGACGTAAATAATAAGTCTTTACCTATGAAATTACCGTTTTTGATGAAATAAGTTAACGCACTTTTTTTTTCTACATTTTTTATTTTTATTATTCAAAGTAATTACCCATTGTATCAATGCATTTTTTCCAACGTAGTGGTAACTTATTGATGCCTTTCTTGAAAAATTCAGCTGGACGGGAGGCAACAAACTCTTCAAAGGCATTTTGTACTGCCTCTCGGGTATTGAATTTTTTTCCCATCAAAAAGTTATCCGAATTCTGGAAAAAGTGGAAGTCTGTAAGGGCAAGATCTGGTGAGTACGTTGGATGACGGAGAACTTCCAACCCCAGCTCTTGCCACTTGGAGACTGTCTGCGGTCGCGCGTTGTCGTGCAGGAGCAGCGGAGCCGAGCGATTGACCAAAGCTGGTTAGAGACGTGCGAGCTTCCCCATCGTTGTGTTTAGTTCTTCACAGTACTCGTACATATCTGCAGTTATGCTCATGCCGTTTGGTAAGAAGCTGTGATGAATTACACCGGCTCTAGACTACCAAACATTTACCATCACTTTCTTAGGGGTCATTTTTCGTTTAGGGCATTGTTAAGGTACTGAACCAAGATCTAACCAACTAGCTGAGCGATTGCGATTGTCGAATAGAATGAATTTTTCGTCGCAAGTAACAATGCGATTCAATATGCCTTTGTTTGTGTGTCTTCTGAGCAGTGCAAGGCACGTCTCGACGCGTATTTTGCGCTGGCGTTCATTCAATTCGTGAGGCACCCATTTGTCGAGCTTCTTTACCTTACCAATTTGACGTAAATGGAACAATAGTTTTAGTGCTAACTTCGAAAGCTGCTACTAATTCAGTTGTAGTTTTAGAATCATCAGTCTCCACAATCGCCTTTACTTCGTCATTATCGACCAACATTTTCGGCCGACCACGTGGTTCATTTCTTAGGTAAAAATTTCCAGAACTAAAGCGAGAAAACCAATAAATGGGTGGTACAATCGTTAGTAGTGTTCGCACCGTAAACGTCGTTGTTGTTGCGTACCGTTTCTGCCGCTTTGCTACCACGACGGAACTTATACTTCATAATCACTCGAATTTTTAACATAAAAAAACATACAAATGCGATGTAAACAGAACGCTAACCATTAAACAAATGACTAATTAAAAAAAAAAAAATTTAATTTTTAAAATTAAAATAATTTGAAGTTCGACTTCTTAGCGATCTTTTTCATTTTAGTTTTGAAATTGCCAGTTCGACGAAACGGCAATAGGTAAAGGCTGAGTAATTAACGAAGACGACTAAATTACTTCATAAATATATAACCTATGTTAAAATATGTATTAATTAAAATAAAGGTAAAAAAATTTACTGAATTACCATAAATCACTCGCCCAATACCTCACATATTGAAATCCAACGTACTATTTAGTCTTAAGAGACTACTAAGATTAATATAGACAAAATCATATACATAGATATGCTCGAAAATGTCACTTTAACGGTAGGCAAATACATCTGACATTTATTCTTAGGAATTCTGATAAGTGAATTTTAATGCTGGCCCCTTTTATTTTTTATCGGTTAAGAAAACATTTATCCATCTTTGCGCCTCACATTCAACGTAAGATATGTCGCCATTGACGTTGACAGCTGCGTCTGTTTGTTCAGATTAATGGATTCATTAAGACGACTTTTTACGTCTTACGTCGCAAAAACGAGATATTTTATGATATATTAATACAGAAAAGATCTGTTATGATTATAATTGTATCTTTGAGAATAAATAGGCTGTTTTACTTTTACAGGATTTTTACTACTATTTATAAAGCAAACGCAAACTGTACCCGCGATTTAATTGACACTAACACGTTTTGATTTAACACCGTTCTAGTGTAGTGGTGCGTGGTGTTTCCCCACCGTGCCTCCTTGGGAAACTGTACTAAATTTCGAGAAAAAAAGTATTGTCATATCTCGTACATACGAACACAAATCATACCATGTTTCATTCAAATTCATTTAATAGTTTTCGCATGATGTATGACCAAGATACAGACAGCCATACAATAACTAAAAATTAAATTTTTGACTTCAGTATTGATTATTTATAGAGAGATTATTTAATGTACAGATTCAGACCCATTGCAGTTTTATTATAAGAAGAACAATGAGCCGAGATGCAATATTCATACCTAAATAAATATTTAAATAAATATTAACCAACAATCACACCACGTTAACCTAGCCCCGTGGTAAGTTCGTAAGAACTTGTGTTACAGGTACTAGGAACGGAAATAAATTTAAGATATAAATATATATACATAAATACACATCCATGACCCGGTGCAGACATCTATATTCATCATACAGATTATCTGCACCTGGCGGGATTCGAACCCGCGACCGCTGCGTAGAGTGTCCAGTTGCCTGACCACTCGACCAGCCGGCCGTCTCTAATATCGCGATATATATATATATATATATATATAATTTCAATCGTATAAAACAATAAACTCGATCTAACGGAAAATACCGCAAACATCGGACAATTAAAAAGTAGTGTATTGAATTTTTCTTATAATAGAGATGTTTTCCTAATTTTATCTACTAATTATATTTATTGCTATTCAGAAAATATTACTAAGACTGTATAAATATAACAGATAAATAGATAAAAGTGACTCATTCTGAAAATAATGTATTATAAAACAAAAGAAAAATTCTTTCAGTTATAAAAGAAAACAAAGATTATTTACTGGTAATATCGTATTACTGATAAAAATAGTTACTCAGCATTGTAAATATTGTCATGTTTTAGCGTAATGCATTAGGCTGAGCGTACACTAAACACTACTAAATATTATATACATGATTGACATTTTATGAAAGCAAAATCATGACGAAAATCATTTTGCTAGAAGCATTCGACGCATCGTGTGCCCGCACTGAGGGATGATCGGCAGTGCTTTTCCCTCACTATCAAGAGTTGAGTTCGGTAAAAAGAGAGTGCAAAGGAGATCGGCTTTCTCTCTTACAGAATGTTCCAGGGAATCCTCTGGTTCACGCAATGATGGTAATGAAGACTGTCAAAAGTTACAGGGGACAGCTTTGTCAAGAATCCAAAAGGCACGGGTTCCCGTCAAAAGTTCCAGTGGGAAGTCTAATAGCTTTTCAACTATTTTACGAAAGTTTTTGAATCTTGCGCTAAAACATTTATTTATACGTAAAATAAGACATTTGACATTTTTATTATTCATTATTTTGAATTCCTGATATTAGATAATAGATATTAGATATTAGATAATATAATAATTGCAAGTACCATATTGTCAGGGGTATATTAAAATCTGTAAGGGCGGATGATTAACATTCAATAAACATGTTAAATATTCCGTTTTACATATAAATCATAGTGTTAGTGTCCATGAACGTATAAAAACTTAAATTTGCCGTTTTAGCAGTTGTAGCAGTGTTGTTGTAGCAGTTTTCTTCTTGTAAGACCTGGAGACAGATTTGAATTTGGCAAATGGCAAATGTCATGGGCAAATTTTGATTTCAGAAACTACCCATAATTAATAATGTATCATTAGACATTGAGTCCGCCATTGTTCGAACTCTATAACATGTTGATCATTACAGTTTTTAATTAATAATAAAAATAAAAAAATAAAAATTTTGCTTCGCTGGTAAAGCTGCAAAGTAAAACTCATTATTATTACATAAAATTAGTTTTGCCCTTTTTGTAATATACCGTCTGCACTTCATTATACGTTTATCCTTAATATTGTCAATAACATGTTTATCCATACATTTATTATACACACTGATGCGTCTACGGATCATATGTAAATGTAGTACGTTACCTTAATGTGTATCAATTAGCCTGCTCTGTATGTTTAACAATATAGGAAGTCTTAACATAAACGGTATAAGCGTTCAATGTTTTTCAGTAGAAGTGTTGTGTCAGGCTTTTGAAAAAACATACAATAAACACAAACTTCCTAACCACAACAAACATCTGTAGGGTATAAAAATATTTGTCAAGAGTTAGTTTTTGCAACCACTGCATCAATAATACCTGCCAACCTGTCGTCAAAAATAATCTACATGGAGATTATGTAAGAGAGGATATCTCTCATATAGGAGTAATAATGTGCCATCAGAACTCTATCACTCTCCTCTGTTCGTTCATCCGTTTGTTCATCTTTCTATTTTAATTTACATATAATAAAATATTTTTACTCATACAATATCGTTACTACAGCGATGTTACATTTTTTATTTTTCCAATATCCTGAAACTAAAAATATTATAATTTTGTGTATTTTTCATAACACTACCTAGAGCTTCAACATTAACACACCTACTGGTTTTTAATTTGTGTAGAACTTATCAGAACTTTTCACAATGTAAATTTAAAAAAATCCTAACTTAAGCTACTTTTGTTTAGTTTTCATAACTCACGTTCTATTTTTAGTTTAAATTATATTTCTTATAAGCTAAATTACACATGTTTAAATATTACGGCAATTTCAATATTTCAGTTTTACAACCGGTTTTTATAAAAAAAAAGACTTTAATACCCTTTCTTATTTAATTTTTGGACTATGTATACTGTATTAAAATTAAGTACATTTTTAATTATAGCGCGTAGATTTAAATGAATATGTAATGCACTAAAATGTAAATACATCTCCAAGAGTGACAGTTACCAGGGACCGGTCTTAATGCAATTCCCGCAGCTATTTAAAGGCTTTAGACTGAAGGTGCAAGCCAGCTTCGTAGAATTTGGCTTGTCGTATTTATTCTTACATAACAAACCATCGTTGATATTTACTCTAACATTATTTTCTTTTTTGTTCCAAATTAACTACTCTACTATAGTTACACAATATTTGGTCACTTTTTAAAAAATATATTGTAGCCCCGCTGGCTTAACTTTATTTTTTTCAAATCAAAATAGACACCTCAAAATAGATAGCTCTTTGATGATACTACATTTTCTATGAGTGTGGTACTACCCTGGCTGATGGAGCTGTTAAAAAGTGGATTAAACTAGACTTTTAAAAAATATTACGACTAAAATAAACTCTAGTCATTTGCTATCTTCTTCTAAGAGGTAAAGAACATTCTAAATATGTATACTTTTTTATATTATAATATCTGTGAAACAATTGAGATTTGATTTATTAAACAAAAGAAGAATCATCCAAAGCAATCCAAATTCATTGAAGTAGTGAACAGTATCGTCTTACGTACCTACAATATTTTTCTTTATAATGTATACACAAAAAATATCTAATAATTTTAGATCCATCTTCTGGGTAGACGGTTAAAACGTATAAATACAGGCGTCAAAGCAGTTGTAATATCCGGTTAGAGTTTGGTACTTCTAAACAAACCCGGAGGTTATTCGGTTTCGTCGTGTTATTGACGAGCGCCATACATTCATCGTTTTATTGCTAGTTCTGTGTACAATGCCTTTGTGCAGATATTTTTATTTCTAAATGCCTTGCTTGTTTCGACACTGGTTGACGATTATTGAGATTTCTGTTTGCGAGTAAATCTTTAAAAAGTGGTTATATACATGTATAGTATGAGTGGAATTTCATTATTATTATTATTATTTTTTAAATTATCAATATCATTTTAAGCAATAGAATTTTGTTGAAAAACATATGAACAATCTGTTCTTATCATATGCTATCACACATTACGTTAGTAACGAATTTATGGCGTCGTCGGGACTGTTCAGAGGTGAGCCGGACATTCCCCATAGAGGAGAAGTGTGGCCTTTTCGCTGAGGCCAGCCTGTCGCTGGAGCGATCCAGTTGCCACCAGATTTTTTAAAAATGTTTTTAACAAAGACATGTTGAATTATATACGTATGACGTATGTTGAAATTATAATTAAATAGTTCAATTTTGGCTAACAGTTGAAATGTAGCAATACTCATAATCAAAGGTTTACCGAAAACGTGCTATCTAACCGCGAAATTGTCATTGAATCTATACCCTTTGTTACGGAATTTACGATGAGAGGAGACAGTACAGTTTTGATATTAAATACGTAAACTCAAATATATATTATGTACATATTTGTTTAATTAAAAGACATGAGTCACAATAAATGTATATTATGCCGACTACACGCTAGGCCAGGGTTTCCCAATCTATGGGTCGCGAGCGAATTTTTAATGGGCCCTGTCTGTAGAACGACGCACCAACAACCGTGAAAACTGTAAGGCGAAACATAGGAAACACAAAAGGTGTATTTATACCATGATAGACATAAATCAAAGGAGGTAGATGTACAATGGTAGAAAAAAATCATGAAAATAGAATTGTATATTGTATAGGTGCAAAAAGTATAGAACATACTATTATATAAATGCATATTTACGTAGCATAAATCATGTCAAGGAAAGAAACGCTCTTCTGACTTTCTTTTTAAATAACAATATAAATGAAAAATTTCACCTATAACGGGCCGACATACAAAATAATATTACTCTAGTAAAAACTAAATTACACATTATTTATAGCTTTAAAATTCATTGACATCCATCTGACTAAGCACGTAGTTACGTTATTATTATTATTATTTCAATTGCTTCATTCCACCCCTTTTAGATAGGCCAGTCCCAGTAACACCGTACTTCCTTGTTCCAGGAGGCCGTAACTAAGGACAAGCTCTTAATGGAGAATCTTAGCCGCTTGGTTTAATCTGTGCAAGTACACAATGTTGTTAAGTACTGAACTTATTATTATTTTCATTTTTTACCAGAAGTGACCTGATTCCTTGAAATCGTTAACAATCGTTTAGAATTCGCCTTTAGACCGAAATAGATTTCAAGGAGAATAATAAATAGTAATTAAATAAAAAAAAAAAGAAACTTGCAGAAATTGGTCGAATTGATTTAAAATGCCTTAAGATCTTTCTTTTTATTTCTCTTGGCACACAAGCACTTATAACATATGGACTTGCATTATTTTATATTAGTAAAAAACATTGAAATAAAATAAAAACATTATGAAAACTTTATAAATAAAATAAATAAACCTATAGTCATAAACTACGGTTTGCTGAAAACGTGCTCTCTGACCGCAGGACGCTCATTGAATCTGAGCCAATCGTGACGTGTTGATAAAACTCGCGTTGAATTTAAATCACACAAAAGCCACTCGATTAATTTACGTAATAAAAATAAATATGTTGTAATGAATCTATACAATATTCTATGGAATAAAAATACTTCACTTACTTGTAATTATAAAATTCTGACAAGTTCTTACTATTGAAAATACTATAATATCCAGAACTGAAACAGGGTAGGTATAAAATATAGCAGAAAAGTAGCAAAACATGTCAACAGAAGTGGAACCGCGAGGGAAGTGTTGTATATCATTTATGTTTAATTTATATAGGTAGTTATATAATACTTAAAAGTTTTTTAATTTATATACATATATTTTGTAAGCACTGTGAAAATATAAATGTATATTATGATTGTTTCGAGGAAATAAATTGTCTATTGCGATTAAGAGATGTGTTGAAAAATAATAATTGAAATAAATTAATATATAAGTAGGTAATTAAGTTCTTTACTTGTGAATTAATCTTAAGATTATGAAAATGTTGAAATAGAGATTTAAACGAAAATTAGTATTTTAAAAATAATACTTTTGAAGAATTCTAAGAAAATCTTATCTTCATATTTTGGAAAATGAATGTTTAGTGTCATCTATCTCGCCACTAATTAAACTGACCTGACGTATCCATATCTATCTCGCTATCAAAGTGATCCGAGCGATTGAACATATATACAACCCGACAACAACCGTCGGGGCAGTAGCCCACCAGACATAGCACCCGTCTGGTCGGAGGATCCTCCCTTTTCGATGGTGGATGAGGTACTTTACATATAGACATATAGAGCGTATCATATTTAAATCGTTATTATACTAATATTAATTAGACGCTAAACAGTTAAATTCGAAGGCAATAATGTAACTATTGTTTAGATGTATATTTGCAGTAATAGTTTACATCATATAGTAGAACGTCTCACAATACTGCGGCGTGTCCAACAGCGGTCAGTACTGAGACTAATGTGTCTTAAATGTGACTTCAGACGGGTTGCGTTTCTCTTTTAATATTTTTAGACAAGATTGTTTCATAATATTTATCGATATTTGAAATTAATATTTAAAAAAAAACTGCCCATGATATTGAAGATAATGTTAATCCTGAAATTATGTAATGAATAAACTAAAGTGACTGTCAATAAATATTATATAGGTCGATCATAAAAATTCTGTATTATATATTTTTAAATCATTTTAATTTAACAATCACTACTTTAAATTTGATAGAAAATTGTATAATAAATACATATGATACATGACAGGACGGCTATTTTTAATTTCATACATTTTTATAAATGCTTCATACGATATCGTTCGTCTAATTGCGTTTTAAGCTTGTATAACAGTACCTGCATGTGTATGATAAGAGGTAATAAGTTCAACTGAACTGAATCAGCCTGTAAACGTCCTACTGCTGAACAAAAGCATCTTCTATACATAGAAGAAGGGTTAGAGCTTAATTCACCACGCTGCTCCACTGCGGGTTGGTAGATAAATTCCCTACAATGAGTTACAATCACTATCACGTGCGTCCCGAGGTACGATAGAGGGAGAGAGGCATGGCAAGGACATACTCTCAGACCAGAAACATTTAATATTTGTACAAGTAGGTACAAATATCTGCCCAGAGGGGGAATCGAACACACGACAGACGGCTTTACGGTGACAACTTAAACTAGTACCCAGGACGGTTGTCACGACGGAAAATATCAGATAGTTTTTATTTTATTAAAAATTTAAATTAATATCGAATTTATAGTTTTATTTTATTGATTGAACTTGCCAAGCGATAAAAAACATGAGTAGGTATGTAGTGTTGCAACTGTCGTATTACTGCCGTCACATGTCACACAAATCAAAGATGTTTACTTATAAGAAAAATGTTCCTGAAACTGCTGATGGGAGTATTAATACTAGTGGTCGCCCAGTGGTCGAAATTCGACCTAATCTTTAATTGAAAGTATTCTCAACATCACAAAAATATGATTGCGCATAACATGGTGAGCATATGCAACGGTCATTGGACCTGATCTGTGATAATAAATATCGGTAAAAAAATTCGTTGCAAGACCTATATTTAAGACCGTGTTGACAATAGACTTTGACAATAAACAAAATTTGTGTATATATATCATTGTACATATATTGTGTATGTGCCGTATTGTGTGTAGCATTTTTATTAATGAATTTAATGTATTTTTTGATTATATAAAATATTATGATTCTGCACTTCTTCTTCATATAAACTTTAACTGTGCCAAATTTCATACTTCTCCGTTCGCGTAATTTTCGTAAAAAGGGGTAAAAAGTTTTTGCTTCATGTATTAATATATAGATTAATACTATTTAAGTAAAAAAATCAATTAAATTAATTTCTTCATCGTTTTTAGTATGAAACGCCTTAATACAATTGGCGGTTGCGTGGCACCCTCCATATAACTCTTAGGGGCTATTAACTCGTAGCAATCTCGAGTGTCGTGGACATTAGTCTGTGTGTACGCTTCAAGGATTTAATGTCTTGGTCGCCTCATTCACATGCTGACATTACATAGTTGACCACAGACAGATGTATTTAATCATTTTTATATACACCATTACTTTTCCTTTTACTTACACATATTACGATATTAGTAATAACTCAAATTTAACCAGAGTTATGTAGTCTTACTTTTCTTCTTGTATATATAAATATATTGTATAATTATATAAATAGAATTTAATGTATGTATTATATAATTTACTGATCTAAATTATTTCTGTATTCAATATAAAATTCTTGTTAAGTCTTTTTTTACATTCTAGGTATAACTTGTATGAAAAAATTAAGCGAACATATATCTGACAGCGTTTTCTTTTATTTAAAAGAAAGAACAAGTAGTAAGGGAGAGAACAAGTTGTGCATAGGCTTAAGGAATGTTAGCCAGGTAACCCTGGCTACTGGCAGTGTTAAAAGCTTTGAGAAGATCAAAATAGAGTGTATATATTGAAAAGAAACGACAATTTGTCTACAACTTTTACCGTAGTTTATAATGAAGTAATGGAGATTTTTTTAGACAGTTTTTGTCTTATCTGACAAATAATTAAAATATTTATATGAAATATATCAGTAAATATTCACGAAAATAAATATAATATTCTATTTTCCAACAGAAAATAATAGTCCCGACCTCTTTCTTGCTGAGGTATCGTAAAAGGCGATTAAGGCCACGATGGTGCGAATAACTGTACACCAGCCAGGATGGTGATAACAGCAGCCTCACTATATCCTACCACAATATACTGCACTCACCAACCAGCTTGCTAAGCGTGGCTAGTATTGGCAAATCCCTCCGGGGTGATGAGGATGGCCTACGTTCAGCAGTAGACATCCAATGGCCAATGTGTTGTGGTTATAATAAAATATTTTTTATATAAAAAACTACAATTATAGACTACCTTCATCATCTATATGCATAAATATACGACTGGTCCGTGGCGCAGTTGGCAGTGGCCCTATTTTCTGCTCCAGGGTTGTGGGTTCGATTCCCGCCTCGAGTCTGGGTGTGTCTGGGTTATGTATTCATTTATATATGTATTATTTATATGTATATTTATTAAAAAATGTATATCAGTCAACTGTAAAGGATCTAAGCTTATTTTCTCGAATCAAACAACGACTGTTAAGATTTTCACAGATTTATTTCACACACACCCGTTTGGTACAATATTTGAGAATAGTATATCCACATTATCACATCACTTTTTAAACGTCAGAAACATTCATTTGTTCGTTCTTGTGTATATTTAAATAATGTGCTATATTTAAATAATTAATTTAATGTGTTAGTTATGAAACTGAAACTTACTAAATCTAATATTAATGTATGATGTGATAATGAATGTATATTACACAGTATTTAATAGCTAATATTAAATTGTAAAGTGACGTAAATCAGCATGAAAAACAAGGATCGAAACATTCTATATTGAGAATCGAAACACATTTACTTCTTTATACACAATTGATATACATAAAGCTTGATGTTGTTTAACGAAAGTTAACGTAATCAAATTAATAAATAATTTAGAATTTTATAAAATAAATCTAGCTCTCACTCACTGTAAAAGATATAGCTACAGGATATAGGAGCTGTATATTTATATACCATTATCTCGGCTCTACAACATACTCTACAACAATATCCATTATATAATTGAATTGAAATCGTAATTGTCACTAAGCTATTCTCAAGATATGATTAGCTACCTAATCGCGTAATGGGCATACCTCGGAACGATGTTGACACTGATTTATGACTATTGATATAATATATTGTATATGTGTTATATTATTTATGATAACATAAAACAGCTTGTGTTTTCATCTAAAAGCTTGTTATATAATTATTAATGTTAATTTTATATAAAATTTCTTGAAACTTTTTTTTTTTTTTTTTTTTTTTTTTATTCACATCTACAGGCTTACATGCGCCTATACCCTTTTCTTTACATATATTTTATTGTTATATACAGACGTTTTTATAGCAAAAGTAAATAAGTTCTTAAAACTAGACTTAATATCTCTAGTCCCTGAGACGAGAGTCCAAACTGACCACTTTTATACTAATGTATATACATTTTTTTTTTCAATATTATATCTACGTGTATTTCTTATTTATATTGTTTTACAATACTATATCTAAACCTATTTTTAAAATACTATATCTATAGCTAATGTTTTTTTTTTTTTTTTTACAATACTATATCTATTTGCATTTACATTATTATATCTAGTCATAATTCTCCTATTAAGTACTCTATAATTCACATTCACATTTCACACCCACCAATATGTTATATCGATTTATCTAATCAGCACCAGCCCCCAGCTGTGCGAGCACATCCTCAATGACTGCTGTGTCTCTATGATGGATTGCCATCTTGAGGGTGTGCTCCAGGATTTCTTTTGTTGTGGCCTCCGCCGCCCTCCCTACGAATCGGCCGATTGCGTCATCCCTGTCGTCGGCGTAGTAGACACAGGTCTTGGTGTGCCTACTTACCGCGACCACCGCATGCGAGACGCTGTCGTGTATTTTTAGTCTCTTTGCCCGTGTCTGGATGACGATGACCTCCTCGCTCGTCTGACCCTGCGCCTCGTGAATGGTCATGACGCTCGACCCTTCTCCGGTACCATATCCCCGGCCTATTAACTCCTTTTTCTCCTCTTGTGTGAAGACCAGGTACAGGGTCCGGTTCTGTTTTTCGGGTATTCTAGCGCCAGTGAGCCTTTCCGCACGCAGGGAATGGACGATGGGGTTCGAGCTGTAGATCCTGTCGTAAACCTCGCTGATGGCAAGAGCGACATCCTTGGGATCCTCTTGAAACTTTCCTAATACCTACTTTATAAAAATTATAATAAAGTTATTTATTTTGTAAAATATTTATATCGCGTGTTAGTCATTGAAATGGAAAATTGTTTAGCTTATGTTAAATTTTATACGTTAAAGATTTTTATATATTTTCTGACACGAGTATAAATAATAATGGTCCATAAAAATTTCATTAGCAAAAAGTTTTTTTTTTAAACTTATCTTTGAAACAAAATTATTTTGTTCAAATACATAATAATTGTATATTGAAAAACGAAAAAAAAAAGTATTTAAAGAAATTATATAGCTCCACGGTTCTAAGGAGGTTATAGAACCTTACTTTACAGACCATCATACTGGACTATCTTATCAGTGCAGCGATTTGAAACCATTTGAAAGTGCTAATTTAATACTTCGACGTTTACGATAGCGGCGTCACATAAACCCTGCGACAAAAAAAAATAAAAAATAAATAAATAAAAATAAAAAAGGGTACGAATACTTTGTGGAGTCACTGTATATTTCTAGTGTGATGTTTCGTAAACCTCGTTTCAATAGAGTCACAAGGTTATCTCATAGGTTACAATTGCTATGCGCAGTTGATGATTATACACCTTGTTCTGTACAATGCGCCACATAGCTGAATTTGGTCTATGATGGCTCATTAAAGCTGGTCTGTTTTAAGGGGTGGGACTCGTTACGAGTATAGTAGTGATTTTTTTTAAATATCGTATACACAGGGTTCAAGAAGTGCCATTAGACTGAGATTTATAGGACTTGCAGTACGTACTGAAAAGCCTGGTTAAAGCCAAGTCTTCTGATTGCATTGGTCTTCTGATAAACTAGGAAAAATCTGCGTAATCCTCAATGACAAAAAAAATGGTTTTAGAACATAATTTGTTTTCTATGTAAGATTAATTTAATGATATTATTGGCCACCAAAAAGCGGTAAATAAAAATACTGATAATAAATTTCGACTACAATAAAGTCTCGTTCAGACACTGAATCGTAAATATAAAAATTTTAATTATACTTATACTCTCGGTCCTAGCAGCGTGTAAAGATCATTTTTAGTCATATCAGTTTGATAACTTTTAGAGTCAACCTATTATGATACTATTTAATTATATATTTCAATATTATTCTCACAAGATTTGTTTTATAACAGAAATAAATACAAAAAAAAAATAAGTCATAATGAACTCCAAATTTGCTATTGCAATATATTTTAGAATAAAAAATGATGACCGTTCTGGTGTAGTGGTGCGAGTAGTTGCCTCAACGCCGTCTGAACATTGTATTTTATTATTTTTAATATAACCGATAAGTTTCAAAATCTATAGGAAGATCCTAAAAGTTAAGGAGAAATCAACGAAATAATTTATATAAATTAAGGTATAAATTAAGGTCCTTGACCGTAGTTAATACTTAATCAAGCAATTCGTATCCGTCTTGTTTACACTAGACCTATAAAATCAAATTATTTGTTAGCAACGTTGATACTGTGTACTCTATATATTTAGAACCTATATAAATTCATAACCTCAATATATATATATGTGTGTGTGTGTGTGTGTGTATATTGTCTGTCTGTCTTTATGTGCATCAAGCAGAAACTGCTAGCTGCTAACTGTAGCCTTGGACCTATTCCATAACAGTATATTATTTTGTTTTATATTAAAAAAGTCTTTTTTTCTTTTTCTTTTTTTTTTAAATATAATTAAACAGTGATAAAATTAAATTAGCTATTTGTGTGAACAATGCGTAACAAACAAACAATCTGTGAATTCACATGCTAAAAATATCTTTGAGAGATACAAGTTTAGCGATAGGAAAGTAAAACTCTTACAAAATTTAAGTCATGCGTCATTAAATACTATAGCCAATAATATATTTTCCGATCCAACGAAAACTGTAAGGTATTTTAATTTTACTGATGACTCCTTACATACTTTCTAATATAGACCACGTTTAAACGACCAAACAAACATAACAGCTATAATATGTTTGTATTTATAAAGACATTACTATATTCAAGGATATAGTACAATAGTTTTCAATCATATTGTGAATAATAAATCGTGTTTACAACCAGTATTACGCTGCCATAGAATACACGATATAATATGAGGATTATTGAAGATTTAGTGTATTATGAAAATAGTTATACATTCATAAATAATTAAGCTAAGCTTATACTATGATTTATGTTATTACGTACGTTATTACATATTTCTCTTAATGTAGGGATTATCATTTATATTATTTATGATATGAAGTTATTTCATAGTTTTATCACATACTATATTAAAAGTAGGTGATATTCATTAGTGCTTATATATAGGGGAGAGTTGGATAATACCGCGCGTTTGATAATTCCACGCCCTAGCATATTTCAAAAACTAAACGCTAATTGCGCTATCCAGTCCTTAAAGATCACAGTCCGAGTCCTCTACCCCTCCCCGTGCACGACGGTAATTTACTCGGAGCAGCGATTAAGACACATCGTGTCTTACAAGTTTTTACTCTCGTTCCTTATAATTTCGCGGGCATTTTTGACAAGAGGTAAGCTATTCTATATTTGTATTGTAACACATTGATTACTTTTATTTTAATCCTAACATATTATAGAATTAATGACTAGATTGATTTGAATACACAATTAACTTGACTGTATTATTTTGAGGTTATAAAATGAAATAACAGAGTTTTTCAATTCCGCGCCCAGGGCGTGTACGAGTGAACACCACGTACCGGCAAGCACAGTGTCGGACGGCCATCCACGAGATGAACAGACGACTTAAAGAGAGTCGCCGGAAGTCGTTGGATGGAGGCTGCTTTGAAACGGAGTCGATGGGGGGAGGCCTACGTTCAGCAGTGGACATCCAATGGCCGATATGGTTATGATAATTAATCTAGTCGTAAAATAATAATTATATCTAGGTATAGAAAGGAGTCTATGCTTCTTTTTCTACGACCGAGTTTATTCAACGTTGCATTTTTTTTTTTAATTCTAAGTTTACTGAAATTCACGAAATTATTATGGGCACGGTTTTATCAAACCTTGGCACGATATTATCAGACCAGTCTGATAATACCACGCTTTCCCGTTTTTTTATTATTTTGCAATAATTAATTTTTGTTTATTTTTTGAAATATTTTGCCGTGTTGTATGCGTAGCTAAATAAATTCTGTACTATTTACTGCATTTTTGAATATATATATCGAACCTTCTCCGAATTATAGGTCCAAGTTCTTAGAGGCTCGGTAATAACCAACTCTCCCCTATATATATATATATATATATATATATATATATATATATATATATATATATTAGGATGCTTCATTTTAGAGCATAATTTTTTTTCCCAAAGTCCCAACAGAAAATTAAATAAGTACAAAAATTTTGAGCTATAACAAAGCCCTTTATTTTGATTTTAAGCCGTTGTTCATCAAATAGTATGATTTTCCATTCAAAAACCTATGATAAAGCATTTTGTTTTTCATTTCTTCTTCCGTTCGCACAGTAAGCTTTTTTTTCGTAATGTGTTACTCAATTCTTTAAACAATATTTAATCACCTTCAAAAAAGTCCAGTGGGACAAATCTGTTAGTTGAATATTTTTTCACAAATCGTCGTTCTACTCAATTTTTTTTAAATAGCAGTAAATTATATTTTGTGACTAAACTATTGATAGCAGAAAAAAAGTTAGAGGACAAATTTGTAGGAAATTTTGTGCTCTACAAATTTATCCAGAACCTTTTTCTGTACCTCTCACAGTTTAGCTTGTTTAATTCGTAAAAAAAAAATCAACTTACAGATTTGTCTCGCTGGATTTTTTCGAAGGTACCTAATTTAATACTGTGTATATAATTGAGTAGCAAATTAGGAAAAAAAATTTCCCACTGTGCGAGCGGAAGAAGAAATGAATAAAAAATGGTTTTTCATAGGTTTTTATATGGATAACTTTGGGTTTATTGTAGCTCAAAATTTTTGTTTTTGGAGTTTACTCCTTAAGAATCGATTTTCATATAGTCCATTGAAAAGTTACATTTGGGGTTGCGTTTTTTAGAGGACGCAATTTTATTTTTTTGATGTGTAGGGAGGCTCAGTGTAAAGCTAAAACCAAGTTTGTGGGGTCGCCACCCTTGTCCCACGGCCGCCATCTTGAAAATAGGGGTTGAAATGGTTTTTACGATATATCTCTTAAACTATTTATCTGATAAAAAAAGTTCTTGACATTTTTTGTTGCAAATTAAATTATCTACAACTTTGGTCCAGTAACTTTTTGTCGTAGAACTATAAATAAAAAAGTTATAAGCGAAAATGTTCAGAAATTCGAGAAAAAAATTTAAATATTTCGATATAACTTTTTTTTTATCATTTTACGAAAATGATATCAGACCATTTTTGTAGATCGTTTTTTGAGGAACAACTTTTTAATAAAACATTTTTTCATTAAGTCAATAGCTAAGGTTTTACAGCGCTCCGAAGTGAGTATTATTTTTCTTAACTATACATATATTATACGTGTGTACTAACAATGTGTAGAGTCTGGAGGCGCGTTTTTGCTTTTACGTGGTATCCCCAATAGGCATAATTCCACGGTGATTTTCTATATTACAGCTACTCCGTCCTCAGTCTTTTCGATGGACCAGGCTGCGGCTCAGCATCTGATCGGCTTTATGAATTAAATATCAGTGGGAGAACTGGAGAAGGAAGGGGTGTTAATGTCGGCGGTTCATCATCAAAGTCATCTTCATTTATTAATTCTGAGAGCCCCATTACGTTGCTGCAAGTCTCTCCAGAATAATGGAAGCACACTGCAGAACATTTCAGCCCTGCTTTTCGACATCCACACATCGCTCCACAGTTTCCTTTGCAGTTGCAAAATATCAATTTTAGAAGCTCAGGGGGTGCTGGAGGTTTAGAGTTCTGCACTGGCATGAATAATTTTCCACATTTTTTCCAGTCCCAGTCTTCAGGATCAATATTATTACCAAGCCACGACTGGACCTGATGGTAGACTCGGAAAGTATGAAAGCGAGCTGTGTCTTGTGTTGGAGGAAGTGAAGATAAATTAAATGTACTTTTTGTCACTGACTTGCCGAATTGTTTGTATCTTAGGTTGTCAAGAAAATTATCATCTTTATTACCACCGTATACAGAGATAAAAAACGTTCACCAATTACAGTGAGCAAAGCAGGGTCAACTCTCTTGTTGAGAAACAAGGCCGTTCTACTTGCAAACTCTAAGTGTTTTTCCAGGGTTTTCACAAATTTCATTTTACCGATATTGTAAGGAGCTGAAGTTGTGTCACATCCTGAAAAGGCATGAAGAAACAGCAAGTTATCCGTAATTACATCTCCGTACATAAAAACTGAAGCACTATATAATAGTTCTGCTGTTCGTCCTTTTGATGGTTTTAAAAAAAATACATTTGCTTGTTTTCTACCAAGTGCTGTGAGCAATATCAGTATATCAATATCTTCAGCTACAATAGTAACGGTATTGAATAATGGAGATGCAGCAAGAGCAGAGCGAACGATAAGAGTGTCTGCATCTGATTCTGCTTGGTCAACAGTGAAACCTGCTTCCGAGAATACAGTTTTAAGAAGTATAAATAAAGTTAGATTTGTAATTGTATCGACTGGTGTTTTTTCGTGCGGCGCAAACGCTAATAATTATTAATAATTAATTATTAATAAAATTGCAAAATTAATAATTAAAAAAATTATAACAAAAAAAGAAAAAAAAAAACAATAACATGATGACACATTGTTAGTAGGTACACACGTATAATATATGTATAGTTAAGACTACTGAAAAATAATACTCACTTCGGAGCGCTGTAAAACCTTAGCTATTGACTTAATGAAAAAATGTTTTATTAAAAAGTTGTTCCTCAAAAAACGATCTACAAAAATGGTCTGATATCATTTTCGTAAAATGATAAAAAAAAAGTTATATCGAAATATTTAAATTTTTTTCTCGAATTTCTGAACATTTTCGCTTATAACTTTTTTATTTATAGTTCTACGACAAAAAGTTACTGGACCAAAGTTGTAGATAATTTAATTTGCAACAAAAAATGTCAAGAACTTTTCTTATCAGATAAATAGTTTAAAAGATATATCGTAAAAACCATTTCAACCCCTATTTTCAAGATGGCGGCCGTGGGACAAGGGTGGCGACCCCACAAACTTAGTTTTAGCTTTACACTGAGCCTCCCTACACATCAAAAAAATAAAATTTCGTCCTCTAAAAAACGCAAGGTAAGGCCTAAAAAATGTAACATTTCAATGGACTAATATATAAGGCGCCCGGTACGAGAAAAATATGAAAGGTAAAATCTACTGATGAATGACCTCGTTACTTTTTCGGTGCGCGCGCACCTATGGTGCGGTGCGAAAGTAATGTTGCTCTAATTAATATTGAAAAATAATATTTAAAAAATAAATGATAATTGTCAGATAATAATAATTACATAATTTATCAACATTCCTAATGAAATATTTGTGCACATCTGAAATTGACTATTGTGAAAAGTTTAATGTAAAATATTTCGCCGATTAGTTATAATAAATGTATATAAAATGAATAAATATATATTTATATATGTATATTATTTTCATAATTTGTTAATTTACCCTTTCATATGGTATTAATCTTATTTTCAGTTGGATAAACTCTTTTTGCGTATGTTTAGACAATCGTACTTAAGGAGTAAACTCCAGTCGTGCGTCGGAGCTGACACACACAATTTTTTTTTATGACTACAAGATTTTCAGGTGGAACTTTGAGAAAAAATGTTGCTCTAAAACGAAGCATATATACTTATCAAGCAAATGTTAAAGTGAAAGTTATAAATTAAGTACTAATATGTAATTTCGAGCTTTGTCCTCGAGAGTATTAGACATCTCATAAGTATTAGCAAGCTTAATGTTGCTATTTCGAAAATAACAATTAGGGTACGCGTAACGTATATGGGCATTTAATTTTATGTAGGTATTTTAATATCCAGTTCCACTGGATACTACTTAGTTCCACTTTTGTGATAGTTACAAGTAAAGTGTATTAGCGAAATATCTTTTTTTAAAGTAATCGAATATTTTTACATGTAATTTAATATTAGAGCTTGAATAATAACTATTCTCAAAATAATTATTATTCTTATTGAAAGTTACGGTATATGAGCTCTTACTAATGATGTGGATAACTTTGTGGGTTCTCGCTCAAAGTGTTTCATGTTAGAACAGTTCTTTCTTACACGGGGTTAAACTGCGAGCATACATGGAAATATTATTTTGTTAACATGCTAGCTTGCCTTGTTAACGTAAAATGTATGAATAATATTGTGTTGCTACAGTTTTTTACGTTAGCCCTTTATGAGAGACTTACTTTCGCAACCAAATAGCGTAACAATTTATGATAAAATAAGTATTATACTGTAATTAGTTTAACAATTATACCTATATAAACTACGATAACTATTTGACAGAATCTGTTTTATATTTTATAATGTGACTATTTTTATTAATATTGAATATATTATCAAATCCTTAAAGATTTCATACTATAAATACTATAAATTTGGGACAGCTTGGCTTGAAGAGATCTCTTCTAGAGATAATTCCACCTTTATAAACAAACATGTTACACTAATTACTGTACAATTTTTAAGTGCAATAAAGAATATTATATAATTCTTATTCAGTTTTAAGTTTAACTGCGTGGGCACGCGAAAAACAATTCAGTCATAACAATTTAATTGTTGATTTTAAATGACGATTTTTTTTAATTTTTTTTTAAACAATATTATTAAGAGCTTATTTATCTCCAAACCAGCTGTTACAGCTGGGTTCTCACACTATAACAGCCTTAGACATATACTATCATCAGGTCAGACCGATCTTGGATTTTATTGTAACATAAGCATTTAACAATAGAAGTAGTAGTTAGTTAAAAGAATTATCTTATATTCAGTCTTAAATAATAGTCTGCAAGACATCACCAATTCACCATGCCGACAACACTTAATAATAAAATCACATCATTTATTGGAATAATACAATCCACATTTTTCAACATTTTTTAAAACTACATCGCTCTCAAAATATAACGTAATATATTTTAAAATCATTATTTATAATGAGAATATTGGGTGCTACTTAGTATGATTATTATATTATTATATTATTATATATATTATATAAAATTATTTAATACAAGTTATAAAAATACTAGGGATGTTAGCAACGAATATGACACTAAAGAATTAAGTAGTTACACAGTACTTACTACTACTATATATATATATATATTATTATACAGGTTATTCTGTATAATAGTTATTTAGTTTATATTGTTTTATTGTGCCGTGCAGTGACCAGCAGAGACGAATAGTCCTGACCTCTTTCTTGCCGAAGTGTCGTAAAAGGCGACTAAGGCCATATTGGTGCGAACAACTGTACACACCATATTCTGCCACAACACACTGCTCTCGTCAACCAACCTCTAAGGTTTAAATACATCTTCATCAGTAGGCTGAATCAATCAATCAATCAATTAAATTTAATAAATATAGTTTTAGTTATGTAATGAACTTCAAAGGTTTATATCACACTTAAATACTTTCCACAATTTCTCCTTAATTCAAAATCTTAACATTTTGTGTTAAATTTAAATTATTTTTTCAAATTACTTACTCTGGATTTAGTTATACTCGTAAATATGAGTATTTTTAGTTGTCTAAATAAATAATAATAATCTAAAAATGTAAATAAAAAGGCATGGGCAAATAAAGCCTGTGGATGTATAGTAAAAAAAAAATATAATTGTTTATTGACGCATTGATTGTTTGTGCTACCGACCGAACAGTGTGTACCCTAATATTGTCGTTGTCATGCCCGCATACTTCATATGTCATACTTTAATTTTTCTGGGTGATGATAATTAATTATGAAGAAAATTATATTAGCAATGTAACGTCATTATGGGTAAAAAAATATGGCGCCATTCCAAAACTAGGATTCGGGTTTATTATTGTGTACATAAATAACGTGAAAACTATAAAGTTCAGACTCCTTGTAATCTATACTCCGTGATATAAGCCATTAAATAATAATTCATCACGTAAATTTATAAAATATAATACATAATCTACATATAAAATATGTTCGGCAGTGCATTAAGCCGTACTGGAGTTGAGAAATACAGCCCCTATCAAAGCCGGCGATTCATAATGGCGGCATCTGCACGACTCATACGGACGATTGATAACACCGCCATTTATATGGAGCACAAAGTATTCATTATAACGAATTTTATTTTATTTAACTCATTATTAAAATATTTTTCGTTTTCTTGTTCTCAATCATGCTGACACACATTAAACATTATGATATGTATGAATTAAATATGTATTTGTGAATTGAAAATATAAATATCATATAATAGAAAATATAGAACCATTTAAATAGAGCAAATATTAATATTTAAATTTAGGTATGAGGTAAATAACATATTACACAGCAAATTACGTGTGAAAGACGCATTACGAGAAAACGTGCGTGTTTCAAGAGATTCCGAGATATGTATTCCTAGTAATCCACTGTGAAACAACATGCTATCTCCTTTTCCTTATTAGGGGAATAGGCTTTTACCCAATCATGAGATGTTTCAGGCTACTGCGGTTCTACCAGAATGTAAACATAAAAAAAAAAAAAAAAAATTAGGCAATTCATAATATTGCAAACGAAATAAGTCTACTAATAAATAATATATTTTTATAAGTTTTTAGAATTTTACTATAATATAATAATAGGATAAATGTATTATTCTAAAACGAATTATTTTATAGTAATATTACTATTAAAAAACCGAAATATAAGCAAATGAAAACATACGATAATAATAATTTTGTAACATAAAACATCTACATTAGCGAATAAAGGTCACAATTAAATGAACATTATGTATTTCTTTCAAATACATCAAAACATTTATTCGTTTCTCAATTTAAATTTACTTGCCTACCTTCACATGAAATAAATGATATCCCGACTTTCATATGGATTAAGTTCTCAAGGTTGTTGGAAGTATTAACCCATTATGACCTGAATTATTTTTGTGTTGCAGAATTGTTTAATATTTTGATATATAGTTGTGATAAGTCCAATTAATCATTTTTGACAGTTAAATATTTAGTTCAACTTCTACTTCCGGAAAAACTAGCAGGTGCCGTTTGGCACCGCTAGGTTCATATGTTGTCTCAGGTGTCATGCAACTTAAATTAAATAATTTGTTCATTTGACCTATTGCATTACTAGCAGACAGAAATAACTGTTTATGGGGATTACTGTTTGTTAATTAATGAATAAGGTAAGTAGCAAAGACATTTTTTTCAAGAAAGGGAATATATTAAATAAAAAATCTACGTATGGATTTCTAAGTTGCAAGTTGCATAGAGCCCTACGTCACATTTTATGAATTGTAGTTTGGTTTGATTCTTACAGGTCTCTCAAGTACATTTGTGACATTTTTCACTGGGAATCAATAAGTGAGTACGACCATCATAGCGTATTTCGTCAATGACCATGGAGCCAGTTCTGAATGATTTTGAAATCGCTGGATGGCCGCCGCCGCGAGGTTCATTTTGAAACTGCAAAAAATGCGTCTGGATTATTTATCTTGGAAAAGCCAGCTGAGTTTGTGTATTCCCTGCCTTCCTTAACAATAACCAGGCATCGCATACGGCCCCGTTAATGACATCGACCAACATTTTTTCCCCCTGATTCTTATTCAATAGGTGTTTATATTTTGATCCATGTGATCTGTGCATCCCATATTATGTTTGTTACATTCAGTGGATGGTCGCGGAACCTGTATTTTCTTTTTTTTCCGTAGTGCAATACCGACCAACACTTGACACAGATTCGACGCCATGTATGGTGGACATTGCCGTAACTACAGAATTCTCTTTCCATCAAACTACAATTATATCTTCCTCATTACTTTTTATGTGGATATGAGAGCCATGCTGAGCTTTTGTCTTTCTCGTTAGTCAGTGAGAAGACGGCTCTCACGAACGGTTCCCGTAACTTTATACCCGCGTGGTTTTAGATGTGCTAGCAGCTGAAAACTGGTGAACAAACTATCGAAATAGAAACTTGTTGGCAAGCACTTTATATGATCAGGCAAGTTGTTTATTATCGTCACGTACAACCCCTGAAAACAAATTCATTGGTAGATACGAAAATAGTGTGAAAACTAAGATAAGAAAACTATAGTGTTTTGTAAAAATGCTAACGTAACGGCCTACGGGTGCCGTACGGCACCCGTCACCTGTCGCGTAGAATACAACGAACACAAAAAGACGATTGGACAATATTATTGTTTTATTAGGGAAAACGTTGTTTCGAAACAAATAAAAAGTAAATAAATATATCAAATTACAAAAAAATAATAATACTATGAGCTACTTACGTGAAGACGGCATCCATTTTTTGAAAAAAAAATTACTACACTGATAACAAGCGTCCGTGACGGTCGTAACAAAGCATACTGTTTGGTAGAAAGTGCTATAATAGATAACTATCTCTCTAGCACAGCATAGATAATTCAATTTTTGAAATTATTCATTATGACAAGCGTGGGACGCAATAATTCAAATGCATAAAATTGGGTGCCATACGGAACCGCTAGGTCATAATGGGTTAATCAAATTAACTCATTCTTATCTATGCTGCATTGTTAAGATACTTCGAATATATCCTAACGTTGATAACAACGATATATACGTGATATATACATAAAAATAAAATCGAATACATTAATTCGTATGGCTCGAGACGCGACGCGGAGAGCAATTTATTTTTCTTAAAGGCTAATCTGCCTCATGAAGATTGATTATATGCTTGTGACTCGCTAGCGGTTGATTGACATCGCAATTTACTTCATTGGCGTTTTTTTTTTTTTTTAATTTACTCTCTCTTTGTTTCGAATTAAAATTAAACGCATTTGCTCATTCATTTTTGCATTGAAAAAATATATTTTTTTTTTTTTGTAAAACTGGAAATTTAAATGAATTAGTAACAAAAAAGTAGGCATAATTAAATAAAATGTTAATAAAATATTATAAACACAAAAGTCTTGTATTATTAGTTATAACAAATAAATATCGTTTATAATAATATTCTATTTTTCTATAATTATGTAATCGATATGTATAAGACTAATACCAGACTTATTTAAAACTAGACGACACGCGTGTTTTCACCTGTGTTTGTTAAAGCTCTATCTAATAAGTCTAAGCGCGACATCTTTTAACTTCATTCCTTGCTCCATATATAATCTTTTTACTACAAAAGCAATTATTAAAATTGAACAAATACATCTTGAAATTGATATTCAAATGGATTATGGTTATTATTTTAATTATATATTATTACTGACGGCCCGCCCTGGCTTCGCACGGGAATTTAACAATTTTTTTAAAAATTATAAATTTATATTTTTAATCATGTACACCTGCGTCGATAGTGGAAAATATTTTATAATAGACGGATTGAGTTGTCAAACATGTGTCAAAATAAAATGTAATTTAAATTAAAAGCACCAAGGAGTATTGATATCAACTTCGAAGCAAATAACTTTCAACCCCCGTTTGTTAGGGGATGAATTTTGATGAAATACGAAACAGTCTTCAATCAATTCTGTTAAAGAATATTTATGCAATTTTAAATTTATATTTTTTATCACCTACACCTGCGTCGATACTGGAAAATATTTTATAATAGACAGATTGAGTTGTCAAATCAATTTCGAAGCAAAGCAACCCCCTTTAAACCCCAATCATACGTGAGGCAGTAAGCCTTTCGGTAGCTAGAGCGCAAAAAGGATTGACCACGAACATTAGACAAATAAACTTCATAAAAGAGGGTTCAAGGGCAACGGCCAAAAACAAGCCCTACTCAATCCTAGGAGCTGCACATGATTGGATTATTTTAATGGACACGTATGAGAAACACTATAAAATACCAGATGATGTGGGTGTCTCGTCTTCCAGGCCAGACATATTCCTTTTCTCAAGAAGTACTAAACGCATAGTACTTGTAGAGCTTACCGTGCCGTGGGAAACCAATATACCTAAAGACCACGCAATGAAACAGAATAAATACTACGACCTAAGAAACGAATTAACGAGAAACGGTTATGTAGTAAACCTATATGCTGTAGAAGTAGGAGCGAGAGGTATACCAGCTAAGTCTCTCTACAATTTACTAAAGGACCTTGGATTATTTAGGACTGCGGTAAGTTCTTTATTAGAACGTGCATCTAAAGCTGCGGTCGAAGGTTCATACCGGATTTGGCTGGCCAGGGAGAGAGGTATGGGTGAATAAGGGGAGTGTTGTCAGACGTAAAGGGGCCCCTTAACCCTGCACCCGGCTCACAAGCTCCGGGGTTCACTCGTGCCTCTCTTCCCCGGCCACACAATGGACCCGGCACCCGCACGGAGAAACCATTGAATGCTAAGAAGTTTGTCTCTTGTCTCATGATCTCAATAAGAAAAAAGAAAAGGTAAATTGAGCTTTTCAGTTAAATTAATTAGTATCGTTTATGATATTGCTCCGTATTTGACTCTAATCTTGAACAATTGTCTTGAAGTTGATTCTTTCCTAGATTTATTAGAAATAAAATTAATTATATTTATTTCCCTTAACGGTTTCACTAACAATTTCCTCGTATTAGCTGTGGTGAATAATTTGTCGTGATTGGTAGAATATTTTTGAGTTTATTTAGATAAACCTCTAGAACTTTAATATAGTTCTTGGTTCTTTTATTGGCACTAGTTAAACTTTTTAGCGTACTTTTTAGGTTTGCAGCTTCCATAATACTTCACTTTTAATAGACGTTGCATTTTGACGAAGTTTATTTCTGCTTTCAGTTTGATCGTTTCTTATGGACTTTTAATCTGCTATCATTCGGGCATTTCTCTGCGTAATTCCAATAGTTAATTTTTTATTAGGTTATTATCATTAGTTTTTTTTTTTGCTACTGAAGATGACTTGAGTAGACACAGAGTCAGTTTGCATATCTGATTCCTCGGAGAGGACTTGTCGCTCCCGAGCATCATCACCCCGATGTTCGGCGACGACGAGTCCTGGAAGGCGATGGTCTCCTTCTGCGAGACAGTAATGTCCCAGAAGGAGACCGACGAGCGGGTGAGAGAAGAGGCCGCCGACGTGGCCTCCATCCGCGGGCGACGAATGGGGATGCGTAGGAGGCGCTACTTAATGCGCCTCCAGTAACGCCCCTGTGCCCATGTCGGGCCGGGATGGGAACCCGGTCCTGCTAGACACGGCATCGTCGGGACTGTTCAGAGGTAAGCCGTACAGTCCCCATGGAGAAGAAGTCTGGTCTTTTCGCCAAGGCCAGCCTGTCGCTGGAGGGATCCTGTTGCCTGCAGATCCGGATCCCTGTATTGCACTGCCAAAGTGCCGATTCCGACATAGGTCTAGGACTGCCTACCCGGGCGTCCTGGATATCATCCGTAAATGGATACCCTGCGACACAAAAAAAAAAGTTTGCATATCTGATAAATTTGGTTGCAATCCACCATACCTTCTACCAATGTCACTTCCCGTCAGCTAGCGTTGCATAACTGTATATTTGTAATAATAGTGCATTATTGTCTATTCGGTGCCGTACATTAAGCAGTAAAGAGTGTTGAAGGAAACAGTAATCAACGTACCAGTCTCTTTACACTTATAAACAAAGACCTGATGCTGTGCCGATAATTTCCGAACTGCACTTGTCACTCAGAACAGTAAAAATATAATAAGTTGACACTTGATAAGGAAATTGAAGTTTTAATGTTGATAATACAAGATTTGGAATTGCTTAAGCATAATTTAAAAATGTTTAGTAATTACCTGCGACACGTTTTCCTTCTTTGCTCGTTGTAGTTGAAGTTAAGATATTCGGTTATCAAATACGACATCGCTTTTAAGCAAATTCGTTTGGAAATGAGCACCTATTCTCTGTAAATCATTTAAATTTAACGTTATACTCACGTTTCACTAATGGCTTACCATTATAGTGTTTACGTTCACGTGTTGATAGGCGTGAACGTGTTTTAACCAACAAAATGAACATAAATTCTGAATTATATAAATCAAATTTTAAATTCTACTTTTTTTAGCTTGTAGCTTTATGCGAGTGCTAATTCAAAAGACCGCGTAAAAGCACACAGCGCTATTTACTGAAATCGTATATTACGTCACTATGGAGGGAAGTGTTACATTGCAACCCGCATCTTTGTTAAGTATAATATAAAAAATAAAATTCGAGGTTGCGATGTAAAGCTTCCCTCCCGTGTAACGTATACAATTTTTTATAACGCTGGGATCGAAAGTTCGGTTGAAATTAAAAAAGATAAAATAGTAATTATTAGGTTTTTATATTAATTTACTCATACATTTGATATTCTCGATGACGTTGCGTATTCTACCTAGCAAAGCGTTGTTATAACACCAGTATGAGCATATGAAATAATTCATTAAGTGAAAAATATAATGAAATAATGAAATAAAAAATAAGATGAAAAATAATACGAGATTTGTGTTATTCTGTGTCACATACGAATTATTACAAGGAAATTGTGAGATTGAACTATAACTTTGACATTTAGGGCCGATTTCACAATTTCTATCCGAAACCAAGTTTAATAAGTCTACCTTTTGCTTAATCGAGTTTATGGTTCGATTCTAATCTTGGTTTTCGTTAAACGGATTTCAACAGCTACAATTCGATCGCTTTCACGAAAAGGAAGGTTGGTGACATAAAGCGTAAGCATCGCCTTAAATCTAAGCGCAGATGTTATGTTATACAGTTTGTCAACGTGTTTTGTCTTGAGTTTTGTGATAATGTTAAAACGAAGGCTTTGCTATTCATACGATATTCGTATGAATAAGAAAATAATTATTCGTACGACTATTTAACAAAATAAATTTAAAAATTATTTATACAATAATTATATGAATAAAAAATAATTATTAAATGAAGTCAAAAATAAAGAAATGAATTTTAACCGTGAAATCGGCCTTTAAAAACAATATACATATTTGCATCGGGACGAAAGTTGACGTATGGCCTCTAAAAATATTCATCATTTGGCCGGGAGGTAATGTGGCTTTTCGTCCCTAAAATTACAATCGAAAGTCGAACTTTTGATCCAGGTGTTATAAAAATGTTTTTGAAATACCAAAACAATTTGACATATTCATTGAATTTATTCGCTAATTTGTATTTTGACGAATGTCTATACCGTCTTTAGTTTACTAGCGGCCATCCAAATTATATTTCCTTAAAATTCTTGTCATTCAAATTTATGCATTAGAGATATCTTTTATCGGATGACACAATTTTTTTATTAGAAGTAGCAACAGAATATAGCTCTAGCTTCGTATGTTTAATGTTAACTTTCGTAAATGTTATTTGTTACTTTAATTGTGTTTTCTTGTGTAAGTCGGTTAAAATTATAATCGACTTTAATTTTAACCGAACTATAATGCTTACAAAGATTTGACCGAAGATTAAGTAGGTTTAGCGATGTATACATTTACATTTTTTTTCAATAATAACAGTCATTTTGTGTATTTTACTCTCGATATTTTTGATGGTGCTAAGATTGCGTTAGTTCGCGTCATTTTAAACGGCAAATTAAAAAAAAAAGCCATTAAGCCAAGCTCTCAATCAAACATACGTTAAATGTATGTATAGCTGTACATGAACTAAACTGAGTCGACCTGTAAGTGTCCCACTACTGGGTAAAGGCTGATGGGACTCCCCACGTGCCTAAGAGAGCACGTAAAGCCGTCGGCCCGTTATCACAGACAACTGATAGTGATAGTTGTTTATAGTAGGGATAAATATCTACCAACCCGCCGTGGAGCAGCTTGGTGGATTAGGCACCAATCCTGCTCGAATAATTATGGAGAGGTCGATTACAGGTTGTTTCAGTTCAGTTGATGAAGTTCTTATATTGATAAACAATATGAATATTGTATTATTATATCAGTTGCAAGTTTTAAACTTACGCCGAGTTTAAGCAAATTATTAAATATTTACCTTTTCTTCTTTTTATTACATTTTCTTCTTTTTAATATATTATATTTATCGTATACGCACAAAAACTGCTACGCCCGCAGTTTAGGAGTGAATTGTTTTTTTTTTATTTTCTTCCAAGTTATATAAGTAAATGTCAATCATAATTAGGGTTCCGTACTCTGTGAATGTCAAATACAATGATTAAAGAACGTAACAAATAATATAAAGCTGACGGCTTTTTTATGTGTTTATACTATGTATTTGTTATAATATAATATGAACTATTTTTTTTTATAATGTTTAATTATCTGGTTAAAAAATGTCTGTTTACGACAATAGATATGAAAATTGATTGTCATTAGGACATTTTTGAATTTTAAAAGTACACCAAATACCTTCTAAATAAACTATTATTTAGAAGCACTCGTATTTTTGTAAAAAACACAATGTAAAAAAATATATTTGTAAATGGAAAACAAATTAACAGTTTATTTTATAATAAACTATTAATTTGTTTTCCATTTACAAATATATTTTTTTACATTGTGTTTTTTACGAAAATACGAGTGCGATCATACATACACTATATATCATAAGTGGTACACATTTTTAGGGTTCCGTAACCAAAGGGTAAAACTGGACCCTATTACTAAGACTCCAATGACCGTCCTTCCGTCTGTCACCAGGTTGTAACTCATGAAACTTCAACTGTCTAACGACAGTTAAACAGTTGAAGTTTTCATAAAGGCTCCCATACATCAGACACGATTTTTCGTCGTTTTTTATAGATAATATTACGGAACCCTTTGTAAGTGCGTCCGACTCGCACTTGGCCAGTTTATCCATTTACAAATAATAAATATTAATTAATCTGTGGCAAGTAAAAAAAGTAGGTGGGAAAATCTCATCAGGTCAGGTTCAATCAAATGAAGAATGAGGCTTATCTTATTTTCATGTTAGAAAAAAAGGATGCGAAGTCGTAACTTGGAAGCAAATAATTAATGTTCCTATTATAATTTAGTTCAACGCTGGAATATTGTAAAAACGTTAAAAGTACGTTACACTTATCCGGGAACACGATACGCCCATTATCCATTTATTCGGTTAGAATTATGGTCATCGCTTTTAACATGCGATGTTTTTTTTTTTCTTTAAATTTCTTATAATAAATATAATATTATTTGTATAAAATTTACTAATAATTGTTTACTTTTTTTTTAAATCTATTAACTTTAAACAAGAAAATTGGTTATAATCATTCTTTGACGATTTTACCGTTATCAAGAAATATTCTGACGTGAGATAGTATAAAACATCACGATATGACTATTACTATGGGAACAGATTAAAATTATGATTTAAAGTATAAATAATTTAATCATGGCTACATTGTGGTCCGTGTGGGCTTCGTCCATCGTTTGACGGTTAAAGTTTGTCCCTCTAGAAAACCCATTTAGCAAGATGGAGTGTGATTGTTGTGTGTGTCATCTTAGACATGGATTTCTCACCCATGCAGCGAGCTATTTTCTCTTTAATGTCTTTGGCGGCTTTTAATGTTGTGGTAGATACTATTCCTACATTCTTATCGAAGTTTCCGACTATATGAGTCGTCTTTCCACACACCAAAACCCTGTTTATTCCTGTCAGTTTTGGTAGTTGCCAGCCAACAAGGTCTGCGTTGATTTCAATGTCGCCTTTGATGGCTTTTATCATCTCAACTATCCTGTCATCTAGCATTACTCTCGTGATCTTTGCAACCACAACTACCGAATATCCCGCAGGTATTGTAAAAATTTGTCGTATCGTAGCTTCAACTATACCTAAAAATACTTTCGTCATTAATAAGACACACACACATACACACACACATACACACACACATACACACACACACTACACACACACATATATATATATATATATACATATATGGCTGTTATTGGGGTGTTATAGTTGTAATAAACGCCTCACAATCAACGTCCAACATTAGAATGAAATCCTGTGTTAGCGGTCTAAAAATAAACACAATTTAAACACAAACAGGCTACAACAAGTATCCGCAATAACTAGTTGCTATGACAATATGTACGATTATATAAGTATTTTAATGGTAGTATTTTATTTTATTTACTTATAATAAAAATAGAAATACAACACAATGTAATATGTGTTATATTTTCTTAAAACATAAATATAAAACATGTTTATAATTAACTGAACTAACCACTTTTTTTGCATAGATGCAATACGACAATCGTCAATATGAATTTGTCGTCGCGCTTGTGTGTGTGTAAGTCATGGTAAACCTTGTTATTTTATGAGAACTTAAGTGTCTGGACAAACCTGATGTAGGTTTTAAGGCACTTATCATAAAATTGTAACCGTGTATATTGTTAAATATATATATATATATATAAAGTACCATACATCGCAATTATAGGCAAACTCATCGTTATTACACATTTATGTGATATTACTCATTAATTCATTATTGTATAATAGTAAAATTAAACGACATAAATTAAAAATAATCTTTTGCTTCTATATTCAGAAATAAAATAATTCAGAAAGAAAATAATACAATTTTATTTAATATAACTACGAATAATAAACGAAATAATGGAACGAGAGAGAGAAATAAAAAAACATTACACCTAAATAGTTCTTATTCGTATCTAGTATCATAATATGTGTTTTTAATTTTACATTCGTATGTACGTACGTTACATTTATCGTATATTATAACATAAGCCCGTGATACCTAATATGTTATATCAAAATATGTTAAAATTATCTCGAAGATAAATTCAGTTATATACGTCTTAGTTACATATCGAGTAGCATAGTATTCTTGACTAACAGAAGCAAACATAAGCTGGCCTAACGTCAGAAATAGTGGAGAATTTTGCCATTTTTAAACCTGCTACATGAAAGAAATGAGTGAAGCCTGCTCCCCAAAGACGCGTCCCGTTAAGTTTCCCGTATTCAACGCTCAAGCGGAATTAATTATAATACAAAATCTCTATACTATGGTTCGTCCTTGTGTATAGTCTCTGTGATACAATGTAATCTATTCGCGCGAGATTAAATTTTATAAGCATCAATTTATCTCGATATCTATCTAAGAAACTGTAATTAAATTGCACGCCCCATAAGCAAAGCGTTGAGCTGGATTCAACTCTCAATTCAAGCAAAACGAGTGATTTTTCGAACTTAAAATGTCTGTATTTATCGTATATTGCACTTGTATAATAATTTATATACACTTATTAAGAAGAAGAAAAACTATTTTAAGAACTCATGATATTTTAATGCCATTTTTGTTATTAAAACTAATTAAAAAACTGTTTAAAAAAAGTTCTGTGTTGGACGTCCGAGTGTCTGTATGTGCGAATCTATGCGGTAACGATAATAACCGAAAGACATCACTAATCAACTTTTTTTTTTCTTACGCTTCAGTATAGTTACCTAGAAGAACCTAGAAACCTACCTAGGAATAGAACTCTATTTAATTTCACGGTCTAATTCAATGTGGTTTAATTATTTAAAACAAAAATATTGTGAAAAATGAGATTATGGGGTTAAACTTATAAATAGATAATTTTGAACCACAATACCGACTCCGCTTTTATAGGTCATAACTCATAAGTAATATTTGTAAATAATTAGTTTAAATATATATAATATTCTAAAATAAATGTTTATTAAATAAAATAGTTTAGGTTATATTACCAATAGTAGGTATACGAGTAGTCACCTTAACGCTGGCGGTCGTGGTCTCGATTCCCGCTAAGGACAGATATTTGGATTTGGACAATGTTTATTTCCGGCCTCGGTAAAAGTACGTCGGTTCCAGCCGTTATTAGACACCTGATAGCGATTATTACTCATGTTAGGGAAATTATACGCCAACCCGCAAAAGAGCAGCGTGGTAGATAAAACTCCAAACTTCTCCCGTATAGGGAGGAAGCCTTTGTCCAGCAGTGATACGTTTACAGACTGATTCTATTCAGCCTAGATTATAAATAATTGATCATGATTATTCCTAAAAGAGATCTCCAGTTTTTTTCGACTTTAAGTTTTTAATAGGTACCTAATACATATAATATAAGAGTTTAAATGCGCCGACCTTACTGAGACAAGAGTAAACAAAAGAATTGAAGGAATATTTTGAAACATGTTTGGTTGCTGCTTGGCCAAGTCAAACGTAAATAGAGAAAGAGAAATGATTGGTTTTCTGTCTGCATTAACATCGAACTCTGAATCAAAAATATGCTCGTAAAATTGAAAGCCTTGATAGACACTATAAAATGGAAAATTTAAATATTTCGACTTGAATACTAAACTTTAAATATTAATAAAATAATGTAAAAGCATTTAAATATTTAATAAAAGCATTAAAATATTATTGAAATTTATTTTTAGTTTGAAAGTAACAGACCGAATTACTAAAATATTTAAGGCTTCAAAAAAAGCAAGCCTGTTAAGAATAACCAATTGAGCGTACTAGCGCTGCATCATTGAGCTTTGCTGACTCTAGTGCTAATAATATATTTTACTAAGCAATAAATCTTATTTTAATGTTAACCTGTTTAAAACATGTTATAGTACAATCTTATAACCTCCGTTTTGTGTATAAAATGTGTGCTTCAGTTTTCCGGCATTGAAGGAACATGTAAAATAAAAGTTTAATGGTTTTGTTTTGCATGTATTTCTGGTGTGTTCTTTGTTATAAACTCTAATAAAATAATATCATATTTAAACGTGTATGATAACGAAAAGTGTGTTGAATATGCAATTTCATAATAATAAATTATATATTGAATATTATTTATATTAACCATATATATTAACCAACAATCACACCACGTTAACCTAGCCCCGTGCTAAGTTCGTAAGAACTTGTGTTACAGGTACTAGGAACGGAAATAAATTTAAGATATAAATAAATATATACATAAATACACATCCATGACCCGGTGCAGACATCTATATTCGTCATACAGATTATCTGCACCTGGCGGGATCCCGCGACCGCTGCGTAAAGTGTCCAGTTGCCTGACCACTCGACCAGCCGGCCGTCGATATTTGTTTCAGACAAATTTTTCTTTTTCGAACTTAAAAGAAGTGTGATGGAATTAAAGACCTTAGATTAACAGCACAACTATATTCTCTTTCTCCTCATATTTAACGTTAAAATACCTAAAGTGATATAAAATTTAATTTAATTAGACACAAAATGTAACTATCCTGCAGGGATATTATTCACCTCGTAGTCTCGAATTTAAATAAACAAAAGTCAGAATAAAGATCTCCTTGTAAAGTCGCTAAAGTGACCCTTAGTGGTAATTAACAAAATTAAAAATCAATCGAACTGGAATCAACTGGAATTCGTTTCTTAGAATGACAGACAGCAATATCTTTATTTATTGTATTAAGAAAAATGTAATAAAATCATCACATAAGCATAAAATATACTATGTGCATAAAATTATAGTACACTAAAACATATATTATGGTTTGTTGAACCAATAATTAAAAGGCTTTATGGAAAATAGCATTATCCACTTTTTTCGATGAATATATTTTCAAGTCTTCCGTTGTTTAATATCTCATGAACCCAAAAGTCTATTTTAATTTGAGCACCGTTTTTTAAAATGTATATTAATTAAGAGTCTAAAATACTACAAATTAAAATAATTTTATAGCTACTCTTCTACATAGTCAATAGTGATTTTTGTTACCTTTTAAATTAAAATTTTTAATAGCCTATATTCTATATTATCTTTCTTAACATAAAAGTTATATCTTCAATTATACATACCCATTACCTTTAAAATTTACATGTAATGAGGACTCATAGCAGAACAGTATTAGGAAACCCACACAACACAAGCATAGACGCCCATCATCATATTGGATGTCCATTGTTATCGTAGGCCTCCCCCATTGACCTCCAGAGTGACCAGTTCGAAGCAGCCTCCATCCAACGGCTTCCGGCGACTCTCCTCAAATCGTGTGTCCATCTCGTCGCCTCACGAGAACGATTCTGATATATTATATGTATACTTATAAGCGCTCAGACAACGAAAAATTTGTATATGGCTTATATAAAAGTTTGTCATGAGCGAGAATCGAATCCATAGCCACTAAAACTACAGCCAGTTGCTTAAGTCCTATGGCAACCCGTCGTTAAATTATACACAAATATTTCACGAGTAGGTATACTTTTTTTATCGGATTTTTCATATTGACATAATGGTTTAAATTTGATTTTGTCATTCATAGACTACACGTCGTGATACGCTGTGACCTGGTCAGATGACACATAGTAGTTTCTTGAAACATAAATTACACATAGTACAATACATACAATATCACATACAATAATTAGCAAAACTTGTACAGATGGTACAGTATTAAATGATCTTATTGTTACCAATCTAAAGTTGTAAGAAAAATAGTATATAAAGATAAGAAAAGAAATATTTAAATACTTGGAACACGTTATAAATAAAATATATATTTTTTTTTTAACTTAAAAATTTAGTAAGCGTAAGCGCTATATTGGCCTTTAGTGAGGGTAATCTAATAATATTCAATCAAAGATAAGCCCTTGTCAGCTTAAATAATCTTTGCAGCATCTGTCACAAAGTACGAGCTTAAAATATTCGATGTAAAATGCGAATCGAACCGATCTCGTGCCAACTGGCGGCCGAGCCGTTTTTTGATTCGTCTCCCTCGAAATCGTTATTGATGACTGTTTGAAAGTTTTGTTATTTCTTTAGGATTAATTAAATTAGCTCTCATTTTCGCAGATCGTGCAGCTGAGATAGTTTTGTGTGTGTTTGTCTTTTATCACGGAGTTCGAAAAAGGAATTAAATGGCAAGATAATCTAGTCTTATCTTATACAATAAGGTTATGAATATGTTGGTTTATTTCTTTATAAATTACAAAGTTTAAAATAAATCTAAACTATGTATTAATAAAACTATTAATGTAATATGATCTAAAATATATTATGATTTATATTTATTTAATAAAATGCTTAAGTAGCGTTTAAAAGAAACAAGAAATTAACTAGTTAGAAAATAAATAAATAAGATGACTAATTAGAGAATAATAAATATGAAAGCTGAAAATGTTCAGATTATAATATTTATATTTCTACATTAAAGTTTTATGGGCGATTTATATGTGGTAATAAGGATTGCTCAGCAACATTGCAGCAATTTTCGAATCAATTTTATTCATAAAAGGCTTAATTTTATTCCCGTTTAAACTAATAATTATAAAGAAGACGTATACACTCAGAGTGACAATCGAGAACAGCCAATTATTCAAATGTAATAATTATTTATAATAATAGTTAATAGACGAAATATCCAAATAAGAATGTTCAACCGTTCTGCTGTAGTAGTGTCTTCTAGTCGCCTTAACGTCGGCGGTCATGGTTTCCATTTTCGCTTGGGGCAAATATTTGTTTTTGTATAAATATTTGTTTCTGGTCTGGGAGTATATATTTGTGGATCTCCCCGCCATACCTCAGAGTGCACGTAAAGCCGTAGATCCCAATTATTATCTATAATTTGGATGGGAAAGACCGTTACTTATGTTAGGAAATTATCCGCCCGCATCGGAGCAGCGTGGTGGGTTAAGCTCCAATCCTTCTCCTTTATGGATACTTAAAGGCTGACGCAGTCAGTTCAGGTAAAATTAAAAGGGTGCTCTCGTACGAGAAACGTAATTTTTCAGCGTTACAGATAAACATAAATTGTACATTATTACAGAACTCTTCGTGTATGAATTCTACTCGCAGTCGACGTATTTTTTATTTATGAATTTACTATCTGTATTTAGTGAGTCTCTTCAGTGAACACGTATATTCCCACTTCTATTACATGACGACGGTTTTGGTGTAGTGGTGCGAGTAGTCGCCTCATCAGCAGCGTGGTGGATTAAGCTCCAACCCTTTTTCTAGATGATGAAGATGCATTTGCCCAGCAGTGGGATGTTTACAGGCTGATTCATTTCAGTTCAGTTCAGCTTTTATTACATACATATTACACGTGTTAAAGGAAACTATAAAAGCTCAATCCGTGCTACAATTTTTGTGATAAATTCTAAAAAAATAATTCCGCACAAAAATCCCCAATATTTGACCCTAACTAAATAAACATCGAAAAAGTTAAAGTAACTCGAAATAAAGAAAAGCTTGACGTAAAAGATATCATTCCAAAACTATCGCCTGACTTCCTTCGAATTTCATTTCAAACCGACCGGACTATGCGTAAATCCACGGAGTTATTACTCTTATATTTTCTTAGGATGTGTTAAACCGCTTCTGAATATAGAAAAATCTTCATATCGATATATAAAAGATGACCGGAGGTTTGTTTGCTTTGTGTCTACACAAATATATTTTATATTTTACATATAGTTCATAAGTAAAGTATCTAATATTATTCATCGCTCTATTTATATGCATATTAATATATTATATAGAATTTTTAATTACAGTTTCAGTCTGTCCTTGCCACAGTACGTATGATCAGAATTGTATAAATATCGTTATGTATTGATTAATAATAAGCTTATAGATAAGTCGAAGTGCATAGTACATAAACCTAATTATCAAAAAATTACATTGCACAACTTTGATGACACGATGGCGCAGTTGTTAGTTTATATTGACCATATAAATATTCGTAGTGGTCTTGGCCTTTGAATTTGCGTTCTGGACCCCCGACATAGTATCTCATGGCCGTTGAGTGTGAAATTTTCATCAATTATTATTTATTGAATGATTATTATTATATTTATTATTTATTGAATGATTGTCTAAATATTTTTCTTGCTATTATTATTTTTTTTTTAATTTTATCCTACACAATACGAAAACCGACGAAAAAAGGGGGCTTCATTCTAAAAGCATTATTTACTAGCAAATCTTAGAACGTAGGGTATTTGTAGGTGTACAAGTAAGTCTACAAGTAAGGCTATTTGTAGGTGTGCAAAAAAGGAAAACTGAAAATTCTCAGTTTTAAAAGGCAATAAATAGAATATAATTATGTAGGATATAAAATATGTAGAAAACTTTATGTATATTCATTAACAATACATACATGAACAAAAAAGATTACATAAATATACAAACATCTTTGACGGCCGGCTGGCCGAGTGATCAGGCAACTGGACACTTTACGCAGCGGTCGCGGGTTCGAATCCCACCAAGTGCAGATAATTTGTATGACGAATATAGATGTCTGCACCGGGTCATGGACGTGTATATTTGTATTTATATAAATTTCATAAATTTATTTCTGTTCCTAGTACCTGTAACACAAGTTCTTACGAACTTATCACGGGGCTAGGTTAACGTGGTGTGATTGTTGGTTAATATTTATTTATTTATCTATAAATACATACATACAAACCTATATACATACTTAACACATAACAAGGTGACGAAAATGATCGAAACACAGAAGCAAAAATTTTTCAATATCAAATATAAAAAGTTGCTTATCTTTATCATTTCAAAAGCTTAAAAATAAAAGACTCATTTAAAAATAATAAAATGGCAAAATGCGTCGCAAAAATGTACACATTACACCGTAAAACAATTAATTTTTCAAAAGGCGACAGGAGTAAGAACTTGAGATAACGTTGGACGTTTACAAAATTACACGATTATCCCCAAGGCTTTTAGGGTCTTGGGTTGCCTGTTATTTAAATAGGAAAACCTTTTTCTTGGTTACTAATTGAGCCCTAAATTAACGAATTTATTCTCACTAAGTCATTTTTCTGCTATTTTATGTTTAAAAAATACTTAGAACAAATTTAAATAACTTGAAGTAGTAAGACTCAATAGTTAGTGAAGTTATAGAAAAACAAAAAAGTATAATTTAGTTGTTTCGTAATAGAAATTATAGAAGCAGAAATGCAGCTGTATAGCAAAAATGTTACCTGATTAGTCTAGAATGCGTTAATACAATGTAAGTGAAATCGAAAGGAAAGTCGTTAAAAAATTTGACGAATTCTCCGCCACAACTAAAATATTTTTTACATAATTTATTTGGGCTTCTTAGCGTTAATTGATTTTAACTTCTTAAAAACGTGTCTAATCATAAATAATAATAATAAATATATGGATGTACCGATGTATGCATTTACCTATTTCAATGTTAAGAGGGAATAAAGTATAATATTACTATACCAAAATTAGTTCACTTCACATTTCTAGGTAATCTTGAATTCATTAACTTAAATTATATTTGTAATTTAAACCGTGTGGAGAACAAAATATATAATTAAAAAGACGGAAATGAGAAAATACGAGAAAAGATTAACACTTTGTTTCCAGACGCGGACAACATGGTTATTAAATAAGCGCTCACTTTCGTCAAAAGATTTATTATTCTAAGAACACGACTATAAGAATACTATGGTTCTTATTGCCTAGAATATTAGGACAATTTTACGATAACAATAATTTATCGAGCGTTTTCCGGTAAACTTGAGTGACAGTGATGCGAGATGAACACGCGTTGCCTAAAATACAATTATTTTCTAAGCCTTTAATAATTTCAGTCGTTAATGGGTTCTTCAATTGCGTAATTACCATTTATTTTTATTCTCAGCAAAAAATTTTTAAGTTGTCATACAATTTTAAACTAATAACATAATACACGCATTATCTCTAGAGTTGTATTTCGATATATTTCATACCTACTTGTTATCATTTGTGGTAATTTCTTTCATATTCATCATTTCTATAAATTCTGCTCAAATTTTACACTATTCACATTCTGTGTTGATAATTCAAATTGGCTTTCAGACTGGAATTATTGAGGTAAAACAAACATAATCAAGCAAGCTACATGACTAATCTACAAATAATAAAATCGTTGCGAGGTCAATCTTTACATACTGTTTTTATGTTGTTGTGTTCAAATCCTGTGCTTTAGATTTTTTGTTTTTCTGTAAATATCGAAGTTGATTTTGATGAAAAATAACAAAACAACAGCTTATACATCTAGTTATAACCAAACAAGTTATAAATTACTGTATAAAACGCGTCATATAAACCAGGCGATAATTAATAATGTCAACTCGGGTAAAACGGGTATTTATGAAAATGTCTTAAGCATTCCATAGTCACGTGATTGTCATTTCAATCTATTTCTCAATTCGTAAGAAAAAAAAAACAGTAAATATTTGTTTCTTTGTTATAAATTTTGGTATGGAAGAGTCTCTTATTTTATGACTTTGTTCATAAAACAATAAATAGATGAATGAATGTACTATATTTACTTGTAATTTATATAAATTAATAAATAAAAATTAAGAAATTTCAATAATAATAATAATCATTATTATTATTACTTATCACCAATTTATTTTAACTCAAAACAAAGCTATAATTCAAAATATTATACATCAAGTAAGCACTCGAAAAGGGGATTTTTGCTTTGGAATTCTGTTTCTTCTGAAAAAGGACCCGACTAACTCAATATTTGCTCTTTTTAAATAAATTATGTAAATAATAATTTATGAATAATATTTGGTTATAAAATCCTTTTGTTAATCCTTATGTTATAATATTTTAAATGTTTGATTTAAAAACAAACTAATTGCACCGTCTGCCTTTCTTATTACCGGGATGTCCTATATAGACAAGGGTTGTCTGGAAGAAATCACTATCAGTGATAAGACCGCCTTTGCACTCTATTTTGTATATTTCTCTTTGTTACTTTTTTTTATGTATTACTTAATTGTGCAATAAAGTATATAAATAAATAAAAAAAAAAACCCCTCTAAAAAAACCACGAATAGTAGCCCTCCGCATGTTTATTACAGAAATAATATTTTACAGATTTATAAGGTTTATTTATGAATGAGATTTTTCCACTGGTTTAAAATGTAGGAAAAGTTTAACTTTATGAAGAGAAAATATGGAGTTATAAATGTGTTTTTATTGTATAATTTTTTACTCAATTTTTTTCACTCTTTCTTACAAAGCAATGACTATTTTATAAGTAAATATACCTTAAATAAATTTTATCTGATTTACTGTAGTGGTCGTGACACTAAGTACTTTCCTTGGAATATTATGTACTAGGTATAGAACGAATGATAGAAAAAAGTTATTTGTTTTTTTTTTTTAACACACGATCGTCTGTCCCTAAGGTAGGCAACTTAATGCCTGTGTTTTAGGTAACAGCCGACTGATATATATATATTAATAAATATACATATATAAATAAATATATATTACACCCAGACTCGGGCGAGAATCGAACCCACAACCCTGGAGCAGAAAACGGAGTCACTGCCAACTGCGACTGGCTAGTCGAAAGATTTCTAATATACCATGCTGTACCACTTTACTGTAAGGAAATTAAGGAAAACATTTTTCGTAGGTGAGTACAAGATGAATTTTAAAGATTTTAACACTTAAAATTTCAGATATCTTGGTCCCTGGAAGGATTTAGCTAGACTGGGTATGTTAAAAAAAATTGAAACTCAATAAAAGTGAAACCACAAAAATCAGCTAGTGTACAAACACACGAAGGTGTACATATGTGTATATATATGTATGTGTTGTATAATCAAACAATGAATACGGTTTCATTATATTTTTATAACTGTTTATCATACTTTGTATTCCGATACTCTGCAAATCAGATTAATTTTAAGCAAGCGACAGCTAAGCTGGAGTCGCCCACTAATCCGGATTCTGGAAAAGGAACAAGACATCGCAATTCAAAACTTAGTTAATCCAGCGCTGCAGCTGCTTTCAAAAGATACTACGGAAACCATTTCATTGCCATCATTTAAGCAATTTCAATCGATTTATACAAAGAAATTAAAAGTTAAGAGATGGACAGTTATGCTATATTTTCATATCGAAGGCTTTGATTGGTCTTGAGAATTTGCTCAGCGTATTGATAAAATGTGCGTTGATAACTTTAAATAGTAGTTTATATTTGTTGTAACCTAATGATTTGCATTAACGTTCAGATTTTACGCATTCGATACCCACTTAGAAGTACCACATTTGTTTTTATACAGATATATGTTTTAACTTTTAGTCAATCTTTATGAATATCTGCCCATGCCCCATTACGCTTCAGTGAACGCGAAAAGTTGTCTTTATCGTTTGCTATCGCAAGGCCCTGAAATGATCAAAAAATGGCAGCTCAAAGCTTAAATAGATTAAATTAAATTTAATCTTGGTAACTCAGTAAGTTGTCAAGCTCGAACTAGAAAGCAAACAGCCTCAAAAAAGTTCTATTAATTTATTTGAATAAAATCATTTTTTTAATTAAATAAATATGTTTTGACACACACACAAGGTCGTCTGTTCCTAAGGTAGGCAACTTAATGCCTGTGTTTTAGGTAACAGCCGACTGATATACATTTTTTTTTATATAAATGATACATATAGAAATAAATACATATTACACCCAGACTCGAGGCGGGAATCGAACCTACGGCCCTGGAGCAGAAAGCAGGGTCACTGCCAACTGCGCCAACGGGTCAGTCATTTAAATTAATAAAAAAACATAAAATTAACGAAAAGTAAAATACCTTACGTCACTCTGTAACTAATATCGTTCCTTTGAAACGACACTAAAACTTAACACAATAAACATTAACAAAAATCATTCATCCCACAAATCTAAGATAATATCGAGGAATACTCAGCTCCGTAATGTGGCCGTAGATTTCTGTTATGACAAGAGTATAAGGCTGAAGTCGAGACAAACCGTCATTAATTCTCATAATAGATGACACACAAGGGCTTCTCGAAGTGACTATGAAGCAAAGTTATAATTAATGAGTGCTGACCAATCTACCAAATTACGTTGACGGCGAACGTGGCTATCCATTTACTTTCACTAACGGTTTTCAAACTTAGATGAGAAAATGGGACCATTTACGATATAATTGTCGCATCATAGTATTGTGGTTTTATTCAATTTCTATTATATTAATATAGAACCTTGAATAGGTTATAATATATAAATATATTAAAATATATATTTTAATATATTTATATAGCCTCTAACTACGCATTCTGATTTATACAAAAATTAAAAGCAAAGCAAAAGCTGCAAGTAAAGTCCTTTTTTTAATCTCGATTATATTTATATTTTTTTTAATTATTTGCTAGTGATAAAAAAAGTATATTAAGTTTATCCTCATCTCATAAATCATGTGGGCTTGCGTCACTAAGATGTACGAAATACCGAAGAGCAACTCAAAGTTTCTATTCCACTCTTTTTCGCTGTATGGCCTATTGCTTTGGAGTAAACTACCTGAAGATATTCAAATGAATACCTCATTCATATATAAAATAAAATAAAAAATGCAACACCTTATTTTTTCAGACAAGAGGTTGCCAGTTATTTTCCTACGTATATACGTACGAAAATATCTGGCAACCTCTACGATTATTTCGACGACCGTTCTGGTGTAGTGGTGCAATTAGTAGTCGTCTCGAATCCGGCGGATGCGGGTTCTATTTCTGCTCGAAGCAGATATTTGTTTTGTGCAAATATTTGTTTCCGGTCTAGTTGTATGTGCTTGTGGATTTCCCCACCGTACCTGGAGGAGCACGTAAAACCGTCAGTCCCGGCTTTTATGATAGACACCTGATAGCGACCGTTACTCGTGGTAGGGAAATTATCCACCAACCTGAAATGGAGTAGCGTGGTGGATTAAGCTCTAACCCTTCTTCTATATGGAGAAGAGGTCCTCGCTCAGAACTGGGTTGTTTACAGGCTAATTCAGTTTAGTTCAATTCAGGATACTTTTTATCCTGAAATTCAATACGGTTTTCTTCGGATATGTGATGAAAGTAAAAAATGGTATGGTTACGAGTAAAGTTGCGAGAATGGCAAGTTTATATATATGTTGGTGACACAGTCAGTTTTACAGCATAAAAATATTTTCACTTTTGATAATTCACTTAAAGATCATTACTAATTACAACACTAATTTTGTCACGACGACGCCTTACTGGAGTAGATACCGAAAACGGCTATTATACTAGGATCGTGAATTAAATTCCTTTACATACCAAATGCTTATATAGACTAAAAGATAATTTTTGCGACCTTTACATTTTCATTTGCGTTTTGTGTTTCCAGAAAGCCAATTCACTATGTCATGCTTTTGTGTATTATTAACTAATAATCATTTTTTTCAATGTATTTTTATGTCTTCCTCTCTAAACATGAATCAGTGGAATTTCACTAATTTTAAGTAATTTTCGCTTACTATCAATGTGAGAATTATATCACGTAGAATTAGTAGTGACTATTTAATCTATGAATATGTGCATATCAGATCCACTGATTTGACCATTGAATATAATTATGTATTAGTGAGTATTCACTAACTTGTTATTGAAATTCACTGATATGTGGTGAATACAGCTTCACTAACGTAATGAATGAAAATTCCACTGATTCATGTTAAGAGAGTACAGTACATAAAGTAAACGCGTCTGGAATGTCGCTGAAAAAAGGAAAATAATATAAATATAAAAATACCGAAGAGATTTTTCAACCAACGCACCGCATCCTACACTAACGGTATCGTTCTAAAGTTTCAAGGAGCGGGATTTACAAGGATACAGCATTTATCCGTTTTTCACGCTCCCCGCTTCGAAGATAAAGCGCCCACGGTAAGCTTTAATATTTATTGTTTTGTCTTAACGTCGGATACTTATTTTCAACGCAAAAAGTGTATTGTTTTAATCTTCCCGCGTGGCGCGTATATATTATTTTTCTTTTCAGATCTTCTGATTTTTATTTATACAGTAATGTTATAAAAAAATATTTTTCTAGATTTGTGTATTAAAAAAAATCATTAATTTTCATAAAATTTGTAAGTAGCCATAGTGCATTCAACGAGACAAGATAGCAATGTAAACAAACCAACTACCAGGTCATTCGCCTATGCATGGTTTTGTAACCTTTTTTACTTACACAAATTTATAAAAAATAGATATAACAGCAACAAATAACAAAAACAACAACTAATACAACAAATAACAACTAGAACTAAAACTAGCAACAAATAAGAATAATTAACGAAAATATTAACAGGAAATAACAGAGAATAAACAAAATTTATGTATCACCCCGAGCGCTTCACGAACGGAATGAAATAAAAATAAATAAATAACTACGAAATCAAAAGGACGCGCGAATGTTTTCAAACCCGCAATAGTCTCTTTGGACTTTTCCCGACCTTAGCCGAGAGCCGTGCAGCAGGTAGCAAACAAACAAGATAGAAAGAGATATATATTATACCTACATTTTTTTTAATATTATACATATTTACAATTCAAAACTTAAAATAATTAAGAGATATATTATATTTTCATGTTTCATCGGCATTGTTTACATTTGGTATTTTCTTTCGTTGAACGCACTATACATGATTCATTTATTTGAATGCGCTAATTTTAAAATATATCTGTAACCTTAATTTATTTCAATTTTATTTAACTTGCTAACACAACCGCGTGGTAACCAGTACAGAAGAATAATCCACCCTCCTTCTTGCACTAAGACCATAATGGAGCGAATAATTGTCCACAAAACAACGATGACGATGGACAGCAGCGTCACTACACTGTGCCGTAACACACTGCGCTCGCCAACCATCACGCTTGGGAGGCGTCAAGCGTGATGAGTGTAATACTCAATCTGGTCCCCAAACTGTCCAACGATATAGAGACCAGGTGGTCACTCTAGAGGTCGATGGGGAGGCCTACATTCAGCAGTGCACCTCCAACGGCTGATGTGATGATGATAAAAATTTTTTATCAATAAAGGTAGGCTAAAAGAAATCTCTTTGCGACGTCGTTCATTTTTACATATTTCTCAACTAAGTAGGTAGCTAATACTAGTTATCTGAGAATATCGTAATAATTCTAGACATCATTATTTTTCTTGTGTACCTACTCATGAATTAGTTTTTATTTGTAATTTAATAATATTACTATAATAAATTTAACAATAATTAATAATATGATATTAGTAAATTTAACATCAGAAATGTGCATAAATTGGAAAAACGCTTGAAAATTTCCTTAACGAAAGCTACGGGTATTTTGTATTCATATCAATACTTTCTCTCCTTGAACAGTTTCTGAATTCTGTCGAGCTAAATTGTTTGCTACGTAATTCCTACACATTGACTGTAAAATAGATTATTATTATTCTTTCACAAAATGTTAGATTCGCTTTTGTTTTTCAAAATCCAAAATGAAATTTAATTTTTTCTTAATATATATTATTTATTGAAAAAAATTACATCGTAATGTTATGCTATGATAATTTCTTACTCAATGTTTTGTTGCTCATACTTCAATGCCTAAGGGCTGAATCATACTACAAGTATTATTTTGACCCACATATTCAATAACGAAGTCAATAGTCTAAAGGATATTGACAAACATCTGGAAACATCATAAATTTCAACTTTTACCAAGTAAAACACAAAAAGTAGAAACGTGAATAAATATACGAGTATCATCATTATGTTATAAAAATAGAACAGTCGTTTCATGGTATATCGAATTTATGAACATGAATACGTGATTCGAATGTCACGTATAAAAAGGCAACAATATGTTTAGGCGTCTTGTGAACAGCGGAGTAATTGGTGAAAACTGTCAGTATTACAAATTAGAAACGATGGCAATTATAATAATTTTTATACACCACTGTTCTTCTTCTAAGTCAACTAGGTCATACAAGTCTAGACATCAACTAAGTCTAGATCTAATATAATTCAAAACCATAGAAGATTGACTTTAGTATGTTAATCGGAACCGCTTGAAGCATTATTAAGAATACTTAACCTAGAAGTAAAGTAAGGCAAGGGCCTAGGTACTCAGTGGCTATTGAATTTTATTATTGACTAGCTGCTGCCCGCGACGTCGTCTGCGTGAACGCTATACAGCAACAAAAATACCTACGATTATACCTTTTAAAATAACATTCATTTACCCGTTTCTTCTTTACATTTCATATCTACAGAAAGTACAGTAACAGAGGGAGACTGTCTTTTGTAAAATTGACTTTCAAAAAGTGCTTATTTTTAGCCTGCTTTGAATAAATGACTTTATGGTGATTCTGCTGAATTAAGTCATAAGTTGTGACTGAAACGGATGGAGAAAATAATAAATAAGGAATACAGAATAGGGTAAAAATACATATTTATAGGACTTCTCGATAAACAACATTAGTAGTTTGGCTCTCCGCAGCCAAAATGTAAAGAGAGTCAGGACTGGTGACGCGGGAGCAAGCGACGCGACGTACAGCTGCCCGTGTGAAGCAGCTCGTCCTGAGGTCGAAACCAGCTACCCTCAGTGTCTGCCCCTGCGACTTATTAATGGTCATCGCGAAGCAAACAGTCACGAGGAACTGTACGCGCTTGAACTGGAACGGGAAGTTATGAGGAATGAGGGGAATGCGTGGTATAAATACTGCTTCGCCGACGCCACAACCCGTAAGAATTTCCACCTCAATGGTGTGTCTGTGGAGCGAGATGACTTTAAGGCGGGTCCCGTTCCACAACTTTTGAGGAAATAGGTTCCGGAGAAGCATAAGCATTTCTTATCTTTATAACATATATGGCATGCTTCATTTTCCTCTTTCTTCGTTATTTAGGTCAAATTGCTTACAGCAATAGCGTGCCGTTTTCGAGTTTAAATTTTGTTATACATCTATTCAGTTCTTTTTGAGTTCTGTTTGTTATTACATACAGAAAAACTCGATGAATTTTATAAGTCATAGATGAAGCAGCTTAAAACTTATATAAACACATTTTTTAAATTGTCTTGCTCATCATGGAGTTGTGCATTTTAATTTTTATTAAAATGCACAACTCCATCTATGACTTTTGTAAACAACTATTAACCTCGCCAACATGATCAAATTTAAATTATTTATATCCAAAAAGGGTTTACACATGTAATTCGACTTGATGTTTTTAAAATCTCATAGATGGCGCTGCTTGTCTTGATACTACTTATATTCATTTCTTATATTACATTCATTCTTACATTTATTATGTTTATCAGCCTAAGTTACTTATATTTCGTGATTTTTATAGTGTGAAGATAGCTTATAGCATGGTTATTAACATAATAACAACATTCAAATATGCGTCGTTAGATTACACGCTGTTACAGAATGCGTTGAAGAAATAAAGGTTCACTGCTCGTTCCCCGTAGGTGATAGCGTGATAATATGTAGCCTATGTTATGACCCGACTTCTTAATAATATTCGTGCCAAATTTGAAGTAAATCCATGCAGTACTTTTTGAGTTTATCCCGGACATACATACAGACAAACAGACAAACAGACAAAAATTCTAAAAACTATATTTTTGGCTTCGGTATCGATTGTAGATCACACCCCAAGTATTCTTTTTAAAAAATATTCAATGTACAGTTTTGACTTTTCTACCATTTTATTATATGTATAGATATAAATAGAATGGTGACCATGCTATAGTTTATTATAAAATTAGTTGTACTTGCGACTTCTTAACAATGGTCATTTTGGTTTTCCCAAGGGAACCTAAACTTAACTGGGTATTTTTAATACCGAGGTATTAAAAATACCCAGTGTCGTAGTTCGTAGTTTGAATTAAAATCGTTCGCAGTTTCATTTTAATTCATCAATTACTTTTGGCATGGTTCCTTCCCCAGACGCAAAAGGACAGATGAACAAACAAGAATGAAATGAAATGAATTTTTGGCTTAAGTACCGAATATATATTACCCGCTTATATAATACTTTTTTAATAGTCTTAGACAAAGAAGTGAACCTATTACAGTTTTATTATAAACATAGAATGATGTTATTATAGCTACAATAAAGTCATGATAAATATACATTTTTAAAGTTGCTTAAAGAAAATTCAGGGCAACAATAATTATCAGCAATAGCTAAATAATCTTAACCATTGGGCATAACTAAAAGCCATTAAAAGGCAAAATTTTAACGTAATAATTGTACGGTATTTCCGAACTGATACGACTTAGGAACCTTTAAGAAAAGAACATACACCGGTTTCGGTAGCCAATCGTGTCAAATATAATAAAGCTAGAAATCGCTGCAATACTATGTGTAGGGATGCACAACGACGCCATATCCACCAACAAGTCGAAAACGGCGACACTTCCCGAGTGTGGAAATTTCTACGTACACTAGGAGTTGGAAAACAGACCCATATTAATTCAACAGCAGTTGATCTAGAGTTGTTAAACCAGCATTTTTCCTGTTCTTCACGCAACTTTAACAATTTTGAAAAAACGCGTACATTAAATTATCTTTCATCATTACCAACTCCCAACTTTCCTCCGTTTAATTTTAGTCGATTTTCTGAATGCAATGTTAAGAAGAGCATCTTGTCTATATCATCGAATGCCATCGGTAATGATGGTATTAGCCGTAGTATGATAATTCCACTCCTTGATATTGTTACTCCTGTCATTACACATATTCTTAATGAATCTGTTACTACCAGTAAATTTCCTGAAGCATGGAAAGATGCCCACATTATTCCTCTCCCAAAAAAAGCTAATCCAACAATCAATTCTGATTTCCGTCCTATTTCGATACTTCCTTTTTTATCCAAAGTCCTAGAAAAATTAATATATCAACAATTAGACCTTTTCTTAAATAAGAATAATCTTCTTAACCCCTTGCAATCCGGCTTTCGTAGTGGTTATAGTACGGCTACTGCTTTGATAAAAGTTACCGATGATATTCGCTTAGGTATGGACAACAGACAACTCACCATTCTGGCATTATTAGATTTTAGCAATGCCTTTAACATGGTTGATTTTGACATCATATTGAGTTTGTTCCGTTCTCTTAACATTTCTCCATCAGCAATCGACTGGTTTCATAATTACCTTCGGGGCCGCCGGCAGCGCATTCGATTTGAAGAGTCCTTCTCATCGTGGTGCGATGTCCATGCCGGTGTTCCTCAAGGAGGCGTGTTGTCACCTTTGCTCTTTTCTATCTTCATTAATACAATAACTCATTGCATTTCTTCTCCCTATCACATGTATGCAGATGATGTTCAAATTTACGCACAATCGTCCCTTGAAAGTATCTCTAATGCTGTTTCTTGTATCAATAAAGACTTAGAGACAATTTTACAGTGGAGTAACTCCTACGGTTTGAAGGTAAATCCTAACAAATCACAATCCATCATCATAGGTAGTCAAAATATTATTTCAAGAGTTGTTTGGGCAGACTTACCGCCAATTTTATTTGATGGTGTCATAATACCGTATAGCAAAACTGTAAAAGATCTTGGGATATACCTTGATAGCACTTTATCTTGGACAGAACAGCTAAGAGTATTGAGTAAGAAGACATTTGCAACCATGAATTCCTTGCGACGATTGCGTTCTTTTCTTCCAACTGCCACCAAGATTACGCTAGCAAATACACTCCTTCTTCCTATTCTTGACTATGCTGACGCAAGCTATATTAATATTACTGAAGAACAGCTAAATAAACTTGAGCGTCTTCAAAACATGTCAATCCGGTTCATATTTGGCTTACGCAAATATGACCATGTGTCTCAATATCGCACTCAACTCAAGTGGCTACCTATCCGTCTTCGCCGGAATCTACACATACTCTCACTTTTGTATTGCATCCTATTTAATCCAAATAGTCCTTCGTATTTAAAAGAGATATTTGTTTTTTTGGAAGAAAATAGAACTAATGTAAGATCATGTCGTCGACTTCTTCTCAAGATACCAACACACACATCTAAATTTTACAAAAAATCTTTCACGGTTCACTCCATCTTATTATGGAATTCATTACCTTTACGCATAAGAGAATCTCAGACACTTCAAATTTTTAAAAATCACCTTAAACATTTTTATTTAACTAATGCAGATTAACTGTGCGGTATCTTTTTTTTTTTTTTTTTTTGTTCTATCACTCTTTGCATGTGTATATATACCCATATTGAGTATTTTATTGTTTATTAATAACTATATTTTAGTTCAAAGTAAAACTGAATTACAGTATATATTTCTATTATATCGTATATTCTTATTTTTATTATTATTTCTAATTATATTTATTTTGTGTTATTTGATATATTTATGCACCACCCTCCATTTTACTCCGGCTATGTTTCAATTCCTCACAACGTAAGGTTGTCTGGAAGAGATTGCTTATTAGCAATAAGACCGCCTTATTGTGCAATAATATTTAAGCATATATCTCTGTAATTTTGTTTCAACAGTGGTGTACAATAAAGAATTATAAATAAAAATAAAATACACCCATTTAAAAGGCCGGCAACGCACCTGCTAATCCTCTGATTTAGCGGGTGTCTACTGATGTCACGTACACTTACCGCCAGGTGAACCGACTGTCCGTTTGCCCCCTGTTATATAAAAAAAAGAAAAAAAAGTTCAATCTGTGAACCACCCACTACTGAGTGAAGGCCTCTTCTCCATATAGAATATAAGATCGGTTAGAGATTAATCCACCACCCTGCTTCACTGCGGGCTGGTGGATGATAACAACCGGGACCGACGGCTTTACGTGCTCTCACATGGACATACACCCAGACCGGAAACAAATATTTATTATTTATTTATTTATTTATACTTTATTGCACAACACAAAATTGAATTGTACAAAAGGCGGGCTTAATGCTAAAAGCATTCTCTACCAGCTAACCTTAGGACGTACAAGAGCGAAAGTTTGTAGGTGTGCAAAAATTGGAAATGAGAAAATATATATTTTTTTTTTATTTATTTATTTAAGGTCGCTTTTTAACATCAAGGTCATTAACGACCACGGTAAACAATTAACATGTAATCACATTAAATTAACTTATACATATTAATCGTTTTCAAAAAGTGTAATGTTTTTTTATAGCCTTCCTGATTTAAACAGTCTCTCAGGTTATTAGGAACTTTACAAATTTTTTTCTCCTTAACAAATGCAGTACATTCTATTAATAAGTGCAAAACCGTAAGATCAAGACCACACTTGCATTTATTTCTTTCAGTTTTAGTAATAAGATGAATATGTGTCATGTTTGTATGTCCTATACGTAATCTAGTGATAATTACTTGTTCTTTTCTACATACGAAGGAAGAAGGAGATTTATCAAAGATCGATTTTCTGACATCCAATAATTTCGTGTTATTATTTACTTTCCAATAACTATCCCAATTTATTTTAATTTTTGATTTAATGTATTTGCGTAGTTCAACTGAAGTGGTTTTATTCAAAAGGCTACATTGATTTTCATATATTGCACTTCTTGCTTCACTATCTGCTTTCTCGTTACCAACTATCCCTTGATGACTTGGAATCCAAATTAGTTCAAATTTATAATTATCTTTTAACAAATTTACTATCTTTTGTTTGATTTCTGTAATTAGAGTATTAGGCAGTGCCCCCTGTACCTGGGTAAGCCTAGCGTAACTCGTCGCGGGTGTCGGCCGGTACCCGGACGAGGATCGCAGTCGAGACTGATCCACCCGTCAGCCATGCATCCCCTCGCGCTGCGTCGCCGCTTAGGATTCGGGGTAATTTTTTATAGAGGTTTTCTTCCTCGCGGTCCGGCCGGTTAAGGCAAGACCCTCGGTCCCGCACGTAGCCGCGAGACATGACCACGACACCACGTAGCGGGATTACGAGAGGACGGTGAACGACTAAGACAAGCCTAGCCGTTCTGTCTAACGGCAGTGTGAGTGCACGCCAGACCCGTCCACCTCCGTTGTTTCACCACGCGCGAGCGCAGTGGCACCGGAGCCCCCGAGGAGACAGCTGTCCCCTTCACGCCATGCGGCCGCTCAACGGGGCAACTCTGCGTAACAGAGGAGTCCCCGGAGCGCTGAATCGCATACCCGGCGTTCCCCCGAGTCGGTCGTTAGCCGTAGGCAGCAGCAGTTCCGCAATCGCAACTGTGCAGCTGCTGCTGCCTACGTTTCCAGGGTGCACCACGCGGAGGTCACCGACTGTAGCACCCCAATAAACATTAACACCTGACGAAACGAGAACAATATAAACAGAGAACTTTTAAATTAATTTCGTTTCGAATACGTACTCGTATGTATATTTATACCGAAGTTACTTTGCTTAATTAGGAGCGTGGAGTTCTCGAACATTCCGTGTAATTTATTTTTTATATCTGTAATTTGTTCTCGGATCCATTTGTTTTAGCCTTTATTTGAAGAAACCGTTCGTATAGCTTAACCGGAGGGTGGGAGGTTTTCAAACATCATTTGTTTTACTATTGATTTTTTTAGGCTCGTTGATGCGAAAGTTTGTAAGGAATGTTGATAATATTAAAAAATTAATACAATAAAAGTAATTTATAATATATTTATATAAGTGTGTAAACTGTTGACGAATATTTAATTATTGTGTGATTAGTTTGTACTGACATAAATGTATTAAGCTTTCATATTTTTTTGTCTATTTTCGAATATATAACTAGAAAACTGATATTTACCCTTGGACTAGAAGATACATGTATTATTATATTAAGAATTAATTTCATATTCTTCGATTCTCTACATTAAACACAAAACTAAACATTTAATAAATATTTTTTTTTGGTATAATTTATTACAAGTTAAGAATGTTTCGGAAATTTACTGGTATATTCTAAACTGTTATCTGCAATAATATTAAGGCATACCTAAAATAAACTGAGTGGAGAGAATTCTGACAAGGCACCATCTCAACGGTAATCAGTGTCTAGTGTAATGCAGAGCAATTAACATAAAACGCAAGCCAAGTCGGGCGCGTGCTTACTCTGTAAACTGCGCGTCGTCTTTCATTATGTGAGTTGTGTTGTATTTTGAATATAATTATAGAATAATACCACACTCCTGGTATTATTTCTTAAATAATAATTTAATTATATTATATAATTAAATCTAAAATTTATTATACCTACAGCGAAATGCTCGATCAGTGTAGGGAGTTTCAAGATCATTTTCTTTAGGGATGTAATCAGAAAAATACAGTTGAATTCTTGGAAAAAAGTTTAGATTTGAAAAATTTAAACAAATTTTAGAGTTGAGATTGATTAGTAATAACACACGTCAGCAAAGAGAAAAATATTTTTTGAGTAGGTATTACATATAAAAACTTTTTACTTTTGTTTGTTCCGTTTTAATTAATTTATCATTTGGAAGAATGCGATTCACTCGGGGATTTCGATTCTTCAGATTTCTCTTACATGAGTATCATATGTTAACTGACACTAATTTCCAATATAAGTAATTTATTGTTAAAATTAAACAACAAAAATCCTGTTTTTTATCTTTTTTGACGTGATTACGTCTTGTAAATCGATGAATGCCGGCTGCACGCACGAAGAAGTGTCACGTGTCGAGATAGAGAGTGCGGAACAAGCAATAGAGAGGCCCGATCGGCCTAAGCGTTCAGCTTGTAAATGAAAAACAATAACGCAGATTGGAGGATCTTAAATATCACACATGTATATAGGTTGTAAATAAATTGTTATATAGCACATTGTTAGTTGTAATTAATCTGTATAATTTAAGTAATAAAATATTTCAATTAACGAGTGCAAACAAATGTTAATTTTACAAAAAAAAATGTAATTAATTGAATTAACTCCTTCTTTGTATTATACAAAATAATGGTAACTCAGTGATAATAATTCAATTCAATTTATAAAAGTATGCAATTTTTTTTCAATGCAGTCTTATGACGATGACGTTATCACGTAAAATCTCTCGTTTAGAGAAGCGGCTTTTGACCGGCACTGGAACGTCTAAAGACCGATTCAGTTCATTATTTTACTATGCTTATGTCTATTGAGTAATTAAATCGTCGCCTAATTAGTCTAAAATATTCGGAAATATTCGGAAAAATCGTTGGAAAAAAATATTTGCACAAGTACAAATATATGCCCCGAGCGGGAATCAAACCCACGACCGCCGATGTTGAGGCGACTACTCGCACTACTACACCAGAACGGTCGTCTAATAAATAAATACACTTTATTTAAAATATGAGCAAATATATTTACTTTATTTGCATTTTGTAAACAAGATAACTAATTAAAACAACCCTTGTGCAGTCCCTTTCAATATTCATACCTCGATTCCATATTGAAGCACGTAGGATCCTAGTTGATTTATTCCCGAGTGTATATTTAAAATGAAGCCACTCTAAATTGTTTCGTGTTTGACTCTAACCCGTTTAATATAAAATGATGGCATAGCTTCAGTGACTTTTCAACGTAGGTACTCTATATAATTTTGATACGTCTGTCTTTTGATGACTTGCTATACTCAAAAATATAATATTCCCTATCATCTGATATTTAAGAAAAGCATTTGATATAAATAGTTTGATTTTATTTTTGAATTAATTATGCTAACGTTATGAGCGTAATAGTTAGAATAAATAAAGATTTATTTTATTATAATGCTTTTAAAAGTGAATGATAATAATTAGGTACTGCTATTATTATTTAAGCCAGCCAAGCACTGTGGCCTGTTTGGTGTAGTAGATAATTATCTTACGCCGAGTTGCACGAAACAAATTTTAAATTTAAGTGTTTATTAAACTAATTTAATCACAAGAATCGTAATTATCTGTTGCACAAAACTTACATCTGATTAAGTTAACAAAAAAATTTAGTTTAATTAAAGACCTATCTAACGGATGATTAATTCCAACAGCTTTAAATTAATCATAAGATCAACTAATTTTAAGATTAATTGCAACTTAACTAACGGAAAGTTAGTGACGGTTTCGTGCAACTCGCCGTTAGTGTATGATCACTTACCATCAGATGAGCTTCATGTTAATTTTATAGTCATTACAATAAACATATTAATTATACAGAATTGTTTTTTTATATAAAATTTGACTGATATTAGAAAATAAATTCAAATATTTTGACACTTTTGTCGCAAAATATAATAAAAAATTTAAAAGTTAATGATTAATGTTACACAGTTACATGTCACAAAGTTAAATGATTTAGCTTTAATTGTATTGGTTTATACCAATAAAATACCCAATACATAATACACTTATTACTTTATAAGTTTATACATTATACACTATTATAATATAATAAAATACCCGAAACTCGTAAGAGTAGTATCGTCGTATTTTAGTAGTATTTTCTCATATTAAAATTAAAACTACCTCTATGCTATGGAAATATATATTTCAATTACAGACCAATAGTACAACATCGAATTCAGCACACGTACAATTAATTAAACGGTGCTTTTAGTTTTGAAAATAAATTATTCAGTGACATACATAATTCTATATTTGATTGCAGCTTACGTTATAGTATTTTAAGACCTAATCGTATAATGTTCACCACTATTTGCATTACCAATATTGAGCCTTTGTTTCCGAAAGAGCATGAACTAATTGAAGAGAGACAGTATGTCAGCCATCCTTTGTTGGACAGAGGCTGCTGATCTTGTATAGAAAAAGTGTTGAAGGAGTTCTAACAAGAGAAACACTCTTTGTTTTGTCGCGATGGGAATACACACTGGACAAACATTAAGATCAGAAACAAATATGTATAAAATTACAAATATTCGCTTACATTCGCAAGTTGAATCCATTACCGTTAATATTGATTAAATTTTCATCACCACTAGACCAGGTTGGTGCTCGGAGATCTTATTTACTAGTGACTCTATCATTCTAATTCTCGCACTTTATTTCCGCATTCCTTTTCTTTTTAACATTCTTCTCATTTACTATCTTCGTAGGATCCTGTTTACACTAAGATACACTTATTTCATTTATTTTTCAGGATGTAGGTGCATCATGGAGGAGAAGTCTGGCCTTTTCGCCGAGGCCAGCCTGTCGCTGGAGGGATCCTGTTGCCTGCAGATCCGGGACCCTCCAATTAAAGCGGCTGAAGGCTCCCGCAGGGGTTTAGTACGGTATTGCACTCCCAAAGTGCCGAGTCTGACATAGGTCTAGAACTGCCGACCCGGGCATCCTGGATATCATCCGTAAATGGATTCCCCTGCGACAAAAAAAAAGGATGTAGGTGCATCAGGAAGTTCCTCATTGTAGAAGCTTACCTACCGACTACTACTGTACTAACTTCATTAACCTAGCCCCGAGTTAAGCTTGTAAGAACTTGTGTTACAGATACTAGGAACGGAAATAAATTTATGAAATTTATATAAATACATATATACACGTCCATCACCAGGTGCAGACATCTATATTCGTCATACAAATTATCTGCACTTGGCGGGATTCGAACGCGCGACCGCTGCGTAAGGTGTGTAAGTTGTCTGACCACTAGACCAGCCGGCCGTCAAATTTATTTAATTTAATTTATTTTCAATTTATTTTAATATATAAAATTAAATTTTAATGTTATTTATAAAATCTATATCAAGATAATTACGGTCGGGACATTACGATATTTTTTTCATTTTGACGACGCGATGGGGCAGTAGTTACGACAACTGAGCATTGTGTTATTTACTTTCCAACGCTCATGACAAAAGTTATTCCTTGTATTTCCGGATCCTCATAGAAACATAGGATTCTTATCCTAACTAACTACTTATTATAACGATAAAAATAATTTTTGATTCAACATAAGAGTATATTCTCAATCTACGCACCAAAATAAACCGGACAATATTTAAAGTCGATATAGTGTCATACACGCATTTAAACAGTGATGCTAACAACACTGCACCAATATGTGATGTAAGACCAAGCTCTAACAAACGTTGTATTACTGTTGTATACTGTTCACAAGAAAGGATATAAATGCTTATTGTACAACTTGCCTTACACGGCTTATCGTTAAAACACTGCATTTTAAACGAGAAAACCACAGTTAATTGAAGAAACTACGAAATGTACAGAAAAGATTTTTATTTTATTTTTGTTTACTTACTTGGTGAAACTATAACTTAATTAAAGTCGTTAACAGTTTTTTTCGTTCAAGAGTTTTTTTTTTTGTAGATAACAGTGGATAAAAATGTTTTGATATGACATGAGATTTGTTGAATTGTCGTATACCATCTCACTTTTCTACAAACGGAAGAAGGGGTTAAAAATCATAGCATGAGTTTGTCCAGGCTCTAAAATAGTAAATACAAAAAAAAAAAAAAAAAAACTTATTTCCGTTAGGCAAAGTAACGAGAACGTTCTTAATACAAGCAATTTATTGAACTAAATGCTGTGCATAGTTCTTCTTTACTGTTAACATATATTAGAAGAAAACTATATTACTCAAGAACTGGTAAATGAGTGATTATTTGACTTGAATTAATAAATTGTCTAGTTTTTTTAAAATGATATATGCTACGTCTTGAATAAAGTAACGATATATCACATTTTAATGTAATATAAGAGTGTATAATGTTACCAAACATCGAGTATTTACAACGTTAAATGTTACACTAATGATGACAGAAAAAAATCTGGCTACACCTGTAACTCGTTATAGTTTTGTCTTGTCCAATATCTAGAAGACATTATTTTTTGTAATTTGGAAAGAGTGAAACTGTTATTCTCTCTCTCAGGCTCCGGGCCTGTGAAGGCGAGCGTGGAAGCTTGCGTTTTGTTAGACCAAAGAAGCTGAGTCTCTAGAAGCTGGTCATCCTTAAGCGGCAAAATCTTTAAAAGTAGGTATATAGTATTTTTATGTTTAAGATTTTTTTATATATGTTTTTCGATGTCGAGTCTTTAATATTTTTAAGCAGTTCCATACTAATAGAATTTAAAAGTGTGTTTTTTATTTATAATTTTACAGTTATTGCATCTCTGATTTGGCGATAGTCACTTTCTTCTCCATTTTACGTTGAGTAAAGGGAGAATAAGCAAGTAGGACTATTTTTAGGGCTCCATATCAAAAATGTATAGATATACACACCATTCTTTTATCTGCCTGTAGGTATATCACAGTCGATTTACTCGTAATCTACTAAATATATTCGCTTAAAAATTTAAACACATACGAGAGTAATATATTTTGAATCACAAACGGACGTGCTATGTAAAAATTCGTTTTTATAAATTTTGTAATATTATTAACTTATTAGTAGCGGATAAGTACTTTTTTATAGTAAGATACACGAAATTTAAATATTAATAGCAAAAGTTATTATGAACTAAAAAAAAAGTTTTACCACATCTCTTTTTAAAAAGTATTACTTTAAGTGGTACTAAACAGTATAGGTTGTTTGTTTCAGACAACGGTCCAAAATTAATCTTTTAGAAACGACATAGAGCTTTATGGGTAAACTAGCTGCTGCCCGCGACTTCGCGTTGAAGAAATAAAGGTTCACTGCTCGTTACCCGTAGGTGACAGCGTGATATTATGTAGCCCATATGTTGACCCGACTTCTTAATAATATTCGTGCCAAATTTGAAGTAAATACATGCAGTACTTTTTGAGTTTATCCCGGACATACATACAGACAAACAGACAAAAATTCTAAAAACTATATTTTTTGGCTTCGGTATCGATTGTAGATCACACCCCAAGTATTAAAAAAAAAATATTCAATGTACAGTTCTGACTTTCCTCCTATATTATTATATGTATAGATGTTGCCATACAAGCGCTATAGTAAATGTACATTTTTAAAACTCCAAAGTGACTACCGACAACAAGTGTAGCCAATAGTGTCGAGTGTTTCCCAAGTAATTATTAGTGAAGTATATGAAACATAAGAATTTTATTATCTTGGTTTATGGAATAGAAACTTATTAAAGATGCGATCTTCAAATCCGTTTTTATTTTGTGTACGACGTCATAAGCATTAATTAAGCATATTAGGTATAAGATGCAACTAGGACAGGATCTGGTACTCTTCGTACCTACCGCATTAAGTGTTTAAGCTTTGAAGCTCCATGTTTCGACAAGTGGCCAGTATGCATACTTAGAATTATTATAATTTAATTGATTAAGATGAAATTCGGAATAGACTTTTGGTTCTGATGATAATGCAATTATAAATAATAAATATTGTTGTTAATCCATAATGGCCGCTGCAACAAAATGGCAGATTACATATTTTTGTACAACTCATCCTATATAGATTTATCAAATAAAACGGCTTAATTTGTAAAATACAATACACCAATCACAAAACGTTCTTCGCTGCTGGGAAAGCATATCTTGCAATAAGTAGAGTCAAGTCACTGGAAGGTTTGCTTATCGAAGAACTGGATTGCAATAAATTAACAGCCAAGCGGTCATGCAACAATAACACATTAATTAAGATGGACAGACTGAGAAGTATGTTCAGAGACAACTAAACATAAGAAAATAAGTTTTGTAGTAGTCAAACCCATCATTTTGTTGCATTGTTTAATTTTATATCATATAAAAGCTTGCCGCGAGAATAAAAATGGAAATCACATTCATCGATCTGAATAAATACAATCTGTAAAATCTCGAATTATTTTTTAGTGCATTTAAATAAAAGTTTGTTTTTAAAAATATTTTTTAATATTAATTTAGTTTTATTCCCTTGGATAAGGAATCGATATCAACTCATCAGATTGATCCACTATGTGTTAATTGATGGTTTTATCATTATGGAAATTCCTTTAAATCTGCCGTAAGTTCTTTGAAATTTGGATTCACGAAAGCAAAATTCAAAGAACTCAAGGAAGTCGAAACTTAATGGCACCAGCCCGGTTTTAACTTCAAGGTCATCGATTACTATATGCTCTCTATATATTGGACTCTAAACAATATCTAGATAAAGTTATTAAATATCTACACAACTTGTTCAATATACATATATAATGTCCACGTATTATGTATAGTCATATTTGATTACATTGCATGTAGCATTAATATAAAGTAAATAAGGTAATATCTTACATAATTGATAGTTAATTTGTTATCATACATTAACTGAAAATTCATTTATTTTCTTCAAACCCGTACACATAAATACGTGTAAAAATAGCCAATAGCCAATATAATATATTATTACGAAAAATAATTATAAATTCCGTACTTCAAGTACTGCGGGTAAAAATTTTAAATGACTGAAATTAACGAAGAATCTAAAGTAGGTATCTCGTGTAATACTAGATAATTCTGAAAGGTGCAAGGAATTAATCAGAGTGAAAATGTAAAGGTGAGGAAAATAAAATATTCAATATCGTAACTAAAATGAAACCAATTGCTTTTATACTCGGGGTAATAATTAAAAACCGAAGTGCTTACGACGTTAAGGAGATCTTAAAAATAATTTTATTTTGGGTATAAAATTGTCGTTGTCGAACAATATTTAAGGATTTAAGAATTACGGTTATTAAATTATGTGCTTGTTTGACGTTGATTGTATAAAAATGGCTAATAAAAGTAATAATAAAATATACACCGCTTAATTTTTTTTTTTTTTTTGACTTATATAGCAGTTGCACATTGACTTCCAAGTAATTACGGCTAGTATTAAATTTAATAGCATCAATTTTAAGTAAGAATTATGTAAACATCGACATCAAAACTTTGTTTACACGGAACATTGTACAATCGTATGAAAATTTATTATTTGATATGTTTTATTTTAGTACATACATATACAGCATGACTGGTGAATTAGGATCAATATTTAAGGAGAATATTCGGTACATGATCCTCATTAGAATTATATAAAAAAATAGGTTCTTAATTTTTGACCAAGTTTCCATAAATTTGAATTTAAATAAATGAAATGTGAACACATTTCCAATCATGCCGTCGGGGCGCGTGCGACGTGGTGTTGTATTGTGCCGCTTGCCAAACGCACGTGGCTAATGATTGACAATCCTTCTAAATAAGTATTTTTCAATTTTAAATAGCCGGAAATACCAAGGTAGGTAAACATAATCATCATCAAGTAAAGTATGCGTGACATGATTTATCATATACCTATTATATTTTATTTACCTCAGAAACATTTCAGCGTGTTCTTAGTTTTTAAGAGTTCCACTGCGTTTATTCTTAGTCGTCTTATTTTATTTCATGTGCGTTGTGAAATATTTAAATTTAAATACACAAATAAACGAACCCTTTCGCTTCCACCCGCGGCTTCACCCGCGTGTATATCTTGATAAAAAGTATCCTATGACCTTCCCCAGGCAGACTATCCATATTGAATTTCATCACAAACGGCTCAGCAGATTTGTCAAGAAACATATAATTTACACAAATACATCCTAAATACACAACTAAAATCATATCTAAATAACTAAAACTACAATCCTGTAATAAAAAATAAAAATAAAAAAACATTCTAATACGACAGAAATAAAAATAAAAAGTAATCTATATTTCTTCTTAAAATATACTATAACTAAAAATAATAATTATGCCTACTGTACGCTTCGAGAATCTAATCAGCCGTAAGAAAAAAGTCAAAATGAACACAGCCTTCAAATGACGTCTGCTCTCACGCGTCTACCGCGTTCGAGTCGCGCACTCGGCCATGACGCGTCATTACTTGGACCACCCCTCCAACCGCGCTTTGCGAAAATCTTTTTAAATTTTAGCCTGTGTGCTATTCTGATATATAAGATATATTACTGTAAAATTTGATCTAAATCTGTTCAGTAGTTTTTGCGTGAAAGAGTAACAAACATCCGTCCACCCATACACACAAGCTTTCGCATTTTTACGAGTGATATTAGTAGGATCGTTCACCATATTTTTTACGTTAGCATCTGTTTCACGCTCCCGCTCCGCGGCCTTCTTCAATGCTGTGACGTCCTCGCAGAAGGAGGTTACGACCTACCAGCACCTTTCGCTGCCGAGCATGCAGCGGACCATGCTCGACAGCGAGAGGTCTCCTCCTATCACTGCCACCCGGGCATGATGCTGGGGTGAAAAACAATTCGCTTATGTAAGTTTTTGTAAATCTATTAAAATGACTATAAACGACAGCCCTGTCCCGATCTTTGGTAACATGTAGATTTTCTTTTAGGACCGTATGCCTTTTATGCTAATATCTAAGTTCCCTTAGCGGAAAAGAAACTTTATTTATATTACACTATTCATTCGCAATATTGGAAAGAAGTAGGCCTCGAAAAAATGTAATATGTTTTTTTCATGCTAAAACATATTAAATAATATTTATTATTTGTTTTGTTAAAAATATTTGATAAAATTTCATATGAACTAAACTGAACTGAACCAACCTGTAAACGTCACACTATTAGGCAAAGATCTCTTCTGTATGTAGAAGAATCGTTGGATATAAATCAACCAAGCTGCTCTACTGCGGATTGGCGGATAATTTTCCTACTATGAGTAACGATCGTTATAATGTGTCTGTCATAACAGCCGGGCCCGACGGCTCCAAGAGCACGTCTCTTCGAGGCACGGTGGGGAGATCCACAAGAATATACACCCAGACCAGAAACAAATATTAGCACAAATACAAATATCTGCCCTGAGCGGTAATCAAACCCGAAACCTCCAGCTTTAAGGCTTTTACTCGCACCACACTAGAATGGTTGTGTGAACTTTCATATATTACTACAAAATTAAAAAAAAAATATTTAGATTAACACTTAAAACGTAGATTGGATTTTGATTCAGCCTGCTGATATAAATTTATTTAAGCCTTCAAGGATAGAGTGATACAATTTACCATCACATCAGCCTTTAGATATCCACTGCTGAACATAGGCCTCCCCCATCATATTATCTGGAGGGACTTTTCAATACTCACCATGCTTGGCAACCCGTGGCAAGCACTGTTGCTGTGGCAGGATATGATGACGCTGCTGCTCATCACCATCCTGATTGCTGTACAGTTTTTTGCACCACCATGGCCCTTTAATGACACCTCAGTAAGAAAGAGGTTGAGAATATTCTTCTCAGCCAGTCACGGCATCGAAAAAAAAGAACGTAGAGAAGAACGTTAAGTGATGCTCTTAGTTATTTTTATAAGCATCTAACTAAAATCATTAATCTAATTGTGTATTGCTTACAATAATTATATATACTCTTTTGCAAAAAAAACGGGCACTTAAGCAAAGAACTATTTTATAGTTACTATTAGTTTGTTTGACAATTTTAGGTATTTTTATCCTCAGAATTTTATAAATTAATTAGGAAGGAATAGTTTTCATCAGTTTTATCATAACATTTTAATTAAATTATTAAGAAATAATGTTTAAGCTCAAAACACTATGATTGTACCTGCTCGCTAAATAAAAATGAAACGCGTTAATTTCTTTGTTTTTCTTGAATACATTAAAAGCAGATAAAAGTTTAGTATTGAGTGTGACCCCCTCTTGCTGAAATCACAGCTTGCATTCGTCTGGGCATGCTAGTGAGTATATCTTTTATGGTTTCTTGGGGAATACGTTCCCACCTCCGCGGTAATCACATTCTTTAGCTCTCTGATGGTCTGCGGAGCCGGCTGCACTGATCTCACTCGTCGCTTCAGAACGTCCCAGACATGCTCTATGGGATTGAGGTCCGGACTTCTAGCTGGCCAGTCCAAACGACGAATTCCGACTTCAAGCATATACGCATCCACACCGCCAGACCGGTGGGCGCGAGCGTTGTCGTCCATAAAAAATTGAGTTTTCGCCAAGAGCGGTTAAAGCGGGTTGTGCATAAGGAATTAGAACTTCCGTTATGTATCGGTGTCCAGTCAGTGTACCGTTTTCGATGAAGACTAACTCCGTACGATCCATAGAATTTATTCCTGCCCAAAACATAACAGAGCCCCCTCCATAAGGTGTGATTTCTTCAAAACATGCCTCTGCAAAGCGTTCTCCTCGTCTACGTAGCACTCGCCGACGTCAGTCTTCACCATGCAGAGATATCCTGGCTTCATCGGAGAACAATACCCTATCCCAGTTTTCATGAGTCCATGACACACAATTTCGAGCGAAGCTAAGCCTGGCAACTCGATGTCCACGGAGTAATTTAGGGCCGCGTGCCGGGCGATGACTGTGTATATTAGCAGCGAGAAGCCTCCTCCTGACCGTCCATAGACCAATTTGCACATTTCTTACTTCTTCGAGGGTGTTCTTGAGGTCCACATAAGAAGATTTGCGATTTCTCAACGCTTGACTAACTAGAAAACGATCATCCCGTGGTTCGGTACATGTCTTTCTGCCAGAACCAGGCCTTCTCTTGACGGAACCGGTCTCTTGATAGCGCTGCCAGGTCCTTTGAACTGTCGACCGACTCACATTTAGCCTCTGAGCCACGAAGCATTGACTGCAACCTTCTTCAAGCAGCGCAATAATTTTGCTCGCTTTTATCACTTTATCTACCATTTTCGAGGTTGCTAAACAGCAATAACAATACTTTTAAATGTCAAGGACACCAGATAATTTAATAAAAATTGACAAAAAGTTAATTAGAGTCGATATTAACTATAGGGAATTCGCGCCACAAAATGTAGTTAAAAGTTAAATAACTTTTAACTACATTTTGTGGAACAGTGTTAACTACATTTTGTACTTAAAGAAAATTCTTTGAAAACCAGGCTCAGTCAAAAATTTGAATTTGGAATGTACTCTTATAAACATTATGGCACTTTTATAACTGGCCAGTAACATGTTCAAATGATTAAAACCTTTTTGGTATTTTATTTTTTTCAGCCAGGAAGAAAATCGAAACCGCCCGTTTTTTTTTTTTTGCAAATGAGTGTATATATAAATTTAATTCAATTACATTCGTAAAATTCGTTGACGAACATTTGAAACGAAATATTAGTGTAAAAATGGATACAAGAAAAAGTAATTAATATTTATAGAGTTGAAACACTTAAATGTTGAACTATTTATGAAATTCCATGGCGCTATTTCAATTGGCTACAGAATTAGTATTCAAATAGGTTTCATTAGCAACGTGAATAGATAGTCATTGCTTACATTTCTATGAAACTAAATTAAAGGCTTGGAGTCGGGCATGCATTGGTGGTTCACTTTAATTTATTCATACTTTCGTTATCATAATACTTTTTTTAAACAAATAAAGCCTTAATTTTATTAGATAAACCTATTTATAAGTGTGTTGTATGTATTACATTATGTAATCTGTTCTCGAAGTATTTCAATTCGGTTAAATCGGAAGGGAGTATATCTATATCATTATAAAGAGCAGTAACCGACACACACACAACACATCGCGAAACTGAATTATCAATGGCTCATCCATTCAGCAAATCCGATGGTAGATTTTTTAGAATAGAATAATTAGCAAATCCATTAACAAATGAACAGACGATATGAAAAGAGTCAATAAGTGTTAAACTATATACAGCAGCTCGCAACAACCTAGCTTCGAATTAAAAAAAAAAATTGATCGAAAAAATAGTTCTCAGATATCAGATGTTTATAATTTAATGTTATAATTACATTTCCACGTATAATTTATTGAGGCGGGCAGTAATGAAAAATTAAATGACTAATTAATTATTTTTAATTAAAATAATACTTGTCTACTTTAATAAAAGACAAATAATTAGAGAAGCAAAAGAGAGAGAGAATTCAAAAAATTGAGCATGTGGCGTCCATAAAATATAGGCAATTATTTTCAAAAAAAAAAATTATAGATACCAAAAAAAAGTAAACATAAAATTAATGAAAGTTTTATTTCATTTCTCAAAATGAAATAATTCAATTTAAAGTCCTTGAAATGAAATAAAATAAAATTAAATTATAACTTTAAATTATAATTAACCATAGTATTGTAGTTTCTTTAACATACTCGTAATTTTCATAAATTGCGTGGGATATTGTTATCTTACTATAAAAGATTTTTTTTAATCTTTTAAGACGACACATTATTTAAATCAAGTTTAAACTTTGCAAGTAAATTTTCTGATTCTCAGCGAAGCTCTTAAGGGAATTAGCAATTTTATTGCTTTTACATTCAAATTTTATGCAACTGTAAAAAAAAAACGTTCCAATTACACGCAATGTGTTAAAAGTCCTAATATCTTTATGTTTACACGCATAATCTCCAACCTGGTGTGAATTTCGGGATAAGTAATTGTGTATATTGTGTTGTCTCACTTTTCAGTTATCTACAGAGCAAGTTTCATCATAATCGATCCAGTTGTTTTTGCACCTAAAAGTACTAAAAAACCTCACAAAGATTCGCATTTATATAGTAATAGTGCGATTTTTTAGTTATATTTCGTTATAAATAATATAATTTACCCTGCTATTAGTCTGTAGATTCTTATTACGGGGCATAGCCTTTTTTAGAAAATAACTTAAAATTTATACCGATTCATGCTCGATTCCTTAACGATGATTTCCCATTCCGTTGAATACGATATGAATTATAAGCTTGTGATTGTCTGTTTGCCTTTACAAAACAATAGGTCGTTTATACCTTTAACTTTACAAGATCGATTATGTTTACATTAAAAATATTTTGATATTTTTTCAGACATTAAATTTTTTCATTTTTGTATGTCTATCTGCCTGTCTATATATTTACGAGTAGAGTCTATGATCAAGGGGGACTGAGGTGGTGGGTGTCCGAATAATGAATTGATCGAAACAATTGATTCATTATTCGGACACCCACCACCTCAGTCCCCCGAGATCATGGACGCTGTAAAGGGTCCGAAACGTCGGGAAATAACTTAATTTAATTAAAAATCGTTAAACTGTAAAGTTTTAAAACAAATAAACGCGATAAAATCCGATTTAGACTTTTAATTAAAATAATTATATGTATATTCAAAAAATTTAAGTATAAAGCGTTGAGCAGCGTAAGTATAAAGCGTTTTACATATTTTTTTAATATTTACGAATAATCATGTACCTTTGTTATATTTCATTTCTACCATTTGTTTTAGAATTTAGATGGACTTAAGAAATCATGAAGATCACATACGCGAATTGCTTGAGATAAATTATGCTTATAAAGAGCTTAGAGAAAAAATGAAAAATTCGAAGTCTTGCGTAATAGGTACTTCGATGTTTTGTTACTATTATGATAAGGCATTAGTTTCTTATAAAGCAAAATTAAACAAAGTAGTATTTATTTTGTCGACGATTCATAATCAACCAAATGTCAATGAAAATACTGGAAAACCCGAGATCATCCACTTTTATAATAGTACGAAAGGCGCAGTTGACTCGGTTGATGTGTTCGAATATGTCTACTAATCGAAAAACCAAAAGATGACCCATGTGCGTATTTTATAACGTGCTTAACCTTTGTGTTATTAATGCCTACGCTATCTACGTTTCTACCCGCGTGAGAAATAATCAGAAACCGATGGTAAATTAGGAGATCAGCTCATGGAGCCCTGGCAACGACAGCGATTACAGACTGTGATTTTGAGGCGTCAAATCAAGGTCATGATACAGGATATTCTGGGTGAGCCTTCCAATATAGAAGCTCCTATAAATCCTTCATCAAACGTGCGCAAAATCTGCTACCTATGTGCGTCCAATGCTCGAAGAATGACAAAACATCGATGCTTGAGATGCAAACAAGCTATTTGTGGGCCTCACAATGTTCATATGTGCTGTCGTTGTATACAATGATAATTACCATTTTTTTCTTATTTATTTAATTGCTAAATAATATAACTTTTGTTATATGTAATAATTTTACATTTTTATTAAATAATTTTGATAACATTTGAGTTTTTAATTGCGTAGTCCGCTCGACGAGTGTTTAGTTATTACGTAACAGTGAATATAGTTTTGTTGAGTAGGGTTAAAGTAGTCGCAACAGCGCCACACGGACTGTAAATACCCGCAACCATCCCGCAACAGTACTGCAACAGCGTTGCAACAGCGCCGCGTTACCCACTGCCGCAACACCGCTGCATCACAGCCGCTTGGAAGATAAAAACGCCGCAACACGAAATCTTTATTCTTTAGATAATCTCTAGAGAATCTCTTTATTCTCTAGAGATTCTTTAGATTTGATTTGATTCAATACTACGAACTAGGACACTTGATACTTTTTATCTCGAAATTCAGAAAGAAAGGGATCCGCCCTTGGGAGAGGCGATGAAAGTCAAAATGTGAAATTGCAAACGAAGTCACAGGTACAGCTTGTCTTGAATATATTATGTTGATTATACAAATTTTCAAGTATTTTAGTTCCAAAAATATAGTCATACATGATGATGATCGACGACCGTTATGATGTAGTGGTACGAGTAGCCGCGTCAACGCCGGCGGTCGCGGGTTTGATTCCACCTCGGAGCAGATGTTTTTATTTGTGCAAATACTTGTTTCTGCTCTAGGTATGTCCTTGTGGGTTTCCCCACCGTCCCTCGAAGAGCACGTAAAGCCATCAGTCCCCGTCGCTATCACGGACACCTGGTAATGATCGTATGATTCATGGTAGAGATATTATCCGACAACCCGCAATGGAGCAGCGTGGTGAATTAAGGTCCAACCCTTCTTCTATATGGAGAAGAGGCCTTCGGTCAGCAGTGGGTTGTTTACAGGCTGATACATTACAGTACAGTTATACATGACAGACGGACGACCGAGTCAATAAAAGATTACAAAATACTCGTACAATTATTTTATTTTGGTTTTGGCAGTAACATTTCTAACTTTATATTTAATTGTTAATTGTGTATATTTAATATATATTAAAAAGTAAAACAATATATGATATTATTTTACTTTTAGACCTTATGGACATCTTAAATTATTGTATGTAGGTATTTCATTAATAAATGTTAGCAAATATATTTTTATTTTATTAATAACAACCTGCCAACCAATACGAAAGAGTTTTGAAAATTAAGCGTCAGCGTCAAAGTAATTGGCAACCGCATTTGGCAATACTCCAGTTCGAAATTTAATTTTTAATGAATATTGATTCGATACACTTTAAATAATCATCCGTGGCACTCTTTTGTCGTTAAACATGTTAATTTCTCTTTAAATATATGCAGTGGATTTATGCACTTTGAACGCTGCTCGAGAGCAATTAATATAACGTTAACTATACGCAGATAAATGAGTTTAAATATTTACAGACGTTTATAATTTAACTATTAAACGGTAATTAAAATTTATTATGGATTAATTATGGAGGTGTTTTATGGAGGGTTAGAATGTCACAAGATGTCCCCTGTGACACATGAAATGAAAACTTATTGTAAGAATTATTTCTTTTTTTTTAATTATATATATATATATATATATATATATATATATATATATATATATATATATATATATATATATATATATAAAATAATTAATTTTAACTTACTGAATTATATTTAAGGTCAATTAAAAATTGACTTCTTTTCACCCCATTTCCGTGTAATAAAGTCAACATCGTCTAGATGTATTAACTTACATGTTTCGGTAAAAAACACCTACATTTGACTAAGCCCGCGTGAAATTGGCTGCAGCGGCATTAGGCAATCGGTTTGTGAAATGCGTGAGGATTTGCTAGAATTTATAAATGTTTGTATCTTTATTTTTATAAAAAATGCAGCACGTTTCTCACGGAATAACTAGCGTTGATATTTATGGCTGCTGTTCCGCTGTTGTTAGTCGTAACAGAACGTTTTAGAGCCTATGTTATTTTAAAGGTAATCCATATTTCTGGAATTTAAATGTAAATATATACCCCTCGCGGATTGACTCGCTTTTAATTCACACTAATCTATTAGAGGATGGTCTGGTCTGGAAACTTAATTAAGTTTCTTTTTTGTTTTCGCTTTTTTAGGTGCGAAACATGGGGTTATCTCGAAGAAATGGCGAAATAACCATATGACCGCCACTTGTACTACACAATTTGTAATTGTCTCAATGTCTATTATTATTATGTTGTGATGTGCAATAAACCAATATGTACAAATGTGTACAACAAATTATATGTTTATGGATAGTTAATCTCTAAAATCAGTTAAAATATTAAAAATTAAACGTATTTTATAAAATATTTACGCATACAATCAATAAGAGAATATTTCTTCAAATTGCTGAAATCCTATTAGAGTGGTTTGGTCGGTCGGAGTCCTGCGGTGATCGGTGACCACAGTCAGATGCAACAGTACAAAGCACCCCTGTTACGCGCCATTACATTGCAGTCAGTTATAGTATGAGAGTTAATGGATAATTAATTCACTGGTATTACTTAATCACTTAAATTTGTAACAAAAAAAAATTAAAACTTATCTGTAATAACGTAGGTCACTTGATGTTAAGTTATCACGTGAGCTATAATGGCGTAAAGGAAAGTTAAATACAGGAAAAGTTTTGATTTTCTATTCTAAAAATGACTATAAGAAGTGAAGCTACGTAAGCTACTTACGCCGATTTTCTGTAAAAAAAGTAGTTAACGTTAGTAAAAAAAACTGATCGAGTAAATGGTATTAAAGCTGTACTGAAACCGCGTGTAGCCTTACAACTAGGCTTTAAAATAATAAAACTCTAACTTAATTTCTAAAATTATATATACACAAGTAACTCTCTATGTTGTGTTTTCACGATAAATTTTATTTTCTACTACAATAATAAGAAAATAATTATTAAATTATCAAATCATCAAATAATTATTTTAATTATTTGATGTTAAAAATATACTATGCCTAAACAAATCATCAATCGGACAAATAAAACGTTTATTTTTTATTTTTGCATAAACAGCTATTCCAATAAATTGCATTGTGTTCCTTTACGTAAAATAAATAAATAAATAAATAAATAATTAAATAATAATTAAAAAGTACGAGAAAGTATTAAAAAAAAATCCGTGCGTTGACCGGCAGAAAAAAATAGTCCCGACGTCTCTTTCTTGCCAAGGCATCGCAAAAGGCGACTAAGGCCATAGAGGTGCGAACAATTGTACACCAACCAGGGTGGTGATGGGTGGACTGGCAAACTCGCCAGCCAAGCATGGCGAATAGTGGCAAACCCCCTAGAGATGATAGGAGGGGCTTATGTTTAGCAGTGGACATCCAACGGCTAATGTGGTGGGGTACGCAATACAAGAAGTATTACAAAATTTTTCAAAGATACGCTTTGTCAGTTAGAATTTTATTGTTTTTGTCTAGCCCGTTTGGTTGACCGTGTATGTATTTAAAACATATTTATTATGTGGAAAACAATTCTTTTATGAAAATTTTGTGTTTGTGTTTGAGAAATTACAACGTATAATAAAAAATGTCATTTAATGTAATAAAAATCACTGAACAAATCGTTCATTAGCTCTTAATCTACAAACTTAATCACTGAACAAATCGTTCATTAGCTCTTAATCTACAAATACTTACCTATATGTAGACTATAAATTATATTACATACATTAGAATAATATATGCAATAAGTAATAAATGCAGTTACGTTTTTCATACACAAATATAGGTTAGGTATTATAATCTTCTTCTCGATTCGAAATCACTCAAATTGTTTTTGATTGATTTTTAGACATGAAAATCTGATACTGGCAAATGTAGATTACATACTACTACTACTACTAGCCGACACGTTTTCGACACGCAATCATATAACTTACAGAATAGTATATTTATTGGTATCACGACAGTTAGATGGATTTAAAATATATATATTCCTTAGAGTCTAGCCTTGCAGTTCATAATCACTTATCATTATCACTTATATTAAATAAGTTAAAGTAATTGTTGTTGAATCTTGCAAAATAAGAAATGGGTAAATCATATCTTCTTGTCATCAAATATGGTAAATCGCAAGAAAAGTCTATTTATTGATTAAGCTAAGTATATTGATTGATTGATAAAAAGTTTATTAATGCTGAGTCACAACGAGGAAAATAATACGATTCCACCAGACTCCACATCATGATGAATGCCTATTCGTTAACACGGTGACATAATGTCGATTGTAGTAAAAGCTATCTTTAACATAAAATGACAATAAAATTAAATCAGCACTTTTCGTACACGAATGTCATTATGTGGGCGACTAACGTCACTCATGGGCGTCTACCATGAAATGCTCTTAATGATTGATCAAATCCGACGTTAGAAATAGACATGGCAATCTTTATCCGTCTTGTTTGTACGACTAAATTAGGTTAACTGTTCTATAATATTTTTTAATATTTTTTTTATTTATTTAACATACACACACGGTCGACTGTCCCTAAGGTAGGCAACTTAATGCCTGTATTTTAGGTAACAGTTGACTGATATACTTTTTTTAAAATAAATATACATATAAATAATACATACATATATAAATAAATACATATTACACTCAGACTCGGGGCGGGAATCGAACCCACAACCCTAGAGCAGAAAACAGGGCTACTGCTAACTGCGCCACGGGATATATGTATAGCTACAGATTGACCGACCGTCCGAAACAGCCCGTAACTGCTAGAGCAAATGCTCTTCTCTATGTAGAAGTTTTAAAACTTAATTTGCAACACTGTTGCATTGCGAGTTAGTACCACAATTTTTGTAGTAAGTAGCGATCACAGTGAGGTGTTTATGATAAAAACTTGGACTGATAGTTTTACGACTGATAGTTTGATGTTCTGATGTACGATACAGAGACCTGTAAAAACAAACTTCCAGACCAGATATAAATATTTGTGTAAATACAAAAATCTCCGAGTGGAAATCGAATCAGAAACCATTGGCGTTAATGGCACTATCGCAACACTACACAAAATAGTCGGTTGTTGGTTGTTATTGTAGACATGAATATTATATTTAAAATTTTCATTTATTAAAGTAACGTTATTACTTTATTTAAATACTCGTAAAACAATACTAATTGGTAGTGTTAATTAACTTACAAAAGGCGATTTTTAAAGTAGTTTTAACTGGAATACGTTTTTACCATTTTACATTTCCCGAATGCTGGAACCAGATGTACAAATACAGAAGAAGAACGTTTTTGGAAAATGTATCCAACAAATTCGATGTCATCAACGCCGCTGTCATCCAGTGGTGTATCTAGGATGCTGCAGATAGGATAAGAACTTTGGGTGGAGTTCAAAGACGTTCGCAAAATCATGAACTATCAAATATAAATCTATATTTAAAAAAAGTTGAAGACTTTTTTGGTACTTTTCTTTTTTTTTATATATTATTATTTCTTGTTTGATTATCGTTTGACTAATTAAGCGTGCTAACCTCAGATCTACAAAATCGATTTTGAAATGTATCGATTTTTTTCGCAAATTGATTCGCCTGTAATCGTATGATTTTTCTAAGTAAATTGCCAACGGCATCTTGCGCTCTTAGAAACGGACTAGTACCTACTATTCTGTTTGCCAATAAAATTCTTAAATATTCGATAATATATACTTATTAAATAGATTAATTTACAAAATTATGATGATAAAAATTATAAAAAATTATACATTCTAAATATTGCATGATAAATCTAAACAATTATTTTGTAATAAAAAAAATGCTTTTAGATTTTTGAATATTTTGTTTGTAATAAAATTGTTGTATTAGGCTTTCACAAGTAATAAAAATAGATTTAGGTATGTATACATAATAAAAAGAAGATGACACTTTTACTCCATTCTGTATACTCATTTCTGTTCTACATGTAAAATATTGCACTCTTGTAAGAGTGTGTAAACATTAATTGTTAACGAAGTATCTGATACCGTTTTTCAAGAGCGCTTACTTAAAATAAAAAAAGAAACTAAAGTGGTAATAAAAATATCAAACTTGACATTTATTATTAGGAAAAGTCTGTACTTAGTATTAGTATTTCATGGTAAAATAATATTAAAAAAAAAAATTAATAACAAATTGCCCAAAGTTTATTTTTTAATTTAAGTAAATAAAGATATTTTTATAAGAAGTTCTTGAAACGAATTCTTATCTTTCGAGATTAATTACAATGGGCAATTTCACGTCATTGACTTTTAGAATTGATCATTTATTACTGTGATTGAAGCAACAGTTTTTAACTGATTTTAGGTACAGTACAAAGCAGTTAAATATATCCTGTCCATCAGTGTCAAATCTGATACCTCTGAGCATACCAAAATATAACCACGTTCGCCAGCATACACTGTTTGCAGAGCAGAGTTGCAGTTTGAGGTTGATGCGAAATTCACCACTAATTCGAGCATTGACTCTACTTAATGGTGTGCTGACGTGGGATCTGATTCTAGATAATTTTTTTCAATGCCCACTGTATTTTGCAGAACGGCCAATCGATTTCTTGAGACCAGAGATTTTATATAGATTTAGACTTTGTGAACGCATTAGATTATTTAAATATCTGTAATGTTTACAATATAATTTGTCTATAATAATAAAGAAATAATAATTGTTTACTAGCTGTTGATCGCTATTTTGTTCACGTGGAAATGTATCTCATGGGAACCATGCATTTTCCGGAATACAATTTAGTCAACTTATAATTAGGGGAGAGTTGGATATTACCGAGCCTCTAAGAACTTGGACCTATAATTCGGAGAAGGTTCGATATATATATTCAAAAATGCAGTAAATAGTACAGAATTTATTTAGCTACGCATAAATCACGGCAAAATATTTCAAAAAAATAAACAAAAATTAATTATTGCAAAATAATAAAAAAACAGGAAAGCGTGGTATTATCAGACTGGTCTGATAGAACCGTGCCCATAATAATTTCGTGAATTTCTATCAGTAAACTTAGAATTTAAAAAAAATGCAACGTTGAATAAACTCGTTCGTAGAAAAAGAAGCATAGACTCCTTTCTACACCTAGATATAATTATTATTTTACGACTAGATTAATTATCATAACCATATCGGCCATTGGATGTCCACTGCTGAACGTAGGCCTCCCCCATCGACTCCGGTTCAAAGCAGCCTCCATCCAACGACTTCCGGCGACTCTCTTCAAGTCGTCTGTTCATCTCGTGGATCGTACACGCCCTGGGCGCGGAATTGACAAACTCTGTTATTTCATTTTATAACTTCAAAATAATACAGTCAAGTTAATTGTGTATTCAAATCAATCTAGTCATTAATTCTATAATATGTTAGGATTAAAATAAAAGTAATCAATGTGTTACAATACAAATATAGAATAGCTTACCTCTTGTCAAAAATGCCCGCGAAATTATAAGGAACGAGAGTAAAAACTTGTAAGACACGATGTGTCTTAATCGCTGCTCCGAGTAAATTAGCGTCGTGCACGGGGAGGGGTAGAGGACTCGGACTGTGATCTTTAAGGACTAGATAGCGCAATTAGCGTTTAGTTTTTGAAATATGCTAGGGCGTGGAATTATCAAACGCGCGGTATTATCCAACTCTCCCCTATATGAAATAAATCAGTATGTTACTCGTACATGTTTACAAATTAAAGTTTAAAAAGTAATTATTTGAAAATATTATAGCATAAATGAAGTCAAGTGATATGTTGGCTAGAACACTAGCAGCATTTCGTTCCCCATCGTCGGATTGTAAATAGGATTTCTGAGCAAAAAAATAAGCAAGCCTTCCTTAATACCAGTGGATGTTATGTCGTGGGTTTAAATCTTGTACGAGTGTTTCGACCGCAACCAGCACAAACATATAATTTAGGATAAAATATATTATAATATTAATATAATCAAAAACTATGTTGAATTTAAATAAGAAATCTGGATTATACTTTAATATGAACAATTTTATAGGATTTTTACTTTAAGATTTTTAGCTTATTTTATATTTTAGTTAACTGCACTGACTAGGCGATTAGCTATTGTAAATTAGTGCTGTTCAGTATAAAAGTATGTTATAATATGCTACATAGCAATAGTGATGTATTTAAATGGTTGAATAAGCAATCGATACAGTAGCTTTCACTTCACATTACCAATTGCCATTCAGTCGAATTGACAATCTCAATCACAATAGAATATACATACACTGTTCAAATTGTAATGTTAATTATTTACCATGTTTAATGAACAATTTTATGTATGTTTAATTAATAAGCAAATGAATGAAATTAGTATGTATGTGTATCTGTGTCTGTGTGTGTGTTTTTTTTAGTTTAACTCCTTCTCGAATAATTATTTCTCACGTCATATTTTTAGGGCAAATGCCTGTTTTCTTTAATAAAAGTATTGATCTTAATCCACCACGCTGCTCCACTATAGGTTGATAGGTCATACACCCATGTCATAAATTTTCTTAGAAGACAATCCACATTCTTCTTTAACTTTAACTCACATTTGACTTTGTCTTTTTTCTTTAAAAAAATTATAAAGTAAATAAATAAATAACTTTTCATATCTTAACTCCATAAATACACTTAGAATTAGGTGGTCAATGTGGACTCATGGTTCTAGAACTAGAGATCCTAAATATATTTCATAAGAATAGAATAGTCTGCTGGTGTAACAATTCTGTCTATATCTGTACATATAATAAAACAGTAGCAAAATGAAAACTGTACATTGAATATTTTTTTAAAGAATACTTGAGCTGTGATCTACAATCGATACCGAAGCCAAAATATAGTTTTTAGAATTTTTGACTGTTTGTCTGTTTGTCTGTATGTATGTCCGGGATAAACTCAAAAAAAACTGCATGGATTTACTTCAAATTTTGAACGAATATTATTAAGAAGTCGGATCAACATATAGGCTATTACCTACGGGGAACGAGCAGTGAATCTTTATTTCTTCAACGCATTCTGTAACAACGTGTAATCTAATAGCGTTCACGCAGACGATGTCGCGGGCAGCAGCTAGTATAATGATATATAAAGAAAATAAAGAAGGGTACGGGCGCTTGGAAGATTGATGTATTGCTACATATAATACTAACAGAAACATATCCATCCTAATCCGAATTCACGGTCCAACGTTTATGAACTTGATACAATGAGCCATCTCAGTCATTTTTAATGCATCGAAAAGTATACTCGTTTGTAATCGTATTCGTTTAAAATAATTACAAATTATAAATTTATATCTCAATTCAAAGTCGAATAACACCTTTGAGTTTTAATTGAACCCGTTGCCAAACATCAAAGCAAGTTAAATATGATACAAAATAAGGATTAAGTTCGTGACACGGGTATGACTGGATCGACTGAATAATAAAATATGCTTCCATGTTTTATCAGTACACAACATGGGTTTAATCGGGCTATTAATCGTATTGGTAGATCGTTTTCTGTATGTATAAGATTATTTATTATGAAAGATTAAAAATAACATCATCTTAACATTCTATTGTCAGGCCCAGGTTCTTTTGTTAGAAGAAGGTTATGAAGAGGTATAAATAACAAGATTTTGTATATCACGTGTCTCATAATATCTTCAGGCAGATGTGTTTGGTTATATGTTATTGTTCGTTACCAATTACGCAGTATATGAAATGTAATATTTAATAAATAAAACGTAACATACAAAAATAAATTATTACGTAATTAATGAAAAATGAATTTATACATATTATTTATGAAATCCGGTACTCGTCCTGATTTAATTTCGTGAGCATTAATAAAGGTAGAAAAGTTCTATCAAATAGCTTCTCTGCATGCGTTATTGCCTTTTTCTGTTATATAATGGTATGACAAATATGGAGAGTCTCTTAAATAATTTGCAGTTTCTGAAATATAAAGAAGTACATAATTATATATAGGCAGTATTATTAGAAGAGAAATGTTTACACAAAATGTTGTTATAGGTACCTAAATCAAGCCGTATTTAAAATTTGTACTAATTCTAACAATACCTAATATTACCAATTAAATTTGTTTATTTTTATAGATGTAATTATAGCAAGTATTTTCTTCATTCAACAAAAGTTCAAACACACAATTATTACTAATTTTGTAATAATAAACAATGTTAAATGTTTAATCTTCACTTATGTTTATTCACTTCGCATTTTACGTATTTCTGAAGTAACTAAGAGAAGGAGGAAAACTTCACTAATTAAATCCAAACCATTGGCTTAATTGGAGCCTTGTTAAGTGTTAATCAAAGTACACAATATGAACTGCGCAGTCGTGATTGATTTACGTGTTTTTAATTGAATTACGAAGTCTCACTGCCATGTGTCTCTTTTCATTTATATTTTCATCTCTTTCTGGAAACGTCTTAGATATAATATTTTAAATTCAAATCTGTATCTATCTATTCTGACTTGACTGACTGTTGATTGACTGTTGAGTGTGAGACGTTTATTTATTTATTATTTATTTATTCTAATATGTGCTAGTCTAGCACGACTAAAATTCACCACAAATAAGGATTGAAGTCTGTAAGTATATATTTTTTTTTCAGTTCCTAATATTATAAGTACGTCTGTTTCCGTTATCAATGATTATCATCATAAATGTATTCCTTTTTAAAAGCTATTTTCTTCACACTTTCAAATTATTAGATTTAGATTCGTTAAAAACAAGGGCATATATGAAATTAATGAGAGATTCTCAAATTTGTTACAATAAATTCGAAATGTATATGATATAAGCATTTGACCGGGCATGTAATCTTTGTTTGACGTAGAAAATAAGCATAGACCAAGAAACTAAATATAATGAAGTATAATAAAACTAATATCACTGAATTTGAGTGGAGACGAAATGTGTGAATAACGAAATTCTATTGGTTGTTTAAAACACATCTCTGTTCCGCTCGTCTCGTCTCCGCTTTGGTCGAGTCCGGGCCTAATGCAGTATACTTATTGCCTGTGTAAAGCTTACTCATTGTAACAGAAGAGCTAAGGTAGGAGCTAAGGTTTCTTTTAGAACGTGTAAGCATACAGGCTAGAGATCCCCTGAATTTTCTCCCGTTTAGTTTCAATGTTGTTTCTTCACTCTCATTCCATAAAATTGTATTGCATATAAGAATATATATATATATATACATTATCAACATTTACTATCGACTTTTATATTAAAGACGACATAAAGTGTAAAGTCATTATTATAGGAACACTATCGCAGAAAATTTCATTCATAGATCCATTTAGATTAATGGCTTTCCATATCGCCAAAAATAGAAGGGATAGTTCAGATATTGTCACGTACAATGGAGAAGACACGAATGAAATAACCAGGTGCGGTCTAGATTACAACCTCAATAGAATTTCGATGTCCATGGAACAGTAGCTTTTTTAAAATTGAACCTTACCCTAAAACAAAAATATAATTAAAAATACGATAAACATACTCCATTATTATTATTAATAACAGCCCATATTAAAAGTAGAGAAGGTCATATCTGTCTTAGCACCTGTCAGTTTTCAATATATATAATAGTACTAAGTTTTTTTTTAAAGTCACTTCAAATCATGTAAAAATCAGTCATAAATACATTCATTAAAATTTATGTTACTTTATTCCAATCTCCAAGTTTATTGCAAGCTTAAATTCAAATATGCGAAATAAAAAGGAAAATTCGCCGCCAACATTCTGCTTAACTTTGCTAATTAATGGTAAAAATTGAATTTATCTCGTAACTGTATAAAACGACATCAACTTTAAAATAAAATTCAATAAAAACTATGACTTTGAAATATCAATTACTTTTATTAAATTTCGTTTGACAATAATAGTGGCCATATATAATAAGTTTCACGATCGACGCAATTTGACCCGTGTTGACCTTAATGGTTATAACTCTGTTCCTACAAATCGTATCATGATGTCTTACAGTCTATAATATTAATTAATAATGATTATTATTATTACGAGTATTTATAATATTCTATAATATTCTATATATATTAGTATAGTCTATGAAATATTTTATAATGTAGTCCAACGGCATGACCACTTGGTTTTACTATGCTAGAGCATCTAGATCAGTGTTTCCCAACATTTTTTAGGCCATGCCCCACCTTAACGTTTCTAAATTTTTTATGACCCCATGCATAATTTTTAACCTTTAAAATTGTTTTGTTCCCTTAAGAAATATAAATGATAAGTTTTAGGAAGAAATCACTATGAAATTTTTATCAAAACATCGTAAGTAAAATTTCAAAACATATAATGAAAAAAAAAAACTGAAATTTATAGACATAAGCTGTCAAAAAGATAATTAACGGTTGGACAAGGTATATAGCATTGCATTTAAATAACCCAAAGCGAAAGGGTTAAAGTCGTGTCGAGTCCATTTTTAAATTGCCCCCCTTAACTATCAAATTGCCCCCCAGTGGGGCGTGGGCCCCACGTTGGGAAACACTGATCTAGATGGTGCAATCTCGTGGAGTGTGCGGAGCGAGCTTAAAAAAAAAACTAATATTTATTTACTGTGTAAATACTTGTGTCATTTTTTTTCCTATTTTCAACTTAAAAACAGTGTTTTGTTGAAGTGCAAAGTAATAAACACTGAGATGACGACTACATTTTTTTTTTCAGATTTATGTTGTTCTTTCTTTTTTTATACCGCACGTGTGTCGCATAATATAAAACATTCAAGTATGTTAATCTTGTTTTCTCAAATGCTTAAAGTGAATTATATTTTTTTTTTGTTTGAGAAACAAACTCTTAAACCATTTAATGTTTTATAAAACAGTTTACCGTGCGGTACACCGCGGTGAAGAATAGTCCCGATCTCTTTCTTTCCGAGTAGTCCTAAAAGGCAACTAAAGCCAATAGTGGTGCGATTCGAATCGAATGCAATTCACACACCTTCATTATTTTAATTTATTTTTACCCGACTGCGACAGAAGGAGGGTTATGTTTTTCGAGTGTATGTATGTATGTATGTATGTATGTATGTATGTATGTAATGTATGTATGTCCATTTCTTTGGCACGCCCTACAGCCCAAACGGCTGGACGGTTTTTGACATATGAGGTGTCGTTGGATTTGTCTAAATTGTAGTAGTGACATAGTCTATATAAATTTTCAAATGGCGCCCGTAAATGGCGGAATGAGGGGGTGGAGGGGGGAATTGAATTTTTTTTCTTACTGTGGCAGTATGGGTATCAAATGAAAGCTAGTAAATTGTTTTATTCTTATTAGTTTATAATAAGAGTATTTTACGCAGTCGGGTTTTTTGATGTTTTTAATTAAGCATACTTGTAAATTAAAACTCTATTATTGTCTTGTCTTAAATCCTACATATGTGACACGTTTCAAGGTTCTGTTGTCTTTGCTGTCAAGTGTCAAGTCTGGTGTTATCGTAAATCTTCCTCTTTAATGTCTCTAAATTATAAACTTCGAAAAATTAAATATTTGTTTATTTAAAAAATTTAAAGCACGTTGAAAATAATTTTTCAACATGAAAATTATACCTAAACACTACATACACTCCTTCAAAGCCTCGCCTGTAGACTCGTTATTAATATAAAAATTTAATAAAATACTTAAATACAAAAAAAAAGAATATTCCTTCCAAAGAAACCTCCTTATCTCTAGTGGTTGACTGTGTTATGATGAAGTAGGTGATAAAATGTAATCATATATACGTCATACTAAGCATAATATATTTCAAGCTGATATCATATGCAATGGAATTACTCAGTTGGAAAATTAGCATTTTGGTAGAGCGTGAACAGATTTCGATACTCGTGAGAAACCAATGAACTGATACATTGTTTGTAAACAATTTTCATTTTACCTCTTTGTATAAACATGAAATTTATTTCATTATTTTTAAAATATTTGAAAAAAAAAAAGATCCAAACGTATTTACTGTGTAAATAAAAGAGCACAATAGAATAAAACAGGATTATGATAATTACAAAATATGAGGTAGAAGGGGCGGTCTTATGGCTAGTTAGCCATTTCTTCCAGACAACCTGAAATAAGTTGGTGTAATTTATTTAAGAGAGAACGAGTATTATGTACAAAATGTTTGAGTCATAATTCACATTTGAACTTGTATTACATTTATTTTTGATTTCATTATATTTGTTGATAATCAAATATTTTATTTTGATCAAATAGAAAACAACTTTATTTAAGATACCGATAAAAAATATAATCCTACTGACGCTTGTGTATTAATTAAACTGCGTTAACATGGCTATGATAGCTTTACTACAAATTGGCTTAATTCAACACTGCGTAGTCCAATATGACTAGTCGTATTTTTGATATATTTTTTATTGGAATTTCAAACGATAGTTTTAATAAGAAACAAACACCTTTCGTTATGGAAAGAAATAAGTTTACAGGAATAAACTACATCTACCGTTGTGAATAAATTTTTTTTTCTGAATAAGTACATTTCTTTTTTGAAATCATAACAAGTTTCACATGTTATACAAGAAAAGTAAAAAAAAAAAAAAACTAACGTTAATACAATAAAAATAGTATTTTTTTTTTTTTGTTTTTGTTTAATATTACTTCCATTGTTACCGTACTATTGGTGTATCGAATCAATTATACATGGTTTATTACTTATTTTTTTAAATCTGAAATAAATCTATTTTACACTAATTCATATAAATATTAAGTATTAGTGGAAAATGAATGCTTAGTACTTTTTGACACTAAATCTGAATTGATATTATGTTTATAATATTAGGTAGGTACTTACTCCGTAGATAGTTGAAACAAAATTAACACAGGTTTTTTTAGTCTCCGAAATTCTAGTGCGATCAAATTACAGATAAAACTACGAGGCACAGATAGTATAACATGCAAACGAGGAAGTAAGAATGAAATTTATAAAAAGGTGATTTATAATGAAGTATAGATAAAGCGCTCCTCATACACAACACGCAAATACGAGCGGTTGCGCTATTGCTCGTATTCGCGGTTATAAATAGCATCTGTTACACGATCGATGGCCTACTTATGTACTCGTGGTTTATAAAAATTCCACCAAAATCAGCATTAAAATTGAACATTTCGCTTAGTTTTAATATTATATATATTTGTATTATATGCTCTGTTTTATTTTCAAGAACGTACTTATGATTTATAAAAATTCCACTAAATTACGCATTAAAATTGCACATTTCGGTTAGTTTCAATATTATATTTTTTCGCATTAGATGCCACTCATATTATATATTTATTCTCCTTCTCTATTCTTTTTTTTGTCACAGGGGAATCCATTTACGGATGATATCCAGGACGCCCGGGTGGCAGTCCTAGACCTATGTCGGACTCGCCACTTTGGGAGTGCAATACCGTACTAAGCCCCTGCGGGAGCCTTCAACCGCTTTAATTGGAGAGTCCCGGATCTGCAGGCAACAGGATCCCTCCAGCGATAGGCTGGCCTCGGCGAAAAGGCCAGACTTCTCCTCCATGGGGACTGTCCGGCTCACCTCTGAACAGTCCCGACGACGCCGTGTCTAGCAGGACCGGGTTCCCATCCCGGCCCGACACGGGCACAGGGGCGTTACTGGAGGCGCATTAAGTAGCGCCTCATACGCACCCTCATTCGTCGCCCGCGGAGAGGACACGTCGGCGGCCTCCTCTCTCACCCACTCGTCGGCCTCCTTCTGGGACATTACTGTCTCGCAGAATGAGACCATCGCCATCCAGGACTCGTCGTCGCCGAGCATCGCGATGATAATGCTCGGGAGCGACAAATCCCCTTCGAGGACCGACGTCAAACTTTGACGCAGCGCCGCCCATCTCGGGCACACCTCGAGGGTGTGCTGGGCGGAGTCCACTGCCGAACCACAATCGTGACATTCAGTCGTCGGCTCCCTCTGGGCCGTCCGACACAGGTAGTCACCAAAGCAACCGTGCCCGGTGAGAACCTGCGTCAGATGGAAGATGAGGGGCTTGCGTTTTCGACGCATCCACCGCTCAAGGACCGGGCGAATGGCAGCCGTTACGCGTGTGCAGTACGGCTGCCCCGCCAGGTCCTCCCCCCACCTCCGCATAAGCGCTTCCTGCCCTATCCGACGCACCCGTAGGATCTCGTCCAACGTAGTGTTCTCACCAAGAGCCCCCCGAGACGTATGAGTAGGTCTCGGCAAGAATCTCCGCCACGAGCTCCAACGGGGGTCGCCGGCTAGAGCAGTAGCTGCAGCCCACGATACCGTACGGTACCCCCGAATCACCCTCACCGCGATTGTTCGCTCGCCTCCTTAGTTGTAATATTATAGATCTAGTCTAGGTTTATAAATTTATATTCTCAACTATGAAAATATATTTTTAAAAAGCCTCTATAATATTACATATGACGCAGTTTAAGTAGTAATAACAATACACAAATGATCCATATAAACATTTATCACTAGAAGAACGCCAATGGCAGTACTAGAAGCTCCTACTTTACCAAAGACAGAACAAAGGGCAATAAGTCTTTTAGACATTTTCAAGCGATCAAAACAAATCGCAGGAACGTTTAGAAAGTTTAATACATCGAGCACGAAAACAAAGCTAAATTAACCTTGGCTTATCAACCATTAACTCATTTGGCGCGCTCCCAAAGTTCCGCTGCAATACTATGCAATATAACGCTACCCTCAGCAAGAAACACGGACTTGGCAGGGAACTTATTATTACTGGAAATTATAATAATATTCTTTATATTTTTGTGAGTTTTATTTAATATTTTTATTGTTATTATTGTCATTTTATAGCTGCGTACGTGTTAATAGGGTTTTCATAATATAAATGTCTCAGAAATCATAAAATAGTCGACATCCTTGGCGTTTTTTATCTGTGATTTGGTGTGTGAAAATATATTTTATTTTTATTTTCATGAATTGATATTTACCAGATTAGTTGACATTAATTGCTAAAGTTATTTGAGTTTTAATGTGGTGTTTTATAGTTCTCCTATCATTTTTAATAATTAACCTTTTGAATACTGTTTTTTTCTTTTTTTTTTTTTTTGATAGGAGGTCTTTCCGCTAAGCAAACCTTCGGAAATTAATCTTATTATAAACATTAACTTAAAACATTCGTTGCTTATGTATAATGTTTTGACGATGCGTTGGCGCAGTGGTCACAGTAACTGGCTTATGCGCTAGCGGTCGCGGGTTCAATCCCCGCTCATGACAAATATTTGTATAAGCCATACGGATATTTGTCCTGGGCGTTTATGCTTGTGTTTTGTGTCTTTTTTCGGACCTCCGACAAAGGATAAATATCCTACTGGGAGCCGTTGAGTTTAAGACGTTTATTTAATATTATTTTTATAATATTCGTAATTGTTTCGTGAGTAATGCATAATTTGTTTAATTTAATTATTGTGTCAAAGGGAAATCTAAAGCATTTTTTGTGTTGAAACTAATAACACATATAAAAAAGAAACAAGCTGACAACTGAGAATGTTCCCGAAGCGCAGACAAAATATTCTACTTTTTTGTTTCGAACATCAACACAACATTTTCCATTTCGCATTGTAACAAAAAAGCCTTGGCTATTTGATTACATCTCTTTTTGATCAAACTACAATTTTGAATGAAGCAGATTAATTAAAACTCATACGTTTCCTGTTTTTTGTACTTTTAAAATATCACAAATCGACCTATTCGAAATCCTGAGTTAAATAATATTAAAAAATACTAATAATCAAGTTTTAACAATCCAGTGGCTCAATACTAAGCAAAGGCCATGTTACGATATGTACTGCGAGCACTGTTTTAAAATTCGTTCCTTTATGGACTGGAAGTACACTGCCACAGTAGCATATATAAATATATGTTTTTGTACTGTGAGCACTGGCGCTTTCGAGGTAAGGTGCTCTCTTTGATCAGGTTATAAAAAAATATAACAGCACTTAGAAATTTAACAGCTTCCACGAATTCTTGTTATTATTTTTAATTAATATTGTTATTTAAAAATCGAATATGCGTTAAGTAACTGGAAAACCAATATTTCCTTTAAATAAAATCTATAGGTACTTACGTTTATTATGCAATTAATTTAACCCTATACTTGACATTGTGAACTTAAATGCACATTCACTTTGAAAAATTTATTTATGGAAAATTTAACATCGAATCGTTTTAGTAAAAACTCAAAGTGTCTTTGTAAACGTTTCTTTACATAAGAAAAATAAAGTTATATCCGTCTGGCACCCACATTATAAGTGGTGAACAAAATGGCGAGCCTTTGGTCAGCGCCCGCACAACGCCCTGTAAGTATCTTATTTTATCTAATTTTAATTAAGTTAAATGTGTAAAATTCTTATAATTTTACGTTCTGAAAGCTTTATGCAATTATTTTGTGATATTATTATTGTGCTATTTGTTTTGTATATATAGTAATTGACAATTTTTGTTATGTGTGCATTAAAATACACACTGCCTGGTTCAGCGTGAATGACTCAATATTTCTTGTGTATATTTAAATGCACACTGCCAACGTCACAGACTATAACTATTTGTGAATGTTGTGTCTTAAAGTGCACATTGCCTACTGTGCTACTACATACTCAAGCCCTTGTTCAGACAGAGTTTTTTTTTAATAATGCATGACAGCAATTTATATTACCGCTTTCACTAAATCCCTATTCCTTAGCTTGCTATAGGTTTCTTTCAAATGACTAGGAGTAGAAATATCCTGTTTTTGGTGCCTAAATGCGGAGCTAAGTCTGATGTGGAATACAGCGAAATCAAGACATCTCAGAAGACAGTTCCTCTGTCCGATCAGTAGCGTCTACTGTCGAAAATTTAAACATCTCCGATAGTGACGACTATAAGTATCGAGAAATATACGCCATTTCTTCAGTCCATGAAGAGCCGAGATTCGGACACAAAACAATCGATTCTACTCCAAACTCACCTTCTATTCTTCTACATGATCCTGATGTTATACTGCCTTTACCATCAGTTTATATTCCACTGTCACCATCTATAGACTCAATCTGCAGTCCCACACGTTCAACACCTGCCGCACCTTCAGTACCAGCGGCACCTACATTAGCTACTGTGCATCTTCGGCGTTATAAGAAAACTCCGGTGATCGTAAAAAAATACGGAAACCAACCAAAATGTTTCCTAAATGGACAAGGGTGAAGGGGTTTTTCGAATCTACTGATGTTGATAAATCGCCACGTGATTACTTTTAGTTACTTTTATCAAGCACAAACCATGCTCCGTACGATACTATGACAACTTTTTTTTCAATTGAACTGATGTATCATTTGAGGAATGAGTACGATATAATCTTCTTAGGTACTGTTTGTACAAATCGACTTCGAGGGGCAGAGAAAAAATTACCAAGTGATAAGGAGTTGAAGAAAAGGGGCAGGGGGACTTTTGCTCAAGTCGTGTCTCACGAACACAATATCGCTGTTGTGAAGTGGTTTGCCAATAAATTTGTTGTAGCCTCAAGTACTTATGTTGACGCCCAGCCTGTACATAATGCGGTACAAGAAAGAAGAAAAGAAGAAAGGTCCAGTCACATGTCCATATTTAATAAAGCACTATAACGGAAATATGGGTGGAGTTGATCTAGCCGATATGTTACTCGCTTTATACCGTAAGGATTTGCAAGGTCATTGTATTTAGTATTGTTTTCACCAATTCTGGACATCTGCGTTAATAATGCCTGGCTGCTGTATCGTCATGAAAACAGTGGTAAACAAAAACTATTGGGACTCAAGAAGAAAGAATCAAATTTTTTTGTCCAAAGTGTAACGCACGACTATGTATGGTTGAAGGGCAAAATTGCTTTATGGATTTTAATACTAACAATAGTGTTTAAGTTTTTTATATTTTTACACGATATCTATCCAAAATATAATTAAGTGAACTTTGATCTTAGAGCATTACGACTGAATTTTGTGATAAAAATTAATATAAAGTATAACATTGGTTTTTTTAATAGTATAACTACATATATGTGATATTTATTTCGTCACAAACCATACTCATAGACTTAGTTCCTAAAAGATCTCAAAACTTAATGATTTGTTATAATTTAGAGACTTTTATCTTAATTATTTTAAAAAATTCATATTATTTTTTTATGTTTTGTTTCTTTTTTAGTTTAGTGATAACATGGCAGTGTGCATATAAAGATATATCCTGAAAACTGAAATTGAGGGATTTTTTATTTTATTTTTCTTTACATCCTTTTAACCCAATTAATGCAGAAAAGTAGCAAAAGTTTATTTTTTTTAAGTTAAAATTCTCTGCCAAGTATAGGGTAAATTGAAAATAAATTTTTAAAATCAAAATTAAGTTTTAAATGCAAACATTCAATTCAATTAATAACATTCAAATAATTTTTGTCTTGTTGAAAAGAAAACGTGTACATGATAAATATTTTCATTTGAAAAGTGTTCAAAAATGGCGAAGACAGTATACTGGACTACATTCCATTTCAAACAGTAACCAGTACAGCAAACTAAAAGCAACGGCTTTACAGTATACTGAATTGACGTCACACCTTACAGTGGTCACAGTGTATATCGGAACATACCTAAAGCCTATTCTGCGGGTACCAAATACCAGTTATAATGTCCCGATGTTTGCTTGCTCGGACGATACACATCCCCACATCCAATTTGTTTATATAATCTTAGATATCACCCGTAAATGGGTTCCCTGCGATAAAAAAAAGGATATGAATCCCCAAATCGAATTTGTTACTATAAGTTAATAAATAAACACATCACACATATCGGCTCCCAGTATGATGATAATGTATCGGGAGTCCGATAGCACACAAAATACAAACACAAACTCCAAAAACTCGACAAACATTTGAATGGTATATACAAACATTTGTCACGAACGAAGATTGATCCCCCCACTGTTAACGTGACCAGTTGCTGTACATACCAGTAACCAAAATAATATGAATTCAATGTGTTATTAATATAGTAATGTAAAATGAAAACCGGGATATTTTGAGCGAGCGTGAGGAGGTTTATGTCCCGCAGTGGACTGCGATAGGCTTATGCGATGCGATGCGAAACAAATTCGTTTTAATCACATATTAACGTAGGTAGTTTTGCTAATAGCCGCAACATGTAGTTATAATAAAATTAAACATTGAACAGAATCTATACAAAAATTATAATATAGAAGATTACCTATATTTATATTATTTTATATTTGTTATTTTTTTTGTGCACACTATTCTCAGAAAGTACTGTTCACATTTTGAAAAATATTTTTGATTGCTTGTTAATATCTTGACATAGACTACCATTATTATTTTTATAAATAAAAAAATAAGAATGTATAAATACATACTTATATTTTTTTGCAATAAATTTAGAATCATTTTTTTAAATAAACTGCGAATAAATAGATAAGTTTCCTACGAATCGTAACAATCATAATGAGGTGTTTTTTTATAACAACCGTCTGTTTTAGGTACCTACTATTTCAGGGGAAATAGAAAGACCAACACGTACAAATAACCAGACCAGTAACAAATCGACTGTCCCTACGTACAGTATCGAAACTGAAAATTTGCTATTTTTTTTATTGCACTAAGAAACTCCTTTTTATATATGTTTTCATACAAAAAAGAGAATAAGCTAAAAAATACATATTAAACCACATTTTTCATGAGTTTCATGATACTTAACAAATAAATGACAATTTTGTACACATAATTAACTTAAAAGTGCTCTCCTGTAAAGTACCTTTTTTCAGTTTCGATAGTATACGTAGGGACAGTCGAAATATTTGTACAAATCAAATCAATTTCTTTATTGAAGTATGCTTCGAAAACACTTTTGAATTGTTATTGTACTAAGTATATAATATTCTTGAGTTTGGAGAAAACTACCACTTATTACCTGACTGCGCCAAAGAGGGTTATGTTTTTCGATTTTGAGTATAGTATGTATAATTGTTTGTGTCGCTCTGCAGCCTGAACGGATCGATGGATTTTAGCTCGAGAAGTGTCATTTGATTCATATTTACAATGAAAGTGACACTGGGTATATCTAAATTAAAAATTAAAAAAATGCATTCCAAATTACACAGAAACGTAGTCGGGTTTTTTAGTTTTTTAAATTACTTTGACTTGTTGAGCATGTAGATTCTGCTAAGAATCGGTAACTCAATATAGTAGTTACTCTTTAAATACTGTGTACATTACTTAAACATTATAAACTCAGTCATATGTCCTGTATGAATCACACTGCTGATAAACCCACACGTCTACCATTTGTATAATCTACAAAAATACTAATATCTATTTCGAGCGGGAATCGAATACCTGTGTTGGGCAACATTCATCACCACTTGAGTAGAACATAAGTCATCTTAAATCACGTGTAATATATAAGTACCTATAGTTTTTTTCACCATTTGGACATACATTCCTATGTATATAATAAACCCTAGTAGAACAAAATATTTGTAACAATTTGAAAATTCGCCTTTCATGTCCATCGATTTATGTAACTACAGTTGTTGCATTGCCAAATCATACAATAATAACAATTTAGTAGTGATGATATATAGAAATCACACAAATAAGTAATGCCTTCAATATCAAAATTCTGTTTTGCTATATTTCCTAAATTGCAAGTGATATATTAATTTAGTGTTAAAAATAAATCAGGTACACAATATGATATACTTTTTAATTGTGATGTCAATTTACAGACCAGTTAAATGATTGTAGTCCGTGACCACGTCGATACTGTCTCGTCCATATTTCAGACCAATTACGAGACTCTCTCGTTACTGGTCTACATCATTAATATAATCAAAAAAATATCATAGTATGTACACATTTTTTTTTAAATCACAATGTTTTGTAATAGGCAGTATTATTCATATTATTATTATTATTATTTGTGTTATAGAGTATGAGTACTGTAAAATCTTCAAATTACTGAAAGTAAAATCACACAAGATTTTAGAATTAGTCCTAGTTGAATGCACCGAGAAAACTTGAATAGTGCTCGTACGTAGGTTTACATTCACACAGGTTAAAACATGTACCTAATGTATTTTAGCCCGAGTTAATTAATCTGAGTTGCACTCAATATATACCTAATTTTATACGACATAAAATTAAAAAGAAACACTCCAGCTTAGCTATTTACCATCTAACGTAACTTATTAAAAACCCTATTTAGAAGAAACAAACGTTCTAACTTTAATGATTTGAATATATGGTAATGGTAAGAGACCTAGATGAAAATATAATTTAAAGCCCTTAATTTAAGTTTATGAAGGATTATCCATCGAATTATACAAATCTGTTAATTGCTTTTTGCAGTGATCGATTTAATCTTCATTTTTTCTGAATTAAACCGAACTTTCGGGTAATAATTTTACATTAAGTACAAATCTCATATCACTATAGTCATATCGAAACTATAATTATCATATTATGCAATAGTAAACTTAGTTTACAACGCTATCCTAGAAGAGTATAACATATTTTTATAAAAATTAAAAATATTCATAATTTTTAACTGCAAATTGAGATAACTTATATTTTCTACAGCTATTTACAGTTGTTGAACCATCACCGTTCTGGTATAGTGGTGCGAGTAGTCGTCTCGCCTTGCGTAATAGATATTTGTATTTGTGCAAATATTTGTTTCCGGTCTGGGTGTATGTCCTTGTGGGTCTACCCACCGTGCCTCGGAGAGCACGTAAAGCCGTCGGCTCCAGTTGTTATCATAGACACCTGATAACGATTGTTACTCATTTTAGGGAAATTATCCGCCAACCACAAGCAGCGTGGTGGATTAAGCTCCAACCCTTCTTCTACATGTATATGGAGGAGAGGCCTTCGCTCAGCAGTGGCTTGTTTACAGGCTGATACAGTAAAGTTGTTGGGGTTTTTGAGTTTGACATTTTGTGTCAACCTAAACAATCTATTCTACGTGACATTAGCGAAATTATCCATGCTGTTCCATGCTGTTTTAGTACTATAGAAACTCATCAAGCCAAATCAATGAATAAATAAATAAATCTGAACAATGATATTATCAACCTGAAAATTATATTTTTATTGATCAACATTGGAACTAAACACTCGAAAATTAAGTTATTAAATAACAATTGTAATTTTGAGCAGTTATAGTGTATTATTTAGTTTGAAGTTGTGATCGGTAGTTGATATAATTTAAAAAATATTCGATGTAGAGTCCTAAAGTTACATATGAAAAAACGAAGTAAGATTAAAAAAAAACGTTAATTGTTCTTCAAATTATTTCAGCTGACTTCATAGCAATAACTGCTGGAAAATTGCAATATTCAGTCAACTGACTACAAATTAAACATGTTTATTTTTTATATTTTGAATCGCGTTTTTACAATGAACAATGAGAAAAGCGATCATTGAAATAAAATGTAAATGTGTAATTGTTTATCGTTCTGTGAAGTTAATTCTTTCACAATCAAATGATGTGAAAAAAATATTTAAAACTTAGAATATTTCTAATATAGAAGCAATTTAAAAAAAGTCATTTAATTGAAAGTATATATCGGATTTTATCGCGTTTATTTAAAACTTTACAGTTTAGCAATATTTTAAATTATTTCCCGACGTTTCGGACCCTTTACAGCGTCAATGATCTCCATTTTAAATAAACGCGATAAAATCCGAAATAGACTTTTAATTAAATGAGTAAAATTCGCGTAGATATAAGAGAACAAAAAAAAAATTAAACAAATCTTACGCGTTATTAATAATAACATATTATTGTTATAATAATGTTTTTGTTTACATTTTGTTTAAGTTTGTTCAAAATGCTACGTGACAATTTCACTAATGTTCTTTGATTAAAATGTACATATTTGTATTATTAAAAAGTGATAAATAAAATAAAGAAAAGAACAATGATCACACAGACATGGAGCCACGAGAGGATTCAGGTTGAAATTCGATGTCCAGTCGTCGCCACTATGATCAGCGAGTTGGACCTGTTGACCCTTTAAACATATTGTGGCTATGGCTTCACCGTCAGTTCAGAATCGTCCTTTATTTCGTACATTATTGAAGATTTCCCCTACGTTAATAAAAATGTAACAATTACACAACACGATAGCGCTATACGAGAATACGATTTCATTTCCGTGTTATTTTCAAAGCTTGTTTGACGAAGGTACTATCTAAACATGAATCAGTGGAATTTTAATAATTTCAAGTGACTATTAACTTTTTATCAATATGAGAATCTTACCACGCAGAATTGGTGATTATTCAATGTATGAATATGTAAATATCAGAATCCACTGATTGGATGATTGAATATTTGTATGTGTATTCACTAAAATGTTATTCAAATTCACTGATATGTAGTGAATACAGCTTCACTAACGTAATTAATGAAAATACCACTGATTCATGTTTAGAGAGTACAATTTTTTTTTATAAAATTAATTTTTTGCACAATTTTACATTATTCAGTCAAATTAACTACAATAAAATAAAATTACGCTTTAATAAAACGAATAAACTAGCAGAGATTCTCGCTCAAACGGCGTCTTTCGGGTCTGTGGACATAGAGGGAAAAGCACCCTCTCTGGTTCCGGTTCGCGTCTGACGTCCACGCTTATCGAGTGTCTCCTTAAAATATTTAACCAAGGAATTTATATACAAACTGGAATGCTCACGTGCACTCAAAAAACGTTCCCACGGCCGGGATTGCATCTCTCTCTACCATGAATTCAAGGGAACTCTCGTAAGACAGAGACAGAATACCAGTACTCAACGAAATGATCGGAACGATTTTTCACTTTACATGTTATAAGCCATTGTCAACCTTATGGCGGATGTTTCAAGGTGCATATTTGAATATGCAATTTTATAGTAGTAAGTGAGTGGAGTCCAGTTATGGTATAAATTCCTTGTATTTAACATAATTTTGAATATAGCACAGAGATGAATAATAGATTAATGAAAATTTTACCGGTGGGAGGGATGCACTGTGCCGCGCTCCCGCTGCATGGGTACCACCATTTTGCTTCTTTCTCCCGTGAAACAACTTTGCTGTGTTTCGGAGAGAAGGGCTAGGTAGACAGTGTAATTACTAACACCGAGACTTTAACACCTTATATTATGTCTCTGGATAGGCAACACATAAATGAGTTGCCTGGGCTAGTTCTAGGTAAACTAGTTTATGTTCATGGGCGACGTTAACCACTTACCATAAGGTGGAACGTCTGCCAGTTTGCCTATCAAACTAACATTAAAAAAAAATAAATTTATAGTTCCATGAAAACGTAACACAATAAATATTTTGTTCACTATCCCACCCGTTATAAATCGTTCAACAGATATTGACGTGGGTGTCGTACGTGTGTGCACTCGAACGTAATGATGCGTACATGATAGGGACGCGGTAGGCATCGTTCGAGCAACACGTGTTATTTTCACTTTATTCTGTTTACGATGAATAAAAAATAAAATCTAAATCTTCGATAGAAATTAGTATTATTTTAGAAATATGGTTTCTCAAAAGAAAACAATGTATAACACAAAAACAGTTTCATTTATTAAAGAAGCATAACAAAATGTCAAAATATAAAATTTAAGTCTATGGCTTGGCTATGAGGCTCAGTATTTTACGTTAAAATATGAGAAACTATTAATATATAACGTATCAAACATAATACTTATATAATGTATATAAGTATTATGTTTGATATATATTTGAATATTTCTAAGCAGAGATGAATAATAGATTAATGAAAATTATTAAATTTATAGTTCCACGAAAACGTAACACAATAAATATTTTGTTCACTATCCCACCCGTTATAAATCGTTCAACAGATATTGACGTGGGTGTCGTACGTGTGTGCACTCGAACGTAATGATGCGTACATGATAGGGACGCGGTAGGCATCGTTCGAGCAACACGTGTTATTTTCACTTTATTCTGTTTACGATGAATAAAAAATAAAATCTAAATCTTCGATAGAAATTAGTATTCTTTTAGAAATAGGGTTTCTCAAAAGAAAACAATGTATATAACACAAAAACAGTTTCATTTATTAAAGCACCATAACACAGTAAAATTGTCAAAATATAAAATTTAAGTCTATGGCTGGGCTATGAGGCTCAGTATTTTACGTTAAGATATGAGAAACTATTAATATATAACGTATCAAACATAATACTTATATACATTAGAGACATTTTTGTTAGGAATAATATTTTATTTAGAGTTTCATAAAAAATTCACGATTGCCAAATGGCGCTGCTTCACAAATACAAAACAAGACTAAAATTCTTATTAGTAATAATATTATTACATTAATTTTAACTTTGTGTATTTTTATTACCCAATATAATAAAGCTGAAAGTTTTATTTCTTTATAATTATTTTATAAATCGAGGAAGGCTCATAAGATGAGGTAATTATAAGGAAATGCAACTGAAAACATATGAAATATTAAGATATCCACAGCAGTAACAATTTTTCGCATATATCATCTTATTTCTTATATAAGTCCATATATCCAGTTCATATATAAGTTTTGCCATTAATGGCTCGGCTATTCAAGTACAATTAAGATCCGAATCTCTCTGTATACGCAATAAATCGAATTAATAGGGCTAATTGAAGCTGATTATAAATGATCGTCGCCTTTATAGTGTAATGGATACGAGCATAAAGGAACAAGGATGAATACCCACTACCGGTAAGTCTATATAAGTCTATATACATCTCTATATATTTAGTTCTTTTCGTTGATATTTTGATTTTATTCGTATATATATTTAACTTCTATTTTGTAGGTCAAATAACATATACTAAAAATCTACAAAAAAAAATTGCAATTTTTATTTTTTATTTAAAAGACTTCAATAGCTTAGAATTGTAGCATAATTTTTGTAATTGTTTAAAATAATACATCTATACAAATATTTAAAAAAAAGTAGGTAACTAAGAATGTTGATGTATTTTACGCTGAAGTGATAATGATAATGTACATCATTTCTTTAATCTAGGCTAAACATAAACCCATGTGTTTGAACTTTACACTTTATTATCACTTGTTATATGTTATTGTTATATGTTTTTTACACCACCTACCTATATTATAAAATAATATATGTGAAATGTAAGTTTGTTTCTTACGCTTTCACGAGAAAACTGCTAAACCAACCATCATGAAACTTTGTACACATATTCTTGAAGGTATTAGAAGTAATATAGGATACCTACTTTTTTTTTCGATAAACGACATCCACGCGGACGAAGCCACGGGATGATACTAGTACTACAATAAATTGATACACAATCAAGTTTGCAATTGGCTTATTGTTGAATCGTCGCCTATTTTCATATTAAAGAAAAGTATAATAAAAAAGATGACCATAAGATTAATTAGCTTCATAATTATTATGGGATAGTTTAATACGGCAAATAATAACGCCATTCCTGGTCATTCGTGATTGATCAGTGTATTGTCGTACAATGTATCTAAATTGAATTTACGTCCTATTAACGGCTTTAAGGAAAATATGGCCGAATTTTGCTCTGAAGTTTACATGTTATAGCATGAAATGGATTTACGTTTTATGTGCTGGCTCAAAACTTCGTTGTTCATCGAATACGCAAACCATACTACAAAATTTAAGTGCTGGATTTGTTACGTTAAATTGTATACGAGAATAATTACTCATTTGCAAAAGACAATTAAACAACTTCTAAGAATTAAAATATATTACATCGTATTATATTGATACTGCTTTGGCCCGCGGTTGTCCTTATGAATTTCGAATTTACCTATTAGTAGTGTATAATTATGTCAAACCGGATCTTCAACATTATTTGACTGGCCCCTTGGCACAGATAACAGTAACCCTGCTTTCTGCTTCAAGGTTGTGGATGTAATACATATTTATTTAAATGTATATTACTTATATTTGTACCAAAAAAAAGTATGTATAATTCGGCTATTACCTAAAACACAGGCATTAATTTGCCCACCTTAGGAACAATCGACCGTTTATGCTTGTTAAACATTTATTTATGTATTTATTTATATATGAAGGTTCATTACAAACAGTCCAAAATTTTAGCTTGAATGAGTAACAATCAATCTACCTTCACAAACTTTTCTATTACGAATATAGTTTCAAATGGCAAAAAAAAGAACATAAGGTGTAGTGTTTATTTTGCTAAAAGTTACGCAATAAGCTTATAAACTTATTAGTTGTTATAAATATAAAGAGCCTTGATAATGCTATCTTCATATAAGAATCTGAAATTTAATTTCATTTTGTGACTAGGTACACTTAAAAAAGAAGACTTAGATTCGCAGCAAAGTGAAAGTAGCTGTAAGGAGTGTTGCATAATTTTTGTTTTCTGTCCAAGCTCTTCTTGTTTGGAGTTCTTTATCCGTGAACTCAAGGCTTTCACAATCTGTTTTTTTTTAATATTCTGTTTATTACGAAAAGAATAGAATAATAAAAAAAAAAACATCTCATTATGACTTTCAGGTGAAGAATAGTATCCAAAAAGTTTATCAGTTTTACACGATTACTTGATGTTTGTCAACGTCGAATCAATCTCAACTATACCACAGTATAGTAATATATACAGTACTCCAATTTCATACAAACGGACGAAGCGCGAGCTATGTCTACGCGCCTCGATCTCGTGATACGCTCGGGACGCATACAGTCGCGACTGTGCCGCAGTGACAGTTTTTTTTTCGCAGTTTACGTAGCGTGCGGCTGTAGCACGCTGTAGCACCACGTAGCACTGTAGGCATTTATTTAAAAGATACGGCCGAGTTACAATACTGTATAATTATGTTACTATACTGTGACTATACCTTGTCCAACCGTTTATTATCTTTTTGACAGTTCGACATTAGTTACACCCTCACACGTTACTGATTTGATTTCAAATAATAATCGATTTTATTTAAGAAGAACTTACAATCGATTTAATGAAATATTTTTAGTTTAAATATTAATTATTCATTTCTTAGTTTTTATTTTTTTTAACGCGTACATAATTAGCAGCCGTCAAATAATAAATAAACGAATGAACAGATTCATTGTTCTTTACTCATGATTTGAACTTAACTTCCAAGATTTCGACTTAATTGCTTGAAAATAATGAATCTTGGAGTCATAGATACTATTTTTATTTCCTTTTTTTAAATTAATTTTACAGAAACAATACTTGTATGAAATCAAATTAGTTTTATCATATGATCGATTCATCGATCGATATATTTCAAGAATTGTTTATAGTCTGTGGTTGTTTGATATGCACAGGGCAATCACTACCCGTCTATAAAGTACGACATTACTGTAGTACATTATTCCGTAGAAAAAAAAGTTTATTTATAGACGTAAGCTGTCAAAAAATAAACGGTTGGAAAAGGTATAGGGTTTACACGCTTGGTATGTTTATAGTAGGCAATATAATACGAATATATTAAATAATATGGACGCTGACTCAAATAACTGACTCTGTTAATTCTGTACTACATTGCGCATCAGCACACACTTATCCTAATTGCTAAGTGTAGATTAAATTTCACACTCCGCGTGAACCGCTAATCTGTATTCACGCTAACTGACTATTAATTGACTAATTTATAAGTTGACAAATTAATAAGAGCTACCAAGCATTCACTTGAATAAGGCTTATTCTGAATAGTTACAAGATTCAAGTTATTAAGTATATAAATTAGCGGTTTCTCTGCGTTGAGCTTCGTTAATTACAAACTATTTATCCTTTATGGCTAATGGTATTTTCCATTTGAGCTTATTCAATAAACAAGTGATTTGAAGTAATATATTTAATCTTTATGATCGTATTTATTCTATTTACATTCCTCCGTCTTTTATAAGTTTTAATCGTTAAAAAGTTAAAAAAACATTAAATTCGCGATTCAATAATGTATAAAAGTTCAAAAGAAACGGTTTATAATGATTTATTAGACTTTAATAGGTAAATTTTTTTTTTTTTAAACTTTAAGAATTTTTTTCTCGGCAATGGCTAAGTAGTGCGCTCTAGGGTTTGAGTATATGAATACACTCACTGAGTGTTAACTACACGCAGAACCTCCATTTGATTTGAGGACCCCACACCCTTGCCGTCTCCTTGTTAGACTTTATTATTATAGAAGCTGTAGCCGCAACTTCGTTCGTGAATACGTATTATACACGTTAAACGTTATGATTTTTAGGGTAAAATGTTTCCGATGTCCTAGTTCGTAGTATGGACGTAGATCGTGCCAAGTTTTCCTCAGATCTATTGAAAAGTTTGGGCGTGATGCGTGGTCATGATACAGACATACAGATACACAGACAAAAATGAATTGAAAGTAATGTTATTGGCTTCAGAAGTGATAATTGAATACCCTACAAAACATTTTTCTTAAATATCTTCAATGTACAGAATTGGTCCTGTTTATCCTGTCGATCTTTATTATCAGTAGGTATAGACTAAGAATTCTTACCGATATTTCAAGAGTTAAGTTACGATGCATACCATCATGGTTGAATTTTATGATTACTAATCTTAGTGCAATGCTTTATAATCGTAATTTAAAAAAAAAACTCGTGCGTACGGAGTACACATGTCAGGAGTCAAACATCTCAAATCAATTTAAAAATTATTAATTGAACATTCTATTCCTTAGTTACGTGTTGCTAGGATACGCGTTGCTAGGATACGCGACCTTCATGAAAAATATCAAATCTATATTTATTATCTCATTCTCGTCTATACATTTATATGTTTGTTTCTTTATCGTTTTCTCTATATTTATCGTGACGCAATTTTTGTTACATCGAATTTCAAATCACAACGATTCTGAAGAAGTATTCATTTTAATAATAATAATAAAACTTTCCCCATTAAGCAGTCCACTGAACATAAATGGGATTTTTTTCATCTGAGTTGTCTGTTCAGAAAAAAATAAGTATTTGAGTATATGACTCACTTCTAACCTAGTTATACCTAGTATACCTACCTATAATTTGATACCAATGTCGTGTTACATTGCATATTTATACTAGGAATATCACACAGACTTCAACACTTCAACCAAAAGGTTTACCTTTTTATTATATATTATAGTAATAAGTAAGAATTATTAATAAGCTGTTGCACGTATTGCTCGAACATACCTCGCTTGCCTTACTTAACAAAAAATTGTCCTGAAGTGGCTTCCAGAGATGCGTTTCGACGATGCGAGAACTGGAACCAATCCTTCCTATCGTTTCCTCTATTCTCTCCCATTTACTATAATACTTTAGGGGAGTACCCATGATTTACTTTAATCAGTAAATCATTTTTTTCTACTATAATGCCTCGTGTGTTTACGAATGACGTACATAGATCCCTTACAATAAGGTTCACCATATGGTTGTTTATGGCATGGGGTTCTTTATGTATTATTTTAATAATAATATGAAAGCGTGTAAAAGATGAATATAACCCTTAAAACAAGAACTATTCATTTTGAATTATAAAAGTACTGTAAGTAAAGTAGTATTAGCACGACAACCGTTCTGGTGTAATGGTACGGGTAGTCGGTTTAACGCCAGCGGTCGCGGTTTCGATTCCCGCTCAGGGGCAGATATTTGTATTTGTGTAAATATTTATTTCAGGTCTGGGTGTATGTCCTTGAAGATCTCCCCATCGTGCCTCGGAGAGCACGTAAAGCCGTTGGCCGCGGTTGTTATCGTAGACATCTGATACTACAGCGACCGTTACTCAATGTAGGGAAATCATCCACTAAACCGCAGTGGAGCAGCGTGGTGGATTAAGTTCCTTTCTTCTATATGGAGAAGAGGCCTTCGCTCAGCAGTGGATTACTTACAGGCAGATTTAGTTAAGTTCAATAAGTAAAGTAAAATTATACGATTTAGATTTAAATTTACGATACGAAAATACTATTTGCAATGCAAATAAATGTATTTAGCAAATCGATTTAAAGCGCTACTCGATAAATGTCAGTTTTCTCATAAATGGAGAACTTGATAGATAGATATTTTATATTTAAAAACTTACAAATACATTTTAAAAAAAACGCGAAACAACTTTTTGATATTTCACGAAGTTAACGGTTACTGCTCCGCTTATGAGTTGTAACATTATATTTTTAACCGACTTAAAAAAGAATGAAATACCGTTGTGTTCATCGGTATGTATATCCTTATATATTTACCAATTCCTTAATCGATTATGAAGCGTTTTATTCCTTCCATGGAAATCGAGGTAATTCCTCAAACAATGCTCTTTAAAATATTATTAGTGTTTATATGAACAAAGTAAACATAATATTATGTAAGTCCAATTTTTGTAAAGTCTAAGCTGAACTGAATTTTAATAAAAAAATATCTACTTATATAAGTTGTGAGCATCTGCATATGGGGTATTCCATGCCAACTCGTCCTACCAATGGATTTTGCATCCCCGATTTCGCTGAAATTTGGTCACTTTACCCATAGAAAAGGGTTTTTATGAATTTTTAATTTTTTTTTCATCCAGCTACTCGGAAGATGAATTTTATAAGAATTCGGGAATTTTATTTTTTTTAAATAACCATATATTAGTGTAAAATTGTCCTATTTGGGTCTTTTATTTTTTTTAATTCGTGGTTTTTGATGACCTATCTAAAAAATGTATGCAAAAAATTATTGTATAATGAATTTGATTGATTTTTTTTTATTTTAAAATTAAAACAGGGATTTTAAAATTGTTTATATCCTTTGATTTTTTTTAATATTACAAAGATTAAAATAATACATTTCAAAACAATAAAAAAATTAACGCATCATTATCCCATTACGAGACTAAACTCAAAATTAGTGTATTAGGGACTAGTATTTTTTAAAATTAAAGAAATAATCAACAAACAATCTTAAAATCGCTGTTTTAAGTTAAAATTAAAAAAAAAACAATCTAATTAATAATAAATAATTTTTTGCATACATTTTTTAGAAAGTTCATCAAAAAACACGAATTAAAAAAAAAATTAAATACCTAAATTGGACAATTGTCCACTAAGATATGGCTATTAAAAAAAAATCCCGAAATCTTAATAAAAAATTCATCTCCCGATTAGCTAGATGAAAAAATTAAAAAAAAAAATCATAAAAACCTTTTTCTATAGGTACAAAAAAGTGACCAAATTTCAGCGAAATCGGAAATGCAAAATCCATTGATAGGACGATTTGGCATGGAATGCCCCATATATATAATTTAATTAAAATTATCTTAATCAAATCAAATCGTTTCAGTACTTCATACAAATAAAACATACCTACAGACAACGACTTAATACAAGTTTTAAAATATATCATAGCCTACACACACAGGAATAAACAGACTAATAATAAATGTTTTTACACATACACGAACGTCATATAAACGAGAACAATCACCTGCACCTTTTCACTTATTAAAAGGGTGCGATCAGTCTGACATTGATGTGTAGTAGACAATTTGGAAAGCTCCTCTCGAAATTGAGCCGCCGGAATAGCTCGAAATGTCTGACTCTCCTTCATTTCACACCGATTGATTAATCGTGTATGATGTGAATATTCTTTCTAAAATCTGATAGGTATAGTAAAAAAATATTTTATTGAGTGAAATCAATATAAAGTACACTTTAACGAATCATTATGTAAAGCTAGTGTAAAATAGGTACTAGTGAAAATGTTAGTTTCTTATTCTCCGTGATTTTTCATATTTCAGTGTATATTATTTTAATTAGAAAACCTCATGATTTCACCTATTTTGACGTTTATGAACATTATTTCGCCATTTATGTTTAATAGTTAAAATTATTTTTGCTATTATTGGCCAACGTTTTTTAACAGTGAAAGTTTTATTGTGAATAAAATATATATATTAGTAACAAACCAATCTTTTTTCATATATTATTAATATGAACATACTTTATTAAAATTTTTATTATATTAAAGTAACAGAGGATTCCAAGAAAGAGCATTCTAAAGATACATGTACATACAAATATTGTATATACACTATATGAATACAAAATGAAGAGGCAATGGGTAGGGCACACATCCGCGAGATGGACAGACGACTTAAGAAGAGTCGCCGGAAGCCGTTGGATGGAGGCTGGCTCAAACCGGTCGCTCTGGAGGTTGTTGGAGGAGGCCTACGTTCAACAGTGGACATCCAATGGCTAATATGATGATAATGATGATGATATACAAAATGTGACCCACACTATCAAACCGTTAGCTTATTATTCCGTCCGATTGAAACAGATATCAATAATAAAGAACGTTCACATATTTTAACAGCAACCCTTGCTGACAAAGACTGCAAAATTACAGTATAGTTCTCACCTGTAATCAAATCGGACACAATAGCGGGGATTCAATGGACAGATTTCAGAAGATAAATGCGGCGGTCGTCATTGGACGATCAAGTTGAGTGCCCATTTCGAAAAACGTTTCGACGAATCAGACATTTCCAGTCTGACTATTGAAGAGAATTATATTAACATGTCAATTTTCTTACGATTCAATGACCTTTGCTTAGAAAAAATGCATTATGTTAAGTAATTGTGTAGATCAAGACACGATAAATAAATCGACCGAATCGTCTTATTTTAACAGATAAATGTAAATGACACTAAAATGCAATAAATCAGATTCAAATTCTAAATAAAATCAAATAAACAGAATTATGAAAGTTTACTTTATATAAACATATATAAAAAAAATCTTTGCTTTATTACAATTCAATCCTTTTGACAATCGAACCCTTCATATAAAATTTTATGTTGAAAAATCTACAACAATGGAAAGAAAAAATATTTCACGAACTCTGCGAACGACAGACTTTTATTAGACATAAATCGTTCGACTGGGAAAAGTCCTTAGTTCTCGAGTCTCTCACACAGCATTATCTTAAGATACCGACGGCCAACCTTTGGAAGATTTCCAACTTTAATAAGACTTTTAGGCTGCAACTCAAAGAATTTTCAACGACGTATAAATTGTAATAAACATTACCTAGAATGTCAATGATATTAATATACTCGTAATATATGTACATTCAAATGCACGTTTTTTACTTTATTTTATAAGCATAACATGCAGTGTTAGAAGTAGCACTAAAACAACTATGTTCAGTCGTGTTTAAAAATACTCTATACAGATATATCAAATATAATAATGGCCTAAAAATATACGCTATATTACGCCTTCACTTCAACGAACACGTCATGCCTGAAAGCCTTAATAAACTGGCATTCTAAAGCAAAAATAATATCCTGATATCAGCATCAGCTATATCAAATCATGGTATCGTGAACAACAATGGTAATACCAATAAAATTATACACAGAGTAAATTTGTTGACATAGCAATCGACTAACACCTAAATACTTACATAAATAAAAAAAAAAACATATCAAATTAACGAAACGTAATATCCATCAAAATTCTATCCCCGTTGGTCCAGTAATGGGAGCCGTCGCCAGCATGTGGGCCAGGGGTAATTAATTGTATTTGCGGACCACGTGCGGGTCGCCAATTTTCTTATTTATCGGCTCCAATTCACCTCCATTAGCCATTAACCAGTGGAGCTATTGACAAATTAATTGGACTAAAATAACATTGTGTTTTGTTATAAACTGTAACAACAGTTTTGGTATTAGTAATTAATTACAAGAAAAATCATAGGAAATTTTATCCCTCTTTTCTTGTTAAAAAAATATGAGAATTGTTACGGAAAATTTTTCCACGAAAATTATGACTTGAGTATTATAATCCTTAAGGGAAAAATTCGATTATTACAAATATTTTCAACTTTTTTATATTGAACTGATACTACTAATATAATATATTTATTAAAGTTGAATAATTATTTATTAAAAAAGGTCACAAACAATTGAACTGAGAACCTCCTCATATTCCTAAAAAAAATCTGTTTTTATGATATCCCTTAAATAACACTTTTGTTACGTGATTTTAAATGAAATAATGATTATATTATTTAGTCGTTTATATTTACTGTAAAGTATTTACAATAAAAAATAAAATAATAAAGTTACGTGGTTTTACAGGATACTTCTTTTCTACTCCTTTTCAAATGACATAAATATCATTATTTTTGTAACCTTACATGGATGGTCGACGTAATTGACAATTTGAATAATAATAATCTAACTGTAGCAAATGGTTTTAAGATAATCCACATTAACATTAATTCATTTTAACCGCGTTGTAATCGCGATAATTACGCTTATCTGAGCCTCATACATGACTGCCTCTGCGTTCCTGTGCACGGCGCCATGAGCTTTGTTTGCGATCTCTATATGAAGTTACATTATGTTCACATTTGCAAGTATCGCTTGATGGAATGTCTGATAATAATTAATTATTATAATATTGAGAATTAGCATATGTTTATATGTCTCAATATGACATTATGTCTTGAGGTTGAAGTACTAAATAATAAAAAAAAATTAAATTTATATTCATTATTATAATCAATCTTATATCCATTCACAATAAAAAAAAAAAAACAAATATTGAAGTAATGTTTTCTTAAATAACTATGGTATTAAGATTATTTAAAGTATGAAAATTAAGTTATCGGAAAACACATCAGCGGTAGAATCTCCACTGCTGAACGTAGTTCTCTCCCATCATCTCTGGGGAGGTTTCAAGGGCCGGCCTAAGGCGAAAATTGCAAGTGTGCAAGACTCACATCTTATGCCCCTATTAAAACATTATCGCGTTTTATTATCCATAATTATCCTGTATCGGAAGTGTACACAAAAACAAAAGCCGCCAGGCTATACATATTCCTAAAAAATAGGTCGTCCGAGATCCACCACCGATGTTTACCCTTGTAGCCTATCCGAATTCCTAAAAAAAAGGTCGATGTCTACCCTTGTAGCCTATCCAAATTCTTAAAAAAATATGCCCTTCCAAAAAGCTCAAGTGTGCGGCTGCATACTTCGCACACCCCTTAGGCCGGCCCTGGGTTTGCCAATACTCGCCACGCTTGGCAAGCTGGTTGGCGAGAGCAGCGCGTTGTTGCGCGTTGACGCTGCCTGTCAACATCCTGCTTGTTGTACAGTTATTCGCATCACTATTGCCTTAGTTGCCTTTTAAGACACCTCGCTAAAAAGAAGTTTGGTAAATAATTAACTAAATAGTGACTCACCAAAATAATTAATTAATAAATTTTGAATATAAGCCATCACAAATTACATTAAAATCGAAAAAGTTCTTTTGGGGGGAGTTTAGTACATATATACGGTTCAGTGTACGTTAACTCGTACATAATTACGAGTAGATGGATAAGATTAAGTGGAATCTTGTTAATTTTGTTCCAAAATGAAGTAATCTATAATAATGATATGATTCACTGCGTTTATACTACAACAATCAAATTGTTTTGGAGTCATGAATTTGTCACAAGCATACTACTCGACTACATGTAATCGATTTAACAAATATATGAATGCAGTAGACTTAAACTTCTAGAAGTTGTTTAATTGTTAAAGAGAGTTTTATGAGAAGCTATAAATATATGATAATATGATCGTATGTCTGGATAGTCATTCAACGTGACTCAAAGAATATATTCACTTAAATTGTGTGATAATTAAGAAGATAATTAAGTGCAAAGTTATCTACCTATCAACTTAATGAAAAAACCAAGTTGCCATAAGGACTCGTTAATCAAATCACTTATATAGAAAACTGAGGTCTATCAACGGAAAACGTATAATAAAATGTCCTCTGTAATTGACAGCAGCAATCGTTAACATAAAGATGCCGAAAGTAATTGCATGCGGCGAATGGCAGGGCTATCAAAAATCCATTCACAAGATTTTTATGTTCTTAATTTGTTGCCTTTCTATTTCGTAGCAAATTATAACGTAGACTTTTTTTTTATTTAATTTTCATTGTTTTTAAAATAGATTTTACCATTCTTAGTTATAATTTATATATTTATACTGTTCTGACAAATCTTACTTTTTTAATACACAGTCAACTCTTTGAGTTCTGCATTTGTGCCTAGAATTCAATAATTATTAATCATAATTTTAGAAAAATTGTAAGTTGATGGTGAGCTATATAGATTAAGTAGTGCTACGAGAAGCACAATAAGAAGTTATAATTGATGAGAACAGGAAATAAGAATAACATTTTTTTTTAGAGTCAAATAAAAAAAAAATTGATACTTAAAATAATCTTTAACGTAAAATTTGCAAAACTTTATTAAAATATATAATCATTGTGTACAAATTATGTCATAATTATACTATTATTGTTTAACCATAAAAATAGTATATACACCCCTTAAGTCATCCTGTGTTCGCAAGGAAACAAAATGGTCGAACAAAGTCCACAATCAATACATACATGTTAATGGTTGATTAAGTAGAGTCCAATGTGAGAGAGCCGGATAATTAATTAGTGCTAAAGTGCTGGACCAAAATACGAAGCGTTTGTGTATTCAGTGCAAACTGTTGGACTTGTGCGTTGATTATTTGGTGATATTTGAAGACTACTATTATGTTTTTAATATTATTATAATAACGTACTTTAACAGATCGTAAATATCCTAGTACCCGAATGGTATATCCTGTGGAACAAAGATATTCTTTTCTACTACAGACAAGGATTGAACTGATACTGAGGTTTTTCATACATTTGAGGTTTGCATCAGGAATGTGCATGGGCTTGGACGTGTATGACGGGAAATGTGCATGGGTTTGGAAATGATTGCCGACCACATACGGACGGCATATAACGAAGAAGAATGACGAAAGTTCTTTCTCATAAGCAGGCAATTGCGTCGTTTTTTAAAACATTATATAGGTTTTTTGCATCGGTTAGCCTACAGATTCTAGAATCCGTCTATATCGCCTATCGCCTATTATCTATGTATAATATTATTTTTTCCATTTAATAAAAATATTAATTATAACCACCTTTTAAGACGCAATAAAATTTTTATATTTAGAATTATCAAAATTTGTTTTAACCCTTAATTTACCCGGTAGGTCCCTGGGACTCCATTGAAAACTTTACGCGCTCATAAAACCGTTAGTTTTTGGAATTATTATTTGTGCGTTCTAGTACCTTCACACAGTGATGCATCAAACGCAGGAGAGAGCGGACTTCGATGCACGTGACTCAGATCGGTAAGTAATCATGCTAGTGGAGTCCGCGGGACTCCACCGGGGTATTAATGTTACTGTAATAAATATTAGTGTTTGTGTTTGTCTGGGTGTTTACTATGTATTATAAGTATATATTTACAAAAAAAAATAATATAAATATTATATCCATTATCTAGTACCTATATACATATCTATCTTATATTTACTTATTATTGTTTTAGCCGATTTACGGTATTTTTTACTGTGTGTGTGTGTTTTTTTTTTCAGTTGATATAATGGCGTCTTACACAGTTCAATAAACGTCTTTGATGATGGTGCTGAGTCTCTAATAAACAACTGGATGGAAACAACTGGGACAGCGACACGGATTGTGGTAGTGAGGATCAACAAATTATAGCATCTGATTCAACATCAGCTTAGGAGACTAGAACCTAACGAGTTGGTGTCTGAATCTGAGGATGACTGTGAGCTCTCAGACCCCAACTCTACTTCGGAGTGTACAGCTTCTTCAGATGATGATGAAAATATCAATACGGGAGATCAAGTTTATTATTACCTTCCTTCCAAACCACCTATAAGAAATTCTCGAATACAATCTCACAACATTCTACGAATTCCAACAATAACACATACTGTTTTTGAAAATAGCCCTATATCGCTTGTAGAAGCGTTCCTACTTGTTTGATAGTCAAATGGTTGAAATTATATGAGTTGTCACCATAGTTGTACTAAGCCTGTGTGCCTTAGCTGTACAAAAAAAAAAATGCAATGACTGTGTCACCATCCGTGACTAAAAGGTCATGCACATTTCTTTTTTTTTCGAACCATGTTCTTTTTTTTTGCTTTTTATAATTTACATTATGTTTTTGTCACATTTCTTAAAAAAATACTTTGAAAAATTGTTTTGTTTTTTAAATGTTGAGACTAGAAGTTAGGTCTCGTAATTTTATTACAAAAAGTGCCATATTCTAGAAGTTCCTTAATATAAGGCTGCGATTGTATAATTTTAAGTAAAAACCTATTCCATTGTCAAACCAAATATATAATAAATAAATATAAGAAGCATTTTATTTAAAAAAGTGTTTATTTCATGTTAAATTAACGATTTTATTTCCGGGAGTCCAAGGGACTCCACCAGGTAAATTGTGTATGTATGAAGTCACCGGGTATATTAAGGGTTAAATAGACACTGCTAATAAGTGCAATCAAAGCTGACCTGATGTTAAAAATCTTCGCTACGTATAAAATTTAATAATAAATCATTTAGAATACTAGAGAAGCAACAAATTCTTCTTATATTTTTGGAATTGGATGTGAAAATGAAGAGGATTTGAAATCAAGAAAAATAGGAGGAAACGATGGTTTTCAGCCGAATACAAACTAAAATCTATTAAGACATAATACGTCATATTTTTTGGAAATTATTTTACGAAAGTATATTATGCGATAGCGACGTTTTAAATAAACACGCCTTAATTTTTTTATTATTTTAGCCGATATTACATAATAAGTGGTTTACTTTTAAGCATATTATGATCTAGTTTAAGTTCTCGGAAACTTGGCCGAGCTAAATAAGCATAGCTTCAAAAAGATCAATATGAAGCAAGTTAACCAGAATCAACCAGCTTAGCAAACTATTTCCAACTCTACTTGTAATTAAAATGAAGATGATAATAAATTCTTCAGAATTGGTCGTATTATTTATGTATTTGTGTTTGTGTCGACTGTGTGTCACCAAGTTTTATAAATTATAATCTATACATATAATAAAAATGTAACCAGCTGATGTCTGTGTATGAGAGATGTTTAGGAAAAAATAATTATCTTTCATATAAAGGGGTTATAAGAGCAATAGAAGTTTAGACAATTACTTTTTAGATTTTTTTCTGTCTCTATGTATGTTTGTTCCCGCTACATGCAAAATCTGCTGCACGAAATTGAATGCGTTTTTAAAGTTGTGATTCTAGAGGTCTAACTTAAAGTTTGATGTAGGATTTATCTTGATACACCGTCTAAAAGTAGAGTTATTACTTTATAAACAATAGTAGTATTTTGACGGAACACACTTTATTTATTTAAATATCAACTAATTTTTGACCTTAGTGTAATTATAGAATCCAAATCGACAATTAAAAAAAAATTCTGTCTGTCTCTCTTTATGAACATTTCTGTTATGATACATATAATCATTATCGTCATCATCATATCAGCCGTCGTATGTCCACTGTTGAACGTAGGCCTCCCCCATCGACCTCCAGAGCAACCGGTTCAAAGTAGCCTCCATCCAACGGCTTCCGGCGAGTTGCGCCGCCAACGCTGCGCTTACCGGTACGTGGTCTCAACTCGAGAATCTTTCTGCTCCATACATACATATATACATACATACATTTCTGATACATATAAGCTAAACAATAATAACCATTAAAAACTACGTGGGTATAATCACATGGGTCGGCTGGTAAATGATAAGTTAATAAGTAGAAGATTAGTGACTAACAAATAAAAAAAATACTATATCAATGTAACAAATTGAACACAATGACTGAAAGAAGACTACCTGCTGTTTTAAAATACAAGACACATGGACATGAATACAAGCATATTATTTATTACTAGCGGCCCGCCCCGGCTTCGCACGGGTATTTAACTAAAATTTTAAAAATTATAAATTTATATTTTTTATCACCTACATGCGCCATCTATCGTATAATGGTAGAATATCGTTTTTATATTTAGTGACATTTAACATAATAGTACCTATATTAATTGAAAATGATGTTTATCTAAAAAATTAAAACGATTTCTATTCCTATCCGCCATATTTAGTAAACTTTTAAGTTTAACAAAATAATAACTCAAAAATAAGTTTTGTGTGTTTTTAAGATTCCTTAGACCAGATGGCGTTGGCGGCGTAGGTACCTATTTCTATTTTCTTAAATATTTATTTTTAAATTTAATTACAATGAAACAAAAACTAAATTTTACTGTGAGTTATGCTTAATTTTTATGTATTAAAGTTATTTACATTGGTTTTGTACTTTTTACGTGATACGTGAACACAGAAAAAACCGATAAGAGATGGCGCTGATACAAAAAAAAAACGCGCCATTAAAATTTATTCTTGATGATATATAGTGTATTAATAAAGCGGAGGTTTTAACAGATTTATTATTTGTATACAGATTATCCGAACCTTAGCTAAAAGTATATATAAATAAATAAGAACACACGCGTTACAGTAAAGTATCTCTGTTTGTATGAATTTATGTTTACAAATTTACACCATCAATGTTATAGGCACATTGTAAAACATTAATTAATTAATTAATTAATAAATATTTCTTTTTCTAACATATAAACTTCGAATCAGAAAAATAAATTCTGTCAAAAAGTTAAAAATATTAGTTTCAATTTCTTTCCCGTTTCAAGAGCTGTGTGAACTGCGGCCGCTAGCAGGACAGGATGAAATGAGCCGTGAGCACTTAGACGTGTTTACTCTCCCCGGATACATGGTTCTTGTTTAGCTTTGAAAGCCGATTGCTATCAAACTGCAATTCTTGAAGATGAATAAAATCAATTCGACATATTTTCTGTTAGCTTCTGATATATGTATATATATTTTTAAATTACGCTTTAGGATATTTTAGATTGATTTATTAAAATGCTGAAGAGTATGTTTATTTGGTTCAATTCTCTTATGTAATTAGAAAGAGGTTTGATTAAAAAAAATATATTTTCAATTTTTTTTTTTTATTAAAGAAGTCTATAAAATATAAAGCTACACTATGAATGAATATACGTAAGAGTGAAATAGTAAATGAAAATGTAAACCAATGAGGAAAGTAACGAAACTCTACGCGAATCAAGCACGTGTAGCTTGTAGGTGTGTAGTGGTACACAATAACATAAATTAGTCATTTTAAACGGGAATTCCACAACATTTAAGAAAAAATAATCTTGCAAAACCATTAACAACAGTAATAATTGTTGACTTAGAATATTTTGATACTACGAGGCTAAAATATACATGATTAATAAATAAACACCTAACGTCCTACCTACCATTAACCTAATTTAACGTCTCTATGGATGATTCCATAGGTCCGGAAACACACAAAACAAACCTAAACGCACAAACCACGACAAACATCTCTTTATAATTTAGAATTTTACATGCCGATATTTAAATAATATCATGGAAATCATTTAAAAAAAAAATTAAAGGAAAAAATCTTTATTCAAGTAGACTTCAAAGCATTTTGCAATCGTCATTTGACAAATTATTTATATTTTTAATTAATTAATTATAGTTAATGTGAAGCTACCACCGATTCGGAATGGAAATTTTGCTGAGTAAATTCGGCAGGAAACCCAACAGTAATTCTTTTAAAAAATCAACAATACTCAAACATTATAAATTTAGTCATTCGTCCTGCATGAAAGATAGCGCCACTATCTTTGTCAATTATCTATCAAACTGAGTTAGCACTTGGTGTATACGTAACGGTGATTTAAAAATACCTCACCTACATTGGTAAAATCTTCTGCGATTTTTACTTTATCTGTAGTAATTGTTGGCAATAATACAAAATTCTTATTCTAAACAATTTTTTGAATATTATCTTACATACTGTTCTCTTATATTTACGCGAATTTTATTCATAATTAAAAGTCTATATCGGATTTTATCGCGTTTACTTAAAACTTTACAGTTTAACAATATTTCAAATTATTTCCCGACGTTTCGGACCCTTTACAGCGTCCATGATCTCGGGGGACTAAGGTGGTGGGTATCCGAATAATGAATTAATTGTTACATACCCCGCTTTTTATACAATTATAAATTATTACTTTTAACTGTTCCTATTCACACAGAATGAACTTGTTGTGTCTGGAAGTCGTGCTGTGTTCTTATTTTCCTTGGCTTCAATTAATTTCAGAACTGGCTCCCAAGCTGGTGGTAAGTTCCAACCATCCGTACTAAACCCCTGCGGAAGCCTTCAGCCGCTTTAATTGGAGGGTCCCGGATCTGCGGGCAACAGGATCCCTCCAGCGACAGGCTGGCCTCGGCAAAAAGGCCAGACTTCTCCTCCATGGGGACTGTCCGGCTAACCTCTGAACAGTCCCGACGACGTCGTGTCTAGCAGGACCGGCTTCCCATCCCGGCCCGACACGGGCACAAGGACGTCACTGGAGGCGCATTAAGTAGCGCCTCCTACGCACCCCCATTCGTCACCCGCGGATGGAGGCCACGTCGGCGGCCTCCTCTCTCCTCCGCTCGTCGGCCTCCTTCTGGGACATTACTGTCTCGCAGAAGAAAACTGTCGCCTTCCAGGACTCGTCGTCGCGGAGCATCGCGGTGATGATGCTCGGGAGCGACAAGTCCCCTCCGAGGACCTTGACGCAGCGCCGCCCATCTCGGGCACACCTCGAGGGCGTTCCAACCATCCTCTCTATTGAAATTAGGATGTTTTTTGATTTCAATAGCCTCGCGAATCATATTATAATCTTACACTTAAATATATTGAATAAATTAAACTGGTTGACTCAACCTTTATACGAGAATAACGTTAATATATACAAACCACTATTTTGCAAGAGAGTATTCATGAGTTACGTACCAACACAAACTGTGGTGGTGAGTCCGAATGTACGCATTATACCCATTTTACTCGTCTAGTACACTACACACACTCACATCTTAAATCTCTTATTCTGTCTGTATTTTTAAGCTCTTTCCTTTTAGAATTTGAAAAGATTCATAGCCATTAAATATTATCGTTAGTTTATATATAATATAAGCATGTAATATGTACGTATGTAGTATATTGTTATATATAAATACTTAACGTTACTTTTTGATCATCGTGAGTTACATAAAACAATTTGATAGAGTAGTTTTGAAAACTCCTTTTACAATTAAACTGTGGAACTACGATGCAGAATCTCACGACGCGTTGGCACAGTGGTCACAGCAACTGGCTTATGCGTTAGCGGTCGCAGGTTCGTTCCCCGCACATAACAAATATCTATATAGGCCATACGGATGTTTGTCGTGGTCTGGCTCTTTGTGCTTGTGTGTTGTGTGTGTTTCCGGACCCCCGACACAGGATAAAAATCCTACTGGGGGTCGTTAAGTGTGAGACGTTTATTTAAAAAAATATATATATGTTGGCTACTTTGGAAACAGACGACAAGTGTGTATATTTTAAAAATATAAACAAGAATAATATTTAGATCATCTTATTTATTTTCATCCCCGCAATAAAATTCAAATACAAGTTAGAAAGATCCCTTAGATACTCGTATCTTATTAAGATGTCGAAGATTATGATTAAGTCTGACGGCTCCCTCTCATGTAATTTTTACTGATAACACCGGTGTATATTATCATCGCAATTCAGTACTAAATTCCTTAACGAATTAGGTCTTTGATCTTTGTGACGCTGATAATCTCAAACACGTGCATAGTTGGATGGTAAGTACCTGACTTCTCTGTCAATACAATAACAACCCGATCTGGGGTAGTGGTGCGAGTAGTTGCCTCAACGACGACAGTCGCAATTTCGATTCCCACTCGGGGCAGATATTTGAATTTGTACACATATGTCTTTCTGGTCTGGGAATATGTCCTTGTGGGTCACCCATGGTAAGCTGTCAGTCCCGGATGTTACGACAAACTTGAACACCCGATAGTGATCGTTGCTCAGGGTAACCCTACTCTTGGGCGGCACTGCGTCAAGGTCTGACGTCGGTCCTCGGAGGAAACTTGTCGCTCCCGAGCATCACCACCGCGATGCTCAGCGACGACGAGTCCTGGAAGGCGATGGTCTCCTTCTGCGAGACAGTAATATCCCAGAAGTAGGCCGACGAGCGGGTAAGAGAGGAGGCCGCCGACGTGGCCTCCATCCGCAGGTGACGAATGGGGGTGCGTAGGAGGCGCTACTTAATGCGCCTCCAGTAACGCCCCTGTTCCCGTGTTGTTATTATTGAATTATTTGCCAACCCGCAGTGAAGCAGCGTAGTGGAATAAGCTCTAGCCATTGTCCTATATGGAGAAGAGGCTTTGCCCTACTGGACGATTGCATGCCGATTCAGTTGAGTTGGTTATATTCTATTACAAGGCGTAGCTTATTTATATGTATATTTAGTATTCTCAAAGGCGAAGCTCGTAACATAATTAATGTTTGAACAAACTTGTCTTTAGGTGAAGTTCGATGATAATTGTATGAGAAGTTCATCCAAGAAAATTAGTAAATACTCACACATGTATTAACACAACATAGAGGTTTGTATCTCAAAGGTGGATGAGAAACGAGTTTATTTAGACTCTAACTGAAGTGGACTGTAATTGTCTTAAATAAACGAATATTATATTAGACATTTTTATCTTTAAAATTGTATTATCTTTATTCCTTTTTTTTAATAAATAGTATATAAATTAACTAGATATCGAATGAAATAAAAAAATCATATTTGTAAGGAAACAATAATTAAAAACTAAATTATTTCTAGGTTAGAAAAGTGGTTACAGTTATTATTTATTTATATAGGCAATGATTATTATAATTAAATAAAAAACTCTTAAATTTTAATAATAATGTATACGCTTACACATGTGAGGTTGTAGTTATACCATAAAATGCTAACGCTCTACGTATATAAGAATCCTGAAATTGACTCAAAGATGTTAAATTCGATAAACAGACACAGAAAAGAAAGAAAAACAGAAACAGAATTTAAATTCGTTTAATTTACATTATTTTTAAATCTTATTATATTTCTTGGAGTTAAACTTCAGAGCACAATAAAATATAAGTCATATATATTTACATACATTACTAGTACATAAGGAACAAACGACCGTGTGTGTATGTTTAATATATTTGTTAAGTTGTATATAATAGATGTCGTATATAAAATCATAAAAAACGTATATTTTAATATAAAATCTGAGAGCCTCGTCATTTTTTCTCATATCGTTATCACTCCTTTTCTAATCAGAATTTTTTTTCGCTCTCTCGTTTTTCGTCTGATTTAATCTGACATTTGGTTTCTTTGGGGACATAAGATTGTAGCTGAATCCCTAAAAAACAGTGTCTTTTGAAATAATTCTTATTACATAACTCGTTTTTAAAATTACTTTATTCTATTAAATTACAAAAAGTCCAAGGCTAAAAAACAATATCGAAGATTAACTAAAGAAAAAGATTTGAAATATTGTTTTGTAATTATGACAAAAGATTTTATTAACGTCATAATTTTTATAAATATAACTCCTTTTGTTCGTCATTAATTGATAAACTTTGAAACAACCGAATCAAACATAATAATTTTGCAATTTATGCTACAAAAAATTACAAACAAAATCATATGACGTATAAAATATTATTCGTCATTTCAATACAAGTTCAACGAAACTTGGTAAACGAAAAAAAAAAAAAACCTTGTTCTAGTTCACATAAGTTCTAATTTTCAACTTCACACAAATGTCTTACAAAACAAAAGCCTGATCTAAAACATTTATTGTCCCTCATTTTCTAATTGAGCGAAATTTTTCCTGTTCCCCGAGCGCTTTTCTCCTTGATTTAATCCGATGCGGGTCGAGACAGTTCGCTCCCTTAAGATCGCAGAATTCTACAAAAATCGTATTGCAATATAGGTTTAAATTGTTTTCTAGGTATAGTTTATGCGATTGTTAGGTTTTACCTATTTTATACCTAATTTTTCTAATAGAGAATATTGATCATTGCTTTTTTGTTGTATAAAAACTGTTAAATATAATATTTATACGTTTTATACTCAAACAAGATATTTATTATTTTGACAGTTTAATAAACTAAATACAGAATAAAGTGAGTAATTATTTCATGAAAAAATAAATTAAACTGAACTAGATTTATTCAATCATAATAAACAAAAAAAAAAAATATCCTTGAGGACTTGATACATACATACATAGCTTACCGCCACGCAACTCCTGGGTTAGGAACAGATACAGATTTGAAAGTAATGAACTCTTACACAATAAACAATTTGGTTTTACTCGCGGCCGGTCTACTACTGATGCTGGAATTAAACTTTTAGAGACTATTTATGAGGCCTGGGATCAGTCACACGATGCCTATGGTGTATTCTGTGACCTTTCTAAGGCATTTGATTGTGTCCAGCATCACATATTAATCAGGAAACTACATCATTATGGAATCCGGGGTACCGCTCTCGATTTTGTCATTTCTTATTTGAGTGGCAGGACCCAAAGCGTGGTGATCTAGTCTTGTTTGCAGATGATACATCTTTACTGTTTAAGGTTAAGCGTGGACAAAATTCAATCGACGATGTAAACAGGGCTCTCTCTAAGGTTATCCACTGGTTTAATGTAAATAATCTACTATTAAATGAATCCAAAACAAAATGTGTGAGATTCATTTTACCGAATGTTAAGTTGGCTACAATCAGTATCAGGATTAGGGATAAGGAAATAGAATTGGTCGATCAGGCTGTCTTTCTGGGTATAACCTTAGATTCAAAATTACAGTGGGGTCCTCATATTGGGAAGTTATCTGGCAGACTCAGCTCCGCAGCTTACGCAGTAAAAAAATACGCCAGTTGACGTTGCTGATATTCAATGTATATTTATTTTGCAAAAGAGAGCTGTCAGAGCTATCTACGGTATGGGCACCCGTGAATCTTTACGAAATAAATTTAAGGAAATAAAAATACTAACTGTTTACTCTCAATATATTTTTGAAAATTTATTGTATACACATAAAAACTAAAATAAATTTGTCAAGAACTGTGATGGACATTATATAAATTTAAGAAATAAAAATAAATTGGCCATTCCTAATTTTAAGCTCGACAAAATAAGTAACTCCTTTGTAGGTAACTGTATACGCATGTACAATACACTGCCTGGTAATGTGCAAGACTTGTCCCTGAATAAATTTAAACACTTCATTAAATCCAAATTATGTAGTAAGGCATATTATAGCATTAAAGATTTTTTAAATGACAAGGCTGCTTGGCAGTGATATGATTTGCTCGTTCTTTGTAAATACATTTTTTTGTATCTACAAAATATGATGACTTTAATTGTTAAAAAGAGTACCGAGAGTTTTTTTTTCTCCGGCTTTTTTTCTCTCGGCCTACACTAGGAACATTATTATATTATTGTAATATTTAGTAAAGCCGATGATGAAATTGTAGATATCTATCGAGAAATATTTTTTTTTTGAGATTCGTTGAGTGTGTTATCACCTTATAACGAATAAAATATTTTGATTTAAATATTTTGATTTGATACAGACAGGAAAAAAAATTGAGAAGAAATTGACATATACAAATATCTATTCCGAGCGGAATTCGAACCTACCCTCAGCTAATGGAACGGTGGTCGATAAGGAAAATAAGACTGCCCAGCAATGAGAAGTTATCAGGTTGTTTCAGTTCAACACAGTTCATTTATTTATTACACACAATTATTTTCCTATCGTTAGAAATGGTTTACTAGTAACATTTCATTTACCGTTGTACAAATAAACAAATAAACGGTTCGTTGTGTGTCTATTTTATTTTCAGTAGTCTTAACCCAGTAATTAAAGAATGTAGATGAGAAACACTGAGGTGCGCTATAAAAGTACAAGTAATGTAAATAATAATATAACTTCACAGAACAACAAGATAAAAATGCTTTGAAACAAAACGGAATGAGCGTAGATATAATAAGTTTTTTCTGGATACGTTGCAACTGTGACTTTTTGTACTGACCTTTCTGGTGTAGTGGTGTGAGTAGTAGTCGCCTCAAACCACGCGCCGACGGTCACGGGTTCGATTCCCGCTCGAGACTGATATTTATATCGATTACAAGTTGTCACATTATAATAGTGATCATTATGGTTTCTTATATTCTGTAACTAAGTTCACTTAATGTGATAAATTATCAATTTACTAAAGAAATAAATAAAAAAGTTATTGAGAAAAATAATTATTTTAATGGTTTTTAAAAAATTACTGACATTTTGAGTCGAAAGTTGCTTAATGAAGAAACAATTTATTTATGAACTGGAAGAGAATCAACTTAATATTTAATTTACATCAATAGAGGAAGAGAACAAATAATGTTTAGCACATTATTTGTTCTCTTCCTCTATTGATTTAACAAACAATGAGTTTTAGGCTATATTTAACTCGTTTTTATGACTAAACATTTGGTTTATTTTATATTACACTGTACTTCATACTACTATCTATATGCGGCTCGCGGCTTTACATACATAACTTCAGATCCTGATCGAATGTCAGAGTAAAAAGTAGCCTATGTGTCATTCTGAATCTTCAGGTATAAAATACTGATATCTGTGCAATGAATTTGTGCCAGATCGTGGAATGTACAACGCTTTTAATCAAGAATTAGAATGTGTACGTGAATATGACCAATGTGCTTGCAAACAATTGGTTCGAATGAACTTACCACTATTGAACTCCCAACAGAAGGATGTGTTAGATACATTAATGAAGACAATTCACGAAAATAGTACTTTTTTTCGTTATTCCTGTTAGAACTGGGAATACATCCCTGACTTCATTGATTTTGACCACTGTTCTTGTGATATCAGAAACTGATATAGCAGTTGTTTCTTCGCGGATAGTGGTCACGTTACTAGAAGGTTTCCTGAGTCAATTAATGACTCATTCAGCAATGAAGTTGTCGTTACGCCTTCAAACTAATGAAATACCGACATTGGAAAAATAAAATATTCAGCATTTGCCAAAAACTTTGTTAACAAGTAAAATTATCATCAGATGAATGCACGATGGCTTACAAGCGCCCTTAGAGAAACTCAATCCTGTCCTCCAAGTCCTGAGTAATGTTGAGCTTGTGAAATGGTGATATAAAATAAGGGGCAATGTGATTAATGTTACGATATACCAACGAAAGCTCAAAGTTGCTGAAAATATGCTCAAGGTTCTTATTTCGAGAATTCTGATGAATTCAGTTTCCGATTCGTCTTACATTAGCCATGACGATCAAAAAATCAAAATGCCAATTCGTGAGTTCTATTGGCCTGAATCTAAAATATAAATGTTTCTCTAATGTAGCATGTTATACTTCGCAAATAATTTGCTTTGTTTGTTCTCACACTGCTTCAATGACTGGCTGCCAATGAATCACAACTTCATTTTAATTTTCAAGTAGTCCCATTCTGGTGTAGTGATACGAACAGTCTTAATTTAAAAAAAAACCTTAATGTAGGTGATCGCGGGTCTGATTCCCGCTTGGGGCAGATATTTGTATTTGTAGTCTCTCCACCATGCCTCGGAGAGCAGGTAAAGCCGTGCGTCCCGGTTGTTATCATAGAATTCATAGACATCTTATAGCGTTGTTTATAGTTAGGGAAGTTATCTGCCAACCCGCAGTGGAGCAAGTTGGTGTATTAAACTCCAACCTTGCTCCTATATAAATAGCGACCTTCGCCCTGGAGTGGGAAATGTATAGGTTGATTCAGCTCTGTTCAGTTCAGTTTGGTATTTACAAATTTATTTAACTTAACTTATTTTAAGGCGATGTTGATTTAATCTTATTAAAAACTGAATTTGATTATGCCAATCAGTTTACACAGAATTTATTGATTATGAGGCGTTACGAACTTTGCCGGGTAAGCTAGTATTCAAATAAAACTAACAGTTAAAGCTTTATAATGACTTTGATGTATAACATTGGCACAGTGGTCACTGCAACTGGTTGTTGCGCTAATGGACACAGGTTCGATGACCACTCATGATGCCCACACATGCTTGTATCGTGTGTTGGGTGTATTTCTGGACCCAGACAAAGAATCGTCAAAATCCTCAAGGGGCCGTTGGGTGACGTCTATTTATAATTTACTAGTGGTCACCCAGTGGTCGAAATTTGACCTAATCTATAACTGACAGCATTTTCAAGATCATAAAAATATGATTGCGCATAACATGGTGAACATAGGCAGCAGTCATTGGACCTGATCTGTGGTAGTAAATTTCGATAAAAAATTCGTTGCAAAACCTGTATTTAAGACCGTGTTGACTATAGACTTTGACAATAAACAAAGTGTATATATATTGTGTCATTGTAAATATGTGTGTAGCGTTTTTTTTTTTTAGCATTATTATAAAAAATATTACTATTCTGCACTTCTTCTCCATATTATAAACTTTAACTGTGCCTTTCATACTTCTCCGTACGCGTAATTTTCGTAAAAAGGGGCAAAAAGTTTTTGCTTCAGGTATTAATATATAGATTATTATTATTTTACTTTAAATATTAGACAGTGATAAATGAAACAAAAATCTTTCAGTAGATAGTAGATATATGAAAGTCATCGCTAACAGAACATTCAATTAAAGTAAGTAATTTTATTATTACATTCTGAAACGAAAAATGTGAAATCTACAATTCAGTTCGTCTGAGTTGTAAATTTTTCAGTTTTCACAAAAACAAATATCTATATGCAAATCAGACATCGCCTGCACAATGTTTTTACATATTCGACTTTAGTTCAACATTTTTATAATACATTCATACGAATGTTATTTTTTTTTTTTTGATTTATTAGATAAATTTTTCGGTGCATTACTTAGTTGATAAAGATGTGTGGACTAAAACACAGATTATATATTATTTTTAAAAGAGTAACTGCGAAGTTTCTTGCCGATTCTTCTCTGCTGAATCTACATTCCGAATCGGTGATTAGCTTTACTTTTACAAAAATAATAATCACGTTAAAGTTTTAATTTGTAAAATGACGATTCGAAGGTGCTCGCGGGACCTATTTGAATAAAGTTGTTTTTGATTTTGATTTTGATCGTAACCTTATTTATTTATATATTTTAATAATTAGTCGTAATTTAATACAAATTAGATTAGAAATGACTACTAACATAGTCTATTACTAATAACATAGTCTATTATCACTGACTTGTGTGTAAGGTGATTGTGGTATGTGATAACAAGATATGTGGTACTATTTTGAAGTTTAAACTTAGTTTATAGTCCATTGAAATGTTACATTTTTTAGGCCTTACCTTGCGTTTTTTAGAGGACGCAATTTTATTTTTTTAATGTGTAGGGGGGGTCAGTGTAAAGCTAAAACCAAGTTTGTGGGGTCGCCACTCTTGTCCCACGGCCGCCATCTTGAAAATAAGGGTTGAAATGGTTTTTACGATATATATCTTAAACTATTTATCTGATAAAAAAAAAATCTTGACATTTTTTGTTGCAAATTAAATTCTCTACAATTTTGGTCCAGTAACTTTTTGTCGTAGAACTATAAATAAAAAAGTTATAAACGAAAATGTTCAGAAATTCGAGAAAATAATTTAAATTTTTCGATATAACTTTTTTTTAATCATTTTACGAAAAAATGATATCAGACCATTTTTGTAGATCGTTTTTTGAGGAACAACTTTTATATAAAACATTTTTTCATTAAGTCAATAGCTAAGGTTTTACATCGCCCCGAAGTGAGTATTATTTTTCAGTACTCTTAACTATACATATATTATACGTGTGTACTAACAATGTGTCATCAGTTATTGTTTTTTTTTTCTTTTTTGTTATAATTTTTTTAATTATTAATTTTGCAATATTATTAATAATTAATTATTAATAATTATTAGCGTTTGCGCCGCACGAAAAAGCACCAGTCGATACAATAACAAATCTAACCTTATCATACTTCTTAAAACTGTATTCTCGGAAGCAGGTTTCACTGTTGAACAAGCAGAATCAGATGCAGACACTCTTATCGTTCGCTCTGCTCTTGCTGCATCTCCATTATTCAATACCGTTACTGTTGTAGCTGAAGATATTGATATATTGATATTGCTCACAGCACTCGACCCTTGTCGAACTTTGAACTTTTTGAAAAGGTAATGGATGAAGTGCTATTTAGACTCTCAAAATCAAATAAAAAGCTTATTGTGTGCGGAGACTTTAATGTTAATATTTTGGAAAGTAACCCTGTACGTGGCAAGTTATTAAATCTATTCAAATCTTATAACTTATCCAATATGTTTATGGAGCCTACTAGAATAACTGCAACTAGTGCCACGTGTATAGACAATATTTTTACAAATTTTACACCAGTAAATAAAAACATTATTAGTAAATTAGATTCAGATCATTGTGGACAACTAATTCAGTTTGTGAATTTAAACAAAAAGGTTTCAAAGCGTAGAATAACTTTTGTACCAGTAACGTTGAACCGTATTGAAAAAATAAGAACACGTCTTACAAAGGAACTCACTTTTTTACCAAATGAGTTGAGTCCTAATGAAATGTATAACATATTCTTTAATACTTTCAGTGAAATATTCAAATCAATATTCACCAGTAGAACGGTCTTAGCTGCTGGTGCAAAAGTTTTTAGTGAATGGGCAACAAGTAAAAAAAACAAGTTTATGTATATACATAATAAATTATCTTCATCAAAATAATAAAAATTCACCGACTACTACTGAATATATTATATTTTGTTTTTTAAATCTTCTTTTATAAATTAAAAGCAATCTCTAAAATTACTTTTTTATATTTATGCCGTAAAATTGTTTTAACTGAATATGTCAGTACAAGTCAGTAAAAGTTTATTCTAAGTAAATCTACTTTGCAGTACATTGTGTCGTATTATTCTGTGATGTTTATTTTATTAAAATACAACTTAGAAAGTGATAATTGATAATGATTACACTTAAAACTTAGAAAGTGATAATGATGATAATTTTCATACATTATTAGAGATAGATGGCTTTAAGCTGTTTTCGTTGTCGAATATGGCAGTTGAGTATTTTTAGACTATGTAAATATAAACGAAATACTTTTGATACATATATTTTTGTAAATGTGATTTCAAAATTATTTCTTTCGAGTATAGATTCAACAACGTTGGTGACAACATTCTGCCCTGCTGGATATCTCTTTTAATATTTTCATCCTCTGTTTTATCTTTTACAACTCGAACATTAGCTCTTTGTTTCCATTATAGGCACTGTACAATTTGGATATCCGTTAAATCTACTACAAAATTATGCAAAAGTTCGATAAGTTAGTCGTACTGTACCCGATCAAACGCTTTTTAATAATCGAAGAAGCATAATAAGATATCTTGTTATACATCACTGCATCTGCACCAAAGTTTGTGTTGTAAAAAGAACCTCTCTAGTGCCAACACTACAACGAAACCCAGATTGTGTATCTGCGAGATGGTCATCGAACTTAGTTTTTATGCATTCGTAGATGATGCTCAGGAAAGCTTGGCTCATGAACCTTATTGTTCGGAAATCCATGACAAATGACAAAAGACTGAAGAAGAAAATGACAAAAGTTGACTTCAACCAATCTTTAGGTAGGTAACTGTCAAGAATCGTAGAAGAAATTCACAAAGCTTACGAAAACTTCGATGCTGCGTTCATCAATAAATTTTATTATATCAATATGAGTATAGTCAGATCCAAATGATTTTCCAGTCTTACTCAGAGCTTTACTCAGAACTCTAAATATCCTCGGCAAAATAAAATACCTATCATTCAATAAGGTACACGTGTATTTCGAACATTGTCATAAACAAATAAATAAATAAATAAATAATATTAACCAACAATCACACCACGTTAACCTAGCCCCGTGCTAAGTTCGTAAGAACTTGTGTTGCAGGTACTAGGAACGGAAATAATTTAAGAAATTTATATATATATATATATATATATATATATATATATATATATATATATATATATATATATATATATATATACATAAATACACATCCATGATCCGGTGCAGACATCTATATTCGTCATACAAATTATCTGCACCTGGCGGGTTCAAACTCGCGACCGCTGCGTAAAGTGTCCAGTTGCCTGACCACTCGACCAGCTGGCCGTCATTAAACATAGATATGATGCATTATTCCCTAATGTTGTTTGTTCTTACTAAACTGATCTGAATCAGCCTGTAAATATCCCACTGCTGGGAAAACCCTCCTCTTTGCTTACGAGAAGAGTATAACTTAAATCAGGGAAATAATAAGGGAAATAGCTTAATCCGCCACGCTGTTATGCGATCGTTATCAGGTGCTTATTATAACAACCGGAACCAATAGCTTTAGTCATATGTATGATAGGTATGTATACTTATCTGATTATACCAATACTTTATTATTGACAAAACTATATTTTGTCGATGCAATATTCTTTTTCAAATTAACATTAATGACACAATTGAACTTGTTATCTTATTTTTCGTTGATTACGCAACATCCTACAAGACTGTAACTCTTGAATTTGCTTGCGGAAAACTTTAAAGCAAGCGATTTTGAACTATTTCTCGTGTACTATAAGACTGTGTACACCCTGTTGTAGCAGAAATAAATAATTTTGAGAATTTTCTAGACTTTTGTTACTTATTCATTACAATTTATTTATCAATAAATTAAAAAAGGGGTTCAGCCATTTTAGATTAGAGCTTAGACAAAAAGTATGATGATTTGTACACTTATTTCTGTTCGTTTTTGTATTTTAATGAAACTCTGAAAAACCAGCATATAGTTTTAACTGCTCAAATATACGATCGTGAAGAACATTTTGCTGCGAATAATTCCTTTCCTTAGAAAAGAAAAGTATTTTTAGATTTTTATAGCTTTGTAAATTCTCTATTTATATACCTGTACCTATAACAAGAGAACTATTAATTTTGAAATAATAATGGATTTTAATATCCCATATATATTATTAGTAAATATGTAAATAAACTATTTGTGATTGAAATATTGTATTTACATAGTATTTATAATCATATTATTTAAATTTGATTGAATTAAAAACAGCTGACAGCTGATGACTTGAGGCGAGTTCGACGGGGGAGGCCTACGTTCAGCAGTGGACATCCAATTACTATGATGATAATAATGAAGATGATGAAAAATTTTGGATAAACAATTTTTTTTAAATTGAGTATAGAACTAAAATACTGTTCACCTATTTAATATGTAGTTTTAATATAAATATAATTTTTACTTGTGACTAATGCTACCTATTTATTTGGCACCTGTTTAATAAAAAAAGAAATGTCAAGAGTTCTTCAACTAATTCCAATAAGTTAAAATTATTTATTACAAAAAATTGTGAGGAATTTGTTGAATGTGAGAATTATTTTGTTGTAAATTCATAGTAATCTGTAGTGGAGGAAATATTTCAAATAGCTCTTTCTGTCTGTAAATATTTCTTAATCGTCTTTTCGTACTTTACATACAAGAAAATCAAATCGTCTCATTCCTCTCGAGACAAGATTGTTTAGATGTTGAAAGAACAATTGGGAGCAAAAGTAAAAATATATTATTCACGACTGGCTTGCAATTGGCGCGAAATGAGATTTGAGCTGAAAAACAAGTTTTAATAAGGCAAGGAGACGGTGCTGAAATTCAACTACGTCGGAAGTTTGGAATTAAAATATCTATGCGAAGATAGCTTTATGTTACACGTTACAAGAATAAACTTTTTTATCACTATCCATACTAATTTAACATTTATATAAGTATTAATGTTATAAATACTTAAGTTTTATATCTATTTGTCCATGTCTGTGATTTAAAAATTTTAATTTAGGTATATATTTTTTTGCTATAACCTATTTCTCTTATTTTATATCATCCTGAAACTTTTATATAATTCTGTGAAAATCCCATACAGACACTGTAGCGACATCTATCTCGCCACATACGAAAACTGACGTATCCTACATCGCGCTATCAAAGTTATCCGAGAATATTGAAGACTAGCGGCCCGCCCCGGCTTCGCACGGGTATTTAACTAAAATTTTAAAAATTATAAATTTATATTTTTTATCACCTACATGCGCCATCTATCGTATAATAGTAGAATATCGTTTTTATATTTAGTGACATTTATCATAATAGTACCTTACCTTAGACCAGATGGCGTTGGCGGCGTAGGTACCTATTTCTATTTTCTTAAATATTTATTTTTAAATTTAATTACAATGAAACAAAAACTAAATTATACTGTGAATTATGTCAAATTTTTATGTATTAAAGTTATTTACATTGGTTTTGTACTTTTTACGTGATACGTGCACACAAAAAAAATGATAAGAGATGGCGCTGATACAAAAATAAACGCGCTATTAAAAATTTTTCTTGATGATATATAGTGTATTAATAAAACGGAGGTTTTAACAGATTTATTATTTGTATAGATTATATATAAGAATCTGACAACAACCGTCGGGGCAGTAGCCCACCAGACACAACCCTCGTCAGGTTGAAAAATACTCCCTTTTAAATGGTGGATGAGGAACTTTACACCCTGTTCCTCGCACCGCCAAAGATCAAAATATTAGCATAAAGCGATTGCTTTTCTTAAAATAATTAAACTCATGCACACAGACTAAAACGGTGTCTTTGTTAATCCATTTAGTGATACAAAACAGGAACAAAAAACAACATTTGTACAGAATCAGTAAAGTGAACTTCTATTAAATTAATAATGTTGTCAGGAGATAAAATGTTTATTTTAATTTATCTTTACGCAATACGCTTATTATTTTCGTTTATCAAGAAAGTTATTTAACAATACCGTTGTATTATGAAACTGGCTCTTTCCGCGGCATCACCCGCACATGAGTTCCATTGTAATATTTTGTTATATTATGTAGTTGTGTTATTTTTTTTTAACAAGATTTAATTTATTAACTTAGCTAGTCGTTTCTCGAACTCATCTCACGCCATCAAGTTACAGTAACTTTCGATTAAATGAATTGATATTAATAAAATGTACATTAAATGTAACATGTTTTAAAATTCAAGTCACTTATTTCAATTTAATTAACATCAAATATCGATCCTTTCCATTTTGACACCACGATGCAAAAAGTACTATCAGTGCCATCAATTATCACATCGTATTACTTCAGAATGTTCTTTTTGTGAAAATAAATAACAAACCACTTTTGACACGTATTATTTCGTCGTTTTGAATTTAAAGATTAATAATTAATTTAGCATTATAAAAAAAATAATAAACGAAAAATAGAAACATATATAAAACCTTATGAGATAAAGACGCTTTAAACCGAACCTTAATTTTTGAAATCTTTAAAGTAACTGATCCTGATTAGTTAAATGAATGATTCATCAATTATCAATAATTTTTTTATTGTTTTAGACAAAATATATTCTATAAATATATATAGAGTCAATAATTTTCCGACTTATACCAGCTTTTCTTTGTATTAAAAGTACGCGTTTCTCGTAGTTTGACGACTCGACGTTTAAATTAGATGACAAGAAACTTCTCTTGGTTATAGTGTGACGTTTTTTATAGTCGCCGACGTTAGTGTTTATAGCTTATGTTCTATTATTGTTAGTCGTAATGCCTGCTATAAGTGCCTAGTAATAAGTGCCTATATTACTTGAGAACAATACGTAATGATTATAATCAAGTTTACATAATATGCATGCACACACACGAACACATATTCACCATACATGCACACACTTCTAACTGCAATGGATAGGATCAAACATAGCCGATTACTTGCTTAACATAATGTTTAAAATTAACTAGTTATGTATTTCTTTATAATTTATTTTTTCATATCATTGTGATCCTATTTTGGCCATATTCATACTATTTATTGTATGATACTATTGTACCATAACACTGTTGGATTGCCTAGTAAAATAAATAAATAAATAAATAACGAATAAATATTTCCTCGTCACCATCGAAAGTCACACAATCCTACATAAACTATAAAAATCTCACTATGGCTCCAAATACAAGCACAGGAATCAAAAGTTTCAATACAAAACAACGGAGGATATTTAAAACAATTTAGTTTATAATACAGATAAAAGTAAGGTCTAAAAGAAAATTACTTAATATTTCGTACATATTTAAATAGAAATATAAGAACTCTAATATAGTAAAATGTAAGATCCCTGTAAAAGATATCTCCGGACAATCCCGACCCACCTGTCTCGAACCATTTAATTAAGAAATGTTTCCGTTGCCAATGCCGGGAGCACGACAAAAACTCGGATTATGCAATTGTATAAAAATATTACGACCAGCCTTATTGAACATTCTTTCTTTAATTTTTTTGTATCTATCCAACAGCTAATTATATTTGTGGTTTATGATATTTTAATAGAGTCTGCTGTTTCGTTGAAAAGATAGATATACATCCTAAAAAGTATTTTTATATCTTGGGATGAAACATTTCATAAACGTTATTTCAGAACCTACAAAAATAACGATGTTTATAAAATGAAAATATCAAATGGATTCTGCGTAATGTAAATACAAACAAATAAAAACAAGAATAGATACATAAAATATAAAATACCAATTTTCGACTTAGAAAAAATCTCTACTTACTCTGCCTTATGATATTACCACATTATAAAACCCCATTTCATCATCATAATCATCATCATCATATTAGCCATCGGATGTCCACTGCTGAACATGGGCCTCCACCATCGACCTCCAGAGCGACCGGTCCGAAGCAGCATCCATCTGACTGCTTCCGACGATTCTCCTCAAGTCGTCTGTCCATCTCGCGGACAGCCGTCGGACACTGTGCTTGCCGGTACTTGCTCTTCACTCGAGAACCTTTCTGCTCCATCGGTCATCAGTTCTACGACCTTTATGTTCTGCTCACTGCCACTTCAGATTGCCAATCCGTTGGGGTATATCGGCAACCTTCGTTCGTCTACAGATCTCAGCATTTCTGATTCGATCTCGCAGAGAAATACCAAGCATAGCTCTCCCCATTGCACGCTGTGCGATTCGGAGCTTGTTTCAAAAGCCCATAGTCAGTGACCACGTCTCAGGTCCGTATGTCATCACTGGTGACACACATTGGTTGAAGACTTTCGACTTCAGGTACCCTATTTAATAGATTTAAAAAAAAAAACACTGTATGTTACAACGCCTTTAAAGCCTTTTAAAATGCCGCGTTTTGTAATTTCCACAAAGCTGTTACAGTTATTTTATTGACTTACTTTGTTTGCAATTTTCTATTAATAGAAAATGCATTCGTTTAGAATAATTTAATGTAATATTCAATAAATATGTACCTGTCGTTGATCACCTTTTTCTAAATTAATTTTTAGCTTTATTTGCAACAATGTTTTACTGTGGATTGGTCTCAAGGGTACCAGGAATAATGAAAAATAATTTTGTAAACTAGAGTAATACTAACCATTATATTTTATTCCTATTGTTATCGGTTTTAAATTTATATTTTTACGTTTTGAACTCACAGTCAGCAAACTCAGGATGAGAATCCTATGCTCGAGTTTGGAACACAAAAACAAACGACCCGACCACGAAAAACAGATAATTATACAAACATTTGTCATAAGCGGAATCGAACGCGTGAACGCTATTAGTCAACGACAACTACTTATGACCACTGCGCCAACCAGTCATCAAACATGTGACATAAGATGATATTGTACTGTACTGTATCAGTCAGTAAAGAAACAACTGGTGAGCGAAGGCCTTTTCCATATGGAATAGGCCTTCGCTCCTCCATAGGCCACATCAAGGGTTGGAGCTTAATCCACCACGCTGCTCCACTGTGGGTTAGCCGATAATATCCCAACCATGAGTAACGATCATTACCAGGTGTCTATGATAACAACAGTGACCAATGGCATTACGTGCTCTCCGAGCTACAGTAGGGAAATCCACAGGGACGTATATCCAGACTGAAAACAAATATTTGCAGAAATACAAATATCTGCCCCGAACGGGAATCGAACCTGATACCGCCAGCGTTGAGACGATTACTTGCACCACTACACTAGAATGGTCATCCTGACAATAACAAATACAAAAAAAAAAACTTTGAATAGTTCAATTATTACTTTATAATATTACTTACGTATATTTATACATGAATTTCTTTTTTCTGTAAATGAATGTATATAAAATATATCTATGTATATTTTAGTTCTTTGTTAAATTAATAATAACCTAAAGTAAATAGTAGTAAGTCCAGATTTAAGTTTAGGTGCATGTGAAAATTGTGCCGCTTGCTCAACTATTTATGACGTCTTCAATGCAAAAACCTGAATTGACTTATTAAAAATTCTGGGCCGTGTATTCACATGTGAGTTTTCAACCGACTAGAGAAAACGCCGCTTTGTAAGTGCATGAGATATAAATCTGTATTTCGGAAACAACCACGATGCAACGACCTTATAATTTGACAGTGGAAAGTGGAAGCGGGATAAATGAGCTGGAATATTTAGTATGAGATTATTAATATTATTTTTAATATAAATTTGCAGCTCTGGGACAAGGTAAGGTCTTTAAACGACAGAGCTTTGACTGGCCCGTTAGCGTAGGTGGCAGTGACTTTGCTGTCCTTTCTTGGGTTGTGGGTTTGATTCCCGCCCCGAGTCTATATATATTAAAAAAACTTTTACAAATGTAGGTGATACGAACAGCAAATCGAGACGAGTTCTATCATGGCTAATCCATCATTGATCAAATGACCCGATTGGCTATCAAGGCAACTTTTTTTTCGTCTTCAACTTTTACTAATAGCAGCAGTTGAAACATTTTCATCTCAACATCGAGATTTGTATCCGTGCCAATGATTTCCCTAAAGTTCATAGACGCTTTCAGCCTCCTTCGATTTGGCTCTGAGCCAAAATACCACCCTGATTGCATGTATTGATTCAAATATTGCAACTGTATTTTATTTCATATTAGTTTTTACTTGCGCGTGCAATATCTTTCATTTTAGGAGAATGTAATATTTTATATTGAGATTTCTAGGAACGTTCCATATGTAACAAGCAATATTTTTAATAATATTACAAAGTGAGACAGTTTGTTTGTTGTAAAGAGCATTTCCTAATTTTTATTTTTAGTTATCTTTTTTTTAAAGGTATATAAAAAAAACACGTTGTGACACATTATCGATGACTATAACAAGATTTTTAACGAAGGAAATGATGCTTGTATACGAGTAGATGGATTAATATATGTGGACTGACGGATGCCGTTTGCTCTTTTACACTGAAACTAGTGGAACTCTTTGCGATGAACGATTGCGTGGATTTAGATATAGGTTGACAGCTTTTTAACATAGATTTTTTTTAAACAACGCTATGAATTAAGACTGGCCCGTTGGCGCAGTTGTCAGTGACACTGCTTTCTACTCCAGGTTGTGGGTTTGTTTGCCGCCCCGATTCTGGGTGTAATATATACATGGGCGCCGGCAGGGGGGTGCCAGGGGGTGTACTTGCACCCCTTGGGAATCTCGGGATCACCAGGAATTATTGAAATAAAAAGCCGTCTTTTGGAAATCATTTTTTTATTCACAATAATTAGTAGGCAGTAATTACACAATTCTCTTTTAAAAAGCAACTGCAGCCCGGCGGGGTTTTGACCGAACTTATAAATAACGGCAAAGAGAAAGATTGTAAGAAAACTAAAATCTGCACCACCTGGGAATTATTTCTGCCGGCGCCCATGAATATATATTAATTTGTATTTGTATTATTTATATTTATATATAATACAAAAAATATGTATCAGTCGGCTGTTACCTAAAACTAAAAAACAAAAAAAAAAAACATATTATATTTAGTATTAAGTTATTCAACACTTCTTCTTTATGGAAGATGAATACAAACAACAATACAATATAGTGCAGTAGAGGGTCTCATTGCAGACAAAATCAAACAGTATTACATTATATTTATGTGCGGTAATAGAGTATACCGCGACAATACTTGATACCATACTTCATCGGTTTCTTTTTATATCAAAATTGCTAAGGAAAAACCACACAGAAATTTCTTTTAAAAAGCTGTCTGACACCAAAAATTAATCTGATAAAGCAAAATTAAAAAAAAAAAAGATTTGGTGGATGTAATCACTGTTACACTATAAAAATATTAACATTATTCTAAGTATGTTACTTTATTATTTTAGTTTCTATCAAAGTAACTGCTTCATATTTTTTTTTTCTTAATATACCTATTGAATCCGTCTCAATAACAAGTGGGAATAAATAACGTAGAGTAGAATTCTAATATATTTTTATTGAATACAGCGTAATATGTTATCCTTAGATATTACTTTTATTACAAACAGTAAGGATTATATAAAAAATATATAGATTTACGTTTTTTTTTTTGGTACTATAAGGAAAATATTGTTCCATCGTATATATATAATAAAAATCTTGAAGATCTTACAAGTCTGACATCAAAGATTAGAGAGAGATAGAAACACACTAGACTAGACAAGCACACACATTAGTTTCTTAAAATAGATATTAATTAAATCAATATCTTATTTAAATATCTTATTTAAGATGACTAAAACGGTTTGTAAATATCCTGCTCACGAAGAATGGATATACAGGAGTGCGAACGTAATGTTAAAAGAATGGCATCAATTTAGGTAGTAGATAATTATTTTGCATCTGTGCGCTAGGATTGAAGTTGTAATTTACGCGGGAAGGCTTGTTGCTATTGACAGCTCTGAATTTTGAAAATTGAGTTATTGGTTCATTTTAAACCTTTCTATTGGTTGCTATAGGTGTGTGATTATTGATTTAAATAGTGAAATAATGTAATTTAACATAATTATGATAAAAAAAGTGAGACAAAAACATCCCGCCAGGCCACCATTTTAAAGATATTTGACATGTAGTCAACATGATAATATGTCATAAGATTTTTTCAATTATTTATATTGTTTTTATCTTTAAACTTTGTAGTAAATTCTAATTTTATTAGTAAATAACTTTGATTCATCACCAACATAAAATACTCTTGGAGATTAAATTAAAGGTTAAACTTTTAGTTTAATAACAGGTACGTAATTTTTAAATTATTAAATAAATATTAAAAATATAATGTAATGTTAAAGATTAAGTATATTTGTTTAAATTTTTTTTAATTTCATATTATATATTATATAAAGTTATTTTAATTAAATATTTGATAAATTATGATAATAGTAGTGGGTGAAAAATTTAATTTTTTTCAAAATAACATTATTTAGAATAATAAAATTTATTGTTATTTTCATATATTTTTCAGCTATAAAATATCATAAGAAGCCTCGCAGACAATTCACATAATTAGCATAGCATCAATTATCATGCTCTACTATCTTTTATAGAGAAGAAATATCAATGCCTACTTCTGTCCAAGAAATCAGATGATTTAGAGAATTCCAGATAAAATTACTATTAGTAGATACAAAAATAAAAAACAAAGTATTTTAATAAAATTTCTGAATTCGTTTTGTTTTATTTCATCTTCCAAAATATTAGCATTTAATACATAAAATTATATTTATTAAATATGCAACTAAAATAAAACTGTTCTAGAGAACTACTACCTATATTTAATTACACATATTATAATAACTAATATAATAATAGTATTGGTACTTCACGAATACTCGCGCACCTAGTGGCAAAAAAGAGAACTATGATCTTTGTTTATTTTTGTGTACATAAGTACCGTGAAATTTGTATAGTAATACGTCAACCGTTCGCTCTCCTGTATGTCCATTCTTCGTGATCCTGCTGTTGAACAACGTTCTTTTTTTTATTTAGGTTGAATCGTAAACCATCTCGCTATTGGGACCTTTAAATGTACAGGTTAAAAAAAAACCGGAAATTAACTGAAAAATGTATATTAAATATTATAGTAAATTTTGATTTACTTTAAGCAGTGCCGGATTAACCTCGTAGCAAGAGTAGCACTGGCTACGGGCCCTGCGCAAAAGGGGGCCCCGGGCCGCGCGAAATGGGGCCCCGCATATTTTAACCCACTCATCTCTTCCTTGAGCGTAATTTTTTGAGTGGAGACTTATTAAGCTGTGATAATTTCCTTGGCGTAAATAAAATAGCAAATTTTAAATATTTTTTTTTTTGAGGAATATGGAGAGGCGATGACCTTTTTTTTAGGAATACGTATAACCGACAGGGGTTAATATCAGTGGGGGATACGACGACCTTTTTTTCGTGTGTACTTACTACAAAGAACAGATACAGGAAAGTTAACGGTACTGTCATTTGCTACGGTACTGAATTTGCTACGGGCCCCGCGCTTACTTAATCCGCCACTGACTTAAAGGACTGGTTTGCAAAGTTTTCATGTTCTTTTTTTATTATTAAATACTACAAAAATTTGCAGAAAGTAGAAAAATTATTTCATATTCTTAATAAAAATGTATAAATATAAGTTTCTATATGTAGCTTTTGTCTGTTAGAATGTGTATCTACTCTTTACAAGTATATTGTAATGATTGTAAGCAATTTGCCCTCCTTTCTCGACTCCCACCAGACTATTACATAACTTAACAATAGCGATAACATGAATAGTGTAATTATTGCTTGTCAAATTGCAATTACCTTACTACTAAAATAATTTATCGGTGGGAGGGATGCGCTGTGCCGCGCTCCCGGCTGCATGGGTACCACCATCTTGCTTATTTATCCCGTGAAACAGCTTTGCTGTGTTTCGGTGAGAAGGGCAAGACAGGCAGTGTAATTACTGGCACCGAGACTTTAACACCTTATGTCTCTGGATACGCAACACATAGATGAGTTGCCTGGGCTAGTTACAAGTAAACTGGTTTATGTTCATGGGCGACGTCAACCACTTACCATCAGGTGGAACGTCTGCCAGTTTCCCTATCCAACTAACATTAAAAAATAATCATTCGAAAGCGATAAATATCTTTAAAATACATATAATTATCGTCAGTGAATGGAAATATCGTGTGAAAGCTTGCTCAGTTCGACAGAATTTGTTTAATAAAAAGGCAGTAAGGGACATAATTCAGTACTTTAAAAAAAATTCAACTCCCCTCCCTCATTCCACCATTTGCTGGCGCCATTTTGAAAATGTATATAGCCTATGTCACTACTACAATTTAGACAAATCTAACGACACCTCATATGTCAAAAACCGTCCAGTCGTTTGGGCTGTAGGGCGTGCCAAAGAAATGGACATACATACATACATACATACATACATACATACATACATACATACATACATACATACATACATACATACATACATACATACATACATACATACATACATACATACATACATACATACATACATACATACATACATACATACATACATATATACATACATACATACATACATACATGCACTCAAAAAACATAACCCTCCTTCTGTCGCAGTCGGGTAAAAATACACATACTCGTAGTACAGTAGATACAGTTTTACGGTATGGAAACTCGGTGAATTAAAAGAAGCTTAAATCAATTTAAAAACTTTCGTTTTTATATTGCATAATAAAAATTTATAAAATTATATTCTTATAATTAAATTCTCTACTGTAATGTGTTATCGCCGTAATTGATTTTGATGTTACATTTAACTCCTAGTCGTCGCAAATCTAATAATATTTCCATTAAAACGCTATAACGGAATGAAAACGACTTCAATTAATAATGATCGTCACCCGCAGCTGTTCTTACCTGCGATGTTATTAAAGACATAGACGTTTTTAGAAATCGTTTTTTTTTTAATTATAATCCTAATCATTTCTTCAGATTCGTTTTATAAATATTTTATAAAACAAAATATTTACACAAACCCTTTAATAAATTAACCCACATAAAAAAAATAGCACCGACTTGAAGACCAGAAAGCGGGTTTCGGCAACAAGCTAAGAAAAGGTTCTACAATCTACAGTTCTTGCTGAGTTACATAATACTGCTTTGTGCATTCTGGCTGCAAGCTAATCGTCACGGAACCCCAGCTGCCTTTAGTGGTAAGCGCAGATAACCGGAATGAAACCGTTGGCATGTATTACGATAAGGATAATTTTACACTTCACGTGATTCGATGAAAATCAAATACTATCGGAACTAATTAAACGATAATAGTATTGTTATGTGATTTAATTTCTTTCCAAGCTATAAAATAAGTAAACATTCTTAAATATTTATTTTATCGCTAAAAATAACACTACTACGTTTACGATGACATGTGGTTTGAAGATATCGAATTATAATAACTAGTGGTCGCCTAGTGGTCGAAATTCGACCTAATCTATAATATGTCATAAAAATATGATTGCGCGTAACATGGTGAGCATATGCAGAAGTCATAAAAATATCGTGTATATATAATATGTACATTGTACATATTATGTGTGTGTGTTGTAGTGTGTGTATTCTGTTTTTTTAATTAATTTATTTATTAATAATCTATTTTTGATCATAAATAAAAAAAATATTAACATTCTGCACTTCTTCTCCATATAAACTTTAACTGTGCCAAATTTCATACTTCTCCGTCCGCGTAATTTTCGTAAACAGGGGTACAAAGTTTTTGCTTCACGTATTAATATATAGATAAGGAAAATTAATACAAAGGTATCTTATAATCCCAAAACTTTCATGAGATCGAAACTTAGGTGGGTAAAAACGAAAAGTATATCTTATCTTAAAAAAATAATACGTTATGACGTTTTAAAATTATATATAATATTATTATTATATGAATTTAGGTTTTTTATTGATCAATAAGCTTTTATCTAACCGTGCACGTTAGAGAAGTAGACAACAAAAAAACACATGTTGCAATACGTATATTTCTTTTTTTCCGCTTTAACGGGTGTCGAGTGAAAAGTTTATAAAAGAGTTTTGACGGAAAAAGTTTATTATTCTATTACGATGTAGCGTAGTGGTTTAAAAGTTTAACTGGATATCTGGATAGCTTAAAAATTTAGTTCGAAATTCAAAAAATTCTATATATATATATATATATATATATATATATATATATATATATATATATATATATATATATATATATGAATGAAGTTAATATCAACGATACATGATCAATTAAGGAAAACATTTTGGAATTAATATTCTATTTCAGCTACTCATAACAAATGACCATGGAAACTGAAATTTCAAAATTACGTATTATTATTAAATAATATATATAAGAAAAAAGGTTTTCTTTTTTTGTAGATAAATATAATGTAATCAGGCACAGATCATTTAAATTACAAATACACATTTAAAAAAATCTTAGATGAGATTAGGGGGCGGGGTGTTGAGGAAAATCTCACGAAATATCACCAAGGGTCCCCCCTGTTGAGTTGAAAAATCGCCAAAATTGTCTCACGTAATTAATGGATGCCCCCTTATGTAGAATGAAGAATACACGTAGGAAAATAATCAGCAATCAAGATTATAATAATGGTTACATTTTTAAGAACTAATGATAATTTACTTACTAATACATATTTAGAACAGCACAAACATTTTCGTACTAATAATATTTAAGAATTGTCTGTGTAAATATTAACTATATTATTTTCTGTCTAAATATTAATTAAAATATTAACGTAAATAAGAACTGTATTTTGTAATTTACAAGAAAATTAATTTAAAAAATATTAATAAATATATAAACACAATATATATTTTCGTTAAAATTAAAAAAAAAAATCAAATAGACATCATAAGAATAATCAAATAATTGATTTTTACTCAAATAAGTAATGATGTCTTCTAAGTATCTCTTGATTTAAAGTACTGAATATAGTAATTTTAGGATTTACTTCTAATTCTATTGAAAGTGAAGATTGTTTGCGATGTAATATAATATCCTGAAAGAACAAAAAAAATACATACTCATTTATAAATGAATCCATTACATTATTGATTCTACTTGGCATTCAATGAGCTAGAATTTAACTGATAGAAGAAGATTGGATATAGAAAATACATATGGGTAGTAGCAGTTGTAAAAAATAGTTTTTTTTTATCAGTAAGACTACCGTTCTGGTATAGTGATCGCCTTAACGCCAACGGTCGCGGATTTGTTTCCCGCTCGGGATATATAATTGTTATTGTACAAATATTGGTTTCGTGTCTAGTTGTATACCCTTATTGGTTTCTTCACCATGCAACAGAGAACACGTTAAGTAGTTGGTCCCGGTTGTTATCATAGACATCTGATAACGATATTTACTCATATTGTAATGATAAATTGGCCGCTATAACAAAGTGACACCGATCAACGATCAAATATGTGTAACATGAACTCAAAAGAAAAATCATTCTTTTTATAAACAAAATGATTTAAAATAATACTATATATATATATATATATATATATATATATATATATATATATATATATATATATATATATATATAAATATAAGACACTAGTTGAATTGGAAAATCAAACAATGTGTTGCTCTGAAAATCAAAGATTTTATTATACGATTTTTACATTATGATACAAACGATAATTATGATATATACAATTTACACATTATAATATAAAATAAAATATAAAAACCCTGTTGAGGGTTTTTATATTTTATATTATATTTTATTTTATATAGGTGGGTAGTTTTCAAATATTTGCCGATTTCACCTGCCAAAAATTTTTACCTTGTGGTTATTTTGTTTTACGGTTTAGGGCAACGCAACTCTAGGGTCAGTTGAAAGTACATTAGCTGCATTAAGGCAAATCACTTTAGTACACTCTTGAAGAAAGAGTGGACTCGAATTTTAATTTGTAACTTCATTTTCTAATAAACCTGCGTGTCCAAAGCACGAAGGGTATCAGAATTTAATACATAAAATATTATACATTAGAGATAAAACAAAATACGATAAATCAATTAATCAATAAAAGTCCAGGCTACAACCTCTGTAAACCTGTGACTCCTAACTCAAGAAAGTAAGAAAGCAAAAAAGATAAAGTTTTTGTAAACAATAATTTCTACATCACCTGTCACCTTAAATATTTTCGATTGGTGGCGACACTAATTGAGCACAGAGTCCGTACCTCTCCCGTCACGTCGCCTCTCTTGTCGGCTAGCGGCCGAAGTAGTGAGGCATGTGCGAGTGTATTTATTATGACCAAAAAAAAATCATTGAGTTGTCGCCGCGTATATTTGTAATCGTAAGTTCTGTTTTTTCTGCCTACAATAACTTCAACAGCTATTAAACAGTTCTAGGTAAAGTTTCAACTGGTTTATAGTACATGATGTTTACTTTGGGGTGGAGGAGGTATAACTTCGCTGAATTAAATATATTCATATATCCGATGACATAACGGTCATTTTCACATTAATCCGTTTCTAATTAACCTGTCAGTACCATACAGGTGGATGAGATGTGTTCGAGTGAATGAGATTGCTTTAGTTTTCAGCCACTAATATAAATATAATAAACGACTAAAAGGACTTAGGTCTCTTTCATCACTTTACATAGCATAGGAGATGAGATACCTTACGCTTAAGCTGCTTGTGTGTTTGCTTGTAGGTCAACTATGGGTCGGCCAAAAACTGTATTTACAACAACAGAGGAAAGAAAAAAATGCAAAAGAGAATTAGAACGAAAAAGATACCAAAACATTAAGGGAGATCCAGTATTATACGCTCAATATCAGCTAAAAAATAAAGCTAAATATGAGAAAAGAAAGGCACAGAAAAAGGTGATTTCTATCAAAGATATGACACCCAGAGCCCGAAGAGTACAAAGGAAAAAATTGTAGCGAGGCCTTCAATGCCTATTATAAAGAAAGAAAGATGCAAAAGCCACTGCAGTGAGATTAATGGAGTTGCATAGCCCTCCAGATAGTGAGGCTGAACAGAATAACGAGCTACAATGTATAAATGTAGCAAATAGGAACTCTCCTTCTCCTTCGATTCTTGCCTCACCTTCAATTTCATCCATTTTGATAAGTAATAAAGAAAATACATGTCCCAATTCAAGAACCACAAGATCGCAAAAAAGTCTACTTTTTGCTTGTAGATCACTCTCATACGTCTCAGAAACCTCTTCAACTTCCAGCACAGGAAATTCGCCTTCCCAATCAATCAGAAGATTAAGATACAATAAGTATAAAGAAATTAAAGCACTTACAAGACAATTGGAAGGAGTTAAGAAGGTAAATGAAGCTTATCGGAAGAAATTAAAAAGACTAACACAGGAGAAAAAAGAAAGCGGTATGGATATAATGAATGATAAATTACTACAGTCTTATACAAATCTAAAAACCCACAAAGAGAAGCAAGAGTTTTCAAAAAATCTTCAAATAAATGTAAAAAGTACATTAAAGGACAGAGGGCGTTTAGGAAAACTGACAAACATTTTTAGACAAAGGATAAGCGAGCAGAAAGGATCAAAAGTTAAGAAAATACGAGAAGACATTAAAAAATTCCTAGAAGAAGACGAGAATAGCTCTGTAACTGCTAGGAAAAAAGAATCTGTAAAGAAGGCCGGAGTAATAAAACAGAAACGCTATATGACTAACTCCTTGTATAACTTGCACAGAAAATTTTTAGCAAAAGTCGATTATAAAGTAAGCTTCTCCACTTTTAGTAGATTTAGACCGTTTTGGGTTCTTTTTTCATCGCAAAAACCCAAGGAGACATGCCTGTGAAAATTGGACCCAAAGAGACCGTCACCCAAGGAGACCGTCCCATGAAAATTGGACTGTTAGTTGAAGCGATGCATAAAAACCACATTATTCCCCATAAAAATGCCACTGATGTGCTGATAGATATTAATTTGCTGTGATCATTTTAGTCCTTAATGTTTGCTGAGGATATGCAAAGATTGGGAGACAAAATATATTACAAGCTATCAAGAATTCGATAATTCTTTTGTTTTCTCCTATTGGCTCTGGGCTTCAAAACGAGAACAAATTGTACAAAACGGACGAGAAAAAGTTATCAGAGTAATGAAAAAATAGAAAATCGTGACCCGGCCAAGAGATGCAATTCAGACTTTTGAAAAACAGCTAGAGAACTTTTCCAAACATTGTGGAAGAATGACAGCTCAGCATAATGCTATAAAGATATTAAAAGACCATTTGCAACCTGAAGAAGCCATAATTCATATTGACTTCTCAGAAAATTACAAATGTCAATATGGTCAGACAGGCAGCCTGAACAGGTCTAATTTAACCTGTCAGTTTCTATTTAACCTGTCCCTTACCTGCTATAAAACTGGTTATTCCTTGTTCCCTTGTAGTAAAAGGTACTCGTTTTTACATAACAAATCGAATACGGTATCATAAAAATTACATCCAAACATTTTATAAATTTTTGTCATAAACGGCAATTTTTTGAAAACTACCCAGGTAGGTTGCTACCTGAAAATCAAAGAAACGACATTTAAATTTATATTTTACCAATTCTTCTAAATAAAATTAAAATTAAATATTTCTTTTATATCTCACTATTATAGTGTCAAAAAATCTCTTCATAAAACAAAATATAAAATTACTGCTATAAAAGAAGGTGTCATACTACATATACAAACTTAAAGGAATAAGATTCCTTTACATGTATATATATATATATATATATATATATATATATATATATATATATATATATATATATATATATATATTACTTGACTGAAATGTGGCAGTTTTATTCACTATATTGTCGTATTTAATTGCGACTATTGATGGCGGTTACAAACAAAAATATATATATATATATATATATATATATATATATATATATATATATATATATATATATATATATATATATATATATATATATAAATAATAAAACAACTAACAGAACAATAAATAATCTAAACTTCTACTATAAATCCAGACACTGAACAGTTCGAAAGTTGCCACTCATGGATTTTCTTACGTCGCTGCCACAAAAGCCGAAAACTCCTCGTTGTTTCGGTGCAATATGAAGTCTTGAATTCACAGATTGCAACGACTTTCCGACTTCATCTCTGTATTCGAGACGTGTTTCGTCTGACTTCCGATGAATGAACAATGAAGGATCGCAATATCGAGTAAGCGTCGTATTTTTCGCACGTAATATAGACATTTTGTTTTGTAACATATATATAATTGAGAAGCTATTAAAGTTGAAGTAATAAGGATATTGTCGACACATAATGTGTACATTTTTTTTTTGCGATATAGGTAGTATATGACGTATTAAAACAAACTTTTTTTTCAACATTATCGTCATCGTCGTCATCACAATTAAAACATTTAATAAACAATCGGGTTTATTTTGTTTCGTTACTTTCCTATTTACTGATTATTTTTATTACAAAAAAAAAATATCAAAGTCATAATTAAAATATATAAATCCTTGTTTTTGAACATAATCCAAATGTAATTGCATTGTTCAACCGAACGAGGCTTTTTTGGCGCATAACCATACGTACATTCAAAACTTAAGCTTTAATAATATCTACAATAGTTTGTTGTTTTAATGTGCTTAGATAACTCGTGCGGTTTAACATAATACCGTGAAACTAATGGAAGTACAGTTTATTTACTGAGAACATTACATACGCCCATCAGAGTGTAGTTACGCGTTCGCTAAGTCATGATGCTAACATAAATCAAAACTTTGCGAGTTCACTGGAGGTTTACAAGGTACAAACGTATTATATTTAGATATCATATTTGAAGTGATTAAAAAATATCGAAATATAATATATTATACTATAGTATTATGTTTACAACAATAAAGTAAACTAAATGTAATATTGGTTGTTAAACATAGTAATAAAGAATCAAGCTCAGGAAATTATAATGACCCCCTGATAGATATTTTACTCATATAGAGATTACCCCTTTTTATTTGTGTTGTTCTTTTTTTCTTTTTTAATTATAATGATAGTAATATGATATTTATTAAATAAAATAGTTAAATGATGTACTGAATTATGAATATTAAAGTAAAATTTAAAAACATGTTACATGAAATTGATTTGTCATAATATATTTTTTTATTTTAAAAATTTTAATTTTATTGTAATTATTTTAATTTTAAAGTATTAAAATTTAATTATAAAATGATTTATCTATATTTGGGAAAGCTGTATGTGCCTATAGCTCAGTCCTATAACAGCAGTCGACATGTATTTACTTGTGTGCTTTTTATACTGTAATCGTGTCTTCCTTGTAGCACTTTTTTAAATAAAATAATAATAAAATTTATATATATTAATCGTATAAATAATCTTTTACAGCTCCATTAGCCAATGTACTTATTATTTATCTCAGACTGGACTTCAAATGGTTACGAATACCTTGCTCTAGAAAGGCAACAATGATTTTGTAAAGATGAAAGTTTGACGTCAAACTTATTATTTATTATACATTTCGTGAGAAAAATATAACGCTTTTTTTTTGCTTTCTCATCTTAAAATAATCTTTATTTATAAAGTAATATTGTTACAAATAAGTATTTACATATAAAATCATAACACATCGCTTTTGTAAGCGTTAAATAGTCATAAAAGTTGAAGTGAAAAATATTTTTATATGAGTTTTACTGAATTTCATACTAAAATTAAGTTAGCATAATATTCATGCCTTTTAAATAACCAAAATAATAATGAGTTATTTTATTTTTAGCGATTAAAAACTATAATAATAATAATAAATAACTTTATTGCACACAATTACATACAAAATTACACAAAAGGAAAGCTTAACAACTAACTACAGAGCGTGCAATGGGCGGTCTTATCACTAAATAGTGATCTCTTCCAGACTACCCATCAGAAAGAAGCTTGCAGTGAAACGGGCATGTGCAACATAACAGTATGTAATTATATTCCAATATAATTCCAATTTAATTATAATCCATATCTATACATAAACATACATACATTCATACAAACATATATACATACATACATAAATACATACATACACATATACACACATACATACATACATACATACATACATACATACATACATACATACATACATAAACACATATGCATTATACACAATATAAACAGTGTAAATTTATAAATAATAATAACACCAATAAATAACGCAAGATGTTTAATATACCCACATACTAGTGGCTTAGGAGAGTAATAGCGGCAGTTAAGTCAAAGTAGTGTAAAACTTCTTAACACGATTTTTGAAGACAGCTATAGTAGGGGATTGACGAATTCTAACTGGAAGTGCATTCCACAATCTTACAGCCTTTACCGAAAAAGAATCATAATAAGAGTTCGTGTTACAAATTGGTATACTTAACTTGTTGTCATCTAGAGAGCGAAGGTTTAGGTGAAGAGTAGGGTTACCAAGAAAAGAAAATCGTTCTTTAAGATACAGCGGAGAGGAGGGACGGAAAAGAATGGAATAAAGGAGAGTTACGGCATGGAGGTTACGACGATGCTTTATTGGGAGCCATCCGAGCTTTGAACGGTACTGCGAGACATGATCGAATTTTCTAAGTCCAAATATAAATCTAATGCAGAGATTTTGTAAGCGGTCTAGTTTATTAGTTAACTCTTCCGATAAATCCGGATAACATGCGTCTGCGTAGTCCAATATCGGAAGCATTAAACTGTTTACGAGCGATACCTTGGTCTTAATGGGTAAAAAATTCTTCCATCTTTTTAGCGAATGGAAGGTAGCAAAAATCCTTTTACTTATCTCAGCGATTTGAGGACGCCACGAAAGGGAACTGTCAACAATGACACCCAGATCCTTGACGACGCTGGAATAGCATAGAACAGTCCCGTTGAACATGACATTCGGTAGATTCGTATAGTTAATTTTAGACAGCTGCTTAGATGTTCCTATGATTGAGAGCTGTGACTTGCTAGCGTTGACAGACAAACCGAAAGACTGACTCCAGGTGTTAATGGTATTCAAGTTAGTGTTTAATGTCTCTATGGCTTCTGTAATGTTCTCAACAGGGGTCGTTAAATAAATCTGCAGGTCATCAGCGTAAAGGTGAAAGGAAACGGTAAGAAGTTCGGTGACAGTATTTATGAAGATGGAGAACAAAAGTAGGGAGAGCACACTACCCTGGGGAACACCAGCACTGAGACGGCAGTACGAGGAATAACGATCTCCAACAGAGATACGTTGTTGACGCCCAAATAAATAAGAATGAAACCACTCTATAACATCACTGGATATATTTATTGACTCTAACACTGCTAAAAGTATGTCGTAATCAACGGTATTAAATGCGTTGCTAAAGTCTAGTAGAGCTAATATAGTGACTTGTTTGTTGTCCATTCCAAATCTGACGTCGTCAAACACCTTTGTAAGTGCCGTCACAGTGCTGTGGCCAGGTCGGAAGCCAGACTGGAAAGGACTTAGGATATTATGCCTTGTCAGGTATAAGGTTAGCTGGAAATGTATGATACGTTCAAGAATTTTAGATAAGAAAGGAAGAATAGAAATAGGCCGATAATGTGAGGGTAATGAAGGATTAGAGAGTTTAGGGATAGGTATTACATTAGCAAAACGCCAGATATTAGGAAAAGTCTTAGAAGTAAGGGAGAAGTTGAAGATATGACAGATGATAGGCATAATCTCATCCAACACCAAAATAATCATTTTCCGGCTGATACCGTCACAGCCAACAGCATCAGATGAGATAGTGGATGCGTGTCTTTTAATTTCATGTGCAGTTATTAGATCGAATTCAAAGAGAGGATGACTGGGTTTGATTCGTGCCTTAAGAAGGGAAACAGTTTGAGCTTTGGCTGGATTCGGAATAGAGGAGCCCGAGAAGTGGTTGTTGAGGGCGTTTAGGTCTGTATTTAAGGAGATTTCTGTCTTAGAACGCCCAATTCCAACAGACTGGAAGAATCTCCACACTTCTGATGAGCTCTTTCTATCTACAGATGCGTGCACAAACTGTCTCTGAGCATCTCTACACACCCTGTTACATTTATTACGTAAACGCTTGTACTTACTTAGGTTAAGATCATTAGGCTTTGATTTATACTTAGACTTTGCAGCGTTACGTTTGGTCATCAGTGTTCTTATATCCTCAGTAATCCAGGGGGCTGGGAGATGTTTCAGTTTTATAGGCCTGAGCGGAGCGTGTTTGTCGTAAAGTTCGATAAGTAGAGAGTTAAAAATGCTTATTTTCTCATCTAAAGATGTAGCATTCATAATTGCGTCCCACTCAATTCCTCTCAGATCTGTCATGAAGTTTGAGTTATTAAAGTTTTTGAAAGAACGGCGCATGATTATGGTGGGTTTCGCCTTGGGTGGGCGGACCTTATACGACAGATAAACCAGATCGTGGTAAGAAAACGCGTCTGCTGAGAGTTGACCATGCACGCAAACAAGTTCTGGAGAGGAAACGATCATGAGGTCGAGAAGCGAAGGTGAACAGTTTGGAAAAAAGTGCGTAGGATTAGTTGGAAGTAAAGAAAGGTTAGAGCTGGTGATAATATGTTTAAGTTTTTTAGCACGCGAGTCATCTTTAACCAAGCACGTATTAAAATCACCCATGATGATAGCCTGATTGACGGTAGGGAGATACGTTTCTAAAAGGGTTTCAAAAGATTGGAAGTAATTTATTTCGAGTGATGGAGAGTAAAATACTCCTAAGAGTACTTTTAGTTTACCGAATAACACTTCCAAGAAAATGTGTTCTGATGATTCAGAATAAGATGAAGGAGATTTGTGCAAGATCGTAAATGGTATGTGGCTTCGAAGATAAATAGCTACGCCACCACCCCCCTTACCAGTTCGGTCGTTACGAATAAGGTGAAATCCTGGAAGTACGAAAGAAGTAGAAGGTAAGGAAGGTTTCAGGAAAGTCTCAGAAACTAGTACAGCGTGGATATTCGCAACATCGAAAGAGGCCAAAAGATCGGGATAATGGGCAGGGATGCTTTGAGCGTTAAGATGAACAACATTAAAATTTTTTTGAAAAGAGGAAAATGTAGAATTAAGAACACTATTTAAAGGCAATGAAGCACTATGAAAACTTTCATCCGAAGATGAATTCAGGGTAAGATAACTGTCTTCATCAGAAATACTTGTATAACTATTGTTAAGCATTATAGTTACACGAACGTATGTAAATATGTGTATAATAATAAAATATTAGGAAAAAAAAAAATTAATAATAACAATATAATATTATACTGTAAAAACACAATTAATATGTGCAAAAAGAGAGAAAAAAAAATAGTATAAGGTGTATAATAAAATAAAATATAATATATATGTATTATTTAAATCTAAAAAAAAAAAAAAAAAAAAAACAAAATATTAATAATAAAGAAATAAATAAATAAAAAGAGTACTTATAATAAAATACATACACATACTTGCCAGCGTTCAAGTGCAAACTTAAATAAATACAAAATTTCTTAACTTTACAGAACAAATACAAACACAAGTGGCACCATTAGCTTAATACCAAAGCAAAAAAAAAAATAATAATAATAATAATAATAAAACAAAAGAAAAAGGCAAAAAAAAAATATACACAAAGAAGCAGTATTTTCAACAAGCACTACTAACAAACAGAAAGAAAAAAATAATAATAATAAGTACACAAGAGAAACCCACACAGAACTACCAATGAATGAATGAAACATACGTAAATTATTCTTGCCCCAAGTATCCGAACCTATCCTTGAACCATCCTCAGGCTGCACGTTATACACTTTTGCCTTTTTATAAATAAGTCGTAGACAGAGAATCCAATCCAGTAAAATAATATATGACAAGTAGTGTCATTTCTGACATTGTCATTTGTCAAAGGATTGTTCAAAGATAAGTTCAACTTTAATCAAAATATTGTTTATCTACCTATAAATTACAAATAATTACAAATAATGAAATAACATGTGAAAATCAAATGAAAGTAAGATTTAAAGTGGGTGTATGAATATCAATACCAATTACAATATGTATATATAACAATACACACAAGACTCGACCTTATAGAAGCAAATGCTTGTTGTATGAAACAAAGTTGTAACAATATTACAATTAATTAGTTTGTAATATGGTGCACACTGACTAAGCTAAGTGTACTAGAAGAGAAAGAAAAATAATAATAATAAAACAAAAAGAAGGAATGAAAAATACAAAGTGAATTACTTTTTGTTAATCCTTTTAGCCCTTGTTGCATGGAGAGGCTGGACCGTTTTTGTGGCCTTGATACTAGATGCTGGAGGTGTTGCATTAGAGATACTAACTGCAGCTGTTGTAGGGACTGTCTCTTGCGCTTCAGACTTATTCAATATGGCCTTTATTTCAGTAGTGGAAACAATGCGATGCCGACTGCCATCTGAACCTATTATGATAATCTGCCCCTCCTTTGTCCAGCAGTTTGAGACTCCAAAGTGCTGTCTTGCGGTCATAAATGCTTCATGGCGGTTTTTTGTTAAAAATTCAGAGAGTGTTATGCCTGTATTTTTGAGATTAGTTTTGGAGTACCAAACTTTATTTCGCAATGCAAGGTCCTGGAACTTAATTAGAATGGGTCTTGGCTTATGGGTCATCAAGCGGCCCATGCGTTGACTCCGACTAACAGCAGTACTAACCAATTCGGGAATCTTAAGATGAGCTGACAAGGCATTGATGGCCACTGATGTTGTATTTTCATTTGTGGTCTCGGGAACTCCGTGGATCAGTATAATCTTCCTTCTGCTTCTCATCTCCATATTGTCAACCTGACTAGTTAGGACTTTAAGTTGTAGTTGTAGGCTTTCCAAGGCAGTCAGCACAAAAGTACGAAATGTATTGAACTGAGCTGCTATAGTAGATCCAGGACTAGTACTTGCCTGAAGAGTTTCTTGGAATTCGGCCAATTTAGTGTTCAAATGTGAAGCCATCTCTTCTATAGACTGCTTAATCGATTCCATTATTGATGTAGTTGTTTCAGGAGATAGTAATAGTGGCAAAGAATAGCACAATCTCAATTTTATTGTAGCTTAATAGGAAAATTTAATTGAGAGGACTTTAACTGGCAAGTATTATGAACTTTCAGCACATATCATACATTAATATTAAGTTAATATATTTAATTTTAAAAAATATAATTCAGAGCTCACAATAAAGTTGTTATGTTTTGTGCAGCTACCCGCCGAAAAACAAAAAAACTAGTTGGAACTTAACAAACAACTAGTTGGAACTTAACAGAAAACATGTAAAAAATTTATATTAAAACATTTTTTATAACTGAAATTGGCAATCAGAAGGCTATTAACGCACCTTAACAAAACACCACTAGTATACTCGAAGATTTTACTTACAAGGAGCACACCCGTGTGTTCATTGAAATGAAGTTACATTTAAGCTTAGTCATAATGGAAACATTAATTATAACTTTATTAGTTTCGCTGAGAACTTGTAATGGTAATATGTAAACAATGAACGTACAAACGCACACAAACACGTGAAATAGTTAAGTTTACTTATTGATATAATAGAAAAACACTTTCGTAGTTCCTGTTGTTACAATCGTCTCATAAAAATAACGGTCAACTGTTTGATAACTTTCGAATGTCGATGATTATCTAAATATAGGTTCGGATAAATTTTTTTTTTCGACATTTGTTTCTTATTCTTTTAAAATTACCTTTTCAGTTTTTTACCGGCCCTTTTACTATTATATTTATTGTTATTGTTATTTTCGCAAATAAATTGATTTTTAAATTTCACTAATTTGATTGACCACATCTACTTTATTATTTTAAGTTAAACTTAACAGTGATTTCTTTTTTCAATAATTTTTTTTCCAAATCTCTTTCTCTCTCTCGGTCGTTTGCTTTATTGCTGAAGGTCGTGTCCACTTTGATCCAGGGTCTGGGTCACGATCTCTGTGAACTTTCTCCAGTCCGTCCTGTCCTCTGCTTTCCTCAGGGCTGCGGTCACTTGGACTTTTTTCCAAATATAATTAGTTTTATAAGATAATTTTTGTTTTTTCCATTCTATGTGACATTGGCGATATTATCTATGTTCTTTTGTCACCTTTGAAAGCCATTAGTTAATGCAGAATAATTTTTGTCTTATTTATTCTTATCATTGAAATAATTCAAAAACACATTAAGATTACTAAAATATTATAGGATAAGTCAGAGTTTTAATATACAACTCACAATAGTTGCCTCTGATCCCTGGGGATAACTGTAACTGTATCAGCCTGTAAACCACCCACTGCTGAGCGAAGGCCTCTTCTTTATATAGAAGAAGGGTTGGAGCTTAATCCACCACGCTGCTCCATTGTGAGTTGGTGGATAATTTCCCTATAATGGGTAACGATCGTTATCAGGTGTCTATAATAACAACCGGAACCGACAGCTTTACGTGCTCTCCGAGTGGGAAGATCCACAAGGACAATCACCCAGACCGGAAACAAATATTTGTACAAATACAAATATCTGTCCCGTGCGGGAATCGAACCCGCGACCGCCCTGGCGCGCGGATTTTAGGCAACTACTCGCATCACTACACTAGAACGGTCGTCTGGGCATAAAAAGTTTCTAAACAAAACTGTACTTGTAAATTTGAATTTGGGACGTCAACGCCTACGAACGAAGTTTAGTTCAACAGTTCGTGACAAATATATGTTTAAGCCATAGTTATTTGTTGTTTGGATGAGCTTTTGTGTATTGTTGAGTTCGGATATAAGTTATTTTAAGAGCAGATGTTGACGAAAATTTTATGATTAAGGAACAAGAGCCGTAAGAAGTAGATAATATGTTTAAGTAGGATTAGTCAATATAAAAGGGTCTATAAAGGATAATATAACATTATTATTACAATAATCTTATTTAAAGAGAAAAAAACAGCTGTGATATTCCATAGAATGAGAATATTTTGTAAAAGGAAAACCATAACTTTCATAATTACAGTATATAATATATCAATACATAATAGTATAGTATACATAAAATACGACCAAAATTTATCTCGTCCAAGAAAAGCTAAGCATACGTTACAACCTGACCCGTATTTGAAAAGGCAGTGAAACTAATAAACTGCGGGGGGTTATCACGGTCGTACCATTTACCCTCGAGCTTCGATCGACCATGGCTTACGATCACTAAACCGTTTGACATTCGCTTTGCAGAGTAACTCTATGGTTGAACGCGGTGAATTGATCGTGAAATATATGTAAAACAGCTAGATGGTGATTGCTACAAGGCCAAACACGTACAACATATTAGCGATAAAGCCGTCTGTTGAAACTGATGAAAGTTGCATTGTTTAAAGTTCCATTAATTGTTACTATTGTGTATTGGTGTGCAAAATAAGAGAATAAAATTAACAAAATAAGTAAATATCATAATGAAATAATATAATTTATTTTTATTTTTATTATTTGTATATATATGTATGTATTATATAGATTTGTGTTTATGTGTACGATTAATGTGTTTTTGATGTATTTATATACATGTATTTATTTATTCTTTTATTATTACCGCCTAAATTTTTTTTCTGTTTAGCCTAAAGGTTGACTAGGAGAGAATGCCCAAGTGGCATGGCATGGCATGCCTAGGTTTTAAGTTCACCTTTTGTTCCAACCGTTTATTTTTTTATTATTTTCACGTTGTTGCTGAATAGTGTTTAAATAAATAAATACAACTTGGTTGTGGTGTATTAGTTCGAATTACTAAAATTATCGCTTGGCAGTAGTTTTACAATAGTCAGAAGAAGTACCTATACTCCTATAACTTATACTTATATGAACAAATCGTATTGCAGATAGATTTAAAGACTTAAAAAAATTATTGACGATTAATAAATAATAAATTGATAGATTGATCAAAAGCATAAATAAAAAAATTCGTGGACAATATTAAGTGTACTCAAACCATTTCGAAATAGAGTAGTTTTCGTTTCTTTCCTCCCTAAATATGGAAAAACCGTTCGCAGTACACAGGGTATAAAAATATTATTATGTTCGTATCGGTTTTAGGGGCATTGGAGCGAAACTTCCTGATATAGGAGAGTTTTGTATGATTCTATCTTCACTTTTTATAGCTCGTAGTTTTATATTAACACATGTTACCCTTGACTTAAATCGGTTGAATATATTATTTATTTTATAGAAGTGTTTTTTTTTACATTGAAAATTTTAAGTTGTTTAAGGCTTTATACAAAATAAATGAATATGTATTGTTCCTCTTGGTTGGTCACAATTTTAATTATATATTGTGATTAGATTTTTTAACGGATTTTCAAAAATGTTTGTTATAATATAATCCTTTAATTTATATATTACCTACTCGTTTATTTAAGGAGTCCAATAAGTTTTTTCAATGCTCTAATACTTGGTATTAAAAAATTTTACTCTCAAAGGATTTCTAGTTGATAAAAAAATGAGATTTATTTTTTTATAAACTTTCTTTTTTTATATATATATCGCATATTTATTTTTTGCTAAAAGTAATAATTAACAATAATAATAGTAGTAATAATTAATTAATTACTTAATTATATTCAAATCTCCTAGTCCGTGCTTATGAGGCAGTGTTTTCTCAAAAAAAATTATATAATCTTAATAAACAGATATTCTTAAGATTTTTTTTACTACACTATTTAGTCTCATTTAAACATTAAGATTAACTCGATCATTTGTGCCAAATAATTTGGTCCATTGTCCAACTTTTGGTCACAATAAATCTTGTCAACGGCCAATAGTTGGAAAGTTGGAGTATCGATTTTCTTACGTCGTGACCACAAATAGCAAAACTTTGTTCCATTGTTGAGATGGGTGCAGTATTACCTTTTTATTATTTAAGTTAAGCTGAAATCATCCGGAGTTGGGACTTTGATATTTTGATGAATGATAACAATATGAAACAGTCTTTGATTTAATAAACGTCTTTGATGAAATATTGTTTACTTTCCAAGTTACTACCTTACGCGAATCATCTATATTTTTTTTATTAGGTTCACAAATTGAATATATATAAAATATAAAAACATATTATGTGTGTAAACAATTTGAAAGGCGTACAATGTTCATTCTTATTACAGTGAACACAGCATGCAATTTTAACACGTTTATTATTTATTGATATTACAAATACAAAAGATTATTTGTTTATTGATTAACTCTGACGCTATGACCAATATTCGTAATTATGAATTAGTAATAGGTGTTGCTCGTAGTAACATTTATTTCATAAAACATGACACCATATCTCATTGTTAAACAGAAGTAATAAATTTGAGCATCAGTTCCAGTAACATTTTAAATAAAATTCGGTTAAATTTATAAACACCCACACACTTGATATATATGCTAACTTTCCCCAGACCGTAGATCACAAAGTCTCCTTAATATGTTTAATAGGTCCCATCTATTATTGACATGCCCCATCGAAAGCGTAAACAATGGCTTCCAATTTCCTCTAAGCAACCCGTGCAATCTTACTCGAAAGCGATGTGAAACTTATAGCCAGCATAAATTATGCGTTCGATAGTTGAGCAACTAATGGGCCAGCTTTGTAAGCGCAGCTATCTCGCGGCAACGCGGCGATGTTTGTCAGATTATGACGCAATAGCACTTACTTTGTTTATTGCATTTTGTTTCTTTCTACAAGTAAATGTTCACAAAAATAGTTTGTTGTCTCTTTATATTGTTATATGCAATATATTTCATATGTGGTGATTTGTAGAAAAATTATTAATCAGTATAATTGAACTGAAATGTACAGAACTGAATAAGTCTGTAAACGTTTCACTACTGGTCTCTTCTCTATACAAGAAAATGTGTTGGAGTTTAATCCCTCCCGATCGGGAATCGACCCCGACTGCTGGTCTTGAGGCGCCTACTCGCACCTCTACACCAGTACGGTTGTCTAAAAGATAAAGATTTATTAACGAAATGCTATTCTATGCATGCATGCGATCTGTAGTGAAAAGTAGTCTTAAATTGACTCGAATTGCTTATAGTATTGTAAGAAAACTAAAATAAAAGTCGTATACTAAAATACAGCTTCACCTTACTTTCTTCCAAGCTGTTATTATTATTACGTTCACGGAATTACCGTGTTAATAAATCTAATTAAATTAATTGGTTATTATGGACGCTTTAGAAGAAGTAAAACAAAAGTATTGTCCGAAAATAGCACAGTGTAGTTTGTAAGAATTGAGCTGAAATGTAAACTAAAATATTGAAAAATATGTATGTATACTGCTTTGAGTCTTACTCGGTCTCACAAATCGGAAGTAAGAGAAATGTTTGTTCCTATCGTTCGATACTCTAGAGAGCATATCCCATCAATACAGGATGGAATAAAAACAAACCGAACAGTACACCAATCGTTACAGACGAAAAAATACATTCAACGGTTATAGCGACTAGTTACGATGAATTTGTTAAAATGTCAACGTAGGGAAAATACGTTAACCTGTTTCTAAAAACGAAATTACAAATAATCTAACATTATCTTCGCCTTTATAAAGCCGATTAATTAAATTATTACATATTTCAAGGTGTATAAGGTTTAAGTTATAAGGATTTTTCTTTTTTAATATTTAACTTATTGGGATGATAATACAACGATAAATTGGACATCGTATAAGTAATGACATTCCAAGCCCACATACAAAAAATCAATAAAATACATCCAGTAGTTTAGTCACAAAATAAGATTTTTCATTTTTAAATATTTCTACGTGATGTATTAGGGTTAACGACCCTTCGAACGCGATCAGTACAAACATACCTAATATTGCGCGTAGGTAATTAAGAACGTGCAAAATTGTTACCTATTTTAGTAGGTCACAATAGTTTTAATATTCAGTTTGATTCTAATAATTTTCTTTTTATTATTTTTGTTTTTTAATAATAATTTATTGTTTTTTTTTTAATGCTTAAATTTAAATTCTGAAAATGTTAATTCTGAATCTAACATAGTTTTTTCAAGTAGGTAATCTCACGGGAAACACATGGCAAATCAAATTTACAATTTTTAATACGTTTAAGTATTTCGTTGCTAACATTGACATATTTATTTCAAGATCGTAATATTCGCGAAACTTTTGGTCGAGCAATTCAACAAATGCGATAAAAAAATAACAATAACAACCATTACATATTACATATTAATAATAAAATACATTATTACATTAAAATATTCAACCTTGAAACTGGTAAAAACAACGTGGCACGTGCGTTGGACTGACCTTGATATTGTGAAGGACAACTAGCTGTGCTAGCGTAAACCGGTTTTAGGGTGTTTGTCCATTGATGCGGAGCGAAGCGAGCGAGTATTGCGGAGCCGCCGCTAGCCCGAACCGCTGCCACACACCACTTCCGAAAATGTATTAATTTTTAAACTAGCTCGCAAGCTCTTGTCCACTGGAGCGGAGCGAAGATTTAATGCAATTATTTTAGTTAATATTTCTTCGTTTCTTATCTCCGCCGCCTCGCTTTGCTTCAGTGGACAGGCACCCTAAGCCGGTTCTTCCCCGTCTCGCCGCGTACACGTAACGCGACAGCAAGCAGCGGCGGTTGTTTGAAGCTAGTTTGTCTCTGTTCCGTTTATTTAGTTACTCATGTTTCTTGATGTCATACGCGTTGATTTGACAATTTTATTCATATGCGCAAGAGTTTTGTTCGTTTTAATTATATCGTATTAGTTATGTTTTAGTATCATATTTAATTTATTATTTTGTAAGTCTAAATTGTTTTTTTGATCTGTGTTAATTATATCACTTAATTTTATTGAATTATCTCGAAATACTCTTTGGAGTGAATTGTGCGATATTTGACGCTTTATTTTTATAGTGAAAAGGACACTAACGTAGGATAAATACCTAGTTTAATAGTTATTATGTGAATTGTGCGAAATTAGACGCTTAAGTGTTAATAGTAACAAGTTTTTATTTTATTTACAATGCCACGTTATAATTACACAGCTTCGGAGTACGCTGACATGATTTTTGTTTACGGAGAATGCTAATTTGTGTATAGCCAGATGTGGTATCAGCTAGACGGAGCACCTGCTCATTCAGTTGTGTCTGCCAGGGAACGTTTATCGGAAATGTTCGGACAGCAGTGGATTGGCCGTCATGGACCATCAAGGTGGCCAGCGAGATCACCAGATCTCACGCCGCTGGATTTCTTTTTGTGGAGTTTTATAAAAAACGACGCGTACTCAACAGATGTAAATACAGTTGATGAATTAAAAATTAGAATTATTAGAGCTATTAATAAATTAAAAATATGGCCGCTAATGGCGACATCATATCAAAATTAATAAACAACATTATAAGAAGATATAATATGTGCATCAGTGTTCATGGCGGACATATCGAGAATATAAAAATTTAAGTAAGCTACATCACCAACCACACAACCCAACGAGTAGTTCGTTGTGTCACCGCGCGTCATAACAGGTCAGTGAACCTATAGTTTACACATGGTGGAATAAAATTTTACTATATTTGTCTTATTTAGTTTGTTTGAAAATTTTTTTTTTTAGATTTTGATGTTAGGACTTTTTTGATGGTTTTAAACTACTCCTATAAACTAGTATTACCGGTGTTATCAATTATCGTTGTATTGTCATCCCCACTCTGTATATATATATATATATATATATATATATATATATATATATATATATATATATATATATATATATATATATATATGCATATACACACATACACATACACATACATAAATATACATATATACATACACAAATACCCACATTTACATATATAATGTAATAAAATATACATTTATAATACATACCACATGTACATCATATACATAAGTCGTCATAATTCATCAGAATTTATAAACTGCAAATTTATAAATAAATAATAAGAAAGGGAGAAAAATACGTAAATATACATATATGATTAGAATGTAGTTCTAAATATTAATAAATACGACTAATTAACCATAGCGAGATAGTGTTCTTTGACAAGATTTTTAAAAGATGTTAGTGTCTGTGCTTGTCTGATCTTAAGTGGTAAGGCATTCCACAATTGAACTGCCTGTACAGCAAATGACGTTTTATAAAATTTGGTGTTGTGCACAGGTACCCTCAATGTGAGATTCTCTGCTGATCTTAAAACTTTGTTGTGTGTTCCAAGAAATTCAACTTTTATTATTATTATATTATTATTTAACTTAAAACTATTATTATTATTATTATTAAACTGTTGCAACTTGAAGTGGGTGCGTATATGGATGATTTCCACACCGCCTGTTGCAGTGTATTTCTTGTATTCAGTATTGTCATAGAATTGAGCCCCGCTGATGAAAAATATTTCTATGGACCTTACAAATGTATTTCCAAATACGCGTATTCTTATTGTGTGCTTTCCAAATTATAGATACAGCAGGGGTTTTTTGTTCTCTACGCCATAGCGTAGTAATTATTGTAAACCAATAATTTAACACATCAACGGAAAAAAAAACTTTGAAAGAGATCTTATCCAATAGGTGTTACAACGTTGTACATGATCCAAGGATATTTAATTTTATAATGTGTGTACAAAATATCGCAAAAATCGTCATAGAAAATATCGCAAAATATCATCTCGCATCGCATCGCATCTCTCGCTTTATATCATATATGTATATTATTTACATTTGTATAACCGAATTTTAATCTACTTACCAAGATTCAAAATGGTGATCCTTAAATCCGTATCAAAACATCCAAATAAATCAAATTTCGATTTCAAAACCAACGGAATGCATAACAATCGTATCGCGTTCGTTCTGTATTGTGAATAAACAATCCCTAGGTTAGTTTAGTGGTCTTCTGTATTACTATTGGTTTGAACTTTGAAGCATATTATTCAGTAGGTTATGTTTACTTATAAAAATGACATACTGATAAAATATTTTGTCAATGTGTTATTTTTTTAAAATTCTGTACTAATATGTATTCTAATTGTCCGTAAATTTCAATCTTTATGGACTCCAATTCTTCTCTTATTCGTTGTAAATCGACTTTCGATAGGTCATGTTCACGTTCCGCCCCATTGACTTATTTTAGTGAATAACCGACATAGCTCAATGCGTCTCAATGCGTCGCGAAGTCCAATTGGTTATTGTCAGCGCGCATTCTTCGAATATTGTTTGTATATAGGGTTCCAAAGAATTATTGGAATAGTAGTAGTCATTGACACAAAACCTTAAACGTGTCACAAATAGTAGCTGGTTGCTGGTATGGAGGAGAAGTCTGGCCTTTTCGCCGAGGCCAGCCAATCGCTGGAGGGATCCTGTTGCCTGCAGATCTGGGACCCTCCAATTAAAGCGGCTGAAGGCTCCCGCAGGTGTTTAGTACGGTATTGCACTCCCAAAGTGTCGAGTCCGACATAGGTCTAAGACTGCCGACCCGGGCGTCCTGGATATCATCCGTAAATGGATTCCCCTGCGTCTCAAAAAAAAAGCTGGTTGCTGGCAGACCAAGATCATGACAGTGAAATTAAATATTCTTTATTTCGGAATCAAATGGAAGTTATTTTACTAACGACTCTTAAATGTTTATAACAATACTAATAAAGCTCTAATAATTGAATATTCATAACTAAAAAAAAAAAAAAAAAAAAAAAAAAAAAAAAAAAAAAAAAAAAAAAAAAAAAAAAAAAAAAAAAATCTGGCAAGCCTCAATTTACACTGCACTTAATACAATTGATTTTTCTATCCTATAGGAGTACATCCTAAAATAAATAAAAGTTCATCTCTTACGTACGTTAAAATAATATTATATTCCAACTAGGAAGTATAGAAGACAGTCTGATTGAGTATTGTAGGCGACCATGTCTTGATGTGACATAATTTACTTGGCACACAAGGTTCTCTATGGTGTGGAAAATTCCTTTTATTTTAACCATCAAAGATCATTTTATTCGTATTTGTTTGCTTTACGATAAATTTTATATATATATACATACATATATATATATATATATATATATATATATATATATATATATATATATATATATATATATATATATATATATATATATATCCGAAATAGACCCTTTTTTTTTTTGGTTGTAACCGCCATCAATAGTCGCAATCAAATACGCCAATATAGTGAATAAAAATGCCACATTTCAGTCAAGTAATATATATATCCAAAAATTTCATCCAGTATCCATTATCCATCCAGTATACAACAATTGTTATAGAGAATCATTCGAATTGCAATAGTAACTGCGGCGTGTTGCTTCCTCAATTTACATCTACATGGCGAATTCTGTTGGTACTCGTATTATGAGCAGTCGCTACTAGTTTGTATTCGAGATATTGGAGTACCTTTGAAACAGAGAGTCTATTATTTGTCGAGTGGTTTTTTAATTGTGTTCTAGAATAGATCTAAGGTCTCCCCACCGTGCCTTGGAGAGCACGTAAAGCTATCGGTCCCGGTTGTTATTATGGACAACTTGTAATGATTGTTACTCATGGTAGAGATATTATCGGCTAACGCGCAGTGGATCAGCGTGGTGGATTAAGCTCCAACCCTTCTTTTATATAGAGAAGAAGCTTTCGCTCAGCAGTGGGCTGTTTACAGGCTGATACAGTAAAAACAGTGGCCCAAACATTAAAATTCCTTAGCCGGCCGATTTATCTACAAAATTATTTGACTATGGTGGAATACCGCCTATATTCATAACAAAGTGCCCAGAGTCGCTTGTTATCCCACTCTATTATATATTCAAGAAGTTTCTCACTGATGGTGTCTTTCCTTCTATTTAGAAAATTGCAAAAATATAACCTATTTATACGTCTGGAGATAAATCCGACGTTACTAATTACCAACCAATACGTATTCTAAGCTTGTTTTCTAAATTTTTTGAGTTTTGTATACGAATACATCTACAATAATATTTAATGGTTTTAAAATCCAAATCAGCATGGTTTTTGTTTTAGGCAAGTCGGCTACTTCTAACCTATTAAATTATACTTTGTAATGCATTTGAAAATAATATCAAATGCCTTTGATCGGGTCAATCATTCCATTTTAGTGTTAAAAGTATTTCGCATGGGAATTCATGGTAATCTTCATAGATGGTTAGCGTCTCATCTATTAAATAGAACACAATTAGGTGCACTTAACGCTTTCTGATTCCGCTCTATTCTTGGCGAATTCTTGGGTTCCACAGGGATCTAATTTGGGTCACTTTTATACGTGATACGTGCGTGTGCGTGTGGGTTAGCAAGTAGATGCGATTGTTTGTTGGACATTTTTTATTAGGGATAGAAACTTTTCACAGAGAATCGATTCTTGATTCAGACTCCAATTTTTTTTCTTTCGATCCTCAAAATCGATTAATCGAAGTGTGTAGAATCGATTTTTATCGATTCTTGCGTTTCAAATTAAGTACTAAATAAGGATGTTCGTGATAAAAATAAGTATTGATATTTCTGTTGATATAATTTTAATAAGATTTTAAACAAGCTCCAAGTCGCATAGCGTGCAAAGGAGAAAGGGCTATGCTTGGTACTTCTCTGCGAGATCGAATCAGAAATAATGAGATCCGCAGACGAACGACGGTGGCCGACATAGCCCAGCAGATTTGAAAGCTGAAGTGGCAGTGGGCAGGGCACATAGCCCGTAGAACTGACGGCCGTTGGAGCAGAAAGGTCTCTAAGGGACCATGTACCGGCAAGTGCAGCGTCGTACGGCCGTCTGCAAGATGGTTAGGCGACTTGAAGAAAGTCGCCGGAAGCCGTTGGATGGAGGCTGGTTTGAACCGGTCGCTCTGGAGGTCAATGGGCCTACGTTCAGCAGTGGACATCCAATGGATATGATGAATATATCGTAAGATGGTGAAAAAATGGCACATTAGGTATCTAACTTTGTATGGGAGATCGAAAACGAAACTTAATTTGCGGGGGTATGTTTCTCGGGGAAAGTTTTTCAGTATGACAAGCAGATTATGAGGTTAAAATATCATCGATTGCCCCAGATTCACTCAGTATAATAGAGTAGATTTGAAATGGCTGTTTTACTAATAAGATATACATACTATATTTAATAATTCATTTAAAACAATGTTTTAAACATGTTTAAAACATGTTTTAAACAGCTGCATAAAAAACATCTTAAATTTTTGTTTAAAACAATGTTTTTTTTTAATATTCTGTTTTAAACAGGATGCTTAGTTCTTTTTTAAAAAAACTGTTTTTTTTCCAACCCTGGTAATCAGGGATTACCAAAGTCCCACGGGTGTTGCTGGTCTCCTACTGGGCGCGTACCCGGGTGGCGGATAGGGGGTACTACTCGTCTCTCACCACGAGTGGTTGGGGTCTTCGGACCCCCGCGGACCAAAACCAGCAGCGGTGGGCGCGAAAGCGCATTAGGGAGGATGGAGGGAGATCGAGGGTACTCTCTCCCTCCACTTCGGTGGTTGGGCCGCTCCCGGTACTTCTCTGAATTAGCAAAGTGAACCGGTGAGTGGCTCCAATTACATACAGTGGGGCGCGAAGGCGCGGTGAATTGTGTTGGCACGGAAGGTGCGGTCGGTGAGGGCGTGGCGCCGGGAGGGCGCGGAGAGAGGAGGAGGGGCTCCTTGTCTTATCTGCCTCGTGCAGAGTTGACTGGTAGAGTAGTGGAGGGAGGATGGAGGGAGATCGAGGGTACTCTCTCCCTTCACTTCGGTGGTTGGGCCGCTCCCGGTACTTCTCTGAACTAGCAGAGTGGACCGGTCGAGCGGCTTCAATCACATACCGGGGGCCGCCGGGTCCAGCGTCGGGGCGTCACGGTTGTATGCGTTTGCGATCCCGTGGCGCTCCACTACGGCGCAGACGGCCCATGGGTTTTAGTGGGTATTCTGGTTTTAGCGGTGAGAGTCAGCGAGTCCCACGTACCCGTCGCCTTCGGGCGGCGGGATGAGTAAATGCATTTCCCATATTTTAAAAAAAGGATTATGTTAATGGTAGGTACTAAAGAAAAAAATACTAATTTTGCCTCGATTTAAGTTAAAATATTGATAGTGTTCCTAGGAAAGCCGGTGGTTCCTTATAAGGCCAATCGAAAATTTGATGATTGGACTGGCTAGGGTAGCTACATGGGCGTTACAAGGAACATCTACAAATCATGAACATATGAACACTTACTTTTTAATTATAAATACGTACCGTTAAAGTTAAAGCAATGTTTTATATTTCTTTATAGTCTTTTATTTTAGTTTCGCCATCTTAGGAACATTATGGCCTTACACAGAACGGACCAGAAGGCCATAAGAAGAATATGAGAAGAAGGCCATTTTAGGTTTAAAAAAAAGTATTTAATCTATAATATAAAAATAAGTTTTCCTTCCTGACGCTATAATTCCAGAACGCACGAACCGATTTCCACGGTTTTGCATTCGTTAGATGGGGCTGGGCTCCATGATGTTTATAGCAAACAAAATTTAGGAAAATTTTCAACAGAAAAGCAGGAAAACAGGGAAAATCATTTTTCACATACAGTGCCATCTCTGATACGTAGCATGTACTACAAACCAATATGGTTTTGCATGGTGGTGGAGCAGATGGCGCCAGTACGTGGTGTGAGTATCCCTCACGAAAATAAGTACGTTTCATTTTAAGTAGATGGCGCCGGCGCGTGATACATTGTTTGACAGCTACTCATTCCCCAAACGAAATGTTACAAAAAACGAAGCCATCTGATGGCGAAACGGAGTTCGCCGGGTTTGCTAGTTTCACTATAAAAGGCATTGGCATGTAATTTGATATCAATATAATACTCATAACTACTATTTTTATATAATTTCCATTAATATTTTCTTTGTTATACAATGGTTTCAAGTAATGTACGTTGAGTTTTTTATAGATTATAAAAATATATTAAGCATTTAATGTTTCGCTTAAATGAAAGAGCTTATTATGTAGTTTTAATAAAAGCGGATATATTAATTGTTACAATTCTATTTTTGAGTTGAACGACTGCTTTATAATATTGGCCTTCTTTGGAGCCCTGTTCCTTGCAAGGCCATTTGGAAGAGCTTAATAAAACTTAAGTTTATTAAATAGTGAAAGTGATTTATTTGGTACACAATAAAAAAAAGTATTACTTAATAATTTGTTTCCTTAATTTATCCAGTAAATAAACGAATAAAAAGTGTTATCTCGTTAGATTGGCCTTCAATGGTCCACCCACCTTATTAGTGAAGATAATAGAAATATTATCATTAAACTTTTGACCTAGTCAGAAATAATCAGTTTGATTCATTGGTTAAGTCGAACATTTCTATCCTTCGTACCGCTATGAAGTAGCGACGTAGATCATAATTCATATTCTCCATCGGAACACGCTTTTATTTGAAATGAGAGATTTATGGGCTATTAACTATTATTGTTAGAGATTCACTCGTACGGGGAAAATAGCTTAATTCCTCAATTACTTATTTCACATTATAAAACATTATACAGGGTTAATTCTAAAACACCAGCAACCTCGCAGGACAAGATAGCTAACATTATGTACAACAACATTTGTTCTACAACTTTTGACATAACTCAATACATTAATTAAAAATGATTTTTTAAGCTTTTGTTGTACTGCTCTGAAATTTAGAGTCTATGTTTCATTCATTATCGAAAGGATGACGCGACGCTCGGGCGCGCTTGCATAATAATAGTAATAACACTTTCTCTGCCCGATAATTCTAGTTAATAAAATTAATATAAATTGCTTGGTGGGTTTGTGGGCAGTATCATAGTATGTATATCGCAGTGACTTAAGTGAATAATCAAATTTCTGTTTTGTCATGTCCCTGCAATACGTAAACTGAGTCCACAATCCCTTCATACTTTACCAGGCTTAGAACTGGCTATATTAAACGATAAAAAACAAATAAATCGTATGTATAGGAGGGCAACACATCTGCATAACCTCCAGAGGTTACAGCACAACCAGTTGTGCGGTAGACATCCGGTACCTAGTCATCAAAAGGCTTCGACTGTCCGTATGCCCGCCAATACTATAAAAATGTAGGTATGTAGATTAGGTATCTGAATTCTGAACATAAAAAAATATGTGAAAATTATTAACGTAGGTAATTATTCTTTAACGTTTACTAAAGTCTAATTAAACCAATTTAATATCAAATATTGGTAGCTAGGTATTATTCACTTTTTATTGTTAAATACAGGCGGGCATAAGTATTTCAAAAGTGAAATCAACGTATTTACAATAATTAAAAAATTAAAAATAATTGACAATAAAATAATATTTACAAACGAAATATTACCTCTAAGGTTAAAGTAACGCGCATGTCGGTGCGTATCGCGCAGATAGCGTTCAAAATAGTCACCATCCCAACGAACACACAGACAACACCTAAAAATCAGCTGTTCACTAACACGTGCTAACACTTCCGAATTAGTTTTAATTTGATTGAACGCACAAATTATTTTAGTTAACCGAACCAGTTACAAAAATTTACTCGTGCTAGTTTGTCAGATTCGGTGAGTTGACATTGTCTCACGGCTCGGTGTAGGTAAAATCGAATATCTAGCTGCATATTGCCGACAGGGTTCCGACACATTGTCATCACACCTAGCCAGTATCCTCACCATTTCCGTGTATTCGACATTAGAATAGCGGCGGTACCATGGTTATAAAATAACTTTAGTACAGGTACAATACATCGATCGATACGAATAAAATAAATACGAGTAGCACACAAAATCATATGACGCACGCGCATCAAAGTCGCCCGCCGCCGACTGCCGCGGCTGGCTAAATAGGTCAAGTTCAAAGGCGCTAGCGCCGCCCCGTTCCTACCTTTCCCCTCACATTAGTACGTGGTCGTTATTTACCTAATCTTTGGGACGCGCGTAGAGTTTATTGCATTCACGCGTAAAATTAAATTAATATTTATTTTTGTATGAAAATAAAATCTAACAAATTAACAAAAGTGGTAGAACAAATGTTGTTGTACATAATGTTAGCTATCTTGTCCTGCGAGGTTGCTGGTGTTTTAGAATTAACCCTGTATAGGTACTTGGTAATTCAAAATTGGTTTCGTTATAAAAACCGATTATAGTTTTTTTTTTTTTTTTTGTGTTGAACTATAGGACCTTAAAGATATATCTTCATTATATTTATTGACAAATAATTATAGTAATTGCATAATTACAAATACTGAAAATATTAAAAAAAAATTCGAACATTTTTTGAACCTATACTTTAAAATATTTCAATCCTCTTTAATTATTTTTCTCTTTCTAGAATTAAGTTATTTAAAATTCGTATATGAAATAAAAACCCAAGTAATAGATATAGCAGAAATAAATTTTATTTTTAGGTTCTCCCAAACTGAATTAAATTCCACACAAAGTTCTAGATTACATCACACAATTACACTCAATTTAAGTTCGTAAATGTCTCCAGTCACGTCGACATATCGAAACATGGAGTGCTCGTTGAGACGCGGGACAGGTTTAGGTAGGCTGAATAGGAGCTCATACCGCGACACAAGTATTAGTATCTTTAACAGACTAAAAACATCGATACATTACTGATATACTGGTGTTATGGGCGAAGCGAAGTTAACTTACTTTAAAAACTATGTCAAATGCTCCACTTTTCTATGATAATAAAAATATACCTATTAGGAATTTATGACTAAAGTTTTCAGTTTCTTGTACTGGGTAGTGTGAAGATTAAGATATTCAATTTCGACTTAAAGTTACAAATATAATTGAAAGTGTAATTTCACCATCTGTAATTTTTTTAACCATAAGCAAAGGCTTCGTCTCCATAAAACAAAATAAGCAATTTAATTATAGGTACGTATATAGCTATGACTTAATATTTTATTTATATATTTTTTATTTATATATTCGACTTATATTGATTAGCGTTATTTTATTATAAAAAATTCTGTGTTTCCCGAACGATACAACCTGGGTGTCTTCAAGGCCAGAGTGAATAGACTGCTATTAGACAGGCATGCTCCACCTTCGACCGCATCGTCACTTAACATCAGGTGAGATAGCGGTCAAATGCCTGTCTATTTGTCATAAAAAAAAAAAAAAAAAAAAAAAAAATTCGATCCATTGTAAAAACCGAAAACGTCCATCGTTATTTATATACATAATTATGTGTCTAAACATGAGTAAGTCAAAAGAAGAGGATCGTGAGATCTACTCATATAACCTTTTGAGACCTAACTCAATAATTACTGCAAAGTGTAATATACATATATTATTTATTGTAATATATATTCTTTGTTCTACTTAAAAAGAAATACATTAATAAAATTAAAAAAATTCTAAATAAACATCTGCACACAAACTTAATCCTGCAAAAAAATAAAAAAACATCATAAAATGAAATTAAGAAGAGAAAAAGAATTGGAATTGTACCTACCTCGAACGAATTATGGAAAAAAAAAGCATCATGAATGAAGGATCTAACATATATAATAATTTACCGCAAGATATAAAACAGTCAAAATCTATGTTTACATTTAAAAAACGACTGAAAAACTACATTATGAATACTCCACACACCACACTACAATGAGCCACTTCCAGGCATGCGTAGTCATAGATCTATGAAAATGATTTGTTGAGCACGAGTATGGAGCTAACATTTTTATTAACATTTTTATTCACTACCCTCAGTCCTTTTAATTTTTATGTGTTATTAATACTAATTTTTTGTGCAATGTACTCAACGTATGAATCGAATTTATTTGTAACAATTAGTGAATAGTATTCTGATGTAAGTGAATGTGAATTCTTATGGGAATAAAGATATCTCAAACCTCAAAAATTTTGACCAAAGGCCGAGTATATTATGATGATGCATAACTTCTCGGACAAGCAACTAAGACTATTTAACTACTTTAGTCTACCCCTTTAGTTATAGCTCAAAAGAATTATAACTGGAAATTATTCGGCTCCCACCCTTTTTTGCAGTTTTTCTCCAATTTCCAATTTTTCAAAATTTACATAAATGTTGTATAGAGAAAGAATTTTTTAATCCGATGCGTTAGGAAATTCCTAAAAGTGGTCATTAACTCCTCTTCCAGGAATATCTTAAGCAGACTTCTAGTGAAAAAGCGAAAATACATTGGCAATAACGACCGATACTTGAATTCAATGAAATTTTACTTTTATGTACTGAACTGGTATGTACGAAGGTATAGGTAATTGCAGATGCGTGGTCATATATTATGATTCCTCTACGACTCAAGAATGAAGTCGAATGGAGGAATGAAGTAAAACTAAGTCATTATTTTTAGGCATTAATTCGAAATTTATAAGTTGGTAACAAATTTTGAAGTACATTTCAAGCTAATAGCCAAAATTAAGACACACCATTAGGACTTAACTTTCAAAAACTGTTTTTCTTTTTTTGTCTACGCCAAGGTAAAAAATTGCATGTTTCATACCCAAGTAGTTTCGACTATACAAAAATGATCCTTAACTCTCTTAAATAGAGATTTTAATGTACTAGTCACCTTATTTTTTACATTTACATTAATATTAGATAAATTTGTTTGAACTGAACTGAATCAGCTTGTAAACGTCCCACTGCTGAACAAAGGCCTCTCCTCCATATAGAAGTGTTGGAGCTTAATCCACCACGCTGCTCCATTGCGGAATGGCAGATAATTTCTCTACCATGAGTAACGATCGTTATCAGATGTGTATGATAACAACCAGGACAGCCAACTTTACGTGCTCTCCGAGGCACGGTGGGGAGACCCACAAGGACACACCCAGATCGGAAACAAATATTTGTATAAATACAAATATCTGCCCCGACCGTGAATCGAACTCGCGACTACCAGCGTTAAAGCGACTACTCGTACCATTACAGCAGAACGGTCGTCCGTTAGATAAATTTGTTTATATAACAAGATTCGAGCTGGGTACAAATAGCTTTTGTCGGTTGCAAATATACTTGTTTATTTATCTGTGAAGATTCAGCGCAATTGTGCTATACATCAAACAAGATTGGTTTGTCGCCTGCTGAAGCAGAGTGTCGGTGCAGTGTCGCCTGTCAAGTGCAGAAGCTCCATTGATATGACGAAAATCATACAATTTAGATGACTTACTAACAGATTTTGAAGGAAATATTTGTTCTTACTAGATTAAGTTGGTTTTTATGTAGCTAGCTAAGTTCAATTCAGTTAATTGTACGTATATACAAGAGTTTCACAATAAAATGATGAAATAAATTGTTAATACATTGTACAGACAGAAAGCATGATATAGACTGATGATAATTTTATCGGCAATGACGTTTTTGTTTACGTGTGGATTTGTTTTAAGTAAATAATGATATGTTAATTTTTAAACTTACTCATCCATAATTTTTTTCTGTACCTATATTTAGTTACGTAGCCTTCGTCAATCGTACATGACTACCATAACTTCCAGTTTTAAGTACCAAATCTATAAAAATCCCGATTGGAAGCGATTTCCCACCGTCCACCGATGACCGTCTTGGTGTGGTGGTGCGAGTGCCGCTGCCTCAACACTTGCGTGCTTACCTAATTTGGAAATCAGTAAGGTATCTTAAAGACTTCTAAGTTAACCCATTAGTTATAGTTTTTATCCTTTGTTTTATTGCCTTTAAATAAATTAGGTAACTATGATCAATAACTAAAATCATATGTATTTTGAATAACAATATTGAAACTGAACTTTTTAAAAGAGCTTCTGTCGAAATTTAATATTAAAGTTTGATAGCACAGGGTAAAACTAGGATATGTAACTATTCATTATCATCATCATATCAGCCATTGGATGGCCACTGCTGAACATAGCTCTCCCCCATAGAAATCCAGAATGAATAGCGACTCTCCTCAAGTCGATTATCTCGTGAACGGCCATCCAACACTGCGCTTGCCGGTACGTGGTCTCCACTCGAGAACCTTTCTGTTTCATCGGAAGTCAGTTCTACAAGCTATGTGCTACTTCCGCTTTGGCTCGCAAATCCGTTGGGCTATGGCACTTTCGACTTCTGGTACTGAGATATGACGGATGAAAAGACGTTTTTTAACAACCCGGATGCTGACATCATAGCTGGATTCGACGATTGATCTCTCTCTCTAAGTTGGATTTAATAAATTGGTTCTTTTTTCCTAGGTAGATGTACTCGTCAACAACTTCGAGAGTAGAAATTCCAACCGATATCGGTGTGGGTACGACTATCGAATGTTCACGACATGATTTTCGTCTTCTCCATGTACATTTTGAGACCTTATATTGGTGCCGAATCCCTTCCATTACAGGAGATCGAAAGCGTCTTCCAATGCAGCGGTAAACAGTTTCGGAGATAACATCCAACATCAAGCATCGTGGCCGATTATACTTTTTGGTCTTTTGTAAAATGTGCCGGAGCGTATGTATGTGGTCTATGGTACTATAACCATTTCGGTAACTGGCTTGTTCGGAAGGCTAGAAGTCATCAAAATTATTCGTCAAACGATTCGTAATGACCCTAGAGAACAGCTTATAAACGTGGCTCAGAAGCGAAATGAGCCTGTAATTCTTCAACAAGGTGTTATCGCCCTTTTTGAACAAGCCCTTAAGCAAGACGCTATTAAGGGGGTATTATTCTAGTCTACAAAGTTAAAAAATGATTATATATATATATATATATATATATATATATATATATATATATATATATATATATATATATATATATATGTATGTATATATAATAAATAATAATAATAAATATTAACCAACAATCATACCACGTTAACCTAGCCCCGTGCTAAGTTCGTAAGAACTTGTGTTTTTTTTTTTTTTTTTTTTTATTATTAATTTTCCTCTACGAGCTTACAGACGCCCGTACCATTTTTTACTGATTTTATAAATTGTTACACAGGCATTATTACATCAGCAGACTATATTTTAAACTCAGCAGACTATATTTTATTTTTTTATTTTAAGAACTTGTGTTACAGGTACTAGGAAAGGAAATAAATTTATATAAATACATCATGCAGACATCTATATTCGTCATACAAATTATCTCCACCGGGTTTCAAACCCGCGACCGCTGCGTAAAGCGCCAGTTGCCTGACCACTCGACCAGCCGCTCGTCAAATATATATATATATATATATATATATATATATATATATATATATATATATATATATATAATGATAGTTTATATATTCAAAAAAATATTATTTTAAAAGTTATAGCCAATTTAGTGTCCTGGAAACTCGACCGGTTGAGATGGGACGAATCTAACAATAGGCGGTTTACAAACTTCGACTACCCGAACAATATTTTCGTAGTTTTTCTCATTGTATTTCAGTTGTACAAAATCTGAAATCTTTACTGAGTTTTAGTTAGTTTTATTTTAACCTTTAAGCTGTCTAGACCGTGTAGACTTTAAAGCAAGTGACAAATTTACTGTGAAAAATATTCATGCAGGATTACAGACATGCCAAATTGTAAATTGTTTAAGCATTAGGACGTCGAAGCAGCTTGTTTGAACGAGTCCATTCGAGCACCAGCCGGGACGATGAAGGCATCGCAGGTTTTTTATGCCATTCACATTTCATTTCCATCAAAATACATACGTACCTACTTACTTTTATAAGAAAAATTAAGACAAGAGACAGTTTTAAGCGCATTCTGAATCGGACGATATGAAGAGATCATTTTGTAACTTTTGACGCCCAAGCAATATGAATTATGAACCGCGAACTAAGTTATAAAGGAAAATCTTTATAGTTTAAACTCTATATCTAAATGTCAATATCTGTAAGGAAAACTTCCACAAATTCCATTATAAAACTTGTGACACCACGACCAAGTTGAAGAAAAGTTCCGCTTCCTTTCTATAATATCTTATAAAGAGTTCCCCTGGGATATTATTTCGTATTTATGTCGCTGCTTTTGAATCTCAAAGTGGACTGTAAATGTTTTAGAAAATGTTTAACGTCGTGTTCACAGCACTTGTTTTTGTTTCTGTTGCATTGTGAGGTTAAACTTGTTCGGACAACTTGTTCAACGAATAAACAAATTTAAAAATAAGTATTGTAGTTTTCATAGTTTTGAATAAAATTTCTTTCAAGGGAGCAAATATTTTAACAGGATAAAATATTTGAACCGTTCAAGTCTTAGAATGCGAATGTTGTGTTTTTAGAGTAACTTTAAGAGTTGCCACCTGTTAGATTCAACAGGGACGGTCCTTATTTTGATGATATTGTTCAGCGTCCGACGACCTTTTGAATAATGATAGTATTGCTTGTATCCTTATTATATTTTCCCGTGTGATATCCTAGTAAATTAAAGTTTGGGTGACGCGAGCGTGAGCCACGGGTAGGTACGTAATAAAAACTTAAAATTATTACAATGAATAATACTCTACGAAGATATTAAATAATGAAAAAAAAGGGTTAGGAATTTTATTTTCATTCGAAAACGTGATCTATAACATCGAATATATTATACAGAACGCCTCCTTTGAAGGTATATAGAAACCGTTCCTCCTATATAGATACTATCTAATATCTTTTAACGAGAAATTCTTGTATAATATATATAATCTGAATCTCGAAAACGGCTCCAACGATTTTTATGAAATTTAGTAGGCAGAGGGTTTCGAGGGCGATAAATCGATCTGGCCAGGATTCATTTGTAGAAAATGTCGTTTTGTCCGTGTTTTCACGCAATTAAAAAATATCATTAGAACACGAAGGTAAATTTCGCCACCATCTGCAAGTTTATAATAGCTCAAGGGGAAATCGGGCGAAATCGGAAGACCCAGTTTCGAGACCAGATGTGTCCAGACCAATTTTTTCCCCGCTTTTTTTCAAGTTCCTTCTTTTGTGAGAAAAACTATTTTTGGGAGCCTTTTTTATTTAATATTTAAATTACCAGTTCCTATTGTTTTATTATTATGTCGGTAAGATCAAAAATATTATTCATATTTCATGAGTATGTAATTAGTATCAATATAAAATTTTACCGAGCTAAGCTCGGTCATCCAGGTAAAATTAAGCAAAAATCTGTGTGATGTATGTCATATTAATGTGTTACTGTATCTATACAAATAATAAATCTGTTAAAACCTCCGTTTTATTAATACACTATATGTATATCATCAAGAATAAATTTTAATAGCGCGATTTAATTTCAATCAGCGCCATCTCTTATCATTTTTTGTTCGTGCACGTATCACGTAAAAAGTACAAAACCAATGTAAATAACTTTAATACATAAAAATTATACATAACTCACATTATAATTTAGTTTTTGTTTCATTGTAATTAAATTTAAAAATAAATATTTAAGAAAATAGAAATACGCCTACGCGACATAGACGCCATCTGGTCTAACGAATCTTAAAAACTCACAAAACTTATTTTTGAGTTATTATTTTGTTAAACTTAAAAGCTTACTAAATATGTCGGATAGGAATAGAAATCGTTTTAATATTTTAGATAAACATCATTTTCAATTAATATAGGTACTATTATGTTAAATGTCACTAAATATAAAAACGATATTCTACCATTATACGATAGATGGCGCATGTAGGTGATAAAAAATATAAATTTATAATTTTTAAAATTTTAGTTAAATACCCGTGCGAAGCCGAGGCGGGCCGCTAGTAGTAACTAAAGTTATTTAGTAGTAGTTAGTAGTTTTAATATTAGGATATTAAAAAAAAATTTGAATTGGATGAAAAAATAATACAAGTAAAATAATCGTAATAGCTCAAATAATTTATTTTCTAATAACAATTTTTTTTTCTTTTTGTTGTCTACATTTAATTGCAATAAACCAAGATAATCGAAATTACTTTTTCTTTACAATAATCCTTCTGGCGGTGATTTGAATACATTATATAACTCCAGCAGTTGCTTGTCCTTGCTAGTTTTATCTTTACGAATGTCTGTTCGTCGATTTACGTGTACTTTAGCGCCCTCTATTCCCGACCACGCCTTAGCAAGACTGACTAATTTACTCCAATGCATAATCCAATCACCACGAAAATACTGCAAGAAACAATTACATTAAAATGTATTTGAATAATTACATGTTATTTTTTAATATAAATTACTATAGTTAATTGAGTTTTTTCTATTATTTATCATTTTACTCTAATGAAGTACAATTATTATAACGTTAAATAATTATAATCAATAACCATTCTCATTCAAAAGTAATTCTAACAAAATTGGTTGCCTGTAAAGTTGGCATACGGACGATAATTTTACGTGATAACGTCATAAGAAAACATGGACGACAAATTGCGTACTTTTATGAATTGTATTAAATTATTATTCCTGAGTTATCATTATTTTGTATAATACATTAAAGGAGTTGATTGAAAATTACAATTTAACTTTTCACTTCACTTTATAAGCAGTTCACGTACAGGTTGTGTGCTGCCGCTGTATATCTTCTACTCGGACGCATCTGCCGATGGAGTGGGAGAGAGATAGATGCATCATAAGCCGAACACTTGACCGATCGTGCCTCTCTATCACTCGTTCCACGCTCTCGCTCGCGGAACGCGACAATGAGTCATGCTTTTTCGTGCGTGTAACCGGCCTTCATCGATTCACAAGACGTTATCAGGTCAAAAAAAAAAAGACTATTCCATCCTCAAAACAAAAATCAAACTTTTCAGTTATACTAATTAAAATATACCTGATCGAATGGACGTTTTCCGATATGGAACATGATGTACAAGAGCGGAGCATTATTCAATGATATTTCTGAGTCGGACTGATCTTGTAGTCCCAATTCCTTGTAAATCCTTTCTGAATGCAACTGCAAGTGGTCATACATTACCTGAAACAATAATATATATTGTATAACTACGCCAGACATGATGTTGATAGAAGGTTATATTTGAAAGGTATAATAATTAAATTTTTAGGTCTACATGACATTGGCGAAGTCATCTGTGCTATATTGTCTCTAGTGACAGCCACTAATCCTAATTAATAAATGAGTTGTCTATAGGTACAACGCAATGCTATTCCTTGAAAATGGTCATGCTTTGCTCTACTGGGATCGGTCTATTATCACTGACAAGTTTATAGCAGCCAATAAACCAGCTATAGTGGTAGTAGACCGATCAGCGCGTCAAGTAGTTATTGTTGTCATTACAGTTCCACATGATGATAATCTTGTAAAGGTGAAAAAAAAAATTAAGTAAATATTTGGACCTTACCCACGAGATTACCGGTATGTGGAATGTGGACTCAACAATAATTATTCCTATTGTTCCTTTAAAACACTCGCTAGATTGTTGGATCAAGGGTCGGATACAAAGACAGTGTTGCTAGAGACGGCTCGTATTATGAGGAAGTTCCTCAGCCTCTAGCCTTAACTCCGACGTCAGTTCTGGTCTGGTGGTGCACCGACGATCGCGAATTTGATTCCCGCTCGGAGCAGATATTTGTATTTGTGCAAATATTTGTTTACTGTCTGGGTGCATGACCTTGTGAGTTTTCCCACCATGCCTCGAAGAGCACGTAAGGCTGTCGGTCTCGGTTGTTATCATAGACACCTGATAACGATCGTTGCTCATGATAGAGAAACTATCCGATAATCCGCAGAGGAGCAGCGTGGTGGATTAAGCTCCAACCCTTCTTCTATATGGAGAAGAGGCCTTCGCTCAGCAGTGGGTGGTTTACAGGCTGATACATACAGTTCAAACTACCGGCGGCCTGGAACTCAACCTGCCACCGGAAGTATATAGTAGTTAGAGATAATAACATATCTGTTCGTACTTATTTATTTATTTACACTTTATTGTACACCACAATATACTAACTTTTTTTTTTTTTGCAGGGGAATCAATTTACGGATGATATCCAGGATGCCCGGGTCGGCAGTCCTAGACCTATGTCGGACTCGGCACTTTGAGAGTGCAATACCGTACTAAACCCATCGGAAGCCTTCAACCGCTTTAATTGGAGGGTCCCGGATCTGCAGGCAACAGGATCCCTCCAGCGACAGGCTGGCCTCGGCCAAAAGTCCAGACTTCTCCTCCATGGCGACTGTCCGGCTCATCGAGTCCAGTGCCCGACACGGGCACGGGATGGGAATTATTGGAGGCGCATTATGTAGCGCCTCCTACGCACCCCCAGTCGTCGCCCGCGGATGGAGGCCACGTCGGCGTTCTCCTCTCTCATCTGCTCGTCGGCCTCCTTCTGAGACATTACTGTCTCGCAGAAGGAGATCATCGCCTTCACACCACAATGTACCAATAGACAACAAAAGACAACAGACAACTTAAGATAATTATAAATTGTGTAGTACAAGAGGCGGTCTTATATGGCTAGTTAGTTAATTCTTCCAGTCAACCCGAAATACTATTATTTATTTGAATATTGGGAGGTAGTGCAGTTATATTGTAATAAGCATACATAGAAATCTATCTATCTACACATTAATACTTACAAGCAATACACATATACACTAGTATTATATAATATAATAAATTAATAAATATACCAACATTATCTCATAGCATTTATAGTCAATTACGCCATAAAATTAAAAATAAAATAACAATAAAATAAAATAAATAAATAAAACAAATAAATAAATTTAATTTGAATCGTCCCCAATATTAAGGTAATGCCTCTTAACAAATTTTTCAACTTATGTTGATATTTAAAAAAAAAAATCTAAGAAATAAGAAAAAATAATTTATGTTTCAAATCGACAGATTTAAAACTTTAGTAAAAACAGTTAATACTTACTCGTAAACTATCCCTTCCTGCTGACGTCATAAGTATTTGATTAGTTAAAGCCGCGGCATCGCTCTCACGTTCAGAATTCGAAGCTGGAACGCTTCCCTGTGCAATATATATCAATCAGAAAATTGACCACAAAATGTCTTGATTACTCGTGATGAAATTTTCACATTTTTAGTGAAAAAATTATATATTATTTAGATATTAAAATTTATTTGGAAAGTATAATGTGTATTTATTTTTTTATCTATAAATAGTCTAAGGGGTCTTGAATCCAATTCTGATAAATACTACATCTGCATCATTAGATTTTTGATACATAAATATTTTCAGTCACCTGGCAGAATCCGATAGTGTAGCTAAAAAGCAAATTCTGTGAAGTGATGTCATATACTAAATTAATAGAAAATAATCATTTTAACGAAATTTACCGTACAATAGCGAGTAGAGTAAAAACTGACATTACATAAATCTTCATGCTTATGTGTCGCTAACACCTATCGAAAGGACCTTGTTAAAGAAATACCAGTAAAAGTTTCTCTAAAAATTTGTGATTCGTCCATAAACTTCAATACTTACATCAATGTAATGAGAAAACATTTCTAATACAACATTATACTAATATTATAAATGCGAAAGTATGTTTGTTTGTTATGCTTTCACGCGAAAACCCCTTAACCGATCATCATGAAACTTTGTACACATATTTATGGAGGTATTAGAAGTAACATAGGAAACTTTTTTTTTGGTCGCAATAAACGACATCAACGCGGGCGAAGTCTCGGACAGAAGCTAGTCTAGTATAAAACTAAAAACATCTAACAAACCTCCTCAAAAAATTCAGCAAATTCCGGAAAATCTTCAAGACCAAACTTTTCGGTGACGGAATAGGGTTTCTTAGATTGTATCACTAGATTTTCTATTTCGGATGTGTGTTTGTGGTCTTCATCTATTGAACATAGTGCCTCTGCTATTGCTAACGCTATAGACGATGGCGAACTATGACTACCGTCAAATGAAACTGATGGTGACGTCGCTACAACGAAATTACTAAAATATCAATCATTATATCAAAACATTGCAAATCAGCATGATGGAATAAGTTGCAGCCCTTATTAGGTGGCTTTTGTCCAGCAATGGGAATTTACAGGCTATCACAGTTAAGTAAATTTGGAAATTTACAAGTTCTAATATGGGATAATGGCTCTTAACTAACAAACGTTAAATTAGTGTGAATATTCTTGAAGGTAAGTAAATTAGGTGGTTCGTTTACCATAGGGAGAAAAGGAAAACAGCGGCAGAAAGCCTGCTTCTTATACGAAACAACAAAGTATTAGCTTGACAGATCAAGATTTAATCCTTAATAGGAAAAGGTACCTTTGCCAAGCGTCGGCACGATTATACATAGTTTGTTAAAATTTAATTACAGTTAGTTTTAATCTGTTACGTTGCTATTGATTTTTTTACTTTGTTATAAATTTGAAAAGTGTTTTTTTAAGCGATTTTCAAGAAAGTATATTCTCTATTCGGTAAGATGTTGCTTTTGTTTTGTGTAATCTAATTTTTTTTTGTCATGATAATTATGACGAACAGACTAATACTTAATAATTCAGAAATAATTTACAAATAATCTAATGTCAATCATTTTTTGCAAAAATATTTTTCACGTAACTTACTTGTCCGATTGAAAGATACAATTCTGACTTGCTTCGGTTTCGGTTTCTGCCTTACATTCATATCATGCGCATCGCCGTTGATAACTAGAAAAAAAAAAATTAAAAAAAATTGGGCACGAATATTCATATTATAGATAGTACAAAACTTAGTTAAAAATATCTTGCACAATAGCAAAAAATTGAGTCTTCTTTTAATGCTTATTTTATAAATACGCGTACTGTTGCGCCATAAGCGACCGTATAATATGATATTATATTTATTAATAGCTATATGTTAACTCTATAATTATACACTCATTTGCAAAAAAAACGGGCGGTTTCGATTTTCTTCCTGGCTGAAAAAAATAAAATACCAAACAGGGTTTTAATCATTTGAACATGTTACTGGCCAGTTATAAAAGTGCCATAATGTTTATAAGAGTACATTCCAAATTCAAATTTTTGACTGAGCCTGGTTTTCAAAGAAAATAACTTTTAACTACATTTTGTGGCGCGAATTCCCTATAGTTAATATCGACTCTAATTAACTTTTTGTCAATTTTTATTAAATTATCCGGTGTCCTTGACATTTAAAAGTATTGTTATTGCTGTTTAGCAATCTCGAAAATGGTAGATAAAGTGATAAAAGCGAGCAAAATTATTGCGCTGCTTGAAGAAGGTTGCAGTCAATGCTTCGTGGCTCAGAGGCTAAATGTGAGTCGGTCGACAGTTCAAAGGACCTGGCAGCGCTATCAAGAGACCGGTTCCGTCAAGAGAAGGCCTGGTTTTGGCAGAAAGACATGTACTGAACCACGGGATGATCGTTTTCTAGTGAGTCAAGCGTTGAGAAATCGCAAATCTTCTTATGTGGACCTCAAGAACTCCCTCGAAGAAGTAAGAAATGTGCAAATTAGTCTATGGACGGTCAGGAGGAGGCTTCTCGCTGCTAATATACACAGTCATCGTCCGGCACGCGGCCCTAAATTACTCCGTGGACATCGAGTTGCCAGGCTTAGCTTCGCTCGAAATTGTGTGTCATGGACTCATGAAGACTGGGATAGGGTATTGTTCTCCGATGAAGCCAGGATATCTCTGCATGGTGAAGACTGACGTCGGCGAGTGCTACGTAGACGAGGAGAACGCTTTGCAGAGGCATGTTTTGAAGAAATCACACCTTATGGAGGGGGCTCTGTTATGTTTTGGGCAGGAATAAATTCTATGGATCGTACGGAGTTAGTCTTCATCGAAAACGGTACACTGACTGGACACCGATACATAACGGAAGTTCTAATTCTTATGCACAACCCGCTTTAACCGCTCTTGGCGAAAACTCAATTTTATGGACGACAACGCTCGCGCCCACCGGTCTGGCGGTGTGGATGCGTATATGCTAGAAGTCAGAATTCGTCGTTTGGACTGGCCAGCTTAAAGTCCGGACCTCAATCCCATAGAGCATGTCTAGGACGTTCTGAAGCGACGAGTGAGATCAGTGCAGCCGGCTCCGCAGACCATCAGAGAGCTAAAGAATGTGATTACCGCGGAGTGAGAACGTATTCCCCAAGAAACCATAAAAGATATACTCACTAGCATGCCCAGACGAATGCAAGCTGTGATTTCAGCAAGAGGGGGTCACACTCAATACTAAACTTTTATCTGCTTTTAATGTATTCAAGAAAAACAAAGAAATTAACGCGTTTCATTTTTATTTAGCGAGCAGGTACAATCATAGTGTTTTGAGCTTAAACATTATTTCTTAATAATTTAATTAAAATGTTATGATAAAACTGATGAAAACTATTCCTTCCTAATTAATTTATAAAATTCTGAGGATAACAATACCAAAAATTGTCAAACAAACTAATAGTAACTATAAAATAGTTCTTTGCTTAAGTGCCCGTTTTTTTTGCAAAAGAGTTTATATATTAACAGCCGCTTCCTGTAATCTATCAATCTGTGGTTTTGCTAATAATCTTACTGATCGTATCTAAAAGAGTTACAATCAAACTCATTCATTCAAAACATATGTAGCGCCATCTTAACGTAAAAATCTGTAACATTATAATAATTACTAACCATTTTTCTCATGAATCATTTCCTTTCGAGCCCATTTCTGTAATTCCTCATATGTAATTGTAATCAAGATTTGTAACAACACTGAACCGCCAACCGGGTTCACTTGAGAAGGGAGAGTACTTTCTAATAAAGATGCAGCATTTATAACATAACGTGGTATACAATCTAGCGTTCTAGATATACACGTGAGACATAAAGACATAGTCTGAAATAAATAAAAAATGTTTCGAGATTATCATATTCATATATTATATATTGAAGGGACTTATTTAAATCACAATTAATATTATTAAGTTTTATTACTATTTTAATTTCAATATTGCAAATACTTTTTTTGATTATTTAAAATAATTTCTTATTTTAAAAGTTGTTTTTTTGACTTAAGAAATAACAGCCAATCAGAGTAAAGTGAGACAAATATTTTAAACCTACCTGATACATAGACGCGCCAGTTTGTATAGCATTAACCAAAATGGGCGGAATAAACTGTAAACATGTACCGACTGTGGCTAACAAACCCGCCAACCAAGGCGGTCTACGATCACACCATACCTGTTGACAAATAATCCTCGAATAATACGCAATAATTATTAATTACGCAAAATTTTATGAGACAAATTGATGACCGTTATCCCACTTTTTTAAGTTGGTTACAAATACAATTCAATAGGCTTTTTTTTGTATTAATAGTCTCAATCACCTTATTCTAACCGCTTGAGTGTCCGGGCAATGACCTTTTAGTTTACCAACTGCACAAAACTGCCCAAGGCCTCTCACGTTTGGTTACGTAATTTCCGACCGGTGATAATGTAATATATGGTGTTAACCAAATATTACATTAGTTGACAGGTGCACTTCGCGTACTAATGCCCGTGTCGAAAAAAAGTTGACATGGTCAATAAAGCCATGGTGACCATTACTTGACACGGGCGCAAGCGGTTATTGCGGTTAGTTTGTAAGCTCTTGTCAACTAGTAGTTGACACGGGCAGTGGAGCGGATAGTGATATATAGACTCCAAAAGATGTACAATATAATATAGTAACAAAGTAGTTTGTCATATTAGGTAGTGGAAAAAGTTTCTCCGTATTTTATATGTACAAATTCAAGACTTTTTATTTCAAAGTTTAATTACATTTAATTATAATATATAATTATGTGCCATTTTGTTTGATAACTTGTTGCCATCTTAAAGGTGTTGACATAATCCCGTTCCTGTAAAAATCTTGGAAGTTTTAATTTAAAAAAGTCGACAAGTAGTATTGGAAGTCCTCTTAATTTTAACCTAACAAACACCATCCAAAGAATTCTGAAGAGACCGAAACAAGTGAAAATCTGAGGGTGCAAGGTCAAGATAGTGGATGCACTAACACTTCCCAACCAAGGTCTCTCGATTTTTGATTTTTGGCCAAAAATTTATGTGGTCTGGCGTTATCATGATGAAAGACCACTCCTTTTCTGTTGATCAATTCTAGTAGTTTTTCCTCAGCTTCTTGCTTGACTCTCATTAGTTGTTGACAGTAGAAATCAGAATCGATGGTTTTACCTGACGGTAAAAGCTCATAATGAACGATGCTTTTCCAATCTCACCATAAACACAGCATCACCTTATTGCGTGTTAATCCGGGCTTCGCGACAGTCTGTGGAGCTTGACTACCCTTTGACCATGACCTTTTCGCACGTTTTTTATCGTAGGTGATCTACTTTTCATCACCAGCAATCAATCTTGTCAAAAATGCTTTAGTTTCATTACGTTTCAATAGAAAATCGCAAATGAGTACACGATTTATTAATTTTCTTTCAATGAACTCGTGAGGCACCCAAATATCGAGATTTTTTGTATAGCAAGATTTTTCAAATGGGTCAAACAGTTTCGTGATCAATTCTTAGTTCCTCGGCTACGTCGTAACTACTAATATGTCGATCTTGCTCCACTTTTTCAAAAACGGCATCAACTTTATCAAAATTCCCAGACTGAAAACGCTTGAACCAACTTTGTGCTACTCTTACTGACACTGCATTATGTCTATAAAAGTCACAAGTTTTTCACATTTTTTTTTTTCTGAGTTTCTTGGTGATTCTTCTCAGCAAAATCTATATTTGTAATCGGTTGTAGCTTTACATTAACTATAATACATTATAGTACAATGACGATTCCAAAGTTAGTTTAAGGCCCTTTTGAATAAAGTAAATTTTGATTTTAATTTTTGAAATTGGTCATCATTTTAGTATTTAAAAAGCAAAACAAAAACATTATTATAAATACGGCTCAAATTAAGCAATAAGTTAATTTATATCATAGAAACGACAAATTATTTTAATTTGAGCCGTATTTATATAACAATGAGGTCGAAAACTCCACAAACCTGTCTCTTATCTAAACAAGCTGCCCATTCACGTCCCGATATTTCTAAGGCATAACAAAGTGTCGACTTTAACTCAGATTTACTTCCGATAGTTATTAATATATACGTTAAAGCGCCAACAGCCCGAGCGTATTCTTCACCAGCTGAAAAATGTATATATTCCTATAAATAATAAAGAAAAAGATACTTCCCATTTTTAAACTGATTTTCTATATGTCAATATTTAGGACCGGTCACATGGTCCGTGGTCGGGACGAAACTGTCTCACAGAAAAAGTTTATCATGATATCGTTCTATATAAAAAAGTATATTTTACTACTTTATAATGTTTTACTTTAGTTTTGAATAAATAATAAATAAATAAATATTAACCAACAATCACACCACGTTAACCTAGCCCCGTGCTAAGTTCGTAAGAACTTGTGTTACAGGTACTAGGAACGGAAATAAATTTAATAAATTTATATAAATACATATATACATAAATACACATCCATGACCCGGTGCAGACATTTATATTCGTCATACAAATTATCTGCACCTGGCGGGATTCGAACCCGCGACCGCTGCGTAAAGTGCCAGTTGCCTGACCACTCGACCAGCCGGTCGTCAATAGTTAATAATACATATATATTAATAATACATAACAGTTAGCAATACATTTTATTAATCGTATCGAAGCGTATAATTATTTTTAACGCGTAATTTTTCACTATTAAAAATACATCAGTTAGGTTACGTGCTAATTAATGTACAGTATAACAAAACTACAAATATATTAAAGCTAAAAATCCGAATAAATATGTTTCTTGTTTGAGGACAACCATTAATGTTTACATTTATTTTATTTTTATAGTTTTTAAAGCAGTTAAAGAAATATAATTATATAATTTGAGCAACGTTGCTACAGACAGATGGCTGGACGGACTAACGGACAGCGGAGTCTGAGTAATAACATCCCATGCTGTTCTAAAGAAAGAAAATATTTAACCAAATATTACATAGTATTTCAGGTGTTTTACAACAGGTAACACATAACTTAACATTTTTTAATCTATACTAATATAACAAATCATGACTGTTTGTAAATTTTTTAACCGATTTAAAAAAAGGAAGAGGTTCTCAATTCGTCTATTTCTTTTTTGTATGTTTGTTACGCGATTAGTCCGTCAATTTTGAATCGATTTTGATGATTCTTTTTTAATCATCTAATGTGTGATTGAAAATGAGACGTCTTGTTTGCTCCAAAGTTTGTTTATTAATCGTTTCTTTTATTAGAGTAACACAATTTATATATATATGACCTGGAGGTCCACATACACACACTACAATCAGTCAGTAGATCATATTTCAGAGGTGGTCCCATAATTTTATCGGAATCAATTTAGCGCTTGTAGGGAAAATAAAAAAAAAAACAATAAAAAGGAACCCACGAAGCAATTACAAAGAGGAGGTGCCATAAGAAACTTTATTCATATAATGTAGTGTCGCAACTGCGCGGGGGTGCGAGGGGCTTCAAATAGCGGCAAGCCATCTAGCGACCAGTAGCTAAAACACGTAATTGACTAAATTGACAGACGTTATAATTGTTCTACTATATGTCACTAGGTGTCTGCCAGGGCCGTACTCAGAATTTTTTAGTTAAGCATATATGTAATTTGAAGTTGGATGGCACACACTGCTATATAATATTATCATGATTTACTATTGTATTGATAAGCTGATTTCGCTTTGTAGGATTTTAGTACAATGAAAGGTCGTCATCCTATGCTGGAAAATTAAAGCTTGATATTATGTAGCCATGTGTAATATCGATTTGAGATTTTTCTCAATACGCAATTATCGACCTTTTGGTCGATAATTGCGTACTAAAAGTCAGTTTGCTTTTGCATATGCAATAAAGTTTTTATCATCGGAGTGATTAAAAAAAAAAAACGGAAAGGACACCAAAATTGGTAAACCTTTTCCCAAGCCAGACGTAGTGTAAAAAAAATGGAATAATGCTGCATAATATGATACATAACATGCTTTTATTTTCATAAACAACAGTTATAAATTGTAGATAGTGATAGATTTCTTATTCTAGCAAGAAAGAATATTTTTTATTAGATCAGATTATCAAATTCAAATATTGAACGTCAAAACCAACTACTATAGGTTCGAACCTTAGCCCAGAATATAAAATTACATAATTAGAATTTTCACTACAACAATTCGACTGAAATTGCCCCGGAAGAACACCTTATCCGCTTGAGTGTCCGGACAATGATCTTTTAGTTTACCAACTGCACAAAACTGCCCAAGGCCTCTCACGTTTTGTTACGTTATTTTCCACCGGTAATAATGTAGTATACGTTAATCAACCTGTAGTTGACAGGTGCACTTTGCGTACTAATGCCCGTGTCGAAAAAAAGTTGACATGGGCAATATAGCCATGGCGACCATTACATGACACGGGCGCTTCCAGTTATTGTGGTTGGCTTGTAAACTCTTGTCAACTAGTAGTCGAGACGGGCAGTTGAGCGGTTATTCGCTGAGTGAGTGAGCTATCTTCAATAATTATTTTGTAATAACCTTCATCACATACGCTCATTGACAATTTTTTTAAACTTTGTTAATTGAAAGCTTTTGAACAGTATCTGGGATCGTATTGTAGAGATAAATTTCAATTCTAAGTACGGCCCTGGCTAGACCAGTAGTTTTGCTACTTGCCGATAGAGGCATGGTAATCACCGAACTTTCTAGAAAAGATAAATAATATATTTAATTTAAATATTACTTACGAGAAGAAAGATATGTTTATTCCATTTGATTTTGATTTGTTCGTGTAACTTCTACACGATACAACACAGCACTTCATGTTCACAACTTGCGCGGGTCGAGAATATTTTTTAAATATATAAAAAGGAGTTATTCGCGAGAGCAACTTAATTGTCCGGCAACGACAGCTGTACTGACGAAAGCGACAACTGGTGGTAAGTAGATCTACTACGGTTTGATGTGTGGACTACATTGGTGGACGCTAGACTACATTGATTACAACACCTCCTCTTTGTAATTGCTTCGTGAAAGGAACCAAATCAACAGAAACAAAAAATTAATAATATAATTTTCTAATTTTTAATTCAATTTTGTACATGTAGGTATAATATTGAAGTCGTTTTTTTTGTATCTTTCTTCTGAAAACTTATTTTATTATTTTGATAGGCGCGTTGTCGAAAAAGGTTATGGGCTATAAAATATCACTCAATGACTCATAGAAATAGTACAGAAAAGACAAACGTAAATAAAACCACGCGAAAAATCAATAACTAATGTATTGTAAGCTTGAAATGTATAGTTTAGAACTATGGTTAGACTTTTATTTAACTTTCTTAAAATGAATTCATACCATTACTATCCCCTTTGAATCTACAAAAGCCGTCAGCCGTACACAGGAATCCTTCACATTTCTTCTTACATCCGTTCATATTGTACCACAAGCCGTCGGCTGGCCAACGCGAATTATCAACTGACATGTTTCGAATTGCGTGATTCAATAAAACACTGGATATATGACAATTTCGCATCATCAATACCTTAAAAATAATTATCCATAAAAAACTAAAGTATGTCAGCTAAGAAAGGATCTTAGGAAACTCCTATCACTCCGAAACTGTTATCTCTGGGATTAGAAGTATGAAAATTGACATTTAGGCTATAAAAAATGATCTATTTTAATCTTTGAGTGGTAAAATGAAAGTAAAGAAAAAAAAAACAATTTAAAAATCGACATATGAAAAGTACAAAATAATTTTATTGTTTGTATTCATAACGAATAACTAACGGTACAGGTAGTTTAATAATAAAACATTATTTTGTATAGTAAATGGGATGTTCATGTAAAAAAGTATCGATATTTTTTTCGATATAATATATCGTATAGTAGTATCAATACTTTCCGATATTTGTATTGGATAAATATGTCGATATTTTTTTCCCTGTACAATATCGTATTGTTGTATCGATACTTTGCGATATATAGTATAAATATATCGGTACTTTCCAATATATCGAAAGGAATTTCGTTTTATTGAACTATTCTTGGAAAATGTACGCAACAAAAATAAAACATGATCAACGCCTCGGATAAAATGTATCGATATATAGCAAATGAAATAACGATACTATTCGATATATGTATATCAAATGAAATATATCGATACTACTCGATATATTATATCGGATGCAAATATCGATATTTTATGAAATATCGATATACATCGTGCACTAGTAAAATTTTAATAAAAATGCTTCAAGACAATCAATAGTGCATAGTCATTATTTGTCAAATATAAACAATTATACTTTTATATTTACTACAATAAGTTCAGCATTACCTTTACAACTGAAGCCCAAGATGGTTGCGGTTGTGCTAACAGCACCATTAATTCCAATGCCACAGCGGTTTTCATTGACAAATCTTGTGTTTTCTTAGCTGTTTTATCATTTATACCATCAAAAAGATCAGGACTTACGAAGGTATACCAGGGATATGGGGTGTCTTTTGTGAAATTCGTTTCTTCCGTTTCTGTGAATGCCTGTAATTTATCGACATGCTAATTTTTATAGAATTTGAAGAAACATTAATAGAGGGTATGAGTTAAATAAATAAACGTCTCAAATACAACGACCCCTGTTGGTTAAAATCGTGTGTTTTGGGAAACCCACAACATAAACACAAGCCTGTCAACCTGTCGTCAATAATTTTATGAAATAAATATTTATCTAATTACTAAGAATATTTAAGTTGTGTGTATAAAAATGGTGTACAATAAAGCATAAATAAATAAATAATAAATAAATAAATATTTAGTGGAAGTTGTATTCGGTATTAGAAAAAATTATCCTAATAATAGTAGGAGGTACATGTAGTAAAAAAAATTACTATAAATTAGTAAATATATAAATTATAATAGCGTTGAAAAACTTAAACAATAAGTAAAAAATAAATAAATAAACTTATAACTAACCCATTTTACAGTTTCAAAAATAAAAACAAAATACTTCCCTACCTATATTATAAATGTGAAATTTGTTTGTTTGTTACGCTTTCAGGCTAAAACTACTTAACCGATCATCATGAAACTTCGTACACATATTCTTGGAGGTATTAAAAGTAACATAATATACTTTTTTGGTCGCGATAACCGAGATCCGCGCGGGCGTAGCCGCGGGCAGAAGCTAGTATATAATAAAATAGGTATAATATATCGTACCTGATGTAAAAAATGCAATTCTGAACCTCTATAAACCATGCATTTGAACAATTCATTGCATTTCGCATGAACATCTCTTACGTCACGTGATTGTTTCGAAGATTCGAGACCGGCCAAGTCAGAACCGTACGTACATACCGCGGGTAACAGTTGAGCGACACAGAGTAGAATGTTCAGGATGTCGTTTATTAGGAGAGGTGTTGTTGAGTTTGTTGTGTTTGTCTGTAAGTTTGTTGACACAAAAATAAGTATTACATAATCAGAAATTTTACATTATAATGTCAAAATCGTTAAAGTATTGTTTGAAATTTATATGGAGCCTGGACCAGGTATTTGTACAATATTTTAAAATGTTCAGGGTAATGAAATAGTAAATATTTTTTCTTTATTTCTCATGAAAAGGCCCTTTTCACGAGGTAGTTTTTAATTCGCCAAATAAAATCGGAACAACTTGGCACCCCTTTTGACAATGACATATAGACACAACGTCATGACGTCATTTTGCATATAAATAACTTAATTACATATAATAATGAGTGAGTATTCTCAAAAGCTTGTGAAATGCTGGGGTCGTTAAAAGAATATTCAGTGACAAAAAGAAACAACAACAAAAAAAACACTCCAACGCAGCTAAGGACGCTAATGAATGACTTGAAATTTGACAATTGAAATGACATTAACTCTGTGTTCTGATATACACTGCGCGCACTGTTCAGTGCTCTCACTGGTGAAAAATTCATTCCTGCGGTACACCGCCGCAGTACCATATACACGAAGCCATAAATCGCCGCCATATTTGTACTGTGAGAACTGGCTCATTCGAGGTAAGGTGCTCTCAGTACTTTGATCACGTGAACAAAAAATATAACAGCGCCTAGATATTTAACAGCTTCCATGAATTATTATTCTTATTGTTAACGAATATTGTTATTCAAAAATATATAATATACGTTAAGCAACTGGAAAACCAATATTTCTTTTAAATAAAACAAATGTATAGTTTTTGTTTATAATGCAATTAATTCAATCGAAAATGAAGTTTTAAAAACAACATTAACATTCAAATAATATTTTTTCTTCTTGAAAAGAAAACGTGTAGGTACATGATAAATATTTTCATTCGAAAAGTGTGTCGAAAAATGGAGATGACAGTGTACTGGACTGCGTTCCGTTTTAAACAGCAAGCAAGATAGCAAACTAAAAAGGAACGGCTTCTCAGTATACTGAATTGACGTCACATCTTACAGTGGTCACAGTGTATATCGGATCATACCCTAAGATAACGTAATGTCATCAAACATAGACAACAAAAGGAAGGATGTACTTCGAGAGTTACTATTCTACAAATGTACCCAATTATCAATTATATAACTACTTCTTGATCACTGTAAAACTACTAAAAAGCATATTTTATTTTAATTTCTATGGTTTTATACTATTTTTTTAAATACCGTACAAACACCTGGACCAAGATAAAACGACCCCTTTATATTATTTCTAAAACATTTTATCATTTTTAATAATTTCAATCTTTATATTTAAGGTTCTATAACTCGCCATGAAAGTTAGGAAATAGGTACAGATATAATGATATACTAACCCAAACTAACCCACCTAAATAATTTGTATTATCAAACAATTAGAACTTTAAAAAGATTCCTATCCTAGATGACCTAAATTATTCCGAGATTAAGCCGTTCATGTCTACACTCGAGTATGGTCTAATTTTATCATTCCAGACTTCGTGCTATTTACTGAGAACTTCCGAAAAAAAAAAAACATAAATACGTTGACCGACCCAGAAATCGAACCTGCGACCCCTTGCTCGGCAGTTGCGACCACTCGACCAACGAGGCGGACACTCTTTGAGTAATTCTTTACAAATACATATTTAAGAACCTTTTTTTCCTGAAATTAACGCGGATGAAACCGCGGGGCACAGCTAGTGTGTTTATACATGTAGAGTAAATCTCACCTGGCAATATCGAACTGTAAGTATTGTTAGAGTTTCATTCAACATTCCAGCAAAGATTCTTTGTGCCATTCTCGGAGGAACTGTATCATATAAATCTTTCTTGCTACCTGAAATTAAAACAACAGACTATAAAAAAATACATTTTTCATTATATTTTGTTATAGCTTCAAAAAATATTCTTTACTGTCTTTGTAATGAACTTCGGGATAATATTTAAAATTTATTTTTTCGGAAAATCGAACAGGAAATTTGATAAATTCCAAAGAAATCAGAAATTTGAATATTATTATTAATTTTATCAGAAATTTGATAAATTCCTGAACTGGAAATTTGATAAATAAATAAATAAAATATAGTATTACCATTCATATACAGCCACCATCCTTGCACCGAAGGAGTACCAGACTCGTGAATAGTATTAGATTGATCATCTATCGGTCTCCCGCCTGAATCTTGTAAAATATACAGAGATAGGACTCTGTTATGAAGATCTAGTACTCTTTCACCTACCGCTTCAGACATTATTGTGTAGCGTTTATACGCGGCCTTTAATGTATAAAAAATAAAAATAAAAAGTTTTTGTTAGCATCACAATATAATGTATACTTATATACACCACGAGTACAATATTAATTGGTGTGGGTCTTCCCATCGTGCCTCGGAAAGAACGTAAAGCCGTCAGTCCCGGTTGTTATCATAGACACTTAATAACGATCGTTACCCATGGTAGGGAAATTATTCGCTAATCCGCAGTGGAGCAGCGTGATGGAAGCTCCAACCCTTCTTCTGTATGGAGAAGAGGCCTTCGCTCAGCAGTTGTTTGTTTACTTACTGATACAGTACAGTACAGTATAATATTAATGACAAGATTTTTTGTTTAACAATATGGAGAGGTCTGCCATATTGGATTCTAATGATATACATGTCAGCCAATCAAATTCTTATGCTTAAAATATGGTATATTGATAATCTATTATAAAGTAATATATTTATACTCCTTACACTATGCTTAACAGTACATCACATAAAAATTAAAATAAATGATGAAATGGAACCTTATATAGTATATTACATAACCAAGTAGTAAAATGCATTCGATTTGAAAAAAAAATTTGTGTAAAATTTTTAATATTTTTTTTTCGCATGGAAACAATAAAATTGTAATACATTCAACAAGGTCAAACACTGTGTACAAAATCTAAATACATATTTTTATTTCATAAAAGTAGTCTTAACTTAAATTTACAAGTATAAAAGAAACAAGTGTACTGACTGATGTCTATATATTGAAAAGCGTATATACAACTGGCTGATGCGCTAGCGGTCGTGGGTTCGATACCCACACATAACAAATTTTTGTTTAGTCCATACAGATTTGTCGTGCTCTAGGCGTTTGTGATTGTGTATTGTGCCTATTTCTGGACCCCCGACACAGGATTCATATTCTACTGGGGGCTACCGTTACGTGTAAGGCGTTATTCACATACATTTACATTTAATGTTAACCTGTAATATCGAATGTCTTTCAGTGTTTCCAGAGTCTTCGAGGTGTTGGACGTAGCAAAATAGACTATTTTTCAACAAGGCTGCAGCTCCTAATGTCGCCGTTAATACTGGTAAATCTGCGTGATCAAGTGCTTCTTGTGTCAGTACATGGAGATGTTCTTGAAAATAAATGAAAACATTTATTATTTTAGAACAGAATACAATATATATAAAAATATAAATCTAATGCGCTCGCAAATGCAAAACATGGTGAGTACTGGCAACCCCCCCCCCCTCCCCAATGACCAGCAATGCAGAGCCCAGGCGGTCGCTTTGAGGGCCTACGTTCTCATTGGACTCTTGTTCTCTAGTGGGTATTCAATGGCTGATATAATGATGAAATAAATTTTAAATATTTAAAATTCCAAGTAGGCTTAATACTGTAAAGTTTGGTCTCCTTTTACTATTAATACTATTTTTATTAAACTAATACACACAACGTCAAAAACAGAAAGTAATGCATGTTAATATTTCTTTACCTAATAAGGCATCACTTGATTTTGTAGCCAACTGAGCAAATTTATCTGGATCAGAAGTTTTAGCAACACCTCCTTCAACCTTTTCATCCTCTATTGTTACAAACATCCCAGAGCCCTGTCTGAAAAATATCAAATAATTAAATCTGAATAAGTTAACTCAGCTCAATCATAAGAAATTAAAAAATAACATTATTTTTTCAAGTTAAATATGGCAACATAGTCAATGAATGCAGCAATAAAATTTTAAACAATCACATTTCTTCTATTTATAGGTACTGTCGGCGATATCTTTGTAGGTTTTATATGAATTTTAGTACATAATAAACAAGGATTTATTAATTATTAAGTAATAAGGAAGCTTGGAAATATACACACTCAAATGCAATAGAAAATTCTTCTTCCAGCCATAGTACAATTTTAACTGCTGCAAATGACGCACTCCTCGGGAAATCAAGTCTACCACCCACGACAGCTCGACAAATGTTTTCTGATAATACTGTTTGATTAGTCTGTGGAAAAACATTATAATAAACAATTCAATATTATTGTCGTGTCTTTGCTTTTTCTGTATTTTATCATAACAAACTGTGAATATCCCACACACGCCTATGAAGTTTAGGAACTTAACCTACCACATAACTTCAGTGCGTGTTGACATACCTACTTAATATCTCAGAATATCACATTTAAAATTTCTCACAACATTTTTCTTCACAAGACAAATTCAACACTTGAAATGCCACTTGTATCAGCTTAATTTTAACATGCATCTGTTTGGCATGTTTAAATTCTAACAACTAGGCCATCTTACATCAAGTATATAAAAGACAATTTACGTTAAATAAACTGTCTCCATCAATTTAACAAAGTCCCTAATAACGAGGTTTTTGTCCAACAGTAAGATTTAGATAAATTAGGTAAGACAATAATTATGAAGTAAGATTTACAGGTTACTATTACATGTCAATAGTCTTTCATGCAGGACATAGGGCTGGATTTGCAAGTTGTATTTTAGATTAATGATCTTTTTTAAAGTATCAGTTAGGTTTCTTGCCAATTCTTCTCAGCAGAATCTAAATTACAATCAGTGGTAGCTTCACATAAACTATAATTAATTATTTTAAAATGTTATATATATACTTTGTATAATCATGATTCAAAGGTGTTTCTGAAGGCTTACTTGAATAAAAAAATTTTTGTTTTGAGTTTGATAGATTGATTGATACAGAAGTAATGTATATTAGAACTGTCGACAATGAATATTATTAATATAATAAATTAAGTTTTAAAAAAAATCAAGAATATATATAATATTACCTGATAATATTCGAAATTCCGCTGTAACAGGATTGGTATCCTGTCCATAATATTACCATCCTCTATGACCTCCATGGTAGATAAAAATAAATAAAACAACAAAAAATATAATAACACCTAAGTATATTAAACAACTATTAACAATTTATTTATACTAAAGAGTGACTGCAATTTGAAAAATCAGTGTCGTTTACAATTTTTGATATTTCATTCTGTAATAGTTGGTGTAAAGTTTTTCCATCATGTTTGTATACCCAATAGCCACCGTTTTCTAAAATTAGATCATATCTTTTAGGTCCAGATGTCGGTGAACTCAACCAGATTTGTTTGTTTGGTGATTGCCGATTTATAACATATGTACCATGATTTGATCCTAGGGCTATTGTTAATACACCATCCTGTAACGTAATAATAACAAAATTTGTAATAAATATTTATTTTACAGTATAAAATAAATGTGATAAATAAATAAAATTTGGAACATTAAAGAAATAATATGCAAGTAAAAATAATACACTGAACATTAATTTTAAAATTAAGAACTATTTGAGTTTCAGGATAGTAAAATTTTTAAAATTATACTTATTTTGGTGCGTTGGAAAAAATTACGAGATGAAATTTTTTACGATGAGCATGCATACCAAAAGCTAAAAAGCGACATGAAGTTAGCTGATACCTGTCACTAAATTTTCTATGAAAACTCTTAATTATATTTAAAGTAGTTTCATAAATATTCATAAATCTACATCATGTGTCTTATATTAGTGGAGATAAGAAAATATATTAATTCATAAATATATCCTATGTGATTTTAAATTATATATGCATGTGAATGATAGGCCATTGTAAAAATTGGTGATAAAAGTAACTTTTACCGTAAAATAAAAATAAAAAATTTTATGTGCATTTATAGATTTGAGGTTAATTGTCGATATGTATTATTTTTATTTTTTTACATTATAAATTATTATAATTGCATTATTATTTGAAAAATAATTTATTCTACTTTTAATAGGTATCTTTCTAGTTTTTTATTAATTAATCGTTCCTATTATTATAGACAAAGAGTTGTGGCATACAGGCCGAAATCTTTAGCTATTTTTGTTGTTATGTCAAAGATGTACAACTTCTTACATGATTACTTATGCACACACACTTATTTTATATTTTTTAAGACATTTATATATTTATTACAGTTAACGGTTAAAAATAAGGTAAATAATAATCTTTAATATTATTGTGTTTGTATTATCAACATTTCGCAAGATAATACTTACACTAAAAGTTATATCTGCGCCTTTCAAATTTGGTGATCGATCAATTAACTCTTCGAAATATTCATAAAGCGATTCTAATGTTTCATTACATATTTTATCGTAAACAAGTGGATCTAAACTCGAAATATCTTGAGAACTAGCACTGAATTGCCGACCTGTGTAAATATATGATTTTAAGGTATTTCTTATTGGATTCTTGAATATAGTAGTTGTAGCAGATATATTGATTTGTCTTCGTGCCAGCCAGCGACTGGTACGCAGGATATTTCTTAACATGTCGAGTAACAAAAATTTAAACAGCTCCTAGGTTATCAGTTATCACTACTTTGACATTTTGAAATAAAATATATTTTGACAGTGGCAGTAAAGTCAACAAAGTTGACATTTTCACATCGGACAAAATCCTCTTATTTTTCAGGTTTAACTGAAGGGCAATTAGAATCGACGTAAAGGCATTTTTTTAGCGTTTATTAGACTTTCAGAAAAGTTTTAGTTAAAGAGACACGATTATTTAGATTTGGAATCACATTTAAATTATTTATTTATTTTTCCTGAGAAAACTAGAAGAGGACAAATTAAAATTAGTAGGTAGAATGAAAGGGCAGTTCAATGTCTAAAGCCATGTATTTTTTATTAACAAATTAATAATAAATTATAGAAAATAATGAAACTTTCATAAATCGCGGGGTGAATAGGAACAAAGCTGGAAGTTTTTCATTATTTTGCCTCTATTTTATCTCTTATTTTTCAGGTTTAACTGAAGGGCAATTAGAATCGATGTAAAGGCATTTTTTTAGCGTTTATTAGATTTTCAGAAACGTTTTGGTTAAAGAGATACGATTATTTAAATTTGGGATGAAAAAATTACTTATTTCTTTTTCCCGAGAAAACTAAAAGAGGACTAATTCAAAATCTTACGTAGAATTAAAGGGAAATTCAATATCTATAGCCTAGTATTTTTTACTAACGAATTATTATATTTGCAGACTGTAACAAGTGGGGGGGGGGGAGAGTGAGGGGTGACCAAATAGGGTTGTAACTTGTACGCCGTACAGCCTAAAATAGATAGTGGAAAAAATCATATGACCCAATACAATTTTGTAATAATATTAAAAACTATAAATAAAAAATAAAAAAAAATTTACATAATATAGTTTGATACTCGAAAACTTACCTTAAAAAGATAGATTTTGTGATATTGATCTATTGTTGCCATGTATAGAATTTTTTTTTTATATGGAGAAGAGGCCTTCGCTCAACAGTTTGTGATTTACAGGCTGATACAGACACAGATGGAAAACCTTATAAAGATCGGATTTGACTATCGTGAGTCAGACTTTTCTAAGCATATACAATTACTAATATATTACGTGCCTTATAAAAATCTTCAAATGTTCAGTTAAGCATTCTAATAATCAGTAACAAAAGTGTAATACGCTGTTACAAAAAATTGTTATTTGGTTCACAAAAACTATTGATTAAATTATTTTATTATTTTCGTTCTCATCTTCTTCGTTCTCATTTTCTTGTGGAATTAAATCAGCATTTTGTGGAGGTAACAACCAAGGACGTTCCTTATATGCCGGTGACAAAATAGCAATAGAAGGTTCTGGAACCCTAGGTATTGGTAACAATGAATTATATTGACTCCAGTGTGGGCTAATAAAAAATACATGGCGATCCTGTCGTTCTTGAAGTGGTCTAAAATTGCGTAAATTTGGCTCATCCCATGGATTCCAAAGTTTTCGGAATTCTTTCATCTAAAAACAATAAATATTATTGGTTAAACAGATAACATTATTTAGATTTGGAATCACATTTAAATTATTTATTTATTTTTCCTGAGAAAAGTAGAAGAAGGCAAATTCAAATACGTAAGTAGAATTAAAGGGCAGATCAATGTCAAAAGCCAGGTATTTTTATTAACAAATGATTAATAAATTATACAAAATAATGAAACTTTCATAAATCGCGAGATGAATAGGAACAAAGCTGGAAGTTTTTCATTATTTTGTCTCTATTTTATCTCTTATTTTTCAGGTTTAACTGAAGGGCAATTAAAATCGAGGTAATGGCAATAATTTAGCGTTTATTAGATTTTCAGAATCGTTTTGGTTAAAGAGATACGATTATTTAAATTTTTAACACTGATTTGATCATTGAATATTTTTATGTGTATTAGTGAGTATTCACTAACTTATCATTTAAATTCACTGATATGTAGCCAATCCAGCTTTATTTACGTAATTAATGAAAATTCCACTGATTTATCTTCAGAGAAAAATGAAGTAGAATTGCAGATCAAGCTCTAATCCTTGTCCCTAATAGACGAGGTATTTACCTAGTAATAGCATATTAAAAAACTGAAAAGCACAGAATAGTACAAACCTGTTCAAATGAAGCACACAATGTAGCTCGCGGAACCAACCACCTTACAGTATAATTTTCCCCTTTCACTGTATTTAAGCTTCCCCAGTACAGAAAATAATCTTCAAAGAACATCGGAAAGAGGTGCGACATAGGATATGGACCGATACGTGTGCTTGTTTGAGATTCTTGTATTCTCGCGAAGCCTTCAACAACCCACTGCAGGCGTTCATCTGGATTAACGCCATACTGCGATGTTTTATGCGGATTAAAAAGAATTGAAGATTATCAATAATTCTAAAAATTTCCTAATTGTTTGATCTCTCAGATATTCAAGGTCCTTTAGTTTTTAAACTAACAATAAGTCCTCAGTTCGAAAAAGAATCCTATAAATTTTTGGGTATATAAAAAAAAAATCTGAATTGTTTTTTCTAAATTTATCAATACGTGGTAGCTATGTTTTAATAACTTATAAAAGAATGTGTACATAGTATAATAAATCTACACATACATATAATAAATCTGTTAAAACCTCCGTTTTATTAATACACTATACATATATCATCAAGAATAAATTTTAATAGCGCGATTTTTTTTCAATCAGCGCCATCTCTTATAATTTTTTGTCTGTGCACGTATCACGTAAAAAGTACAAAACCAATGTAAATAACTTTAATACATAAAAATAATACATAACTAACAACTGATAGGCAGACTTCAGTGGAGGCTCTTCCCTACACTGCACCGAAGCCAGTACGGATTCATGCCACAGAGGGGAACGGAAGACGCCCTCTACGATCTCGTCGAGCATATTAGACAGGAAATCAAGTTAAAGAAAATAGTACTGCTGGTATCGCTCGACATAGAGGGTGCCTTTGACAATGCGTGGTGGCCGGCTCTTAAAAAACAGCTGGTGAACAAACATTGCCCGAGGAACCTTTACGCCATGGTCGCCTCATACCTCCAGGACCGCAGGGTCATAGTTAATTACGCCAGAGCGACCAGTGAGAAGGAGACCACGAAGGGTTGTGTCCAAGGATCTATTGGCGGACCGACCTTCTGGAATCTCATCCTGGATTCGCTTCTGAGAAAGATCAGCGGTATGGGAGTATACTGCCAGGCCTTTGCGGACGATGTGGTCCTCGTTTTCTCTAGCCAGAAAACCAGCAACCTACAGACCTCAGCCGAAACCACCCTAGCTGCCGTACAAGAGTGGGGTATATGTAATAAATTGAGATTCGCCGCGCATAAGACCAACGCGATGGTAATTACAAAAAAGCTCAAATACGATACTCCCGTAATCCATATGTCCGGCACTCGACTGAGGCTTGTAGAGGAAATCAAACTGCTGGGGCTCATTTTGGACTCTAAGCTCACTTTCAATGCGCACGTGACCGCCGTATGTAAAAAAGCTGCGGATATTTACAAACAACTCGCGCGCGCGGCGAGAGTGTCTTGGGGTCTGAACGGGGAGATCGTACGGACTATATATGTGGCGGTGATAGAGCCTATCGTTCTGTATGCGGCGAGCGTATGGTCCCCTGCAGCAGAGAAGTTGTCGATTCGCAAGCAACTAAACTCACTGCAGCGAGGATTCGCGCAGAAAATATGCAAAGCGTACAGGACGGTGTCCCTGACATCGGCACTAGTCATCACGGGCCTACTCCCACTTGACCTTCGCGTACGAGAGGCGGCCATATTGTTCAAGATCAAAAAAGGTCACAGCACGGACCTTCTTCCACCGGGAAGAGAGCTGGAGCGCAGGGTGGGTCCAATGCAAAACCCCCACCCTTCTCTACTCATGACAACTGAGTACGAGTGCCTAGAAAATCTGAACCCCGAAGCCCTTGAGGAACACAATATCGTTGGGCCTCTCATCTTCACCGACGGTAGCAAAATAGAGGGCAAAGTAGGAGCCGCCCTCACATGCTGGGACCAAGGCAGGGAAGTAAGATACTCTACTTTCCGGTTAGAGCCGCACAACACTGTCTTCCAATCGGAGATGTATGCACTCTTCAGAGCTGTGGACATAGCTAAAACCTCAAAATCAAGCTCTGACCTGGGGACTCCCATCGCTGGAATGGATAAATGGGGTACCGGGATGCGGCAAGACAACTCGCATAGTAAGGGACTTCGACGAGGATACGGAGGTCGTGATCACGACCACAGTCGAGGCGGCCAAAGACTTAAAAGAAAAACTGGCCCACCACTATGGCAACAAAGCCAAGCAAAAGGTGCGCACTATGGCCTCCGTTTTGGTAAATGGTTTCCGTGAGGGCTCGACAATTACCCGCCTAACGGTGGACGAATCCCTTATGAACCACTTCGGAGCCATAGTAATGGCCGCCCGACTATCCGGTGCAGAGAAGGTGATCCTCGTCGGAGATATAAACCAGCTGCCGTATATCGACAGTGATAACCTGTTTGAAATGCGGTACTGTAGACCTACCCTGCTAACAACCATCTCGTGCGAGTTGTCATGCACGCATCGCAACCCCAAGGATGTCGCCTTTGCCATCAGCGAGGTCTACGGAACCATATACAGCTCCAGCGCCAAGATCCGATCGTTGCGAGTGGAGAGCCTCACAGGCGCGCGTATCCCCGTGGGAAGGGATCGGACCCTATACCTCAGTGTTTCCCAACCTTTTTTAGGCCATGCCCCCCTAACCTTAGGCCATGCCCCCCCTAACCTTAGGCCATGCCCCCCCTAACCTTAGGCCATGCCCCCCCTAACCTTAACATTAAATTTTTTATGCCCTCATGCATAATTTTTAACCTTTAAAATTGTTTTGTTCCCTAAAGAAATAGAAATGATAAGTTTTAGGAAGAAATCACTATGAAATTCTTATCAAAACTTCGTAAGTAAAATTTCAAAACATAAAATGAAACAAAAAACTGAAAGGAGATGGATACGATTCCATACATTCTTGGGCCAAAATGTAATGAAATGAAAATGGTATCAATTAATGCATTCAGGCTTATAGATCCCTCGCTGAAAATTCTCTATATTTTGGCTATCTGAGAGCGGAGTTATTAAACGTTTTGTAAAAATGAGGTTATGTTACAATGTCTAGTAAAAACCTGATCACTAAGTTATTAAAGCACTAATGTTTCTTACATTTAGTGAAGAATGTTTGAAAACTCATTACAAATATCAATAACTTGAAACACTAATAAACATTATTCAGAATAAAATAAAACCTTTGAATGTATTTCATACTTAATTCTTCTTCTATTATTATTAAAATGTCATCTAGGAAATATAGGTAAAAAATAAACAGCTAGTATCAATGTCAGTCAGTTGTTAGCTGTCACAAAAAATATGATTTACTTTAAATCAATACGAAATCGATATTATTTTCAAATATTAAATGATATTTTCGCTATGAATGTAACTTTATTTAAATGAACTTTATCGTTTACAACTTCAATATTGTGCATCTAAATACTTTGAGTTAATTAACTAGTAGAAACCTTTCTTTTTTTTATTCTGTAATCGATTTTAATTGAATCGATACCCGATTAATTTGATGAAAACAATCTTTTTCATTTTTCTCCGCTTCCAGATTCAGAATTAAGTTGATTTTTTATATTGTGGGATAAAAAAATATGACCAATTTTTTAAACCATATCTCTACTTATTACATTTTGGCCCAAAAGTCCCCATCTCCTTTATAGACGTAAGCTGTCAAAAAGATAATAAACGATTGGACAAGTTATAGCATTGCATTTAAATAACCCAAAGCGAAAGGGTTAAAGTCGTGTAGAGTCCATTTTTAAATTGCCCCCCTTAACTATCAAATTGCCCCCCAGTGGGGCGTAGGCCCCACGTTGGGAAACACTGCTATACCTGGTCTTTACGCAAGATGAAAAGAGATTGTTGACTGACCAGGGATATGGGTCCGGCGAGGGATCGCGCGTCTTAACCATCCATGAGGCACAGGGCCAGACCTACGAGGACGTCATCGTCCTCCAGACTAAGACGAGGAGGCTCCGAATCCACGACAGCGTTTCGCACGCCGTAGTCGCGGTGACTAGACACACTAACACCTGTGTCTATTACACCGACGACTGTGATGACGCAATTGGTCGCTTTGTGGCGAGGGCGGCGGAGACCACGGAAAAGGAAATCCTCGAGCACAGTCTCAAGATGGCGATTCATCACAGAGATACCGCCGTCATTGAGAGTGTGCTCGATATGTTGAGTAAAAACATCGGTGCGAGGACATAGTTGTTAGAAATATATTTATAAGAAATAGCTATAAAACCAGTATTAGGAAAATAAGTTAAGCGTTAGTAATAGCATATTGTACAATTAGCAAAGTAAAAAAAAAAAAAAAATGCATGTCATTAGATTTAAGAATACCTTCATATTTTGGTCGGTGGACTCATGTTGTCACATGAGAGACATTAAGTTTTTAATTAAGTCCTTAATAATGTAAGCAGCTACCATTGTACTAAGTATACCTAAATCTGGAATAAAAAAGGCATGGGCAAAATGAGCCCGTGGACATACATTTATATATAAAAAAAAAAAAAAAAAATACATAACTCACAGTATAATTTACTTTTTGTTTCATTGTAATTAAATTTAAAAATAAATATTTAAGAAAATAGAAATATAGGTACCTAATGTGACGCCATCTATTAACAGCTGATCTAACGAATCGTAACAAGATAGATGGTGCAGTATAGAAAATAAAATTTTTTGAATCGCGCTGTCCAAAACTTCGTCCGAAAGAATGAGTCTCGCCCATATTTAGAGAAATTTTTTTTTTTTGCATTATTAGTGTACTAAGGTCTTGGTTGTTTGTTTGTTGTTAAAATATTTGGTCGTTATTTGTTTGTTGATTGTACAAAGTTGGATGGTTATAGCCATTTAAGTTGTAATCTTAATATATAAAAGCGAAAGGTCGCTCACTCACTCACTCATCACGATATCTCTAGAATTTTAAGACCTAGAGACTTAAAATTTGATATAAATATTCCGTTTGCCGAGTAGAGATCAGCTAAGAACGAATTTGACGAAATTCTACCCCTAAGACGGTGAAAAAGGGGGGCAAAGTTTGTATGGGATAACGTGATTCCTTGGTCCAATCTACTTCAAATTTTGCATAAATATTCTTTAACAGAATTGATTGAAGACGTGTTTCGTATTTTATCAAAATTCACCCCTAACGGTGTTTAAAGGGGGTTGAAAGTTATTTGCTTCGAAGTTGATATCAATACTCAGTGCTTTTTGCAGTTTGAGAACTCAATCAATCTATTATAAATTATTTCCAGTATCGACGCAGGTGAAGGTGATAAAAATATAAATTTATAATTTTTGAAATTTTTGTTAAATACCCGTGCGAAGACAGGGCGGGCCGCTAGTTAGCTAATAAAATTGTAAATTTTGTTCGTCAGAGAGTACGTAAAAGTTTAATTCTAATGTAAATATAATAAAGTAACGCTATATTCATATAAACTTAGATTTATTCAAAAGGCTATCATGATTTTATAAGTTATACGAGCGATACGAGAGAGAAATAAATGTGAACTGATATCAATTCAACAACTAAACTAAGCTTACAAAATTTACAGAGAGACTAATAAAATGATATTTTGAAATGATAATAAATTATACGCTAGGCGGGCGCGGCGGTAAGCCGGACAGTCCCCATGTACGCGAAGTCTGGCCTTTTCGTCGAGGCCAGCCTGTCGCTGGAGGGATCCTGTTGCCTGCAGATCCGGGACCCTCCAATTACAGCGGCTGAAGGCTCCCGCAGGGGTTTAGTATCGTCCTGGATATCATCCGTAAATGGATTCCCCAGCGTCACAAAAAAAAAAAAAATTGCGGGCGTGGCGGCGGCGGGCCGCTAGTATTGTATACATTTAATCAAAAACGTTAGATCCGATTTCAAGGACGTGATTACAAACGTATATACGATTGATATTTTTTGAGCCTATGAGATTAAGTATTACCAGCTTAAAATGAGCTGTGAGTTCAAAGGTTTCTGTACATTGCGGGTTTCAAGCTATTTAAACCGATACTAAGTACTGAGTGTTGTCTGTAATTTCTAAACTTACAAACCACAAATCTTGAAATATTTACGGATTAATCTCGGAAATATCTCCTTTCTAACAACAAAATAATGAATGAAAAAGTAGAATAGTAGTTTAAGCGTGATGGGTGGCCAATACACATATGGGCAGGCAACAAAAAAATTTTTTTTACTATAATGCTAACAAAAAAACAGAAAGAAAATTAAAAATATCTTCAATGTATAGCATTAGATACATTCCATTTTTATTATAAGTACTGATAAGTGCATATATAGTGTAGGATTATTTCCTTTTTTATTATAAGTACTGATAAGTGCATATATAGTGTAGGATTCGATCATATGTATGTCAGTGGATATTACTTGATACCTTAATAAGATAACAGACGATCACAACTCCATCCCGGTGACGTAGCGCCTCTTCTTGTGTCATATATTCTGATTTAAAATAAGTCACCTAAAAAAAGGGTTCCTAAGAATTTACTGATTTCATATTCTTGACTAGCAAATAACCCAGTAACAACTTACAGAATTTTGATAATGTTATTGAAGTACTATTATTTTAAGACATAAATAACATTAAATTTAATTCAGAGTCATTACTATTCTAACGACGCAGCCCTTTGTAGCAAAGAGCGAGTAACATAAATAATAATGTATTAGATAATTTCTATACCCAAAAGATAATTATAACCATATGTTCGGGAATAATGGTAGCACGTATATGCGTAGATACAGGGTTAATATGAAAAGGTTAAGAGCAGAAAAAAAAATGTTCAACATACACACATGATCGTCTGTTTGTAACGTAACTAAATGGCTGTATTTTAGGTAACAGTCGACTGATGTGTATTTCATTTTTTGACATAAATGTAGGTACATACAAATAATACATATACAAATATATATTACACCCAGATTCGGAGTGGGAATCTAACACGTCAATTTTATATGAATGTATGTTGAACTTCGTTACGATATTATACTTGATTTTCGTTTAAATATAGTTTCAGTAGTGAGCAAGTTTTTGTTAAATATTTAGCAAAAGCTTAATATGAAATAAAAAACAAACTAGTGTCTCCTAAGTATTAAAATAAGAATTATTATATCATTACGCTTTTCTCAGCAGCTAATCTAAATGACATACCGATGATTTCGACTGTCGACCCAAACTGTATGTGTTTAACAAATTTACAAATCCACTCGTGCGTATTAAAATCCATTATTCATTTGATAAGTTCCCCCATCTAAATAAAAGTTCCAAGCTAACAAAAACAGTTCCTATCAGGAGTTGATCTTGATTGTGAAAATCATTTACTTGTTTATCTTAGACTACGTTCTCACGGAGTGATTTTTATTCGCACCCATCACATCAGCAAGACTTTATACAATTAATTCGCATTTTTCACATCGCGTTTTATTCCTGCGGCAGGTGTGGTTGCTAGCGACGTCTATAGCACTTCTGGACTTCTAGTCTACTATGGACACCCGTAAGCTAGTAAACTAGTTGAACTTATATAATCACAAAACTTTCAATATTTCCTTACTAAGGTTGCGGACATTTTCACTGTTCAGAGAAACTTTTGTCATAGTGAGAAGTGTCAAAATAAGAAGCAGAAATATATTGCTGAGTGAGTTTTTATGCAATAATAAGTAAAATGTTCATAAAATACGTCATACTAAATGTTACTTTTTAGTATCCTCTCCTTCGTCTAACCTGTTTTCATCTTAAGGATTATTGTGGATATTGGTATAAAAACCTGCATTTCTGCCGGATGAATTATTTTATCAACTCTATGCTCACTTCCTTCCATCATATTGGATCCCCAATGAAAATGTACTTGGGAAAATACATGCTTCTCAGAAAAAGGTCCTCCTAGTAAATAAGGTCTCTCAGCCCGCCATTTTGCTCCGAGCAATACTATATGGAAAAAAATTATCAATATTTATAATGGTACCGATTCGACTTGTTAATGAAATATATATAAATATTTAAATCATTAATTATTAATTTTAATGAATTCGAATTTTATTAGCTGATACGAGTAGTACTTAAATGTTACCCAATGGTATGAGTTGTAAATAAATTCCAAGGGAGTAGGAAATACCAAATTTTCTAGTGCCTATGTGTAATTTTATGGTCGTTGGAGTCCGGTAAACACGTTACACTTATATTTAACACACACATAGTTTAACTTATATTTAAAGGAGACTTTTTAATGATAATTACACTGTTAAATATTCAAAATGTTCTCGTAAAAGAAAAAGATGTTTCGTATTTTAGATTATGTTACTTTAGTGTTAACCACCCACCTCTAAAGTTAGGTAAATGCTCAACTGACATCTTAAAGATAAGCAATTTCCTAATTTCGTTATCAGTAAAACTTCAGCAAGCAAATTATTGTTAATGAAATTTCACTTAGGGGATTTCGTAAGTCATTTTAAACATGTACAAGATTAATCGTCCTACGCCAAAACTAAGATAATATCATGAAGAGTCATAAATTTTATTAATTTATTATTAAATCAAGAGATAAGGTTTACAAATGGAATACTTATTGGACGATGCTAAGCACTTATTACATTAAGACTAAAACATTTAAGATATTCAATATGAATATTCTCATAATATGTTTACCTGTGTATCCTGTATTTGTAAGCTTAACTTTATGGGGGTACACATCAAAATTATACCATTCCAGATCAGGGCACCAATATTTCAAGGAACCCGTGATGGAGACATCGATTGGAGTCGGTAAGCTACCTTCTAATTCACTCCAATAGTATATCCATTCTAAACTACCAAAAGGTGGTGCATTGTCTTTTTCCTCTGGAACTTGTTCTTCCTCTTCTGAATAAAATATTAGATTTATTCTGTACAAACTTAAGCGTACTGTTTCTTAGACAACATTTATTATTATTGTAAATGAATGTCCCAATATATTGATGTATTTGTGTTCATAGCTGTAGTGGTTGTAAAAAATGTAGTAAACGAGCTAAATATATGTAAAGTTTTATTATTCAATTTTGTTTGATTTAAAGATTGTATAAATAAATTAATACACTTTTTTAATAATTTTGAAACGGCACGGTCTATAATTCCCGTAGCTAAAGTAGATATTTATAGTTTTATATAATTTATATAGTCCAGTCGGATTAGCTCAAAAAAATTGTAGGAAATTTAATTTTAAGCAACTTGTAATAACTATTTTCGGTGAAAAATTGAAAATAAACGAGTTATTCAAGAGACAAAAAAATAACCCTTTAAATCATGATGGCGGATAAAGCAAAAACTATGGTACCCCTACTTTTTGAATTTAGACTACCAGTGAGACCCCCCCTCAACGAATTCTGAAGGAAAATTTATGCTAAAATTTTTGTAAATCTAAAGTACTAATTCGATTGGGCTAATATTATTATAACAGATGCATAATACAATCTTGAAGGGTGTATTTAAATACATTTATTTAATTAAATAAATCAAGTCAAATAAGAAAACTTTGAACTAGATATTCGTCGTGAAATCTTGAGAAACTTAATTGAAAAAATTTCACTTTATATTTCTTTGAAGTTACGTACTACGTCTACTGCTTTATATAAAAATAAATGTTTGTTGTATTATTTTTTCGTAATAAATATAACGTAGATATTAATGAGAATTATTTACCTGCTGGGGCTGCATGCTTTAACATGATTTTGTGAATAAATTATACTTAAAATTTAACAAAATTACGTAATTACTTACGTAATTACCTTGTTACATTTTGACATCAAAATATATCATATATGTTTGACATGTTTGTTAATACATTAAACATAAATAACTAATCATCTAAAGCTAATAACTTATTGTATATATCTTGCCTCATTGAATAAAATAAATAATTCATATGAACATTATACTGACATGGAAGTGTATTTGAATTAATATCCTAAGTATTTAAGATATTCGAATATATTACGTAATTTTATTATTTGCAAACTCTTTTGAGTAATACTTCGCAAAGGTTCACTTATGCAATATAATTTTGACGTAATAAATTGTGAATGATTTTGCTCATTGGTAGCGAAAAAAAAGTATAAAATGAATCAAAGAGTAGAATAACTTGCCTGTACAGTTGAAATGAATCCAAATGAACATAAAATTAGTTTATGTAACGACACCCCTGATCCAGATCGTGAACTTTTAGTTTGGGAAGAATGGATAAAAATAAGAAAAGAAGAAACCGAGCATTTAGCTAAAAAAACTGGACGCGTTCCTGCGGAGCTAGCAATGAACATATTAGAAAAGGTCCGCGAAGATAAGGAGAGAAAAATAGCGCTTGAACACTCACAAATCGAAAAGACAGTAGGCGTTAGGAATACGTTGTGGGAACAGCCTCAAAGGTTAAAACAAAAGAATTATTGTGATCCAGTTTATGAAGTGCAACGAACTCGTGCTGAACTAGGAAATCCTCGTATTATTGAGCATATTGGAGTTCCAAGGCATATACAAGAAAAAGAAAAGGGATTAACAGGTGTTTCGAAACGTAAAACATGTACTAAATTGGATTCATCGTACATTAACTACAGGGAAAAACGAGAAAAAGACCTGGAATGTAACATAAAGAAAATAGATCCTTTCCGGTAAATACAGTAAATAAAATCTGTGAAAAATTTTAGGTTCCTAATTTTTTCCATACAAAGTAATATTTATATTTATTTATACGCATAAAATGTTTGTTTTCATTTTAGGTTATAACAGGATAATATTTTAATTTTTATTAATTAGTTTACCCGTAAAGTAATCGCTAGAAGTTATAAGTTTATTCAAAATTCAGGTTTATAGATAGATTAAATGCATAGATTAAATGTATGTATTCAAATTTCATGAAGTAGTTATGACCAAATCTTCCACGTATATTTCAATAATATCTCAAAACAAGATGAGCTCTATACAAAAGGTTTTTGTTTGACAAATATAAAAAAAAGAACTTTTAATGCAAATTTCGTCATTGGTATAATTAGGTACTCGTTCATCATTTTGTATGTAAAGTTTTCTATATTTGTATTTTTAACAAGTTATGATTTTAAAATACCATCAAATTTATCTTCCAGGCCTGAAATAAAAGAAATTGTAGTAATTGGAAGCAAACCTAAACATCCTCCAAAAAAATTACCGCCTTTACCAACGATAAATGTTAAATCCAATTATGAGACTCCCGAACATGACTGTAATATATATGCTATTAGAATAAACAATACTATTCTTTTAAAGGATTTTGAAAGTTATAAATTACGTTATTTAGTAAAAATGCAAAACGAGTCTTGGCATGAAAAGTGTGACTCTTGGTCATATTATTTTAACTGTCCAATTAACAAAGTTGGAAGAAGTAGAATTTTTTTACAAAACCTTGGAACAGTGACACTTAGGTACTGTTGGAAAAAAATTAAGTTCCCTTTTGAAGACACACAAGATCCAGTATTTTTCTTTAATAAGAATGAAAACGTTATTTATCCAGGCCAGAAACAAGATGTGTTACTTACATTTATTTCTAGCTTACCTGGAAGCTATAGTGAGAGTTGGGAAATGAAATTCTTAAACATTTGTTTTTTTGATAACCAATCCAAGAAGCTAACTATTAATTTGTATGCTGATTCAACAGAAAATTTAGTAAAAATTAAGAAGAAAATTAAGAAACTAAAAAATATTATTTATAATAATGTTTTGAAAAATTTGGTTAGAGATATATTAGATGAAATATTCGAAAAAGCTACGAGCGTGGAGCCGCAGATATATCCTTACAAAAAATTCTTTTTGGAGGCAGAAATGTTTGTTATGAAAAATCCAGTTTGCTTTTACCACCAAACGGAGGTGATGAAACTAAGAGAGATCTTTTCAGAAATGGCTCCAAAGATAACATGGGATCTTTCCATCTCGACTTGGAGGTTGGTAATGATGTCAAAACAATTCGACGACAGGACGAAATATTATGAGATGCTGAGAATGTCTCACAGAGAATGTTTAAAACCATGGTACGAAGATGATGATCTTCTGAAGCAAAAGTACGCAGTTATTAATCAACTTCTTGGTCAAATGGCTGACAAATTCGATGAAGAATATGTGCGTTTATTTGAAAAGTTGAATATTGTTGATCAAATTCAAGAAAGACTAATGAGTGAAAAATCCCTACAAGAGCAATTACCAAATATATCTTTCTCACACGACGCAAAGAACACTTTTTATCTTCACGCTTATGAACATGTTGCTAATACAATGGAACTGTGCGCTGGATTTCTTAGTAGTTTAGATATGAATAGATGGATTAATTTTGATTTTTGCCAATCCTAAAGAAAAATTTAAACCTACTTACTAATAACTAATGTAAATAAAACTATAATAAATTTTAATACTATAAGAAATAATTTTATTTAATTCAATGCGATCTATTATTTTTTATTTTTTATTCTAAGTTTTCTTATTTATTTTGAAAAAAATCTTCGTGCTTTTCTAAAGCGTTTAAGTTTTCACCTTTAAATATTAAGCCTGGTAAATTTTAATATTTTCAATTGCTTAATCCGCAGTTCCATAATAGATTCATCAACTATGTGAAACATGTTATACATTATTGTTTTAATTAAATTAGTTGTTTGTTACATCTATCAGACTGAATTTAATAAGTCTATAGACAGTAAACCTAATTTCAAAGCAGACTGAATAAATAAAATTGAGTAAGGTCAGATAAATGTAGGGATCAAAATGTTTTTGATAATAGTGATTTCTTAATATGACTATTAACAAATATCCTTAGATGAAATAATTCTTTGTATGAGTGTGAAAATCTACTCAAAACAAAATAGGGCTCACCCTGTTATTTAGCTGTGTTGTGAAAAATTTTCCCTTTTTTATCTTTTTATGAATGTGTATGTTTGAACAAGGTGTTTAGAATATTTTTTAACATAAACTTGGGCAAAATTAGCAATTTTATGCAAACTATGCAAAATAGACATAGCAACGGTTTTAGAAAAAATTTACACAAATTAGCAACAAAACAAAAGTTTTAATACAGCCTTTATTCTTAAAAAATACCGGTTAATTTTGGGATTAGTAGCGTGTAGGGCCCCCTCTGCTCCGTATGCACTCTCTAAGCCTATCTGGGACACTTTCGATCAAGTGGGTTATGTTTCCTTCAGGCAATTGCTCCCAACAAACTTTAAAAGCGTTTATGAGGCTTGTTGACTGTTGACGTTGCTGTAATTTGCCTTGAGGCTTCTTTTTAATTGATCCCACAGATATTCTATCGAATTAAGGTCGGGGCTCATGGCTGGCCACGGCAAAACTCTAATATTGGCATCAGAGAGTGCTCTTTGAGTGATTCGGGCTGTATGTGGGCGGGCATTATATTGCATCAACACGAAGTTTTCACCTATTATTTGTGAAAATGGGATCAAGTGAGACCGGATTACACGTTCCACGTAGCAAGCAGCAGTCACGGTACCTTCATCCAGAATTCCCAGCACTGTTTTCCTTGTAGGCTTATTCTGCTCCACACCATGACGCTCGGACCTCCAAATCGGTCTGTTCCGTGGACACATGGTTCAGAAAAACGTTCACCTTTCCTTCTCCATATGCGCACTCGACGATCGTCACTTAAAAACTTCACCTTAGTTTCGTTCGTAAACAGTACTGTCTTCCAGTTATCCGTAGACCAGTTTGAGTGATCGCGAGCAAACCTTAATCTTGCTGCACGATGAGCACTTATTAATTTTAGTCGAATAGCACGAGTTCTGGATCTTTGGCCATCTTCATAAAGTCGATTCCGAATTATGTGTCCGGTTTGATCACTCACCCGCGTGCCCGTAGATTGCCGCAGTTGATTTTGTACGGCACGGGCGGTTATCGTCCGCCGCCGACGTGTTGTCAATCTGATAGTTGAAGCCCGAGCACTTCCTGTTCCACGTTTCCTAGCAACACTACCAGTCTCTTGATAACGATCCCAAGCATTCCGAATAGCTCGACGTGACACACCAAGCTGTATTCCCACCGATCTCTGAGAAATTTCCCTCCTGGATCATAGCCACCGCTCGTGCTGCCATTTCCATATCCATATGAACGCGAAACCTAGGCATAATCACGAATAATACTGATCTCAAATTAAAATTTAAAAAATAACGATGTGCAACAGTAACATTCACAACGAAACTATGAACACAAGTGATTGATAATTTGAGAAAAGGGTGATTTTGGAGCACTTAACTTTTTTGAGGCTTCCCACTTGAGAATAATATTATAAAGAATGGTTAAAACATCGATAAAGCTTCGCAAACATGTCAATAATCCAACGGAATGCTCGGCTACGCCAATACATACCCTAAAAATTACGTGTAGGCAAAACATCGAGATAAGCTCGGATGGGCCCTATTTTGTTTTGAGAAGGTATATCTTCTTGACTTGACATAAAAATGACAGAATTGAGAACTGATGTGAATAAAACGTCTCGATCGATAAGTTTTTACAGTATTTATTATTACTTATTTCGTGAATCGAATTTTTAACGTGGTTTGATTGTTGGTTAATATTTATTTATTTATATTTATTTATTAACATACAACTTGTAGTTAATAAGTATATTTAAGAAGGATAAATATTTATTATATATGTATACATCTTTAATGACATAATTATGTCGCCTCGGCCGAGCACTGTATGATAACGTGGATGCTGATAGGTAAAATACTCTGTGATCGGCGAGGAGCGTCCCAGAATGGAGAGTGAATGTGGTGCAAAGCAAGAAAGAGCCGATATCAGTATAAGACCAGACCTAATAGAATCACACTACAATATAATAACGGAACTTGTTCGATTACAAGCAAATTGATTTTGATTGCTATGGAACATCTACTTGTCATGGTTTTCTTAACTATTAAATGAGCTCTTATCATCATATGTCTATGATGCTCCTGTCCTTATTGAACATACCGTGATAAACGTGACGGGCATTTTTTTATGCGCTTTCTTATATTTTATTTTTATTTCTTAGGCGTACGATTTTTTTAGTTAACGTCGACACACTGGCTGCGTCTTGAACCATGGTAACGACCTCAAAAAATTGGAACACGCAAATAGCGCTGTTACTCTAAGGCTTGAGTCCACAAAGGCATGAATTTTACAATAATTATTTATTTCAGCTTTGTATTGTAAACATATTGTAAATAAGTAAATACTGGAACTTTTATTCAGAATAAACACTTTTTTGTTAATAATTATAATAATTGCCTTTCAAAACTGTCAATCTACATATATGTCAGTAATAATAAAAAATATGTAAATTCACTAATAGTTACTCGTAATATTTAATTGCTTATGTTACTGAGTGTGGTTATTGCTACTTTTTTTCTACTTTTTATTACATTTTTTGTAAAAACTCATAAAGGTAACAAACTGAGTCAATTGTAATAATTCTGTTAATATTTTGAGTTTATATATGTAATAATTTATCAGACATATTCAAATATGGGATTTGTTACATGTGAAGATACCCAGGACCAAACGACAACACGTCCAAATACATTGTTCGATGATGCTGATGATATACAACGTCAGTTGGATAATGAAGCACGGGACAAAATTATATTTGGAAAGGTAAATTGTGGATTGATAGTAATAGTAACCTTCAACAGGGTCCATCAAAATGGAAAGGGCACTCTTTGGTTTCTCCTAATTCCAGCTCGTTTGACCTCTACAATATAAGGGTCTCGAAACATGATCTTTTTTTACGTTATATTATTGTTGAATATATTTTGTTATTTCCTTGCAGAGTTATCATTGTTAAAATTAATTTGATCTTAAAATATTATTGCAAATCGTAGACCTCTAAACGTCTTTACCTCAGAAATACGTTCCGACCTTTAAAACCGACCATAACTCATATTAATTATAAGTTTTTTTATTAATAAAAGTAAAATTCCACCTGCATAGTTAGTAAAGCCATACGAACAATAACGACAGGAATACATAATTATACACATAAATAAATATATCGTTATATCTTCAATTATATGTTCAAAGTGCATTGTATTATGCAGTACTATGGCGTTTAGTTTTGTTTGGTTACGTTTTTATTCATTGTTTGGTACTGTATACTATTTGTATCGAATTGATAATTACATAAATTACTAGCTTCTTTCTTTCTTCTCCGTGACTTCGCGTACCATTGCTATCTCTTTCATTCAGCTTCTAAGATGAAGTTTTAAACACCAGTTTAAGGTGAATGTACGTTCAAAGATTTCTGTACATTTCGGGTTTTAAGTTATTTGTACCTATAACCGAGGGTTATTATGTCTGTACTTTCTGAAGTAACAAATCAAAAACCTTTTAATATTTACCGAACAATCACTAAAATATCGACTTTGTTACAAAAAAAAAAAAAAAAAACTTGTTGTGTGTACGGAGTACACATGTCTGAAGTGAAACATCTTTGATCTTGAAGGCAAACTCAATTTAAAGTTTATTAATGAAGTTAATGGATATCAGAGACTAAATAGTATATTAAAATGATATCAGCTAGTAAATTGATGCTTATAGGCCTTTAGAAATAAAGTTAAAAAAAATTATATGTCAACTCCGATGCACGACTGGAGATTACTCCTTAAGAACGATTCTCTAAGTAGACACAAATAATTCGTATGTGACACATAATAACAACAATTATCGCCTATTTTACAATTTTTACGCGAAAATAGCGCTTTAAAAAACGCTTTAGAAGCAATAAATTTCTGAAGCAATAAATTGTCCTTTATTAATTTGGCTTTATCATCAAAATTACGAATAATCTTGTCTTCTGTAAGTTTAATGTCAGATTTATCTGAACTCATTGTGTTTTTACACTTAATTATTAAATTAAATAAGCACATCTATTTATCCATTATATGTGTATATACTTATTGCACATAATGAATTAATTTCATATGCTTATACTGATGTTATAATAACTAAATAAACATTCTATGCTTAGTTACGCGTCGGTCGCTCATTCCTCTCATTATCTCCTATACATTTATGCGTTTGTTGCTTTATCGTGACGCATTTTTCGTTTCATTGAGTTTCAAATCACAAAGATTCTCATTAAGAAGTTTCACTTCAAAAATAATTAATGAAATCGGACTACGCGTTAATGAATACACATTACATATAAACTAACTACAGTCACGTTTTGATTTTAATTCGTTCTCACAAAGGAACCGTTCTGAATTTCAGGATAAAAATACCCAGTGTCCTAACAGGTAATATGAACTCAAATCGTGTCTAGTTTCATTTAAATTTACTCTTTTGTTTGACGTGATGTACGGTCAAGATACAGACAGACAAATATAAAAAAAAAAATTACAATTTTGTCTTCGGTATTGATTATAGAGTGTTCTCCAAAAAGTTTTCTCCAAAATATCTTCAATGTATAGAGGTGGAACTGTTACAGTCTTATTATAATTGCGTGTATTCGTATGCAAATAACGAATAACGGATAAATAGAGGTGGTTAAACAATTTCTAAGTTGTAATTTAGCTCGTAGTATGTACTCAAATAATTCCCAGTTCCATTCAATTTATTCAGTAGTTTTAACGTGACGCGCGATCAAGATACAGACAGAAGGACAAAAATGTAAAAGATTACATTTTAGACTTCGATATTCTCCAAAAATTTCAAAATATCTTCAATGTACAGAACTGTGACCTGTTACAGTTTAATTACAAGTAGTACCTGGATGACCGAAAAAATCGTGTTTTTTGGAGATTATATTTAGATACGAATTACATATTGATGAAATATAAATAATATTTTTCGATCTCAACGACATAATAATAAAAAATATGAACTTTTTTTTTTAAATAAAAATAAAAGTGGCTCCCAATAATATTTTTTCTCACAAAAAAAGAGAAGTTGAAAAAAAAAAGAGAAAAAATAATCGGAATGGGACAGCTGGACTCGAATCGGGGTCTTCTGGTTTTGGGACCGCCCGATTTCCCACCAAAGCTATTATAACCCTGTGGATGGTGGCGAAATTTACTTTCGCATTGTAATTATATTGTAGCCGTTTTACATTGCCTGAAAACACGGATAAAACGACATTTTCTAAAAATGAATCCTATCTAGATCGATTTATCGTCCACGCAACCCCCTGCATACTAAATTTGATGAAAATTGTTGGTGCCGTTTCCGAGATTCAGATTATATAATTATATATACAAGAAATGCTCATTTAAAGGTTTTAGATAAATCGTTATACTGTAGCTATGATTTTTTTTTCAGCCAAAAACTGTATGGGTGTTTCGACTACCTACTGAATTTCCTCAAGGCAGTACGAAACCGTGGTCACGTTATACCAGAAACTTTGTAAGCTTAATAATAAATCTGTTATCAACGAATTATCAAAGGATCTTTTATTTTAATCTATTTCGTCTTTGATAATTTCAGAAAAAATTTCAGTGTCGTAAGAAGACAAAGCTCGTAAAAAATTCAAGTGAGTTTTTACATTTATTTTATTAGATACTATTTGGAAATAAAAGTAAGAAATTTTATTTTATTCTTTTAATATTTTGATAATACGGTTAAATCCTACTACTCTTCAAAAATATGTAGAGTATATCCTTATTTTGTATATGACACATACTTTATTTATGCAATTTTTTTTTACAAGTATTTATAAATTATAAAAAAAAAAATTTTTTTTGTTAAATTACATTTCGTTTTGGTAAATTACAGCCTTGGTGCCTAAAGATTGGTGTTATAATGGTAAGGTCTAGTAAATATTATTTTGTCCTCTAATATTATTATGTTCCTGTGCTACTGCGGTGTTAAATACCATACTATATAATGCTCAACAAAACTCTCATGTAACTTTCTTCTTTTTACATTTTGACGTTTCTTGGTGTTTCTCATTAGCAAAACTGAATAATTTATATTTTTTTATCAGGGATATACTTAAATGGTACACAGGCGTTATTTTATTTTTATTTTTTATTTTCATTAAAGGAGAGAGAAGTATTTTTTTTACTGATTTGATGCTGATATAGCTTAATTATAAAGCGTAGCCTATTATTTTTAATGTGTTTCTATAATTCATATATTATTTACCCTACAGTTAGGAACTTTATACGTATGCCTTTTTATCTGGTAAACTGTAAACATTCAAGTTTAAACAATGAAATTTTTTTTTTTTTTGTTAAACAGATCATACTATTATTTTAATTTGGTTATTTCACAGATCAAAACCAATGGTACAAAGTGTATCCCCAATGTGGTGGACGTTCACAGTCACCAGTTGACCTGCCAGCGTTGGGATTAGTTAAAGCCAAGGGTCGCCATCTTCGTTTCATCAACTATGACGTTCTTCCACGACGTCTTACTTTAAGTAAAAATGGCAAACAAAGTAAGAAAAGTAGATTGGTATAAATAGGTCCCTAAATAAACATGTTTAAAAAATAAATGTGTGAAAAATATAATAATAAAATTATTGCGTGCAAAAAAAATATAGGTATTTTTTATGTAATGCTTATTTGTCTACGAGTTCTGTTGAACACTCAGTAGGGTGTAGACAGTGTAGTTGAGAACGGTTGTCTACTACTAGTAGACAAACGTTCTGGTGTAGTGATGCAAGTAATTGCCTCAACGCCGGCAGTCGCCTGTTCGATTACGGCTCGGGGCAGATTTTTTTTTATATATTTGTACAAATAATGGTTTCTGGTCAGGGCTTATGTCCAGTTGGGTCTCCCTACTGTGCCTCACAGAACACTTAAAGTCATCGGTCCTGGTCGTTATCCTAAACATCTGATAACGATCGTTACTCGTGGTAGAGAAATTACCCGTCAACTCTCAGTGGACAAGCATGGTAAATTAAGCTTCCCTTCTTACATATAGAGAAAAGGCCTTTTCCCAGCTATGGGACTGTTACAGACTGATTCAGTTCATTAGGCAAAGTTTAGGTGACCAGCAGCAATAATTTTAAACCAAATTTGGTTTACTAATAACTATTAAAGAGTTTCGTATATCGTCAGAGTCTTCGTCAAATTAATACCATGTTTTTATAAATCTTTATAGATAGTGTACAATTTAAAATTAAATTATGAAAATCGGCCCAGATATCTTAAAGATATTTTATTTCTTTTACTTCTTTAATTATTCTTTAAGAGAGAGTATTATCGAAGTGCATATAATAAAAACCCACAATATGTTACTTTTAGACGAGTTTTTCGATTTCCGTAATAGATGTACCATTATGCCGTGATCTAGTAAATATAGAACATCTCTTGATTGGTTTTTCAAACAAATAATTTTTCAAAAAAAAAAAAACAAACAAAGAAGCAAATAGACAAAACGTAAAATCCGTTTATAAATTCAATACACAAGTATACTTATTAAATAAAATAAATATACTATATAACACAAAAGAAAACACGTCTATTAGGTATAGAGATCAAAAGTAACTCCGATACAAGAATAATAAAATTGAAATAACAAATAATGTTTTTTAACGTAATAAAAGACGGTTGAGTGGAAAATTTAGACATTCACAATTTATTTACAGCTTGTAGCCTAGTTTTATTTATTTTAATATTTTTAATTTGTTCTATTTTTGTGAAAATGTCTATCTGATGTAGACGTTAGAAAATATTAAAACGTAGAGTTAAAATAACTACGAGGAACACGCTCGAGGTTAAATAACTTATTTCAAACATTTAATTTAGTAAAAACATTTTTGAATCAACTAGAATAATGGAGACATCTTTGACATGTATCGACAAAATTTAATATACATATAGGAACAATTATGAGTTATAAACAATCTTAGTTTGAAGCGTTGTGATGTTTACTGCTGGTGTAATATTTGCTATACAATAATTTTAAGTTATGAAGTATGTTCACTAGGTACTGAGAACTGAGAAGACGAATTATAGAGAAACAGAATCGTCTGATCAGATAGAGTTTGTTTCATTCCGTTTCGAACTTCTTGTATTGTTTCAAAGTATTTCAAAAACGTTTTTGAAGCGTTTTGTAAAAGGATGTTATTGTGAACTTTATGATATAAGTTTAGATAAATCTTTTACCTAGAAGCAGTACAAAAATAAATCTTTATTACAATCATAATATTGAATGACATAACCTTTGAATAGAAAATTGTGGATGGAAAATTTTTGTTAAATTAAATAGGCCAAAAAAAGATCTTTTATAAATATAACTTTAAAAGAAAATCACAAAATTTATATGTTTCAAATGGTAAAAATAGAAACTTAAAGATAAAATTTCTTTTTATTATTCCTACAATATACGTACAAAACAAACCATCTTCGTTTGGACATATATTGCAACAAGATACCGGTGCCTTCGATATAGATCTAATCGAATTCAATCGATATTAACTTTATTTGTAAGGTGTTAATTATACAATTCTAGGTACTCTTAACAGTGCATACGCAATGCCTCAACTTAAATTGCAGGAATAATTTAAAAAAATGAACAAAATTAAATTTCGATACAATACACTACGATACAGCTCTCAAGCAATACGAACTAATCACATGTATGAACTGAACTGAACTATATCAGCCTGTAAACAACCCATTGCGGGGCAAACGCCTGTTCTTCAAATATAGAAGAAGGATTGGAGCTTAATCCACCACGCCACTCCACTGTAGGTAGATGGATAATTTATCTACCATGAGTATCGGTTACTATCAGATGTCTATGATAAAAACCGGGATCGACGGCTTTACGTGCTCTCCGAGGCATGGTAGATCCACAGGGACATATACCCAGACCAGAAGCAATTTGTACAAATGTCTGCCTCAAACGGTAATCGAACCTATGACCGTGGGTGTTTTTTTTATTTTTTAAATATGTTTAACACACACACACACAAGGTTGTCTGTCCCTAAGGTAGGCAACTTAAGTGTTGTGTTTTAGGTAACAGCCGACTGATGTTAAGGCGATGGTGTGGCTGGTGTTAAGGCGACTACACGCACCAATACACAGAACGGTTGTCTACTAGTATAATAGAACTTATATGACTAATATTGTATTATATGTCTCTTTTTTGTCCTAGTTATATTATACGGCGAATGGGAATACCATCATCAACCACTGGTATACGGTGGAGCTGCATACAGCCGACGATATGTGTTCCATTCCATGATACTTCACTATCACTCGGAACACAGTATAGGAGGTCTACAGTACCCTCTTGAAACCCAAGTATTACACATATCAGCAGAGTTTAAGACGTTAGAAGAAGCGTTAGCGTCGTCATCGCGTGATCATCAAGCATTACTGGGTATTGTCAATCTGTACAAGGTAGTAATCTCATTTATTCATAGTACAATAGATTCAAGCTGTTATTTTATATAAATAGTAATTGGTTATAAAAATATGCGTTTGACTTGACTGGGCTACCCCAGTATTCCTGCACAATCTTATAAAAGGCGGCGTGAATTTTCTACATCAATTTAGTTTTGGCAAATGGAGGCATCCATTTGCCATTATTAATTCCTCCTACTCCCCTTAACTTCATTAGCTCTGACGCTGCAAGTGCTTATTATTACTAATGGTTATAATCACTTTAACTCAAGTGAAACGCCATCTCGATGTTGGTAACATCTACCTGTATAAAAATTAAACATGAAAAAAAAAACAAAAAATACTAATTATAGGTACGATGAAATAGGAATAAAGATAAACTATTAATATTTTAAAATTATCCATAAACGGAACAAAATAATTATGTCATAATTGACCTTAACCCTAGATCACTAACCTTGTATTTCGACGCTTAATACTAACCTTCGTTGATTCGACTACGTTTTTTAATAATGGGACTTATAGAGTTTCATGAAAATAATACGTATACGTATTTATTTTTATTATTAATGACATATACATATATATTTATCAATCAAACAGCCTTACATAAATACATATATACTACCATACGTTTCATTCAAAATCAACAACTGGAACTTTTATATAGCTCTTCTTTATTATTATTTTGATGCAATTGTGAATTATAAACTTTAAATATTAAAAATAATGAATCTTATAAACCAATGACATAAAAACATTGGTGAAAGTCTAGGAACTTATACATTTGTGACATACGTCCAGTTTGAGCTCTCCACACAGTGTTTTTTTTTTTACACTTGTTGCAGTTACTTTTAGTCATCCTTCGCTTTATGTAACGACATTAGGCACTTTTTTTTTGTTTTTGCTTTAGGAGGTAAATTATCTATATTGTTTTGTTAATTATTAATGGCAGAACTCGAAGTACTATTTTCTAGCATGTTTAAAATTTGTGTAACTGAGGTCCTCAGAGCAGTTTGAAAAGTTCGTATTGCAATTTTTTTCCATGTGTGATTTAATTAGCTTGTGATGCAGAGCCTTTAGATAATCGCGCCTGAAAAAAGGTTTATTGTTAACCTCTATAATATTAGTTACATAAATAACAAAAAATAACAAAACTATTAATAAATGAAATATTGAGCATCCCTTAAAAATTTCCAACAACCAGCGCTTTGGTTTTCGACTGTAGGAAGCAAGGGAACTCATTTAATCTAAAGTTTCTAGCACTAATTTTGTTTAGTTGTAAACTTCTATCATTTATAGCTTCTTCGTTACATGAAGACAGTCAAAATATTATTATATTTTTCAAAGTTTCGGCTTATAGGAAAGCATAGTGAGTTTTTTATTTAAATTCTTTATTGTACAATAAATACACTAATACAAGTGTGTACAATAGGCGGACTTAATGCTAATGCATTTTCAACCAGCCAACCTTGGTATGTGCAAGAAATTAAAGTGTGTAGGTGTACGATAAAAAATAATACAAATAATATAATATAACATTAGATATCATATCACAATATAATGAATTATAATACAATACAACACAACAAAATATAGCATAATATAATATGGCATAATATTATATTATATGTATGTAATCAAATATAAAAAGTGATAAAATAATATGACGTTACTCCAGCTCAGTCATTCCGGCCAATATTCTCCTGATTAAGGAGATATTTTTTTAGGAGATTTTGAAAGAGTTTTTAGAGGGCGCTTTCCTGATCTCTTCCGGTAGTCTATTTTACATTCGTACGGCAGTAAAAACCTGGAAACAAAATGGATAGTTAACATTGTTCAGAATTGAGTACAACATGCAAACTCTCATCGATCTACGACCCCGTATCGTAAGTCAATTCAGGTGCGAGCGATATGAAGATACGTGATCAAACTTGCGTAGATTAAATATGAAGCGGATGGCCGTATTAAGAAGTCAGTCAAGTTTGTTCACCAAATCCTCATTCAGGTCATGATAACACACATCACTGTAATCTATTATAGGTAAAAATAATGTATTTACAAGCCGAACCTTGGTTGTAATGGGTAAAAAATGTTTTAAACCCATCATACCATTCAGAGTACTATAAAATTTACGGGACAAGTCTCTCATGTGATCAGACCAGTTCAAGAATTTATCCAGCGTAATTCCGAGATCTTTCTCGGATTCTGAGAATTGAATTGAATAATTCTCGTAACAAAGTTTGTATGTAGCTATATCAATTTTTGCTAACTGTTTACGACTATCTATGATGATAGACTGACACTTCGCCGGATTAACAGCAATGCCATAGTGAGCAGATCACTGAGATATCTGCGATAAGTCATGATTGAGGGCGGCAATAGTGTCAGCCAAACCATCAGCAGCAGTATGTTGATAAATCTGCAAGTCATCTGCATAAAGGTGGTAGCTAGAAGTAAGAAGAGAAGTGACAGAGTTAATAAACAGAGAGAATAAAAGAGGAGAAAGTATACCGCCTTGAGGAACTCCTGCATTCAAACAGCACCAATCAGAGTAATTCTGATCTAAGCGAATAGCCTGCTGACGCCCTCGAAGATATGATGAGAACTATTGCATAGCGGACTCTGAGAGATTTGTGTGAGCCAGGCAAGCAAGAAGCAAGTCGTGGTCCACAGTATTGAAAGCATTTCTAAAGTCAATGAGGACAAGAATTACGACGGTCTTGTTTTGCATAGCTTCTCTTATATCCTCAGTTACCTTTAACAGCGCTGTAGTAGTACTGTGTCCCGCTCTAAAACCATTCATTATTGTAACGAAACAGGAGTTCCGGTTCTCTTCATGCATTATTTTTATAATTCTGTGGGAGTCAAAAATGTATCACTAACTATATTTAAAGCGTTTATTCAAACACTTGTGTTGTTTTAAGCATTATTATAAATAAATATATTTAGTCCAAAATCAACGCATAATGTGAGTCAGAAATTTAGTTTCTTAACAAATTGATCTATTTCTCTCAGGAACCGTCTATATACGACAAATTAAACAGTTAAAAGCTTTGATTTACTACTTTTGATTGATTGCATTAAAGAACAAAGGCATAAAACTTATTTCATTTATTTTACTTTACGTATACTACGTAGATGAGTTCATGGAATCTGGACATTCCGAAATGGAATGTGACAGTGTTCACTCTGTGATTGAATCAAGGGGTAGAAATATTAACATTTTTGTCCCAGACGTATGGTATACTGTAGCAAGAACGGCGAAGACCACTCGACCTTCGTACGTCGTAAAGGAGATGGATTTTAGTCAATTTCTTGATTTTAAGTCATACAGCCAAAAATTAATAAAAAATAAAAATAAATAAATAATAAATAAATAAATAAATATTAACCAACAATCACACCACGTTAACCTAGCCCCGTGCTAAGTTTGTAAGAACTTGTGTTACAGGTACTAGGAACGGAAATAAATTTAATAAATTTATATAAATACATAAATACACATCCATGACCCGGTGCAGACATCTATATTCGTCATACAAATTATCTGCACCTGGCGGGATTCGAACCCGCGACCGCTGCGTAAAGTGCCAGTTGCCTAACCACTCGACCAGCCGGTCGTCTGGTAAAAAATAAAGGGGATAATGGAATCATGAAATGGCTTCTTGTCAAATGGCTGCAATATAGACGTGAAGAGCCCATGCATATTTATTACAAAACTCAGTTAAGCCAAATCGAATTTGAACGACTATGTATTCGCCTCAAATCAACTCGAAATAATGAAGAAATACTTGCCACTGAAATAGCTAATCTGTATACGCGTAGTTTAAAAATAGATGCAAAAAAACTTAAAGACTTACAAGATCTTTGTAAAAAAGGTACAATCCCTACCTCTTATCACAAATATTGAATCTTATTGCTTCAGGTGATGATATTGATGTTACAGATGACTGATTTTTTTTAAAATAAACCTATTAATCTTTTTTTATGTCTACCAATTACTACCAATCAACCCTGATCCTATCAAATATTTGAATATATTAATAGATCTATGACACTTGTATCTTTTCACCTCCCTGTTTATAAGTAGATTATTTTCAAAATATCTAAATGGTAAAAAGAGCCAAGTACAAAATAGCAATTAACAGAAAAACTAGTTAAATTACAAAAACGATTAATGTACTGAAAATACAAGAATCATGTTTAGCTAGACCGATGCCATTCTTATTAAAATATAACTAACGGTTTAGAAGATATGGATTAATTATAATTTTTTGTTTAACCACGCCACTTAATTGCTCATTATTTCGGAACTTGTTATATGTGGGTTGACTCTCTTCACTACCAAAGCCACGATATTAAATACGTTATAATATAATAATCTCGTTGTCAGCAAAGTTTAGGACGGGTTTCTGTAATTAAGAGAACAACATTTACAGCAATTATTAGATCAAAAACTTTAATTAAGTTCATGTTCTTAAGACAGTATTACAATTTATATCTAAATTAATATCAAATTTATAAGATTTTCTCCAGTCAGTATGTAAACGAAAACTTTGAAAGAAATAAAGTGTTTTGTAATCCCTACTCTTTGTCACAAAAAGTTTGTTTAATGAAATCTGATATACGTAATCAAATTATTTTATTTTAGATAATTTTTATTTTTACATCGTGCCATAACCCTTTATATTTTCTACTTTGTTTGATAGTGTGATTATACCATATTTTCTCAAGAAACAAGGTCTATAACACAAAAATGTTTTAATTAGCGCCGCCAAACGAACAATTTTATTAGTTAAATATATGGAAAAACGATATTTTAATAAAATCCTCAAAAGACAAATTAGGAGAAACTAGTAAATATATACGTACTTGGTGATTGATTAACCAAACGCCCCAACACATTCCCATTTTACAGTTTATCTATCTGACAAATCCGCATATGACAACAGTTTGATATATGGTATGATACTACTGAATCAGTAGTTAAGCTTCTTGTAAACAACAATCAAAAAAGTATTTCTTTAACCACCGATCTACCATCGTGATACAATTGTAATGACATTAATGTGCCTAAGATCCGTATCGTATTTTTTAAGATTACCTTACTACTTGTAATTGAAAATAAAGATTTTTAACTACAATGAAGATAATATAGGTGAGATATTATAGATTGTGACAAAAATTTCTACAAATACAAAACTGTGCTTGCAATTTTTCAGTTTAAAAATCACACACATCGAGGTTTAGAAGAGTTTCTGAATATCGGATATAGATCTCTTGGAATTAACACTTCAATGACTCCACGTGCCCTTTCTTACTTTAATCCACCATTTAAAGAGTACGTCTGCTACCAGGGGTCGTTAACATATCCACCCTGTACTGAAACTGTACTTTGGCTGGTGAGAGGAAGGGCTTTGCCAATAACAAGAGTAAGAATTATTATAATTTATTGAGATTTATTTTTATTTCATTAGCAAGTATAATTTATAGTCTATTTTCATAATAATTATGGTATGTTATTTATTTATTTATTCTTAGGGTAATGTACATAATAAAAGGCCTTTTTTATGACCAATTATGTATCTGTTTGTGAATAGCAACACTGAATGCACTAAACTGAATCAGCCTATAAGCCCAAGGCCTTTTATTTTTTAAATATAGTTTTTAATACTTTATACAATTAGTCGTATAGGAAATTTAACAAGATACTTCTTCAGCACACCAACGCTTTATTTACATTTTTTTTTAAAAGACCACAGTAAAATTGCCTAATATATATTTTTTTACATCTTACCAAAAGACACAAAAAATGCACAGGGAAGCGATGGTGTGTTGGGTGTAATTGGAATAAAAACATAATGTGGTGAGAAAACTAAATCGAACCCTTTCTATTAGTATTAAGAAAAATAAAAATAAGTGACTGACATAAAAGAAACGTAATACTATCAGGGGCGGTACAAAACACGTGTATAAATATGATCTATTTTATTTTTTGGTTTCACCCGTCCTTGTTCCATTTTTATGTAAGCGTAATTTCATAATATTCAATAAAGTGGTTTTTAACGTATACATATATTTTCTAACAAAGGTTTCTGCTTTTGATAGGTTGATAATAATTAATAATTTGTATTTGTAAAATCATAAAGTGCTTTTTACGTATCAAATTTTTAAATTAATTTTTTTAGGCCTTTTTTTTTCAACATGGACATAATCTGATTCAAACTACATCAAAGGACAAAATATAATGCTAAGAGAAAAAAAATTAAGCATTTTATATATTTGTTATAAATATATAATGATACTCAAATATATCTTTCAAATAAAATTAAAATTGTAAAAAAATCTGCGAAAACAGATCTTTTAGCTTTAGTAACAGTTAAATATTCGATTTTCAGGCCTTATTTATTGATTGTTATCAGTTACTATGTATAAATATCTCGCGTCAACATACGGAAGGTATTTTCCTTTAAGTACAAGGTTGTCTATAAGATATCATGAGTGATACGTGGGTATATAAGACCTTCTTCAGACTCGGACTCGATAATTTGAAACTATTCATTTTATGTTTCATGTACAATAAAGACCAAAAAAAATGGTGTATAATTTATAACAGTATACTTTATTATTTGTTAAATGGCATAGAAACACTTCATATGCATGCCGAACTCACTTTTAGTTGGTTTTGTTTATTGATGAGTTTTAAAAGAGAAAGAAAGAAAAGATTATTTTTTTTCGATTCAACTTTTTCTTCGGTCGTCTTTTATGCTGATTGCTGAGTCTTGCATGTTGGCGCGACTTTTCCTGTGTTGTAGTAGTTTACATATCGCGTCAATTTGGATTCTTATTTATTATTAGCTTTACTGGAAACTGTACATACACTACTACTACTATATATTACGTATACTCGCGATTGTCATCATTTTCATTAAGCCTATAAGATAAAGTATATGTACGCCAGTTTAAGATAAGCTGTCCGTTTCGTCCGTTCGAAGATTTCTGTAAACGGGTGTACGGGTTTCGAGTTATTAGGATCTAGTATTGAAAGTTTCGATATCTGTGAATTTTAAACTATGAAATCAAAAACATTGAAATATTTACGGGACAGTATTTAAAATATATCCAACAATGTGTAACAAATAAACAATCAGAATCGGAGTATGAAATCGAACTACGCGTAAATAAGTTACAACCAATCATATTTTTTTATTTTCATTCTATCTCCTAAGGGCTTTCTCGTAATTCATAGAATTGACTTCAATCATACCTAGGTTTATTTTGATAGTTTTGGCATGATTCGCGGCCAAGATTCTGATATAGACAGATAAAAATTAAAAAATATATATTTTTGGCCACAGTAACGATTTTATAGTGCCCTCCAAAAATTTTTTTTTCAAAATATCTTTAACGCACAGAAACGAACCTGTTCCAGTTACATTATAAGTATGGCGGTCCAATTAATTCCGTCCTGCTTGAAATTTTAAGTTGAATATCCACAACAGATTCAATCAAACTTATCTATAATATAAAAATAAGTCGGGTTTTCCTTCCTGACGCTATAATTCCAGAACGCACGAACCGATTTCCACGGTTTTGCATTCGTTGGAAAGGTCTCGGGCTCCGTGAGCTTTATAGCAAACTAAATTCAGGAAAATTTTCAACAGAAAAGCAGGAAAACAGGGAAAATCATTTTTCACATACAGCGCCATTTCTGATACATAGCATGTACTACAAACCAATATGGTTTTGCATGGCGCCAGTACGTGGTGTGAGTATCCCTCACGAAAATAAGTTGGTGGCGAAACGGAGTTCGCCGGGTTTGCTAGTGCTACATAAGTATTAGGTAACCGATTATAGAATATTTTAAGAATTTATCATATCTGTTAATGGATTTCATATCTACACAAATATTTTTACTATGAGAACTTACACATCCAAATTTTGTCAAGATATATTAAATAAATATTTGTTATTTGAAAAAAAATACCTGCAATTCTATCAGTATCTACCTTTTTACTAAGAATCTACATCGCGATTTAATTTATTTTTAACAGAACAGTCGTGGAATCTTTCTTTTCTTCTTCTTCTTGTCTTTTATTAATTAATTTTGCATTGAAAAAGAGAAAATTTAATAACAGAAATAGGTATCTTAAATATAAAAAGTTTTTTTAAAAAATATTACATTCTACATTACACATAATCGTATTTACATTTTGATCTTTTCGTTTTCTTTTCAAGAGAGAATATGATCTGGTCAGATATACTTGTATATTAATCTAAAAACCCTTTAATATTTTCTACGTCAAAGAGACTAAAGATCTCAAATTACTTTTGGCGTATCTCCAAGATCGGGTCTCTGAAAGGGTTTTAGTTCACGATTGCGACTCTTATTATCAATTATTTCAAGCAAAAAAAAGCCACAGTTTTTATAGGTTATAAATTTTAAAACATTTCATTTTTGCGTGGTGTAAATTGAAATATGTCTATTGACCTTACATTTTTTTTATTGCTATTGTATGTATTGGCACAAAAAGTTTTTGAAGGTAGCATTTTACTAGAGAATTTCCTTATCAGATTTCATAAAACGTCATAACAGTAACTCTGTCTGTGTGATTTCCAATATTACATTTGTGTATAATCCGTGCGCGATGAGAATGGGATGCTACCTTTTGGAACTGAGACGTTTCGTCGACTAGTTGTAGCGTCGGCAAACTAGGACTGTTGATATTTTTTTTAATATCGAATTTTCGATATATCGATATTTGTAAATATATAAATAATCGTGTTAGTAATCGAGTTTGATAAATTGAAAAAAAAAATATTGTCTGTAAAGTTGGTAAGATAATTTTACGTGATAGCGTCATAAAAAAAAACTTTCATGAAAAATTCCATACTTTTAGAAATTGAATTGAATTATTACCACAGAATTATCGTTATTTTGTATAATACAAAATTAAATTTATTTTTACAAGACGTTATCACGTCAAAAATATCGATATTTCGATATATCCGCTTTATTTTTTTATTTTTTTTTTTTATTTTTTTTTTTACTAGGTAATCCAACAGCGTTATGGTACAATAATATGATACAATAAATATTATAAATATGGCCAAAATAGGATCACACTGATATGAAAAAATAAATTATAAAGAAATACATAATTAGTTAATTTTAAACATTTAGTTAAGCAACCAGACGGCTATGTTCGATCCCATCCATTGCAGTTAGAAGTGTGTGAATATGTGTGTAAGTGTATGTGCGTAAGGTGAATATGTGTTCGTGTGTGTGCATGAAAGGCGAGTGTGTACTAGTGTAGGTATGTGCATAAATAGGTAGGTGTTAATATTTTCGTTATTAGTAGGAAAAATGCATCTTTTTTATTTCATTCTTGAGTGACGTCTTCGTGCTTAAGCAGAAAAGGTCTAAGTTCTAAGTTCGAATACTGGGTGCGAATACTGGGTGGTTTATTTAAGATAATAATCATAAGGCCTTAAAAATGATTTACACAGTTTATATTTTATAGTTCAGTATACTCATTAAACAAATTAAATTGTAAATGTCTAAAAATGTTAGGTTAGTAATTATTGTTTAATTTATATAAGACAAACACGTGTATTTTTCACATATTTTTTAAAATACTCGTTGTTTTTTATGTTTAGCTGTTTGATTACTACGATTATTAAGCACTAAAAAATTTATTATAGAAGCAACTCGTTCAAATGCTACTTATGTAGCAGAAGAAATTAAATATTCAACAGCTATTTCTGATTGCACGGGAGTAAAATGTCTACTATCTATTCAAAATTTTAGCGTGTTTGATCACCTTGAAATATTTGGCTGTTTCAACATAAAATGTTAATAAATAAACGAGGGAAATAGAAAAAACATAAATGAAGTATAGTGAATTAAGCTTATTAAAACGACTTTGTAGATTACAAATAAATAAAAAAATTTAAAAGTATCGACCGTCGATATTTCTTTTTATTATCAAACTATCAATATATAGTCCAAAAAAATATGAGTAATAAATATAGCTATTTCTAAATAATAATATCGATATTTCGATATATCAATATTTTATCAACAGTCCTACGGCGAACACGTGTTGAAGCTCTGGTATGCTAGTTGTGATTTCTATGCTCGTGGATTACTCTTTTAGTTTTATTTTAAATGAGAAATGTATATTTTATTAAATTGATAAAATGAAACATTTTAATATATTTTCATAACTTTATGATAGATCGCAAATAATTAATACTAGCTAATACAAAAAAAAATTAATCTCATTTGTTCGGAATTTTTTTTGCTAACACTACTTGAACTACTAACTGTCATTTTAGATTTACTTAGACAAGGTTCCGTCCTATCCTCATTGCGTACGGATTATAAACGGTTTTGACAACCTATAAAAATCCTACTACTGAAGAAAGTCTAATACTAGGAAGAATACTGTAGAGATAGTATGCGTAGTCTACCATGCTGCTCTACTCCAGATCAAGAATAACGTGAACAAATGTGGGCTTCTTTACGATCTTTTTCTTTACTGCTGAATACGAAGTGAATTTGAAACTTGGTACTATAAATGGATGGTTACTGAAAAATTTAAAATAGTTTGTGTATCGTTAATTCCAAATCGACGCTGTCCCGCTTATTTATTTTCCTTCCTGTATTATAATAAATTTATTATACGAGTACTTATCACTTTTAACATAATTATAAAAAATATGTATTTTGGAAAAAAAAAACATTTCTGCTTTCAGGAAATTATAACGTTGGCTGCTACTTTATTCGACGATGATGAAAAAGGATCGTTCAGTCGACAACCTCAGCCTCTTAATGATAGGAAAGTGTTCTATTTTAATTAAAAGTTAAAAATTTATAATATTTTTTTAATTAAAAAAAATATACATTAATAAAAAAATGCAGTAAAAGCAATTTAAGCAATATATCAAAAAACATTGTATGTAACAAAAAGTTATTAATGGACTTGTGAAAAAAAAAAAAAAAATTTATTAATATTAACACAGTCTACAAATTAGAATTATGTATTTGTAAAACAAAAAAAATTGCCATGCGATGACCGGCAGAGAAGAATAGTCTCGACCACTACACCGACCAGAATAGTGATAGACAGCAGCGTCATCATATCCTGCGACAACACGAAGAAATAAATTAGTTAATTTCTTTTTAGATTTCATATTTAATTTATAAAAAGGGAAAGCGTGACGATTATAATAATTACCGTCCCATCACTATTTTGTCATGTGTAGATAAAATTATAGAAAGGTACCTAGGGGATAAAATTAATAAATATTTAGCTCAACATTCGATTATTAATAATAAACAATATGGTTTTCAGAGAAATAAAAGCACCACTGAATTACTAAGAAAATTTACTAACGAAGTCAACATGTATTTGGACAAAAAACTTCACGTGCTCGTTTTACTCATAGATTTTAGCAAAGCCTTTGATGTATTAAACTACAATATTTTATTCGATAAACTTTCGCGGGGTGGTATACAGGGTCCTTTATTGAAATTATTAAAAAATTATCATCTTAACAGAAAAACCACAGTAAGCCTATCCAAACAATATAGTAAATTAATATCAACCACACGGGGCACAGCACAGGGCTCAATTATAGGCCCTACTGAGTACTTGTTATATGTAAACGATATGGTTAATATAATAAATGAGGGCACTGTATACCAGTTCGCGGATGACACGTGTTTAGTGGTAGCTCAAAAAACAGTCAAACATGCTCAGGAAAAATTACAACATAATTTTAATCAATTATGTAAATGGGCACACGATGTAGGTCTGATAATAAACGCACAAAAAACCAAGTTTATACACATTCACTCATCGCACAACCAAACGGACACCAGACCTACTATCGTGGCTCACAACCACTCTTGTTTGCATGCCTCATGCAGTCTGAATTGTTCGTGTGAATGTATTGAACAAGTGAAAACACATATGTACATAGGCTTAATAATCGATGACAGATTCACCTGGGGCCCGCATAAAGATCACGTTTGCTCAAAATTAAGATCATTATTAAGCAAACTAAGTATACTCAAAGCCAAATTACCATACCAGGCACTGCGGCTCTTATACGTGGCCTTAGCTGACTCGGTTATCGATTATGGTGTTAGTAGTTACGGCAGATCATCTAAATCAAATTTGGAAAATATTTACAATTTACAGTTAAGATTATTAAAAACAATTGTACCTAAACACATACTTAATAATTATAAGAACAACTATAATCGGCTCTTTCGGCATTGTAATGTTATGAATATATATGATAAAGTTAAATTTTCTATTCTAACCCAAATTAATAATACAACCTTGCTAAATGAAAAACTTAGACCTATAGGCTTACGTCAACTTGATTCAAACCATAAATACCACTTACCAAAAACTAACAATAAGTATGGAAAGAGAACTGATGACTATTTAATACCTGAATATGTAAACGAACTGCCCAGAGAACTGCAAGAAATGTATAAAAGCACCACGAAAATCAAATCACGTTTTAAAAAATATTTTTTGGAAAAACAAACTGAATTAACGGAATGACTCTCTGTACCCAGATAAACCCGCGAGGTTTTCGTGGTACTTAAATTTCAAAGTAAAATGTATTTGTTATGTATTGGCCAATAAATTAAAAAAAAAAAAAAAATATAAGCATGCATAAAACTTTCAATTTAATATCAAACAGCACTTGAAGTAAAACTCCGACTTACGAGTCTTAAGAGACTTAAGAGTTGAACAGTTTAGTTAAACTTGATCCCGGAATGTTTCTAAGTTCAAACGTACATACTTTATTTTAAATTTAATAAGCCAGCTTAGGTGGAATTTGAAAATCGAGCTAATTATATTATGCTGAAAACTTTACAAATTTATCCAAGTTGTAATTGTTATAGGTTGAAGTTGAAAACAAACTCAGTTTCCAGCCTGTTTTGACTTTTAAGAAAATAAGTTACATATGATGTATTTGACTACCTTGTTATTATTTTTTAGGACGCTAGTTAAAAATTGTTTTCAATAACCATGCAGCAAATAAGCGTCCCACTGATGGGCAAAGACCTCTTCTATTTTTGGGGGAAGAGGCCAGAAAATATTTATTTATTCAAGTGTATTTACTATTCACAATTTCGAAAAGTTCATAATTTTACGATTTGCAATAAATTATATGACTGAAACTACAATTATTTATTTTATGAAAACGGTAACGTTATTCTAAATTTATTAAGGCTTATAAATTTTGAGCCTATAGAAGCTATACTCGGAAATATAAAAATTTTATTAACACCCACCCCCGCAATCCTTATTGGGTATGAGTTATCATAAAATCCGCTAATAGATCATTTCTACATCACGTATAGAAAGTTCATACCTAATTTGAAGCCTGTAGTAGTTATATATATATATATATATATATATATATATATATATATATATATATATATAATTTGACTCTACACTACGAGCTAGGATACTTGATATTCTTTATCCCCAGATTTATAAACCTTAGTGGTCATATGGTCCAAATAAATTGAAACCCGAAATGCAAAGACACCTATGAACGTGCGGATTATCTTAAGCTGCTGTACATATTTTATGTTATATGCCTAATAAAAAAGGATGGTAAGATAAGCACATGTAAACTTATAATAATAAATAACTTTATTGCACACAAAATTTAACAAATTATACACAAAGCAAAGATTTAAAGAAGAAAGAAAGATTTTTAAAAATCTAAATTATTAATAGTAAAGAGCGTCAGCGGACGGTCTTATCACTAAATAGTAATCTCTTTCAGACTACCCAATAGAAATAATATTAAAACACAACGGCCTTGTGCATCTTATAATATCTTGTGTTACATGTAAATTATTTTGTCTAAAATATATTATTTATACATATTAAATAAAGTTGACCTAGAGCTGTTAAACCAGCATTTTTCCTGTTCTTCACGCAACTTTGACAATTTTGAAAAAATGCGTACATTAAATTATCTTTCATCATTACCAACTCCCAACTTTCCCCCGTTTAATTTTAGTCGATTTTCTGAATGCAATGTTAAGAAGAGCATCTTGTCTATATCATCGAATGCCATCGGTAATGATGGTATTAGCCGTAGTATGATAATTCCACTCCTTGATATTGTTACTCCTGTCATTACACATATTCTTAATGAATCTGTTACTACCAGTGTATTTCCTGAAGCATGGAAAGATGCTCACATTATTCCTCTCCCAAAAAAAGCTAACCCAACAATCAATTCTGATTTCCGTCCTATTTCGATACTTCCTTTTTTATCCAAAGTCCTAGAAAAATTAGTATATCAACAATTAGACCTTTTCTTAAATAAGAATAATCTTCTTAACCCCTTGCAATCCGGCTTTCGTAATGGTTATAGTACGGCTACTGCTTTGATAAAAGTTACCGATGATATTCGCTTAGGTATGGACAACAGACAACTCACCATTCTGGCATTATTAGATTTTAGCAATGCCTTTAACATGGTTGATTTTGACATCTTATTGAGTTTGTTCCGTTCTCTTAACATTTCTCCATCAGCAATTGACTGGTTTCATAATTACCTTCGGGGCCGCCGGCAGCGCATTCGATTTGAAGAGTCCTTCTCGTCGTGGTGCGATATCCATGCCGGTGTTCCTCAAGGAGGCGTGTTGTCACCTTTGCTCTTTTCTATCTTCATTAATACAATAACTCATTGCATTTCTTCTCCCTATCACATGTATGCAGATGATGTTCAAATTTACGCACAATCGTCCCTTGAAAACATCTCTAATGCTGTTTCTTGTATCAATAAAGATTTAGAGACAATTTTACAGTGGAGTAACTCCTACGGTTTGAAGGTAAATCCTAACAAATCACAATCCATCATCATAGGTAGTCAAAATATTATTTCAAGAGTTGTTTGGGCAGACTTACCGCCAATTTTATTTGATGGTGTCATAATACCGTATAGCAAAACTGTAAAAGATCTTGGGATATACCTTGATAGCACTTTATCTTGGACAGAACAGTTAAGAGTATTGAGTAAGAAGACATTTGCAACCATGAATTCCTTGCGACGATTGGGTTCTTTTCTTCCAACTGCCACCAAGATTACGCTAGCAAATGCACTCCTTCTTCCTATTCTCGACTATGCTGACGCAAGCTATATTAATATTACTGAAGAACAGCTTGAGCGTCTTCAAAACATGTCAATCCGGTTCATATTTGGCTTACGCAAATATGACCATGTATCTCAATATCGCACTCAACTCAAGTGGCTACCTATCCGTCTTCGCCGGAATCTACACATACTCTTACTTTTGTATTGCATCCTATTTAATCCAAATAGTCCTTCGTATTTAAAAGAAAATTTGTTTTTTTGGAGGAAAATAGAACTAATGTAAGATCATGTCGTCGACTTCTTCTCAAGATACCAACACATACATCTAAATTTTACAAAAAATCTTTCACGGTTCACTCCATCTTATTATGGAATTCATTACCTTTACGCATAAGAGAATCTCAGACACTTCAAATTTTTAAAAATCACCTTAAACATTTTTATTTAACTAATGCAGATTAACAGTGCGGTATCTTTTTTTGTTCTATCGCTCTGTGAATGTGTATATATACCTATATGAGTATTTTATTGTTTATTAGTAACTTTATTTCAGTTCAAAGTAAAACTGAATTACAGTATATATTTCTATTATATCGTATATTCTTATTTTTAATATTATTTCTAATTATACATATTTATTTTGTGTTATTTGATATAATTATGCACCACCCTCCATTTTACTTCGGCTATGTTTCAATTCCTCACAACGTAAGGTTGTCTGGAAGAGATTGCTTATTAGCAATAAGACCGCCTTATTGTGCAATATTATTAAAGCATATATCTCTGTAATTTTGTTTCAACAGTGGTGTACAATAAAGAATTATAAATAAATAAAATAAATAAATAAATAAAGGTAAAAGTAGCAAAATGACGTGAGCATTTATACGAAAGCGGATTAGGAGCCACTTATTGCGAAATTCGCAAACATTATTCACATATATAGTATTTACGCAGACAATAGTTTAACTGTATAAAGAGATTCTGAAATCACTCAATCTTATTTAGTTACTCTTATTGAAGGAGATTGATAGAACAAATGATTGCGCCAAGAAATAAAATACGAGTATTGAAGTCGACCATGCGCAACGATGGCTTTAAATAAATTCCTGCTTACCTCACGCAACAAGACAGAGGTAATATAAAAATATAAAATTAGATTTTTCACATTATCACTGTAGTTCAATATAGTAATATTAAATATGACACGTTCCTAAGATTAACGTCCTGGAGTAGTGATGCGAGTAGCCGCCTCAACGCTAGCGGGGGCTGGGCTCAATTTCCGCTCGGAGGCAAATATTTGTTTTGGTACAAATATTTGTTTATTTGGTCTGGGTTTATGTCCTTGTGATCTTCCCACAGTGTCTCGAAAAGTACTTAAAGCTGTCGGTCCCGATTGGTATCCTAGACATCTAATATTGATCGTTATTCATAGTAGGGAAATTATCCGTCAACCTGCTGTGGATGAGCGTGATGAATTAAGCTCCAACACTTCTTCCATGTAGACAAAACCTGATAACGATTATTACTACATTAATGCACATTGTAGGGAAATTAACTGTAAACACACAGTGAAGCAGCATGGTAAATTAAACTGCAACTTTTTCTCTATATGGCTAGGTGGCATTTCCCCAGTAGTGGGACGATTACAGGGTGATTTAGTTCAAGTATGATTGGTAGTACAAATGTTCCATCTATAAAGTATACGTTGGTGGATATTGGTATGTCGCAATTTTAAACTTCCTATAAAAATGACTTTAAAATTATTGATGGCTTATCTTTTAACTTATTTGAGCTATGTCAAAACTTATTTAAGACTTAAAATTTCACCTCGAGCCCAGAAACATTGTGAAAATATATTAACATTTTGGGGAAATTTTAAGATTTATTTGTATTCACCAACCTTGCATTGTGCTGCGTAGCGGTTTATTTTACTCAATCAAAAAGGTTAAAGCCCTTTGCCCAGCGGTGGAATATTTACAATCTAAACACAATATAAAAATAAATTTCAATTACAAATGTCCTCTGTGTATGGCAATGCATCTCTATGATGTGGATGAGGAACTTTACACCCTGTTCCTTACCATCCACAAACGTGTTTCAAAAAGTAGTTTCACAGATATTTTCTTTCTGTGATGAATGCATCTAGTATGCCTGTGGACTAAAAATGCTATAAATACTTAATATAATCAGAATGAAATTAAATCTAACATTATAATTGCCAATATTCTCAAGATTAGGCGTTAACAAGTTGCTGAGATACGTTTAAAATATAAATATAAACGTTACTGAACCTAAAAGGCTCAAAATGCCAATACACAAATCGGCAGCTTTCCGAGGAAGTTTCAAGTTCGCGGCTAGCAAGTGCTGAAATGACTTGCTACCTTCAATGTTGTTTTTTTTTATCTCTTTTAAGCAATGTTTATTTAATAAGTAATAAATAAAATAAACGTTTCACACTCAACGGCCACCAGTAGGATGTGAATCCTGTGTCGGGGTCCAGAAACACACACAAGACATAAGCACAAACGCACAGACCACGACAAACATCTGTATGGCCTATACAAATATTTGTCGTGTGCGGGGATCGAACCCGCGACGCTAGCGCATCAGCCAGTTGCTGTGACTACTGCGCCAAAGCGTTGTCATATTTTTATTATTGTTGTTACCAATAAAGTCTATTATTATTATAAAATAATCAAATTCAATTAGAAAAATTGTTTCACATGAAGTAGAAGAATTCATAATTGAAAATTTACATTATAACATTTTCTTTGCATTATTGTACATCAACACACTTTTTACTTTCCCGCACATACCAAAGTTGGCTGGTCGAAAATGCAATAGCGTTGAGACCGCCTTTTGTAAACACTTGTGAAACTGTATTGTACAAAAAGATTAAAGTTGTTTTTTTTTTAAATATGTATATTTAATGGTACCATAATGAATTCGAATTGTCAATATATACACCGACAGTCGTCAATTTAAAATGCTTTGATTACACATGACACAAACTCTTAAAACTTGATGACTGATTCAAGACTTCATTTTACCAATAAATATGAAAATTATAATTTATATGACTATAAGTTTTTACAATAGAACGCTAATGTTAACGTCTCTTTTTTCAGTTGGAGGTGGAAGAAAATTATGAGTTAAATTATGCACCATGCAACTTGATCAATAAATTTACCTTATTCATAAGAAAATTGCAACCACATAGGCCAATATCGATTTCACATGAAAAAAAAATTAATTAAATTATTTAAATTAAAAATTCATCTTAGCTGAGCTATTTTAAAAATTATTGCTTTGCTCAAAGTTTTCATTATACAAAACTTAGGCAAAGCTAATTATTTGAATATGTTTATTATAGAAATATTATAACTACTAGCGGCCCGCCCCGGCTTCGCACGGGTATTTAACTAAAATTTTAAAAATTATAAATTTATATTATTTTTCATCTATATGCACCATCTATCGTATAATGAAAGCATATCGTTTTTATTTTTAGTGACATTTAACATAATAGTACTTATATTAATTGAAAATGATGTTTATCTAAAATATTAAAACGATTTCTATTCCTATCCGACATATTTAGTAAACTTTTAAGTTTAACAAAATAATAACTCAAAAGTAAGTTTTGTGAGTTTTTAAGATTCCTTAGACCAGATGGCGTTGGCGGCGTAGGTACCTATTTCTATTTTCTTAAATATTTATTTTTAAATTTAATTACAATGAAACAAAAACTAAATTATACTGTGAGTTATGAATAATTTTTATGTATTAAAGTTATTTACATTGGTTTTGTACTTTTTACGTGATACGTGCACGATCAAAAACGATAAGAGATGGCGCTGATACAAAAAAATACGCGCTATTGAAATTTATTCTTGATGATATATAGTGTATTAATAAAACGGAGGTTTTAATTAGCCGACCGACGCGTATAGTTCTTCAGAGCCGCCCATAAGGAGGCTCTACTTTCCAGGCTGGACCTTAAAGTGTCCGCCCCCCTGCCCGGTGTCGCTGTAAAGGCCAGTAAGGCCAACAGCATAAGTCCATCCGAAAAAAAAAAAAAAAAAAAAAAAAAAAAAAGGAGGTTTTAATCCCCCCCGATAGGTACAGTACACAACCGCATCACACACCACACTACTCACCTACACCGTCTCCGCCGACGGAGACGACGTAATAGGGTTCAACGGCTCGTACGCGCCTAGGCACGTAGAGCAGTAGTCCGTTCACCTTAGCGCTCCGCATAGCGCCGCCATGACGGCCGACCGACGCGTATAGTACTTCAGAGCCGCCCATAAGGAGGCTCTACTTTCCAGGCTGGACCTTAAAGTGTCCGCCCCCCTGCCCGGTGTCGCTGTAAAGGCCAGTAAGGCCAACAGCATAAGTCCATCCGAAAAAAAAAAAAAAAAAAAAAAAAAAAAAAAGGAGGTTTTAACAGATTTATTATTTGTATAGATTACTTCGAACAGTAACAATTTTATCAAGCAGAAGTTAAGGATGAGCGTGGCGAAAAATATTCTACACATCTAGCATCTAAAAGGCTTTTACCAAGGAGTGGAACATTTATATGCTATTTCAACTCAATTCGGTACAACGATTTAAAAAGCAAATGCCTTATTATTACACTGGACTTGTGACTCGTGACTGAACTTTGAGTCATAGCGCTATATTTTATAGCCTTCAACTTTCCTTATAAAAGTAATCCAAAATATATTTTAGTCCTAATGCTTTTGCAGCTTTTTTTTTTAAATTAAAGTATGATAATGTCCGTATAACACAGGCATAACAAAATTGATTTTATATAAGGACAGTAGCTATCTAATAGAAATAGAAGCTCGCGTGCAGACAAATACTTTACGTGTCTATTAAAGATTTGCTTATCTTATATATCTTAATCTTATTTATTTCTACATAATACCCTCAGACATAAAGCGATATATGAGACAGATAAAGTAATTCAGTAAATATTTCAATTGATTCAATATATGAGTCAAACGTGAAAAGGTAAGGGAATTTTTATATTCTGACGTTTAACCCAATTGTAATGATTTAAACGAGGTGGATGGCCCGATATTAAACGATCGATGCCGTCCATAAATACGTTACTATCAACACGAGTAATTTGCTACTGACTAAACTAAGTAACAAAAAGGAGATAAGGGCGTAAAAACCAGTGAATCATAATTTTCGACCGTTACTTACTATACAAAATACAGCGATAATGTAATATGTCGGTACGTAAGAATGTGGCAATGTCACGGTTGAGGCAGCCGTATTAAAGTCTCAATACGAATCTACTGCAATAACTTTAGGTACATATCGTATATAGCATAACATATGTGTGTATCGATTCGCAGATGTTACCATTAATAATATCAAATTCGGTTTACTGGACCTAGAGAATGCTATAATGATTGAGAAATTCGTTTATAAATAACTCTGTCAATTTATAAATACCTATATTTATTTTTTCCACTAGTAACCAGATTTTCATGGATATATGCCAATAAATCGGCAATACGATAGGATTATAAGTAACTTACTAAAATGTCTCGTTTCCTACTAATTTATCAATATATTGCTCATTTAACTGATTAGTGTAGTAAACAGTATCTATTGTACATAATTATGTAAGTAGGTACTAAAAAATTATGATTAAATTCTTTAGGACTATAAAATTTAATATCAGTTGATTACATGATTATGAAGTTTTGTTAACTATAAATAAAATTTTGTATTTTTGCAAAATCACATCTCTGAACGAGATCATATTAACAAATCCAACACATTCACATACATCGATATCAAAAGAACCACGAGCGTCTCACGTATAATAATATTGCGATGGATTTTAACTTTAGACTAAAATAACGAGCCAATGTGAAAAAAAGCGATAGAACATTATGGCCAATTTCTATCAAAATTTTGGTTGAAGCTAATACTCATTATGATAACTCCTTCTTAAAGAAGCCATGTCAAAGAAAATAAATTTGGCTCTAAGTTATCACGAGAAATCAGATGAACTTTCTCGTGTCCAAAAAAAAAAACTTGGTTGTCTTGTAAAGTCGGTTTATACAGGTGACTGGTAAATTACTATCAATATTTAAGGAGAATACTCGGTACATGATTCTCATTCGAATTATGTAAAAAAAATAGGTACTTAATTTTTGACCAAATTTTCATAAATTTCAATTCAAATAAATGAAGCGATGACACTGTTCCAGTCATGCCGGCGGCGCGTGCACAAGTGTTGTATTGTGCCACTTGTTCACATCTGAAAATTGCCAAAGTTCACATCATTTACCTAGTCAACAAATTTGTTGCTTAAACGAGTAAAATATCTTAGTATTTTTGCCTATCCTAAGCCAGGATTAAAGTATTAAGGGGGACTGGATCATGCTTGTTTATCCTGCTACCCTGTTAACACGTGGCGGCGTTAAAACGTAGGTAAACTACCTATTTTGTGTCGAAAGTGCAGCTAGCTACCAGGATGTCCAGACGACGCGTACATAAATGGATAATTGTTGAGTAACTTTACTTAAAAGTTTATTAATATTTACCTATTTTTTTACATAATTCGAATGAGAATCATGTGCCGAGTAGTCTCCTTAAATATTGATAGTAATTTACCAGTCATCCTGTATAACGTCATAAGAAAACATTGATGAAAAATTGCATACTTTTATAAATTGAATTGAATTATTATCACTGAACTATCATTATTTTGTATACACGTTATACAAAGAACGAGATAATTGAAAATTACAATTTTTTCGATAAATTAAAATTTATTTGCAGTCGTTACTTAAAATATTTTTTTTACTTAAATTATAGAGATTAGATAGATGAGAGATAAATGCGTTACAAGCCGAGCGCTTAGGCCGATCGTGCTTCTCTATTTTGCTTTTTCCGCGCTCTCGCTTGCGCACTATGCTCAGGCGGAACGTGTCAATGAGTCATGCTTTTCGAAAACTACAACTTTTTCGATAAATTAAAATTTATTTGCACTCGTTAATTAAACTATTTTTTACTTAAATTATACAGATTGGATAGATGAGAGATAAATAAATGCGTTACAAGCCGAACGCTTAGGCCAATCGTGCTTCTCTATTGCATGTTCCGCGGTCTCACTTGCACACTCTGTTCAGGCGGAACGTGAATATGTGTCATGTTTTTTCGTGCCTGCATCCGGCGTTCATTGATTTATAAGACGTTATCACGTCAAAAAAAAGCAGTAAAAAATTATTGAATTTGGTGTGATCGATTTGTCGAGGGGATGGCCCAAAGTGTATATTTTTACAAAGCTAAAAATATCATACATTTGTTTTTGTTTAAAAAAAATGCAATAAAAATACAAGAAAAATCTTAATCGTACGCGTAATTTTTATGATTAGCGTGTAAAAACCAATAACTCTTTCGCTTATATATAGATAATTATATATTGATGCAGGTTAGTATAATTTTAGTGCCAATTAATGGTATCTACTTGTCATCATATTAGTAAGGTATGACTAGATTTGCGCTCGAAATCGTTATGGCTAATAACGTTATCAAAATGATGGACAAACAAATGGCCTGACAACGTCATAGATCCCGAACTGTATTTTATTTTGTGTATAATAATACAAAATCTAATACATTTTAATGCATTAATATTATTTACGTTAGGGAATTTGTAATAATGGGCCTCGCTAAAATAAAATGCTAAGTTAAGTTACTACTAGAGAATAATTAATTATTATTCGCCACGTATGTTGTTTACTTCCTTCAACAACCTCTCAATCTAAATATACATAAAATAAATACTATTTAATGAGCTACCTTGATCCCTGAACGATGTCATTCATATTTATATATTTTTTTTTTTGTTGAAACAAACAACCACATAGTATTTGATAACTGTTGCCTTAAGAAAATTGGTAATAGCTAAAATAATCCATATTTATTGTATTTAACAATCGTCTTGAGTTTAAAATATTTGCTGTATATATAATTTAAATTCACGATCGTAACGATAGACGTAATACTAATTGAATATATATAGGTATATAATATAGTCTTAAGGTAATAATATTTCTTTATATATTTCGATAAAAATAAAAAAGATTAATTTTTTTTTTTTCAGTATCGATCTTAGTATCCTCCGAAAAATATTTTAATATAGTTTCAATGTAGAGAAGAAAATTTATGTCTAACTTTTAAAACTCGAAGAGAGACTTGTGCATTTAACCTTGTGCATTTAATAATAAAGAAAACAAGATTTTATTTTTCTCAAATTATTATGAAATCTAGTGATATTTTTCCTTCATAAGCATCATCATATCAGCCATTCTATGTCCGATTTTGAACGTGAGTTTCACCATCAATATCCAAAGTGACCAGTTTTAAGCAGCTTCTATCCAACGATTTTCAGCGACTTTTTTCGAGTCGTCTGTCCATCTTTCGGATGACTGTTGGTGCTCTTGCCGGTAAGTGATCTCCACTCGAGAAACTTTATGTTTCATCGGCCGTCAGTTCTATTAGTTATATGCCATCCACTGTCACTTCAGCTTTCAAATCGGGCTATGTCGCAATCTTCGTTCTGCTTCGTCTGCGAACCTCATTATTTCTGATATGATCTTGCTGAGAAATACCAAGCATATCTCTCACCATTGCTCGCTATGCGAATTGAAGTTTGTTTAAAAGGCCCAATATAAAAGACCACGAGTCACGACGAATAAAAATACGTTTTTTAACTTCGAATTTGTCGACTAAGACTTTCTACTTCGGCACTGAGTTATGGCGGATGAAAAGACGCCTTTTAACTTCCTGAATGCTGCCCATCCTAACTGGATCCGACGAGCAACCTTTCTCTTGAAGTTGGACCTTTTGTCGTAGGTAGATTTATTCTATTCAAAGTTTTTTTAAAGACTTAAAGTACCAGTGTTTCATCTGATTTCAGAAACTCTGACTATAATACCGTCCTAACGTGGTGCCATTTTTTTTTTTTTTGATTCGAGATCCTTAGCAATCTCGTGTACGCTGATGTCCAGGATGTCTTCGGAATAATATCAGATGAGCTCAGCTTTCGAATCTTCAACCAAGGTACTCAGAGAGTCCCAACAGAACAGATCAACATCCGCCTATACGGCCTATATGCTTCAGTATCGGCAGAAGTTTGCAGGTTTAAAAAGCGTCGTTCTTCCATGACATTTCTAGTTTACTTAGAGAGTTTTCGGAGCCACTTTTACGGCCGGGTCGGTAAGATCGGTTCCGGACTGTATGAAAAGTATTCACCAACCTGCTTTTTATATCATCCACAAAAATAGAATTGTCAAGGAAATCGAAACGATTAGATAATTCGAGCTGAAAGCTCTCGGGAGTTGGATACATGCGTACAAATACAAATAAAAAATCTACACTACGAAACAAAACTTCTCGCGAACTTATGCTCATTCAACTCTTTTGTTGACCATAGATGACATCACGCGGTCTCAGATGACATAACGTAGCATTTTGGAGGACTTTTTAAACAAACAATATTAAAATTGTGTATAATGTAGTTTAAATTATATATAAATTTTATAACACTCTATATTAAACTTATATTTGTTTTTTTTCCGCAGTTTTTTGTTATTATTAATATCGTTACTATTACCGCCAAAATGGGAAAAGCAACGGTGGTCCTGAAAACCAGTGTTAAGGCTTTTAGTCCTGACTATAGCTGAGGTCCCACCTTTTTGCGAAGCGCACTGTTACCAACACTTCTATACTAATAGTTATCTTCTTTTATTGTTCTTTTTTTTTTAAATCAAACACAGTGTTTTAAGATTCAAATGTTACCTTAGATGTTAAATAATATATGTGTTAGGAACAGTGTGTTTACCAAATAAAGTTCTTTATTATTATTATTATTAAAACATGATTTTGAGTACCTAAAATGCTATAAATAAATAAAATTTTATTTTTTATGGGAATAAGTATCCATAAAGATTTATTTAAAATACTTTCTAAAAATTAGCTCGATCCCATATTAAACGTATTTTAAGCGTTTTAGGGTTTACTAAACTCTATTAAACGCAAAACGCATAAGAGTTTAGAAAATGCATAAGCGTTTAATAGGGGATATTAAAAAAAGAAGAAGAAAAAACTTAAAAAAAAATAGTATTTTAAAGTTTCTTTTTGTGTATTAAAATCACAGTTATAGTAATATTACAAAAATACGACTATCAATTCATTTTATTGGTCCGTCGTAATATGCTTACAATGCGTTAATATAATTTGAATATATTCACTATTTGACAGTTTAACACAATCGGATAGAATCATGTTCGACAAGTTTACAGCAGGGTGCTGTGTTAGAATAAATTAATATCTCGCTAGAAATGAAGAGCTGATTCAACATTCATGTCACATTGTAAAAAAATGATTTCCCAATTTATATCCGAACTTAAGACCCAAGCTGATGGCTTTCGCTGTGACTGGTTTAGATTGCTCTTCATCAGAATCACTGTCTTTATCTGATTTGTGGGTTTCATTAACCATATTAATTTATTAAACTAACTAATGGAAGTTTTTAGGAAAATTATACATTCTTTCCACCCGAAAAAGTAGATAGTGACTGATTTTGAAGTGTTTGATAAATCCTTAAAGCCTTATTTGCAATAGCATAGGTATCAACTGGGATCATCTTTTGAGTTTGTTCTTCGATCCAAATGACTAATGCTTTTTCTATATTTTCCATTGTAACATTTCTTACATATAAAGTGTTTATAATGTTGCAAATTCCAGCTGCTACACTTTTTCTAATGGAATCTTAATTTTTTATTATTGTTCTTATTGTGACTTCGTCTCCAAATATTTGTCTTTGTTGCCATCAGTGTTGCCAAATTAATGAGACTTAAAAATGTTTTTTTTTTTTTAACGATATGTATATGCGAATATACAACCATATATAAATTGTTATATCTTTTTGAAAATTTGTTAATTTATAAACCGTGTAAAAGCGAAATTGTATAAAACAGGTACCGTTTAAATAGGAGGATAAGTGTATTTATAATCTAACTATATTTTCTACAAATTTTAATGGTGAGTAATCTGATTTTAAATTTTAATATATATCGTAACCAATATATTAATTAGGTCAAAATCCACTGACTGCGGCTATGTCATCATGACCTGCCGCAGTTCCCCCGTTCGCCGGCCCCTGGTGCAGCGGAGATAGAGCGCTCACGGTGCCCGCGAGCGCTCTATGACCGAAGGCGGCCCGCGTAGGCGAGCCAACCGTCGGGGCGTCACGGTGGCATGCGTCAGCGATCCCGTGGCGTCCTTGTACGACGATGAGGGCACCGCTGGGTTTTAGTAGGTATTCTGACTTCGCAGTCAACTTAAAAGAAAAAAAAAAAGGTCGAAATCCACTAGCCATTTTCTTTATGTAATAGTATTTTTAAGAAAATTACAAAAAAATATTTGTAATGAAGGTAATAAAATATTGAAATATGTTTACAATATTTACGTACTTGATGTGATTTCTTTATCTTAAAACACGCGTGTATTAAGTAATTTCGTTGACAATCCATCGACAAATGATAATAGATTTTTTTTTGGTTATCTAATCTTCCAGTTTCGACTAAGAATGCGATGACTTTGATCCATTACCAACCATAACGCTTGCCTAGGATATACTTATAGACAGTGAAAAAAATAACTCTGAAATAATGTCAGCTGCTTCAGATGGTAAGTGATACAATAATTTCTATAGTTACAATTTTTATATTTATCGAAATAAGTAATTTAAAATTGTTAAGAGGTAAAATAAAAATATATATTATGATTTAAAGAAAATTAAATCAAATATTACACCTATCTGTAAATTATCATCGGCAAAAATTTGACGGTTATTTTAATAACAAATTATTGTTTAATAACTAGAAGCTAGAAATTGATAGAAATAGAAGATTCAAGAATAATCTCGAAAGATACTTTGCAAAAATTTCTTTAAATCAGATTATTTTTCAATTAATTTCTCTTATTTAATTGCTGCTTATTTTTAAATTGATAGAACAGATAAACAAAACAAAAAAATCTTTAATTTAATTAATTTTTTTTTAAATAAATAGTATAAAGAAGCAGAATTATAGTCTGTTCGCGTTAAGAAAATAGTGACTCATCGTTGTCACTCAGCTTAGCCACGCCTCTTGACCAATAAGATCACAGTAAATTACAAAGTCGTGTTCACTTTGAACAGTTGAAACCCTTCAGACAGTACGCACGTGTTCTTTGCCAATTTTAAAAATGAATACCTCACCTATTCTTAAAAATAATAGTGGATCAATATTACATAGCGGAGAAAGACGAGTGATTTACAATGTTTTTAAGTACTTTAAACAGTGTGGTGGCCAAAACGTGACTATGGAGAGTATAGTAGTGAAAAAGGCTAGTGCATGCGGTGTTTCTGAAAATACGGTTCTGACGATTTTAATCATTTTTTTAATGTAATAAATACTTAATTTTAATATTTTAAAATACTGTCATAAAAACTTTACTTTAATATTAATGGTTTAATTTTTACCCCAGTATGAATACGCCTTTACTTTGATGAGTCACTATTTTCTTAACGCGAACAGACTATAATTGGTGTTTACTATTTTTATTTGTTTACTTTCTAGTCATTATTAATTGTATACTTTTTACTTGATCATAATCTTATTAAGATATAGACATTTTAATTATTTATGTTTAATTTTCAGCCTGTTCCTAAGGTAAGCAACTTAATACCCGTGTTTTAGGTAACAGCCGACTGATATATACATGTATATTTTTTGTAATATATATACATACAATGAATAAATATATATTACACCCAGACTCGGGGCAGGAATCGAACCCACAACCCTGGAGCAGAAAGCACAGTCACTACCAACTGCACCAACGGGCCAGTCGAAATAAACGTTATTCGTTAACATTATTTGGTATAATTAATGTATGAAATAATTGTATACTTTCTGTATTTTTTTTTTAAATTCCTTTTCTATCTGACAAAAGCTGATGTTATCCTTCATAATAATTTGGATAAATTTCGTGTGATAACACTTCGGAAGAGTGGGATTGATTTCACCGGTGGGAGGGATGCGCTGTGCCGCGCTCCCGGCTGCATGGGTAACACCATCTTGCTTGTTTCTCCCGTGAAACAGCTTTGCTGTGTTTCAGAGAGAAGGGCAAGACAGGCAGTGTAATTACTGGCACCGAGACTTTAACACCTTATGTCTCTGGATAGGCAACACATAAATAAGTTGCGTGGGCTTGTTCCAGTAAACTAGTTTATGTTCATGGGCGATGTCAACCACTTACCATCAGGTGGAACGTCTGCAAGTTTGCCTATCCAATTAAGATTAAAAAAAAAAAAAAAAACAAATCAAAGACTTCTATATATACTCGTACATAGAAAAGTCTTTGAGTGGAATAGAAAAATCATGTTCAAATTATTACGTGATAATCTAGACAACTTAAAACAATAAAACATAATTGAAATGAATACATCATACATCAATTATATTTCTTATATTAATTTTAAACACACATTAAATGGAAAAAAATGCACACATATTAAAATACCGCTTAGCAAATAAATCAGTGTATCTTATACTACTCGTAACGACTGCAGATTCAATGGGTTATATTAGCAAAGATTATTGACCTGTTATGTGTTTGACATAGATCAGTTGTTTATGTTGCATTACTTAACAAAGCCCGTATTAGATTCTAGGAAAGATTTTTTTAAAATATATTATGTTAACAGCTGAACAGATTTCAAAGCTCAGGGCATCACAGTCACCTATCGCTATCGCCGTTCAACGTTGTCCGACGTGGTCATCACTTGAACCACTCGTCTTCAAACGGTACTGGGATAACGAATCCAATGGAGTTCTACTCAACACAGGACAAACAGGTACTTTTAAAAAATACTTTAATTATTTTAACAATTTTGAAAGAAAAAAATTATTCACCTTTTTTAATTTTTTATTTTATAGCTTCGAAAACTATACCACTCTTATATTACCTAGTCCTATAACATAATGGTCTTCAATGTCAAAATACTTCTCAAAAATCGGCTAATTTGTTTAGAAGAAGTTTAAAATTTAATGATTCTTACCACAAATAATTACAAGCTCTTACGTTGTTACGTTACCTCATAAGGCTAAGTAATAACAATAACGTACGTTGTAAATCTTGCACATTCTACCGATATGGTAGAGAGGTGAGTACCGAGTTATTACTTCTGTACCGAGGTGGTACAGAAGGAAGAACTAGGAAGACAAATACCAACTTGGACATAAAAATATTCAAAAATTAAACTGTAGTCGATCATCAGAAATTCGGGTATAATGTCTTTAACGTCTAGTTAAAGAGGTACTTGCTACAACTACTTGATACTTTTTATTAGGAGATAAACGTGTAAAATTTTTAACTCTTTTTTAGGTGTTTTATTACAATTTTTAGTCATTTCGTGGGTCCCAGAAGGGAAAAAGATATTGATAATATTAATTTGAATGCGTGTTTTAGACGTGATTCTATAAATTAATAAAACTTGGCTGTCTTAACCCATCATATATATTTATTTTTAACTGGATAACGATATTTTTTCTCTCTGAGGATTTAATAACTTTTTCATTTACGGAAAGAGGGGGGTGGGGGAGCAAAATGCTCTTACTATATACATATATCATTACCATCTTTGTTTATTTTTTTTTAAGTATGATGTATAGTATAACTAAGTATATATTTAAATACAAATTACGTCTATGTTCTAAAGCTTATTATGATAATTTATAATTAATTTTTCAATTATTATTTTATGTAAAATTTTGATATGTATATATTTGTGTATTAAAATTTAGCAGTTGTTGATGAGCTTTACAAAAAAAAAACAAATAAATGACCAGTTTTTTAAGTTTCTTAAAATAGGAAAGAATAGGACTGTTAATAATTATCACAAAACTACATATTTATGTAAGAGTAGCATAAATAACCCGATTGTCCCATTTCATTATCAGTCAAATTCATTGAATCATTAAATGATTCAATATATAAATTTTATATATGTGTATCAGTACCCGTATCAGTCAAATCTTATTGTAAATATTAATCATCAAACCTAAATGACAACGTCGAGCGACAGAAAAGGGTATTCGCATGTATATTTGAACTATCTATACTATTGATAATTCTCATGGTTTAATGGTTCGAGTAGTCGCCTTAATACCGACGGTCACGGGGTCGATTCCCCATTATTATTATTTCTGATATGGTTGTATATTCTTGTAGGTCTTCCCAACGTGCCTCGGAGAGCATGTAAAGCATCGGTCCCGGTTGATGTCATTAAAGTCTGACAGTAATCTTTACTCATGATAAGGAAATTATCTGCGAACTGCCAACTTTATTTATTTATTTATACTTTTTTGTACACCAAAAATATACAAAAAAAAATCAGGTTTATGACAATTACAAAATGAGAAGTACTAGTCTTATGGCTAGTTAGCCATTTCTTCCAGACAACCCGAAATAAGTTGGAGTAATTTATCTAAGATAGAACGAGTAGGTGGTGTAGTTATAACTTACATACAAATATCTACAAACGAACTTTTCCCAGCAGTGGAAAGTTTATATGCTGATTCAGTTCAACTCAGTTCAGTTATTAAAATTAATCACAATCGTAAGTGTCCTTGCATTTTGACTCACAATCCAGAACGAAAAAAAATTAAAAAAATATTTATTTGAAAGGCTTAATATAAATAATAATGTGAAGAGAATTCATAAATATGGATAAGTGGCTAAAAGATACGACAAAAAATAACGACGTAAATGTTCAAATGCACGTGCGATACCTATATATATATATATATATATATATATATATATATATATATATATATATATATATATATATATATATATATATATATCTTATATCTTTAAACGAGCAATTCTTGTATATATATAAATATATAATCTGAATCTCAGAAACGGCTCCAACGATTTTCATGAAATTTAGTTGACGGCCGGCTGGTCGAGTGGTCAGGTAACTGGACACTTTACGCAGCGGTCGCGGGTTCGATTCCCGCCAGGTGCAGATAATTTGTATGACGAATATAGATGTCTGCACCGGGTCATGGATGTGTATTTATGTATATATGTATTTATATTTAAAATTTATTTCCGTTCCTAGTACCTGTAACACAAGTTCTTACGAACTTACCACGGGGCTAGGTTAACGTGGTGTGATTGTTGGTTAATATTTATATTTAGTATGCAGGGGGTTTTCGGGGCGATAAATCGATCTAGCTAGGATTTATTTTTAGAAAATGTCGTTTTATCCGTTTTTTCAGGCAATTAAAAAACGTCATTAGAATACGAAGGTAAATTTCGCTGTCATCGATAAGTTTGTAATAGCTCGGATGGGAACGGGCGGATTCGAAATCAGAAGACCCGGGTTCGAGTCTATAGGCGTCTCCTACCAATTCTTTTTCCTTTTTCTTTTTCAAGTTTATTTTATTGTGGAAAAAAAACTATTATTGAGAGCTCTTTTTATTTTTTATATTTTTTATATTTAAATAACCAGTTCCTATTGTTTTATTATTATGTCGGTAAGATCGAAAATATTATTCATATTTCATTAGTATGTAATTCGTTTCTAAATATAATTTAACCGAGCAAAGCTCGGTCATCCAGGTACTATCACTAAACTAGATACAAGGAATTTATATACAAACTGGAATTCGCACGTGCACTCAAAAACGTTCCTAAGACAGGGATTGCATCTCTTTCTACAATGGATTCAAGGCAACTCGTAAGAAAGAGACAAAATACCAGTAGTCAACGAAATGCTCGGAACGATTTTTTTCGCTTTACATGGTGGGAACAAATGTCAACCTTATGTCAGTTATTTCAAGGTGGATATTTGAATATTATACAATTTTATTAATTTATGATATAAATTCCTTGACTAGATACTTTAATCATCTTGACATATTTATCGGAAATATCAAAAATGGATTTAAAGAATTCGTTATCAAACGTTGCTTATTAGATAGAACATTAAAAGTATTGTTTTTGAAATTGCTTATCTTGTCTTTTAAAGTTCTTTTTTTTTTGTAGTTTAAATATTTTACATGTTAGAATTTAGTTTATTGGAATGGTATTTATTGCAAATGTTATTTTATTGTTATAAAATATTTTTCATAACTATATTTAAAGTCTAATATAAATCAAATAATTTTTAACATAACATTTTTATACAACTCTTATATTTTGTTTATAATATGAGGGTTATTTTGCTATCTCATATTGATTATCTTTTGATATAAATTGTACATTCAATAACAGAACTGTTTGTTGTCTTAAAAAAAAATAAGAACATTCTCAATTTTAAAATTAGTAAATTTTAATAATCTATATCATTTCTAGCATATTTCACACTCGACTCACCATCGAGGCCCCGAATAAGCGGGGGCCCTCTTATCGGTGAATACATATTTGAACAGATGCATTTTCATTGGTCGGTTGATGACTTCACTGGATGCGAACACGTATTGGATGGACATGGGTAATGAACAATTAATTTTTTTTTTAAATTTTTGCTTCTAAGATGAATTTTTTGAAAGATACAGATACCTATTTATTTAATCTTAATATAAAATTACTTTAAAATGCCTTAATAGATCAGTAGTAGATAGTAAATATTACCAAAAATGCGTGTCTTTCAATCTAATTATATTACAAAAGCAACTCTGTCTGCCCGTCAGTATATTTCGCTTTCACAAAGAAACTGCAGAGTCAAGCTGAGTTGAGTTGTGCTATCATTGAATATGGATATATTTTATAATCTTGGAAAGGAGGTTATCTAAATGTTGCATGATAGAGGCGCAAACGTGATATACACGAAAATTATATTCCATGTAAATTATGCTATGGCATGTCCCCATTTAATTGGGAAGCCTATATCTTATTGGCTGTTTGATTAAGTTTGTGGTATGTTTCACAATTATTTTCAATTCATTTATTTCTGAAGTGAAAGTTAAATGGAAATAGTGAATTTTCGTTATATTTATTAAGGAAATAATTTGATACATAAACATTCTCTTGAGATCCAGTTAGTAAAATATTTTACTTATAACTATGTAAGTATTTATGCACTCGTATGTATGTACATAAATAGTTTGTAGCTACTCTATCAACAAAATTTAATTTTTTGACGATTCATAACACATAGCAATTTTTCAGTATCGCACATTAATTAAACTATTATTTAAACTAATATTCAAATGATTTTTATTCATTTTAACGACGAACTTACCCTACGATTAAACAAGCTATAAGGAATATAGATACACTATCTTTGTCATTCTAAATTCAGTTATCAAATATACTTTTGCAAATATTTGGGCTTTTCCGCTATAAACATATAGTATCGTATTGTATATATATATATATATATATATATATATATATATATATATATATATATATGGAATTGAAATAAAAAAATTGTTCTGATTCTTTTCAGATATGCAGCAGAATGTCATTTAGTTCACTACAATAGTAAATACGAATCATTAGAAGCAGCGGTTGCACATGCAGACGGTTTAGCTGTCGTTGGCTACTTGTTGGAAGCGGTTGATGCGCCGAACCCAAGTTTCGACATGTTCGTAGAAGGACTGGAACAAATAAAAAAACCAGAGCACAGTGTTGTTCTTTCTGCAGGTTTGTTTAAAATTTATATTAATATAACTCAGCTGATGAGTTTTCCGTTTGAGTAATTTATCAATATATACTCTCTAAGCATGAATCAGTGGAATTTCACTTATTTTAAGTGACAATTCACTTTTTATCAATGTGAAAATCGTTCCACGCAGAATTTGTGACTATTATGAATATGTGAATATCAGAGTTCACTGATTTGATCATTGAATTTCATTCAGTTGATTTATTGAAATTCACTAATATATTTAGTGAATATAGCTTCACTAACGTAATTAATAAAAATTTCACTGATTCACGTTCAAAGAGTACCATTTAAGAATATTCTGTATGTGAAATACCTATTAATCGGGAAAGAAAATTATAATTTATAAAACGTACAGTCACTGATCCATAAGGGCGTTTGTGCACTACAAGGAATTTTACTCTCCGGCAGTCCGATTTTTACAGCACGATGATTTCATGAAAAAAAATTAATGAAATTAAATGAAAATGAATGGGCAAAACGTAAAATGCCGGACGGTAAAATTACGTATAGTGCACAAACTAGTATCTACATTTATATGGCGCGTCATATCGGACCGTAAAAATCGGACTGCCGGACAGTAAAATTCCTTGTAGTGCACAAACGCCCTAACGAGACCACCAAGGATGCGATAGTATAACGTGGACGAAATATTGAGTTGAAATCATTGATCTATAGGTTTTTTATAGATCAATGATTGAAATGTAATAATTGTGCCTACACATGAATAATTCTGAAAAAGTAATCGGTTACGAGTGAGTAGTTATGATTATTATCGGGCATATGTAATAATTTGTAACAATGTCTTAGATTGTATACTTCGAAAAAATGTTTTGGCATCTTCACACTAATACTAATTTGAGACTAGAACGACAAAAACATAAAATAAGTGACTATTTCTTAATTTTCTAAAGGTTACATTAATTTGAATATAATTGGACAAATAATAACCCAACAATTTGATTAAAAGTCTATACCGGATTTTATCGCGTTTATTCAAAACTTTACAGTTTAACAATATTTTAAATTATTTCCCGAGGTTTCGGACCCTTTACAGCGTCCATGATCTCGGGGGATTGAGGTGGTGGGTGTCCGAATAATGAATTAATTGTTACATACCCCGCTTTTTATACAATTTTAAATTATTACTATTAACCTTCCTATTCCTATATAATAGTAATAATTTAAAATTGTATAAAAAGCGGGGTATGTAACAATTAATTCATTATTCGGACACGTCATTAGACGGACGACTATGACGTCATAGTCGTCCATTCCCCTATGGATTTCCAACTCTGGTAGTCTTGTGTCACCAGAAACCAATGACACCTAGCGATAGTTTTAAGGTCAAATGTGTAATGTGAATGAAGTGATCGACTTCAATTAGCTACTTATATGCTCCCCAAATGGGACTTCAGTTTTACATGCTTTGAGTTATCCTCATTAAGTAGGTTTAATATTGCAAAGCGAATTTTTAAAAACAGAAGAGCAAAAGAAATATTGTTTAAACAAAGTTGTCATCTTTATTAAAAAAGGCATATTTATTAGATAGTACATGTTACTGAATTATATAATTATCACTGGCATTCTTCTAAATACTATTAAGTACCAATAATGATAAGCAGTGATTAAAACGTAACAATAATCACAATAATTCATAAAGATTATTTCAATACGATACGAAAATGATATGTAAAGATTAAATATTTTATTTTATATTAGAAACTGGTAATTTTGTTTCCGTAAGCAATTTAAATAGTTTTAAATGTAGTTATTTTGATCTTGTATGGAATAGAGTAGCTAATAATAAATAATTTTATTTTTTTACAAAAAAAAAAAAAATTATGGTCATCGCAGTAAATAATTACTAGGGTTTTATGTGTATCAAACATAGCTGACACTTACTGCTCCTATTATGAGTCAGTATTTGACATAATAAATTTCGAAAAATATTTTTACGTTCGTTTTACTATCCAGGAATTTGGAATGATGATATCTATTACGACAGACTTTGAAATGGCTGAAACTATCACTATAATTATTCTTTTGCCTTTAAAAAACACCAGCCAGAATAAAAAATAGCATTGTGTGGAAACAGTAGCCGTAAATGTCAAAGCGGATAAAACAGTGAGGGATGTTTACTATGCTGTAAATCATCACGCAGTGACTTACGCACACACTCAACATCGTATATTATTACAACATAATTTGCAACGACACAACCGCGTCTAACATTTATAACATCAAAATCATATTTCAAATTGTATTTTTTTTTTTAATTTCCCTATGTATACGCATTAACGTTTTCAACTTTCTTTATAGACAAGCATCTTGTGTCACTTTTTACCCCACTGCGCTAGAAGGAGGATTATGTTTTTCAAGACTATGAATGTATGTATATATAATTGTTTGGCACGGTCTCTGGCCTGAACGGCTCGATAGATTTTAGCTTGAGAGGTGTCATTAGATTCGTATTTACTGTGAAAGTGACACTAGGGATATAAAAATAATAAAAAAAAAACAAAATGGCGGATTTTTGACGCCAAATTAATTTCATTTCCAAATTACACATACGCAGTCGGGTTTTTTAGTTTTATAAATAGCTTGTTGTTAAGTAAAGGCAACATTTTCATCTAATTTCCATCTTTACATAATGGATACATGAATAAACGTAATTAACCGAATATATGTTATTATAAGCAACAAAATTAAATTAAAATTATATTTTGTTATCGTATAGAACTAGAGTCTAGACAGAGTAACATATACATAACATGTATATAATATTACTAACTTCAACATGTGTTGTTTTAGGCTAAAGGTTATCTATACTAATCTATATATTTTCAATAATTAATCACAATAATTAATGTAATTGAAGTTGTCAAAATTTCTATAATATGGCATGTTAAATCAAGGTGCCAAGCGTTCGCGCGTTCCACCCTACTAACCCTGAGTAGCCCTACGGAAGGTGGGTCTACGTAGTTGCGCCTACCGGTGTGCCGCATCCAGGCTCACAGTGTTGCCGTCCGCGGTGCCTGGTTCTGGAGAGCAGCGGGATCCGGAGAAACGGTTTTCCGCTGGCCGCCCGCCGATAGTTGGGAGCCCAATTGCAGATTAGCCACCTGCGAAAGGCTGCTCCGCCATCGCGCGCATAATCCCAGGGTTGCTTCTGTCGGGCCGGTTGGCAACCGGATGAGAGGCCTCGACAGCCGGCCCTGGGGGGGTCCGGGCGTCCCCGCGGTCTCCAGCCAGGTTTTTCCCCACCGGGCGGCAGTATTGTGACTTCTGGTGGAGTCTGGCTGGCGCCTCACGTAACTGCCACTTTTCGCCTTTCCTTCCCTCTTGCCCTTCAAATTCACAATGAAAAAAAGAAATAAAAAGTTGAGGAATCTGCAGCGGATGCACGGCCTCTCGCTTAAAGTGCACCTCACGAATATCCGAGGTCTGCACTTTAATCTCCTTCCAGTTCATCACCATCTCGAGACTGCCAAGCCGCATCTGCTCTTGCTTACCGAGACGCAAATCACAACCCCTGCCGATACGTCATACCTCCACTACCCAGGTTACATCCTGGAGCACAATTTTCGTCCCAGAGCTGGGGTTTGTTTCTTTGTGCGCGATGACATCTGCTGCAAACGTCTCCGTAACCTGGAGGATCCCTCTTCCTCATCTATCTGGGTGCTTGTGGATACCGGCATAGAACAAATTGTTTATGTTGGTGTCTACCGTTCGCATAGCGGAGACCAGGAGACAACAAGGCTTTTCCAACATCTAAGTGAGGCTGCCGACGTGGCTCAACAAAGGTACCCCACTGCGCAAGTCGTCTTTCTGGGGGACTTTAATGCCCATCATGAACAATGGTTGTTCCCGTACCAGAAAACTGACCATGCTGGTAGAGAGGCGTACAAGCTTGCCTTGACCATGAACCTCTCCCAGCTGGTTAACCAGGCGACTCGAGTACCGGATGTTGAGAACCACACAGCAAATTGCCTGGACCTTCTGCTGACGACTGAACCGGACCGATACCAGGTGTCTGTTTCGGCCCCTCTTGGGAGTTCTGACCACTGTCTGGTGAAGTCCGTCCTCACGTGTCCTCCACCCGACTCCAACCCTAGAAGAACTAGGCGGGTGTGGCGATACAAGTCAGCGGATTGGGATGAGATGCGACATTTCCTAGCATCTTACCCTTGGTTGCAAGTCTGCTTTTCTTCAAGCGATCCGTCGAGCTGCGCTGGCGCTATTGCCGAAGTTATTGGACAGGCGATGGAATATTATATTCCATTCTCCGACCAGCCCTCTGGCATCAGAGCTCAACCCTGGTTCAATGCTGTCTGCTCAAAAGCTGAGGCTATAAAACAGTCAGCATACCACGCTTGGTTAGAAGCCAGAAATCGCAAAGCTCCAGATACGCGAAATAAGAAGAAAGCCTTTAACTCAGCAGCTAAGTCCTACAAAAAAGTGCTCAAAAAAGCGCGCTTCAACCACATAGGCCGAGTGGGAACCAAACTCGCTTCGTATCCATCGGGCAGTAGAGCTTTTTGGTCCCTGGCGAAGTGTGTTGAAGCAAACTTCTGTCGCTCCTCACTTCCTCCCCTGCAGAAACCTGACGGAACACTGGCACACACGGCTTTGGATAAGGCTAATTTATTTGCCTCTCTATTTGCCGAAAATTCTCGTCTAGATGCTGGTAATAAAACTCCACCTCAGTTACCTCCTTGTGGATGCAAAATGCCTGAAATCCACATTTACCAAAAGGAGGTTCTCAAAACACTACGCAATCTGGACGTGAACAAAGCCAGTGGTCCTGATGGTATTCCTGCTATTGTGTTGAGAAATTGCGCAGCCGAACTGTCTCCAGTCCTGACACGTCTGTATCGCCTTTCTTTTCGATCTGGGACTGTTCCGAAAGCATGGAAGCTCACGAACGTACAACCCGTACCCAAGAAGGGTAGTCGTGCTGATCCTGCAAACTACCGCCCAATCGCGATCACCTCCACCCTCTGCAAGGTAATGGAGCGTGTTGTCAACAATCGCCTTCTGGCTTACCTGGAAGATAATGATCTCCTCAGTGATCGGCAATACGGATTTCGCCAACGCCGCTCTACTGGGGATCTTCTCGTGTACGCTACACATCTCTGGGGGGAAGCCCTCGATAAATATGGTGAGGCCCTAGCTGTCTCACTTGACATTTCGAAGGCATTCGACGGGGTCTGGCACGATGGTCTTATTGCGAAGCTTCCTGCTTACGGTATTCCCACCAGTCTATGTACTTGGATCTCCGATTTCTTGAGGGAACGGTCAATTCGTGTAGTTGTTGATGGCTACACGTCTGACCTATTGACTATCAATGCCGGGGTACCCCAAGGATCTGTTCTCTCCGCAACGCTATTCCTGCTTCACATAAACGATCTGCTTAAGCCCGGTATCTTTGGGTACGCAGATGACAGCACCGTCGCGGAGAGATACTTCTCCAGTGCAAGAACAAGACAAACTGAAGTGGACGATCTTAGAGAAGCAATGGTCTACCGTGCCAATCTTACTCTTCAGGCTGTCTCCGACTGGGGTGATGCCAATCTAGTAAGATTCAATGCTTCAAAAACCCAGGCGTGTCTCTTCTCCGCTAAAAAGAGCCCGTTTAACTTGGCTCCCACTTTCCGAAATGTGCCTGTTCCAGTCACGAACCACCTTGAACTACTCGGTATAGACTTATCGTCCAAACTCAATTTTGGAAGCTATATCGAATCCAGGGCTAAGGCTGCTTCAAAAAAACTGGGCATCCTCTCCAAGGTCCGTCACTATTTCACACCGGACCAGCTGCTAAGACTTTATACAGCTCAAGTCCGCTCCTGCATGGAGTACTGTTGCCATCTGTGGGACGGTTCCGCCCGGTATCAGCTCGAAGCCCTGGAAGCTATCGACAGGCGTGCCAGAAAACTCATTGGTGATGAGATGCTTACTTCAAGACAGCTCCAGAGCCTCGAACATCGCCGACTGGTTGCTAGTCTGTGTGTCTTTTACAGGTTACATTTCGGTGAGTGTGCACAGGAATTGCATCAATTAATTCCCCCAGCACCATTCCACCATCGGACAACTCGACGAGGGCAGGGGTTCCATCCATACGTGGTCGACATTCCTCCGGTTCGTACCTCGCGGTTCGCATCATCTTTCATTATTAGAACTGCAAAGGAATGGAATTCTCTTCCTGCGTCACTGTTTCCCGATGCGTACAACCTAGGGATTTTTAAGGCAAGAGTGAACAGGCATTATTTGAGTTTGCGTGCTTCACCTTAGACCTCATCATTGTTTACCATCAGACAAGATTGAGGTCAAACGCACTCAAATTTCCAATAAAAAAAAAAAAAAAAAAAAAATGTTATCATGTGTGTACTGCTGATGTTCTTTTAAAATAAATAAATAAATAAATAAGTATTAAAAAAAATCAAAATTGAGATTTATTTATTTATTTAAATAATAATTTATCTTATACAGCATGTTACTTGATGGAGTTGGTCAGAAGATAATGTGAAATAAAAACAATAAGCCGGTAAAATGGTTCCTTATCGCTGCCGCTGGCCGTGCGAGAATAGTAGGCGGGGCTCGTACGGTTTATTTACTCATGTGGCTCGGTGGCCAAAATGTGTTAAGCACATCGGTGTGTTATACATCGATGGTTAAACAGTTTAAAAGTTGTACAAAAATATTGCACCCGTGCGAGCCGAGCCAGGTGGCTAGTTAATTGTATGACTATTTATTTTTGTTACTTTAAGTAGTTCGTAATCTCAACCGCACCACATCAGAAAATAATTAATGTGTTTCATAATTACCCGATTAGATAAAATTCTTCATTATAAGTTTGAAATAAGTAATTTTTTACAACGAATTCTTTTTTAAAAATTCGTAATTGTAATTCTCAAAAGGGGTTTGATTTTTTGTGACATTTTCGGTGTTATTTTATCACGTTTTTGTCACTACTACTACTTTGTTTCGATTGTCACAACAATAAAATTGTATATAGAATAATAGTTCCACTACTAGACGGTGTATCAAGATGAAACCGACGTAAATTTTCCCTTAGATCTTTAGGATTTCATGTGATGCTGAAAGAAATATACGGAAAAATCAGAGAATATATATATTTTTTAATATTCTTTAGCTCCAAAAAATCTCTGTAATTCATTTTTCAAAATATCTATCTTATACTGATATCTACCGATTACAATATAACTGGCAATGAAATTAGCGAATACGTTTCCACGCACTGTTCTTGTCATACCTATGTTATTGTAAATGATAAAGTTTATGAGATTAGAGGGATGATTATTTTTTTAGTTAATAGTTTCAGCAAAGAAACTATAAAACTGCTAGTTTAAGCCAGATGGCTTAAGCTAGCAGTTTTGTACCTAATTATATTATACTTAAGTACCTAATCTTAGTTTCTGCAATCCTCGTTTAAATATTTCATGATTTCGTTCTTATATCTTTATTTACTTACTTTACATTATATTTATCTTATTCCAGTGTGAATTTTGATTTTGACGAACTTTTCATAAATATTTGTGTGCTAGTGTATAACTTAGCTAACTATAGCTTTGTTTCGATTTGACAATACATTTTAACTTGAATCCCCTCGTCCAAGAGCACAGATAGATAAATAAAACAAAATTTTAAAAAGTTACATAATATTTGGCTTCAGTGTCGATTATAGAATACTCCAAAAATAATTTTCAAAATATAGTGCACTAACTCGCTCGCGTACATACTAATTTACTTACACAGTATCTCACTTACTAACTCACTCGCTCACTCATTTTATTTTTTATGCGGAAAAAATAACGGTCACGACTAGTCTTGCAATTGACGTGAGTATCCTCCAAACTCAAATGTCATGTAAAGAATCAGGTAATATTTCAGTAGAATATTTCTATAAATATCGCACCGGATTCAACGAAACGTATTTCATATTTCGTTGATAAAACATATTTTTTATATCTGAAAATAAATGACGCGTGTCACTTTGTACGGTCACGGATATACACATAAAAGAAGGTTTGGTCAAAAACTTACATGTTTCGTCATGAATAGATGTTTATTCTTTCGTATAATAGTCACTTTTCTTTTCATTGTGACATATAGCAGTGTGGTGTAGAGCTTGAAACTTTGAAGCCTTAGGGCCACAATAATTTTTTCATTATGTTCCAAGGACTGAAAGAGTTTTAATTTTTCTGCCCTTAAGTATATTTCTAGTACACCGTAGACTAATTGAGTCATATAGTATCAAAGACGACAGTCTCCATTTTTTATTAACTAAGATGGAAGAGCTGATTATAGAGGAAATTTTGGCATAGATAACTTTTTTTGAGGAAAATGTGGAGACTGACTTCTTTGATACTATATGACTCAATTGCAAAATTTCTTTTTATAAATTTAAAAAATGTCAATGTTTGAATAATTCTTTTTTACCCGACTGCGACAGGAGGGTTATGTTTTTCGAGTGTATGTATGTATGTATGTATGTATGTAGGTATGTATGTATGTATGTATGTATGTCCATTTCTTTGGCACGCCCTACAGCCCAAACGGCTGGACGGTTTTTGACATATGAGGTGTCGTTGGATTTGTCTAAATTGTAGTAGTGACATAGGCTATATTAATTTTCAAAATGGCGCCCGCAAATGGCGGAATGAGGGGGGGGGGAGTTGAATTTTTTTTCTTACTGTAGCAATATGGGTATCAAATGAAAGCTAGTAAATTGTTTTATTCTTTTTAGTTTATAATAAGAGTATTTTACGCAGTCGGGTTTTTGATTTTTTTTTAATTAAGCATACTTGTTGTACTAATTTTAACGTGATGTCAAATTTTTTTTTTTACTTTTTGATAGAAATGTTTAGAAGATCCTAGCATAAATTATAATTCAATATAAATAATAATATTTTTTGCTGTTATACATAATAATGTACTATATACATTTAGTCTTCATACATATACCCTCCTTCTATATGGCGAAGAGGCTTTCACTCAGCAGTTAGTGGTTTACAGGCTGATACAGAATATATAGTCCTAACATATGGATACATTAATTCCGTACTTATTCAAGTAGTATAAGCACCTGAATTAGACCTGATTTTGATTTTGAAAGATGTTTTCAAAATTACAATTTCTTTTAACATTAATGAAATTTCTAGAAGTAGTGTACTGTATCAGCCTGTAAGCAACCTACTGCTGAGCAAAGGCCTCTTCTCCATATAGAAGAAGGGTTGAAACTTAATCCACCAGGCTGCTCCACTTTAGGTTGGCGAATAATTTCTCTACCACGAGTAACGATCGTTATCAGGTATTTATGATAACAACCGTGACCAACGGTTTTACGCACTCTCCAAGGCACGGTGAGGAGGCTCACAACGACATACACCCAAACCGGAAACAAATATTTGTACAAATACAATTATCTGCGTCGAGCGGGAATCGAATCCGCGACCGTTGTTTGAGACGACTATTCGCACCACTACACCAGAACGGTCGTCAGTTTCTAGAAGTGTTAATTATCAATTTATTTAATATTTAGTTTTGTAGCATATAAAATTTAAGTCTCAATGATTTTATCATAAATTAACATTTTACAGAATCTCTAGCGTGGATGAACAGAGAAGACGTAACGTCCGGGAGCTACGTGACATACAAAGGTTCCCTAACGACCCCTCCCTATACTGAATGCGTCACCTGGATAATATATGAGAAGCCAGTACAGATCGGAACCGAACAGGTAATTCGTTATTTGTTTGTTAAGGGGCTTAGATGAGCGAATGACCTTGAGCGTTTGAGTTCCGCATCTCTTCCCAACACCTTACCTGCCCCTCGCTGCCCGAACGCACAGGTTCAACGAACCTTTTTAACTAACGCCATCTCTTCGCTAAATAAGGAATTTTAGGTTCCGAGCCCTCTATATAATATCTATAAAACTTTTTCGTTTTTTGCTCCTAATGCGAACCCATTACATACACAATCTAAATGTAAAGTTTCTTTTTATGAAAAATGACTTTTAATAATAAAACTATAAAAAACAAACAAAAATTAAAAGTGACATTAGACAATATAATAATAATAAAAATCTTTTGAAAGTAATTTATGTAATATCCACTAAACATTTATTTTGTAATAAAATCATCTGTAAACTTACGACCGTTGATCATAAAGCAGGTAACAAAATATGTATCAACAAAATATCAATATTTTCTTCAGTTCTAAAAAATAATGTTTATGGAAGTATGTTGTACGTAAGTATATGGGAGGGCTGGTATTACTTACAAAATTTTATTACCTAGATTGCAATATGGATGTCTACGACCAGAACTTTAGCAGGTACGACAGGGCTCTCGGTAATTTTTTTACAATATCATATTCAAGCGCATATTTATATATATTTTGTCAATTCTTTTTTTTGTAACTTAATTTAAGTATTTGTAATTTTATATGTTATTGTATGTATTAAATGTATTTGTAATTTTGTATGTTTGTTGCTTTAATTGTATACACAAATACTTCTTTTGTTTATTTTTTTTAAATTGAACTACGTATATTTTATTCTTTTTTTTGTATAAATATTATTATATATTTATTATATATTATATATTATTATTTATTATATATTTTTTACCTTTTTTTTAAGTATTTCTTTTATTGTGTATTAAATTATTTAATTTTTATGTGTAACAGTGTATAAATATCTCTCAATAAAATTCTATTCTATTTGTTAGGGTCCTATGACTAAAAGAGAAATAAATAAGACTAGTGGCCTGTATGTAGGCTGGTATATTGACCGTACAAAAATAATATTATAAGATAGGTTAAACGTGCGTCGCCGGTGGTGTCCCGATGCAAGTCTCGTACTGCGTGGAGCTATTGGCCGTGCTACGGCCCCCGCATGCTACCCGCTGTATCCCCGTCGCAGCGCGCGGGCAATATCGCTCTAACAAGCTCCCCGGGTTGAAGGGTAAACTTCAAAGAGGTAGTGGGCAAATGTTGTTGAAGACGCGCCGTATCGTGCCCTTCTTTGTCTTGATATCCGCCACTCTCGTCGCTCCGTCACCTCCTGGATACACTTGCACAATACGTCAAAGACACCACAATAGAGGAGGCAGGGCCTTTTCTTTTATGAGTACAAGAGATCCTACTTTAATGTCACTGGAAGATGTAGACCGGTTGGTCTTCTGTTGCAGTAGATGTATGTACTCCGTATGGTACCTGTTCCAAAAATGTTGTTTAAGCTGCTCCACCCTTTGGAAGCGTCCTAGTCGGCCGATACTGATTTCTGTTAACTGTGGATAAGGTACAAATGTTAGTGGTCGTCTAATCAAAAAGTGGGCAGGTGTTAAGGCAGAGAAGTCAAGAGGATCGGAGGACAGAGGAGTTAGAGGTCGGGAGTTTAAAATTGATTCAATTTGTGTAAGACACGTATACAGCTCTTCGTACGTGAAGTGATGCTGGTGCAGCAGTCGAATTAAATGATGCTTGATCGACCGCACGGCGGCCTCTGCAACGCCATTGAAATGGGGAGAATAAGGTGGCGTGAAACTAAACTCGATGCCTTCCTGTGCAACACACGAGTCAAGAATAAACGTCTGTAAAAAAGTATTTAGTTCATTACAGGTGCCCACAAAATTAGTTCCACTATCGGATAAAATCGTGCGTGGTTTACCACGACGGGCTATAAACTCTGAACAGTCCCGACGACGCCGTGTCTAGTAGGACCGGGTTCCCATCACAGCCCAATACGGACACAGGGGCGTTACTGGAGGCGCATTAAGTAGCGCCTCCTACGCACCCCCATTCGTCGCCCGCGGATGGAGGCCACGTCGGCGGCTTCCTCTCTCACCCACTCGTCGGCCTCCTTCTGGGACATTACTGTCTCGCAGAAGAAGACTATCGCCTTCCAGGACTCGTCGTCACCGAGCATCGCGGTGATGACGCTCGGAAGCGACAAGTCCCCACCGAGGACCGACGTCAGACCTTGACGCAGCGCCGCCCATCTCGGGCACACCTCGAGGGTGTGCTGGGCAGAGTCCACCGCCGCGCCACAATCATAACATTCAGTCGTCAGCTCCCTCTGGGCCGTCCGGCACAGGTAGTCGCCAAAGCAACCGTGCCCGGTGAGAACCTGCGTCCGACGGAAGTTGAGGGGCTTGCGTTTTCGACGCATCCACCGCTCAAGGACTGGGCGAATGGCAGTTGTTACGCATGTACCGTACGGCTGCCCCGCCAGGTCCTTCTCCCACCTCCGCATAAGCGCTTCCTGCCCTATCCGACGCACCCGTAGGATCCCGTCCAACGTAGGGTTCTCACCAAGAGCCCTCCTACCCGAGATATATGAGTAGGTCTCGGCAAGAACTTCCGCCACGAGCTCCCACGGGGGGTCGCCGGCTAGAGCAGTAGCTGCAGCCCACGATACCGTACAGTACCCCCGAATCACCCTCACCGCGATTGCCCTCAGCGCAGCGCGCAGCGCTGCTTTATTTCTCGCGGTGAGGCGAACCACCCAAAATCGGGGCACTGTACGTCGCCATACTCCGGCAGACTCCAGAATACAGCTGCCTGCAGGCGGCGCTGGGTCCTCCGAGGTTCGGGAGGAGTCTGCCTAGCGCACTCGCCGCCTTCATGAACCTCGGTCCTACCATAGCTAAATGTGGGCCGAAGGTCCACCCTCCGTCAAGGATGAGCCCCAGATATTTCACTTGGGGGCTCATCCTGACCCTTCCCTCTCCAATCTGCAGGGTAGCCCCCGGTGGAGGTCCCTTGCGGCCGGTCCCGCGGAATAGTAGGGCTTCGGTCTTGTCAATCCTGACACGGAGCCCTAAACCCTCTAACCCTACCCTCCGATCGGAGAGGTCGGGAGGTATAGGTAGGGATTATCTTCTCCAAGGCCTTCCTAGCTTCGTTCAGCAAAACCACCGGTCGCACCACCGAAGCCGAGTCCGGGGTCCGACTTGCCTAAGGAAATAGGCAGAGCCGACCGTCTTTCCAGACCCCCGGGAACTGGCCAGACCGCAGGCAGCGGTCAAATAGCTCCCGGAGGCTGTCGCCGAGGTGCCCGAGAGCGGTCGCAAGGACTCTCCCGTGCACCCCGTCTGGACCCGGCGCCCTCTTCTTATTTTGGAGGCGGGTAATCACCGCCTCCATTGCAGCCTCTGTGACGGGTGGCGGAACACCCTCCTCCTCGTCCGGCATCTGCCGAGCCATTCTGAGGGAACAAAGCGCTCGGGTCCCTCCCCAGTCGGTCCGGCTGGAGCGTTTCGCTGATGGGGGCCGACTGGGTGCGGAGCTTGTTCCGCGCCCAATTATACGTTCGGCCCCGGGGGTCTCTCTCCAGACCCCCAACTAACTCCAGCCAAGATTCCTCCTTGGCTCGGCATATGGCCTACCGCAGGATCTTCGTTTTCTACACGTAGATCCTGCGCAGCCTATCGTCCCTGTCCACGTCCTGGGAGCGTCTCCGCCTGCTCCGGGTAATTGTCTCCTGGCCCCGTTGCAGGCGGCCCGGAGGCCAGCTATCTCAGCCGACCACCTGTAGAGTGCCCGCCGTGGGGATGGACGCTTCGTGGGCGGCATGGCCGCTCTGCAGACAGCAGTGAATGCGTCGCAGAGCCGGCTAGCCGCCTCATCCACCCCAAGCTCCGAAAGCGGCGGGAGACTCCAGCGGCCGACGATTGCGACTTCCTCTGCCAGTTCCCCGTCGAGCTTATCCATAGTGATATTAGCTCATATTGCACTGGTGGTTTATATTTAGCGAGTGACCCACCGTACGCGAGCAATAATACTCGGTTTACATCGAATTGTACATACATGCGAGTGGTGGTAGCGGTTGTTCCAGTGTCTATTGCATCATCTTCAGAAATACACCGTCGTTTTCTGGAAATTTTAATTATATATCAAAGTATGATCTTTATTTCACAAGTATGCTTAATTAAAAAAAATCAAAAAAACCCGACTGCGTAAAATACTCTTATTATAAACTAAAAAGAATAAAACAATTTACTAACTTTCATTTGATACCCATATTGCTACAGTAAGAAAAAAAATTCAACTCCCCCCCCCCTCATTCCGTCATTTGCGGGCGCCGCTTAATGGACATACATACATACATACATAAATACATACATACATACATATATACATACATACATACATACATACATACACACACACACACGCACACGCACACGCACACACATACACATATACACACATACACACATACATACATACACTCGAAAAACATAACTCTCCTTCTGTCGCAGTCGGGTAAAAAAAAATTGATTAAAAAAATAAGTAAGATATATAAGTATTTTTCCTACACACACAAGTAACTGCATAAAAAAAATAATAAACAAAAACATAATTCTACCAAAACTAAAATTTTTTTGAGGATCGAACCTAACGTCTCAAAAACTTGATTCTGTCGCCAGACCACAAAGCAACGCTGTCAATGCAGATATTAGTGAAATAAAGGTACACTAACAGCAATTGATTAACTAGTTAATTAATAAATTATAATAATTTATTACTTACCTTTGCACTTTTACCATATGTAAACCTTTATTTTTTCGGGCCCTTCTGGTTCCTCTTCTTTTTTTTAGCTCTTTATTGCCCATTTTACTAGTATTTGTTCTGTATTTTCGTGAATATACGAAGCGCGTTTGGAGACTAAAGCGACACACGTCTATTTAGCATCACGTTTAGACTGTCACTGTCGAACGCAGCGAGTAAGTGAAGGAGAACCGATTTGAAATCGCTTGGAATGGATGGCGTAACCGACAAATTATAATATTGATAAATCATGAATGAAAAGTACAAAAATATCGAAAACCCAACATCAAATAATTCAATTTTAACATGTTTAATATTCTGAGAAAACTTTTAGGTGGTTGCTCGTTTGCTTTCTTTATTTAAACCGTTTCAAACCATTTCAAAGACCTTACTTTGTGATTATTTTCTATCGAATGAAGTTATTTCTATCGTGTTTTCGTAATTTCACCGAAACAGTAAATATCTTGAAGATTTCTATGCATATTTTTTAAATACGAGAAATCGCAGTACTTTTGCTGAATATGAATTTCTTTAACTGCAATAAATCCCGACCACCCCCTTAAGAGTATAATTTTAATAATGTTATAAATGAACATAGGTGAGTACAGTCAGAGTTAAAACTATGCACATATTCTAATAACTCAAAAACTAAATATTACGTTTTGGAAGCTAAAAATATGAATAATAATATTTGCGTTTTAGGAAGATGCACAAATTATCTATCAAAACGTTTTAAATTATATATAATGTTGCAAATATTAAAAAAAAAGCCTTTCTAAATAGTTGTTAGAGCATTAACAGGTTTTGTTTTGAAATTTATGCCATTGACTGTACGTTTATATTGCTCCGTACATCTGTAAGTGTAATGAGGTAACAGGCAATATTAGAGAATATTGCGTTTGGGAATTCGGAATATGTGTTCTTTTAGGTAGCATAAGATTAGATAAAATTGTACCTTATAAACTCATGTGGTTTCACCCCCGGTATATAATTATTTATTATATTCTTTGTTATTCATGCTAACTAATACTTCTGTAAATCAAATAATTAATAGATAATAATAATAGGTAATTTGTCCCTACAATTTTCTTTAATAAACATGAAATCTACAATAAAAATATTTTTTCAAATTTTATTAGTAAAACAAGATATTAATGTACTAAGCATAAAATATTATATTAATATCTTAAAATAGTCTATATAATTATGTGGCTAGTACTGGGTATCTAGAGTTCAATTATTCTTCTATCTATAATAATATATTCTATATTATAATTGTATATAGTATCTAAAATATTGAATCGTTATCAGGTGTCTATGATAACAACGGGGACCGATGGCTTTACGTGCTCTCCGAACCACGTGTAGACAATCACTCGTCACTACATCTAAGCGTGATTGCTAGCTTTGTAAATTAATTATAATTTCGTGACTATTTTATGTTAATGCGGTAATTAGCTTTATTGTACCAATTGTGGTACGTACACAAAAATAAAAATGTCGTGTGTACGGATTACACATGTCATAAGTGAAACATCCCGTTTCAAATCACAACGATTCTAAAGAAGTTTCACTTCAAAAATAAAAATTGTCTACGTATGTAATGAAATCGTAGCAGAGGCAGTTCTATTCTCTAAACATGAATCAGTGGAATTTTCATTAATTACGTTAGTAAAACTGTATTTACTACATATCAGTGAATTTCAATAACCAGATAGTGAAGACTCACTAATAACCATACACATATTCAATGACCAGATCAGAGGACTCTGATATTAACATATTCATACATTGAATAGTCACTAATTCTGCGTGGTACGATTCTCACTTCGATATAAAGTGAATATTCACTTAAAACTAGTGAAACTCCACTGATTAATATTTAGAGAATGAACTGTTGAATATTTTATGAAATAATAATTATTATTACGTTCGTTACTTCCAAACAACAAATCATTTGTCTGTTTGTGTGAATGTGCAAGTCTTTAAAAACGCTGTAGCCATTGATGAGTCTTAGTCAGTATATATTATAAAACAAAATCCGCCGCAGCATCTGTTTATCTGTCTGTTCGCGATTAACCCAAAAACTGCTGTATGGATTTTCATGCGGTTTTCACCAATGAATAGAGTGATTAATGAGGAAAGTTTACGTACATAGCTTAAAATACATAGCCCGGATGCAACCGGGTCGGGCTGCTAGTATATTATATAAATACATGGGCATAACTTACGCTATCGAGTATCAGTGATATTGATAATCAGTAAACTCGAGTAACTAAAGCTCCTGGTCAGCTAGTTATGAAAATAGACTAATGTTAACTGTATATAACTTTAATAATATCTTACGTAATATTTTCTAACTGTTCTTTTTTAAACTGTGTAAATTAACTAAATTTTATAAGTAAATGTTCAATATCATCTTAACAGATTAATTGTATTTCGTAATTTGCTAAAAAAATATCCGAAATAAAGTTTTAATTAAGCGATTAAAAAGAATAACTTAAAAAATACCCAATAGTCAGCAGAGGACAATCAGTTTAAAAACTTATAATGATTTCGCTACTTCTCTGCCAAAAAAATATCGGCAAGCAAATAAATACTTTCTAATTAGGAACACTGTTAATAAACAATATCGAATATCAAATATCATAGTCTAATTGATCACGATAGTTACGTTTTTTAACTTTTTTTATTATACGAATAACACTAATTTATATTTTTAATATTTTTAATTGGCTTCGTATTCAGGTTTTATTTGGGCAATCACATTTTTGGAATAATCATAAGTAAATAATTAAACGTCAAACTATTATTTATATGATGAAAATTCTATGCCGAAGAAACATAAATCATAAATATAAACACCCACATAACAATAAACCTCTGTATGTGTTATACAAATTGAACTGACTGGCCCGTGGCGCAGTTGGCAGTGGCTTTGTTTTCTGCTCCAGGGTCGTGGGTTCGATTCCCGCCCTGAGTGTGGGTGTATTATGTATTTATTTATATATGTTTTACCTATTTATATGTATATTTATTAAAAAAAATGTATATCAGTCAACTGTTACCTAAAACACAGGCATTAAGTTGCCTACCTTAAGAACAGACGACCGTGTGTGTGTGTGTGTGTGTGTGGTTAAACATATTTAAATATTTGTTATGAGCCCGCGATCGGTACAGTAACAATCCGTTGCTGTAACTTGCGCGAACCCATCGTGAAATACTCATCAATACATAAAAAATCATACATATAATAATACGTGTCATATAGGTATATAAAATAAAAGAATTACTCATATAAAATCTAGTTTATCTATCAAACAAGAAGCCTGTTAAACGCTGCTGCTATTTCAATCGTGTGGAATTTATTATAGAGATTTTTTGTTATAAATTCATAATTCCATTATTCTATTATCAGTTAATTATCACATAATCCAGTCCATTTAGGCATTTTAAAATCTTTTCTCAGCGTTCTACTCCGAAAACGGTTAATTTTACAGAAATATGGGAGAGGAATTTTTTATAGATAATTTTACGACAAACAATTTTTATAATGACCTCAGAGTAAATAGGTCGCGAGATATTCGTGAAAAACTGATTTTCGTGACATTTTGATCTTTATCATTTTTTTAGCCGGTACGATATCAAAGTTCATTCTTCACATCTTCATCATATTCTGGGATTAGAGATAACGTATGCATCTGTATCAGTCTTGTCATATAAAATATCTCTAATCTCAGTGTGCCTTTTGGCATAGGCCTCCTCTAACAGTTTCCACTGTGGTCTATCCTGAGTAATTCGTCTCCACTTTGGGCCAGCAGTCATTTTGATGTCATCCTCCCATCTTATACACTGTCTTCCACGGCTTCTCTTCCCATCTCTTGGGTACCACTCGGAAACTGCCTTGCACCATTTTCCTTGTTTGTCACGCATCATATTATGTCCGGTCCACCTCCACTTTTGCTGGTCAACACGTAGTAGGATATCAGTTAATTTAGTTTTTATCCTGAGGTCAGTATTTCTGACTCTTTCTTGACGTTTTGTCTCTACTATGCTGCGCTCCATCGCTCTTTGGCATTTGGCAAGTTTGTCTCTTAGTGAATTGGTGAGTGCCCATGTTTCACACCCGTAAGTTAGGCATGGAAGGATGCATGTGTTAAAAGTTTTTCTTTTCAGTGCTATGCCCAGGTCCTGTGACTTCATGATTTCCTTAAGTGACCAAAACTTCTTCCAACCAGTGGCGATCCTTGCATTTATCTCCTTTGTTGTTATGTCTTTTGGAGAGATGAGCTGGCCTAGGTAGTTATATTCATTTACAAATTCTAGGATTACTCCGCTCACGGTTATATCCACCTTAATTGAATTGGTCATTATCTTGGTCTTGGTAAGGTTCATTTTCAGCCCAACCTTCTCACTTTCCTTGTTAAGGCTTTGTATCATCTTCTCTAGGATATCTGGCTTCTCTTCAAAAAGAAACAAATCATCCGCAAATTTGAGATGGTTCAGCTTGGATCAATTTATATTCAGACCGAAGTCCTCGCAGTTTAGTTTGCGAAAGATGTTTTCAAGCACTGCCGAGAACAATTTTGGTGATAAGGGGTCACCCTGTCAGACGCCTCTTCTTATTGGGAAATCTTTTCCCATTGTTCCCAACTGTATACTGGCCTGACTGTGCGCATAGATATTTTTGACAATGATAGTGTAGATCGTAGGTATCCTTTGGTGTTCTAGAGTATCCCATATGTAGTTGTGGCTCAAGCTGTCAAAGGCTTTGGCGTAATCAATGAATGCGATATAGACATTCTTGTTATATTCATTGTATTTCTCTAGTATTTGTTTAACAGTTTGAATGTGGTCTATCGTAGAGAAGCCCCTCCTAAATCGAGCTTGCTCCACTGGTTGCTGTTCGTCTAAAATTGGGCTCAACCTATCCAATATGATTTTTGCGAGAACTTTATAGACCTTTGACATGAGGCTTATTGGTCTATAGTTTTCGATGTCTTCTTTATCGCCTTTTTTGTGTATTAGGATGATCTGGGATTTTGCCCATTGTTTCGAGATGCTGCCGCTTGTCAAAATGCTATTAAATATGTTTGTAAGAATGGGGGTTAGCTCTGCCTCTGTTCCTTTCATCAGCTCCTTAGAAATATGGTCTGGTCCAGGCGATTTCTCAATTTGCTGGCTCTTTATGGCTTTTTCGACCTCACATGGTAATATTTCTGGGATAGGGTCGGTTTTGGTTATATGAGTTGTTAGGTTGTGGGTGTTTACAGTATATTTATCTGTGTTTCTGTCCTGGTCTGCATAGAGTTGGGTAAAGAAGTGAGTAGCTAATTCTTTAATATTAGTCCTGTTTGTGATTGGCTTTCCTTTTCGCTTTAGTTTTGGTATCCAACATTTTCCTGTTTCACGTAGTTCCTTTAAAGCCTTCTTAGTACCTCCAGTTCTTTGTATATGGGATTCCAGTGTTTTTAGCCGTTTGGTTTTACGATCCTTTCTGATGCTTTCTTTGATTTTCTTGCTGATTTCTGCTATCTTCTTGATGTTTTCTTTTTTAGATTGTTGTGTTATATACTCTTTTCTCTTATGAATAAGTTGTAGAGTTTCATCACTTAGCTGGTATTTCTGAGTCTTCTGATATTCGTTTGCAGTGCAGTAATTTTTGAGATGTTTTTCCAGGATTTCGTACTTCTGTATTGGATCTTTCGTATCGTTTATTTGTTTTATAATCCCTTGATAGTTGGTTTAACCTTGATTGTAGGGTACCCTTGATTGTTTGTGTACATTTAGTTTTATGTGTTTTCGTGATCGTTTTTCTGGAGCCATCTTAAATGAACTTCGCACCATACGATGGTTTGTGTTGAAGTTCAGTTTGGTTATGACATTTATGTCCGTGAAAACTTTTGTGTGGTCGGTTATTATATAGTCTATCTCATTCTTGTATGTTCCATCTGGAGATATCCAGGTCCATTTACTGTTGGGTTTTTTCTTAAATATGGAGTTAAGTATTACTAAATTATGTTCCATAAGAAATTCCACCAGCCTCTGTCCGTTGCGACTCCTCTTCCCGTGACCAAACGTCCCCAAAATATATTCGTCGGGGTTTAGTCTTGCTCCTACTTGTGCATTAAAATCACCCATTAAGATAATGTAATTGTCCATATATTTTTGTATTGTTAGTGCTAGATCTTCATAGAATAAATCTAAGATCTGCTTGAAGAAGTTCTGCTTGTTCAGTAGGTAGACTTGTATTATTGACCACGTCTTTTTATAGTTCGGTAGTTTCATATTGAGTATTGCTAGTCTATCAGAAATGATTCTCCAATGATTTCTTGAATATATTGTCTCAGGCGTCGTTTAATTAGGAAACCAACTCCATACTGTCCTGCAATTTTACCTTTTTGGTATAGTATGTAGTCTGTGTATTCCTCTATCTTTTCATCTAGTCTCCGCATTTCACTTACGCCTAAAATATCGTACTTTATGTTCTCTAGGGCATTTTCAAGCTCGAGCAAGTTTTCATAGGTCCGGAGGGCTCTCATGTTCAATATAGCTATGTTATATACTTTGCATCGTTTTGTTAGAGGGTGACGGTCTAAATCTCCCGCGGGGACCAGCCATGGTGGGAGATGATTTATTCGTTGTGGTTTGTTTCGTTGTATTGAATATCCGGTTTTTAGTGCGTGAGTTTCTATAAGTTTTCTTGTCTGACAGTGAGTAAGATCTTTCGCGCATGAACTAAAATGCATCTTTCCTTTTGATTTTATTAAGGGTCTTGTTTGGATTACCTGGACTTGGTGATTCAGATCTTTTTATTTTTTCGTTATCATTTTTGTATCTTTTTACTTGCAAAACTGATTTTGGCAAGTCTTGAGTGATATAAGAGTTGGGCTTCATTTTTCGTTTGTTTTTAAGTATATGAATTTTTTCTGCAGTGTAGTAGTAGCTAGTAAATTTGGTCTAATTTTGCCCGTTTTGTCACCTTTTTTTTCCCAGTCTTTGCAATCTATCGATCTCCCCTTTTTCAATATGTAACGAGCGTATTCAGATCGTCGTGATTTTCTTGCTCCGTTTCTGGGAGCCCATGGAGAATGACATTGTTTCTCTTACTGTTTGCTTCGAGGTTTTGTATTTTTTGTGTTAAATTTTTCGACTTCATCTTTTAATTTTACGTTTTCTTCTATTATTGGTTGCAATTTTTCGTCCTTTTGTAGGACAGCAGCAGTAATGTTTTCGGTTATGGTTTTTGTTTGGAGATTTAAATGTTCCGTCATTTTTGACAGAAGTAGCGACATCTCTGGTGACATGTCGTCATGTTATTGCCGTGAGACAGAACGTAAATTAATTTCGGATCAAAGAATTTATATACAAACTGGAATGCTCACGTGCACTCAAAAAACGTTCCTACGGCCGGGATTGCATCTCTTTCTACCATGGATTCAAGGCACCTCTCGTAAGAAAGAGACAAAATACCAGTACTCAACGAAATGCTCAGAACGATTTTTCACTTTACATGTTATAAGCCAAAGTCAATTTTATATCAAATATTTCAAGGTGCATATTTGAATATACAATTTTATTAAGTAAGCGTTCCAGTTATGATATAAATTCCTTGTTTCGGATATATTATTTCTGAACGTAGCTGTATCAGTTTGTTGTGTTGGCAGCACTGCGATTTCGTCCATGGTAGTGTTTGTCAGTGTATGACAAATTGACAGCCTTCAAAATACACGAGTCGAACTGAATTATCGGAATTAAATCACTTTTTTTTCTTGATTATTACGTATTTCAGTCGTTTTTCAATAAACACATGCGCAAAGAAGATTCCGAGTAGTAGTAGATGAAATCCTATATATACTATAAATAAATAGTTAAACTCACGAAGCAATTACAAAGAGGAGGTGTTGTAATCAATGTAGTCTAGCGTCCACCAATGTAGTCCACACATCAAACCGTAGTAGATCTACTTACCACCAGTTGTCGCTTTCGTCAGTACAGCTGTCGTTGCCGGACAATTATGTTGCTCTCTAGTCTAGTCAATAAGTTCAAAAACGTGTTAAATAGAAATAAAGCTCCTAAAAATATGTGCCATAGCTCATTGGATTCGGAATGACGTCTAGAAAAATGTTTTTTAAGGGTATATTAGCACATAAAAAATTGCGATTGTTATTAACAAAAAAAGAAAAAAAAACAAGGTATTTAGTTTTTCGTTACTAACTTTTAAAATAATAATATTTAAGAAATTTTGAAAAAAGATCCTGAAAGAGGAGAAAATTTCCAATAAAAAAGTCCCAACTCCCGGAACTCTATCTATATTATTTATAATTTTTTTTAACGCTGGAATTAGAGCTCCGCGAGGGCGTTACGGCATAGACGCGCCGCCTAAAAAGCCGGTATATCACCTAAAATATTTTTTTTTAAAATATTAAATAACAATTTAAAAATTTGAATAAATTACAGTATAATCTAGACACTTGAACGAAAAAAACCTCGGTGAAAAAAAAATTTTTGTCGATTTTTCAAAAAGTTACACCATTGTTAATTAACTAATTTTTTTCCAATCTCTGTTTTTATAAATTACGGTATAAAAGTTTAAATAATTGGTCTAAAAATATTTCACTTCGTGGAGCTCTTTTTGTTTAGGTACTTAATAAAGTTATGCAAAAAATTTTTATTAAAGTTAATTATTTTGTTAATTATAATTTTTTTAAACTAACTAAAAATTAAATTTCTATAAAATGTTATCAAAAAATTTTTTTTTGGTAATATATTATTATTGCTGTTTTCGCACTTGATATAGGTATTAATTAAAATTGGAAAAAAAAATTTTACGTCATTTTTTAAGAAACTTTTTATAAAAAAATAGACTATGTAGGGATTTTTAAAAAAATTTTTTTTACTATCTTATAGCATAGGTGAAATGGTGATTTTTTTAACAAAAATTTTTTCTTAAATATTTTTTTTTTTATATTTTATAATCGTTTTTTTATATTTCAATTGTTTAAAAAATTAGTTAAGAAATCATTTTATTCTTAAAAATCATCATTTACCCTTTTCAATGGAATAACAGAGAAAAATTTTTTTTTTATAAATAATTTAATTGTTTATTAACTTAACAATTTGTTATTAACAAATAATATTAACCGTTATATTTTTTTTCGAAAACTTCAAAAAATTACAAAAACAACCATATATAACAAAGTTAAGAAAATTTTTTTTTGTATTTTTTTTTACAAAAAATTGTAAAAAATACAAAAAAAAAAATTTTATATATGGTTGTTTTTGTAATTTTTTGAAGTTTTCGAAAAAAAATATAACGGTTAATATTATTTGTTAATAACAAATTGTTAAGTTAATAAACAATTAAATTATTTATATAAAAAAAAAAATTCTCTGTTATTCCATTGAAAAGGGTAAATGATGATTTTTAAGAATAAAATAATTTCTTAACTAATTTTTTAAACAATTGAAATATAAAAAAAAAACGATTATAAAATATAAAAAAAATATTTAAGAAAAAATTTTTGTTAAAAAAATCACCATTTCACCTATGCTATAAGATAGTAAAATTTTTTTTTTTAAAAATCCCTAAATAGTCTATTTTTTTATAAAAAATTTCTTAAAAAATGACGTAAAATTTTTTTTTCCAATTTTAATTAATACCTATATCAAGTGCGAAAACAGCAATAATAATATATTACCAAAAAAAAATTTTTTTGATAACATTTTATAGAAATTAAATTTTTAGTTAGTTTAAAAAAATTATAATTAACAAAATAATTAACTTTAATAAAAATTTTTTGCATAACTTTATTAAGTACCTAAACAAAAAGAGCTCCACGAAGCGAAATATTTTTAGACCAATTATTTAAACTTTTATACCGTAATTTATAAAAACAGAGATTGGAAAAAAATTTGTTTATTAACAATGGTGTAACTTTTTGAAAAATCGACAAAAAATTTTTTTTTCACCGAGGTTTTTTTCGTTCAAGTGTCTAGATTATACTGTAATTTATTCAAATTTTTAAATTGTTATTTAATATTTTAAAAAAAATATTTTAGGTGATATACCGGCTTTTTAGGCGGCGCGTCTATGCCGTAACGCCCTCGCGGAGCTCTAATTCCAGCGTTAAAAAAAAATTATAAATAATATAGATAGAGTTCCGGGAGTTGGTACTTTTTTATTGGAAATTTTCTCCTCTTTCAGGATCTTTTTTCAAAATTCCTTAAATATTATTATTTTAAAAGTTAGTAACGAAAAACTAAATACCTTGTTTTTTTTTCTTTTTTTGTTAATAACAATCGCAATTTTTTATGTGCTAATATACCCTTAAAAAACATTTTTCTAGACGTCATTCCGAATCCAATGAGCTATGGCACATATTTTTAGGAGCTTTATTTCTATTTAACACGTTTTTGAACTTATTGACTAGACTACTCGTGACTAACTCCTTTTTATATATTTAAAAAATATTCTCGACCCGCGCACGTTATGGACATGAAGTGCTGTGTTGTATCGTGTAGAAGTTACACGAACAAATCAAAATCAAATGGAATAAACATATCTTTCTACTCGTAAGTAATATTTAAATTAAATATATTATTTATTTTGTCTAGAAAGTTCGTTGATTACCACGCCTCTATCGGCAAGTAGCAAAACTACTGGTCTAGCCAGGGCCGTACTTAGAATTGAAATTTATCTCTACAATACGATCCCAGATACTGTTCAAAAGCTTTCAATTAACAAAGTTTAAAAAAAAATTGTCAATGAGTGTATGTGGTGAAGGTTATTACAAAATAATTATTGAAGATAGCTCATTCACTCAGCGAATAACCGTCAACTGCCCGTCTCGACTACTAGTTGACAAGAGTTTACAAGTTAACCACAATAACTGCAAGCGCCCGTGTCATGCAATGGTCGCCATGGCTATATTGGGAAAAGGTTTACCAATTTTGGTGTCTTTTTTTTAATCACTCCGATGATAAAAACTTTATTGCATATGCAAAAGCAAACTGACTTTTAGTACGCAATTATCGACCAAAAGGTCGATAAATGCGTATTGAGAAAAATCTCAAATCGATATTACACATGGCTACATAATATCAAGCTTTAATTTTCCAGCACAGGATGACGACCTCTCATTGTACTAAAATCCTACAAAGCAAAATCAGCTTATCAATACAATAGTAAATCATGATAATATTATATAGCAGTGTGTGCCATCCAACTTCAAATTATATATATGCTTAACTAAAAAATTCTGAGTACGGCCCTGGCAGACACCTAGTGACATATAGTAGAACAATTATAACGTCTGTCAATTTAGTCAATTACTTGTTTTAGCTACTGGTCGCTAGATGGCTTGCCGCTATTTGAAGCCCCTCGCACCCCCGCGCATTATATGAATAAAGTTTCTTATGGCACCCCCTCTTTGTAATTATCACTTATCCAAAGTTATATTTTTGTGCCGTTTGCAGTCGAAACACTTGGACCTTGGAGTAGCAGTGCTAAAAATTTTCTAAAAGAATTAACCCCACGACTCATAGCCTCCACTGGTGACAAGAGGGCTGGTGCATTTTTTGCCCAAAGAATCGGAATTGCGATTCAACGGGGAAATGCTGCTAGTATTCTTGGCACCATTCCACGCGGACATGATTTATACCAAAACTGTTTGTAAATAATTATTTTAAGTTATGAATTGTAAATATGTATAATATTGTAAAATTTCTGTAATAAATTTAGTTATATTCTAAAAAAAAAAAAACTTTGTAATTGCTTCGTGGTTAAACTAAATAAATCAAATATCAAATTTTGAATGCTACAAAATGTGGCTCTCGCAGGGTTTTGAGCTTGCAGCTCTTGAGCGATATACGAAATTCAATTCGCGTTAGCAGCCACTGCGCTAGCAATCTCTAAGAACTTTGAGTGAAATTATGTATCACTATATTATAAAAGTTTGCAGTTATTGTATGATGTATTCTATAGTGAGTAGGTAATTCGAATATAAATATGTCCGAACGCAAACACAGTCAAACACTTATAGTTTTATAATTTAACACACTTATGTCTTTTCAGTCTTAAAATTTAAATCAAATCAATCACACACTGTAACGTCCCGTAATACTTTTATTTGACACTCGTTCTCAAAAAGTTAAATTTGATGAACTAATGAACGTTATCAAGTCAATAATATTACACTAAATCTACAATAAATACCGATATAATTAAGGATTTACAGTAGTACCAGTCTTTAATAACTTAATAAACACAACAGATATACTTCTCGTTATTTTTAATCACTACTTTTTTATTTATATTTATAATATTTTTCCTTACAGTAGCCATAACAATAAATAGGTACATAATAGAAATTTCAAGTCTAAGTCTGCTACACTTTCAAAAATACGACATAAAATTCGAGATACTGTGGCAGGTGAACGGACAACGGAATCTTAGTATTAGGGTTACTTTATAACTCAAAAAAGGTTCAATACGGTTCCGTACATACCATGTCTAGCGTGTTCAAACGAACAAACCGTTCTCTTTTCTTAAAACTATTAAATAAAAAAAAATTCACTTATACTACAAGCACTTCTACTTATAAATACACTTTACTTCGCTTGTAGTAACTCGTTTAAATGAATATACGATGACTGTTTAAGCTGATAGGATCTTGATTTAAGAGACTTTCGGTCCCAAGCACTACATTAAGTGTTATTTCGTACTCTCCGCTCTAATATATTAGCGCTTAAACTGCTACGGTAAATAGATGGCAAGAGATTTAACCATATTACGGCCTAAGATCTCACTGAAGTTGATGAAAATTAATATTTTCTTTTACCTGACTCAATTATAGGACTGAGAATAATTGTCTGACCGTAATTAACTATAATAATTTTACTTAAGGTATTTTTATTTAAAAGGTATAATAAATATTTAGTTTAAGTTTAGAATATTTTTCAACGTATTACGCATTTTGATAAGAATTAATAACTCTACTAATTGAACTATCACAACATAGAATATAAATTAGAATGTCTGGAGTTCCGTTTCATTGCGAGTTGGTGGATATGCTTAAATTATTTCTCGATACATGCAAGCTAAGTTACAATGTTTTTACTCTCCATAACAAATGAGTAACGCCATTTAGCAATTGTAAGTTGAGCAGTCCCTTTTCTTTTTTGTTTTTTTTTTTTTGTTTTGGCGGGAAAAATTGTACCTGAACGCACACCCCGTCATCCGGGGAGACAACGGGGTAGTGTGGGGCCCTCACCCACTTAAATAAACCGCCGTGCGCCCTCACCCGCCTTTACAAGGCAGACCGCCCTTACACCGCGTACGTTGCTCCGTCGCCCGCAGGCGGCAATCTCTCCTGTGCGACACCCCGTGCACTCGGGCATCGCACCTTCGCGGTAGGCTGTTTCGGCGGACGGTGGGCAATCCCCGACCCTACCGTCTGCAGCCTCGACTAGGGCGGCATCAGGCGCATGTGAGCGCGTCTGCGCCGCCCCGCGCGCCGGCTGCGAATTGGGTCCGAAAGGAGTGAGTCCTCCCGGGCCCTCTCCGCTGCCTCCTTCTGCAAGATGACGTTCTCGCAGAAGTTGGCGACCGCGGTCCAGGCCCTATCACCGCCGACCATCGCTCGCGCAACGGCCGATAGCGACAGGTCCTCTCCAATGACTGCAGCGAGATCTCGGCGCTGCTCAACCCAGGCGGGGCACGATTCGAGCGTCTGTTGCGCCGAGTCCTCGCTGCAGTCGCAGTGGTGGCAACCCGGAGTCGTCTCCCTCCTTGCGACGCAAGTACTTGCCAAAGCAGCCGTGCCCTGACAACACTTGCACGAGTCGGAAGGTGAGGACTCCGTGCTGCCGCACTGCCCACTCCATCAATATCGGCTGAAGCGCCCCTACCGACCACAGTACTGTCAACCGTTATCGAGGCACCGGCGGGTGGCCCATGTCGAGGCCCATGGAAGAGCAGGGCCTTAGACTTGTTAAGGGCCACCCTAAGCCCCAGTGCCTCGATCCTCCTGACCACCTCCGCGGTACCTGAGGTGGCCAGGGATACCCCCTCCTCGAAAGTCCCGCCCCGGGCTGTGACCAGTGTGTCATCGGCATAACAGATTATGCCCAGCCCAGGGGGGAGCCGGCCACGGAGGACCCAGTCGTAACCGATGTCCCACAGGAGCGGTCCGAGAACAGAACCCTGTGGGACACCGCACGACATGGGCCTCCTGACAACGTCCCCTTCCCGGTTGATGAAGAGGACGTTGCGGCCGTCGAGGTAGTCTGCCACCAGCCGCCTTAAGTAGAGGGGCACTCCATGGAACCGGAGTGCCTACGTGATGCAGCTGAATGGCAGACTATTGAATGCGTTGGCGATGTCGAGAGACACCGCCAACAGCACTCCCTTCGAGGCGACGGCCTCCGAAGCCACGGCCTTCAGACGCAGAATGGCATCGACCGTCGACCGACCAGCCTGAAACCCGAACTGGGCGTCGGACAGGTCGGGGCCGACCCGCGTGAGATGCTGGACGATGTGAGCAGCGACTACCCTCTCCAACAATTTGCCCACCTCTTCCAGCAGCACGATGGGTCTGAAAGCCGTGACTGATTGCGGAGGCCGTCCCGGCTTCGGCAAGTTGAGCAGTCCTAGCTCGGATTTAAATCTGCGATCTTTCGGTTAAAATATCTAATTGTCTTGAAACAAAATCCTAAGTTATCATCGGAATATTTTTATAAATATTTTAAAAATAAATCATTAATTTTAATAAGTATTTACATTATTAAGTAGATAAATAAAAATGTTACACTGGGTAACATGAAAATTTTGTTAGGAAAATTAAAAAAAACATCAATTAAATTATACAAGAACAAGCTCTGTACTTTATAAATAATATACCTACAAAAAAAAAAACTTTTATATGAATTTATAAAATAATAAAGTTTATAAAATAGCCAAAAATTCTACAAATTTAAACATAAAAAAAAACAATTAAAATACACTTAAGGCAGTCACTTTGTGACTGATTTTTATACATTTAAAAGTAATAGTGCGGATTTCGAAAGAAATTCCTGGTAAGTTCTATATCCTATACTATACCAGTAGAGTGTTGAAGGTTAGCCGAGAGCTGAGCAGCAATTATATGAAATGGTGGAATATGAAGAGTAATGGAAATTTTTGAGAAAAATATCGATTTTTAGAGTCGATAATTGCTTAAATAATAAAAATAATAATTGCTTAAAATAGTAATATTATACGCTAATGTGGGTTTAAACAGTACGATGGTATAATCCATCCATCCAGTAATTATTTTTGCGATCTATCATAGGGTTATAAAAAACATAAAAATGTTTCATTTTATCAATTTAATAAAATATAGATCTCTCGTTTAAAATAAAGTGTTAAATATGTGGTAATATGTGTTAAAGTGTTTAATAAGTTCTCGTTTAAAATATGTGTTAGTACACAACTAGCATACGAGAGCTTCAACGCGAGTTTGTCGTAGGACTGTTGATAAAAATAATATCGATATATCGAAATATCGATATTATTATTTAGAAATAGCGATATATCGATAGTTTGATATTAAAATGTAGAATATTTTGATATAATATGATAGTCGATATTTTTTTAAGTAAATTTTTATTTTTAATCAACTTACGGCGAGTTGCACGAAACCGTCGCTAATTTTCCGTTAGTTAAGTTGCAATTAATCTTAAAATTATTTGATCTCATGATTAATTTAAAGCTCTTGGAATTAATCATCCGTTAGATAGGTCTTAAATTAAACTAATTTTTTTTGTTAACTTAATCAGATGTACGTTTTGTGCAACAGATAATCACGATTCTTGTGATTAAATTAGTTTAATAAACACTTAAATTTTAAACTTTTTTCGTGCAACTCGGCGTTAATCGCTTTAAGCTTAATCTACTGTCCTTCATTTATGTTTTTTCCATTTCCCTAGTTTATTTATTATCTTTTTATGCTAAAACGGCCGAATATTTCAAGGTCATCAAACGCGTTAAAATTTTGGATCGAAAGTAGACAGATCAGAAATAGTTGTTAGATATTTAATTTCTTCTGCTACATCAATAGCATTTGAACGAGGTGCTTCTAGAATAGTTTTTTTAGTGCTTAATAATCGTAGTAGTCAAACAGCTGAACATATAAAAAAAACGAGTATTGAAAAAAAAATCTTACTGAAAAATATTGCTACACGGATTGTCTTATATTAATTAAACAATAATTACTAACCTAACATTTTTACTCATTTATAATTTAATTTGTTTAATAAATATAATGAACTATAAAATATAAACTGTTTAAATCATGTTTTGGGCCTTACGATTATTATTTTTAAATAAAGCTGATACATGTATATCGAAATATCAACATTTTTGACGTGATAACGTCTTATATATCGATGAACGCCATCTGCACACACGAAAAACCATGACACATTGTTACGTTCCGCGAGCGAGAACGCGGAACAAACGATAGAGAGGCACGATCGGTCTAAGCGTTCGGCTTGTAACGCATCTATCTCCCTTCCACTCCATCGGCAGATGCGTCCGAGTAGAAGAGAAAAAAAAAATTAAAATAACGAGTGCTAATAAATGTTAATTTAACGAAAAAAAATGTAATTATTAGTTGAATCCTTCTTTGTATTATACAAAATAATGATTATTTTGTGATAATAATTCAATTAAATTCATAAAAGTATGCAATTTTTCATCAATGTTTTCTTATAACTTTATCACGTAAAATTGTCGTCCGTCCACCGACTTTACAGACAACCAATTTTTTGTTTCGATATATCAAGCTCCTATATTTATATATTAAAAAATCCGATATTAAAAAATATATCAATAGTCCTAGTTTGCCAACGTTACGGCTGGTCGACGAAACGTCTCAGTTCCAAAAGGTAGTATCCCATTCTCATTGCGCATGGATTATATATAGTTTTTTTTTAAAGTTTAGAACATAAAAGGTGTAGTCAATAAAAAAAGTACACGATAATATCATATTTCAATAATATCAGATTTTAATAGTCACACACACACACGAATATTCACACACAGTCACATCATGAAACATTTTGTAAGTTACATCCTTTTTATTGAATAGGAGGATAACGTAGAAGGGATTATTAATATTAGTCTAGAATAATGAAACTGTCGCATCTACCAAACAAACTCATCACCTATATATAAGTATAAATAAGGTTGCTATGAGTAATTTTAAATACACCATATTACTTTTATGTAAGTGAATCTAAAAATTAGTTTACTGCAAGTTTTTTAAAAACCTTACCCCTGTTTTAGACCATTTTGTCATATAATTAGCACAAATGATTTTAATGGATGAAATAAAAATTAACTATACTGTTCGGTACCAGCCTGTAAACAAACCACTGCTGAGCGAAGTCCTCTTCGCCATATAGAAGAGCTTGAGCTTAATGTACCACGCTGCTCCACAGCGGGTTGGCGGATAATTTCTCTACCATGAGTAACGATCGTTATCAGTAGTCTATGATAACAACCGGGACCGACGGCTTTACGTGCTCTCAGAGGCACGGTGGGGAGACCCACAAGATAATACACCCAGACCGGAAACAAATATTTGTACAAATACAAATATCTATCCTGAGCGGGAATCGAACCCACGACCGTGTAGTTTGAGGCGACTATTCGCACCATTACACCAGATCGGTCGTAAAAAAATAAAACAAGACGTGCAAGTCGGACTCGCCCATAAAAGGTTCCGTAACAGCAAGTAACATCATATAAAAGTTCTTGTAGTTCGTTGTAACTTTGATCGATGTTCTAATAATAGTGTATAAAAAAAAAAAAACTAATTTCTAGATTTCGTTCAAACCAATTATTGGTGAAAGTTTGCATGGTAATGTACATCATATATTTTTTTTTTAGTTTTATCATTCTCTTACTTTAGAAATTACAGACATTTTACCACTTTGGAAGTGTCTCTCGCGCAAACTTTTCAGTTTAGAAAAAAATGATGTAAGAAACCTCAATATCATTTTTAAAGATCTATCTATAGATAACCCACACGTATGGGTTTGATAAAAAAAAATTGAGTTTCAGTTCTAAGTATGGGGAACCCCCAAAATTTTTTTTTTCTATTTTTGTGTAAAAATCTTAATGCGGCTTACATAATACATCTACTTACCAAGTTTCAACAGTGTAGTTCTTATAGTTTTGAAAAAAAGTGGCTGTGACATACGGACGGACAAACAGACAGACATGACGAATCCATAAGGGTTCCGTTTTTTGCCATTTGACTACGGAACCCTGAAAAGGAACACTAACAACGAACAAATAAGTTTGACTTTTCACATACCGATTGTAAAAAAAAACTATTTATAGGCGAACGTTTTTTTTTTGTACTTGAAATTAGAATTGCTGTATATACTCGGCATTCTGAGTTAGAAAGAAAAAAGTAATAAAAATAGAATTAACATGTATTTATCGTATATTAAGTTTTAAGAATATGTGATAATTATGTTTGTGCATATTTTATGAAAATACTTACAAGCCTTACGATAAGCGTAACGAACTATTTTTTTTAAACTAAATCATTTGTTTCCATGATTTTTACGAGTAAGACAAAAATAAATGATTGATTGTGTTTTTAACATATATTAATAAATAGTTTTTATGCGTGCAGTATAATTCCTCGCCATTAGGATATGATGTATTTTTTCTTTTAACTTTGTAGTTAATCTACTTTTGTCCACTTCTTTTGTCAGTTTTCACTTAGCAGAAAGTAGCTGCAGATGTTAAGCATGGTATACTTCTACTAGTATTTCATTATTTGTTACGATACCTTTGTCATTTATTTCAATTAAAGAGGCGAATGCAAAATTATCGAAGGTCTCAAAATTAGGGTTTACTTTTTTCAGGAACATTTCTTACAACTTAAGCATTGCCACATCTGTAAAAATTATCGACAATTTTTTTTTTGACTATTGAGTTTATATAAATATTAATTATTAGTTGTTAATATTTAAACGTAGTAAATACTAATGTATATATAACATATATTAGTATGTGATAAGTAATAGCGTATTAACTAGGCAAGGTTGTTATTTTTATGTGATTTTCTCTTCTCTTTTCTAACGTCGTTACTCAAAATAAATGCTTACAATAAATTTTGTTTGACTGAAGTGGTTTCGAGGAAATAAAGACTAAATACTTCATCTCGACGCATCAACCGTGACTCGGGGCGTCACGGTTGCATGCGCGAGCGATCCCGTGGTGTCCCACTACGACGATAAGGGCACCGCAGTATTTTAGTGGGTATTCTGATTTCTCAGTCAGCGAGTCCCACATACCTGTCACCTTCAGATAGCGGGATGCGTAAACGCATTTCACAGCGATAAAAAAAGGCTGGTACATATATGTAAAATAATTCTTTCACTATTCGAAAATATCACTTAAATTTAATATTAAGTAACTTAACATTTTAATTGAACATCACGCTACGACTATCGTAGCGGTTATAGATAATAATAGATCACAGAATAAGCGCATGTAGAACTGTGAGGGAGCATTACTAATTTTGACCTCGAATAGTGTCATCCCATACCACTGACATAATCACGACAAATATCTAAATGGTCCTAATAATAATTGTTGTGGCGTCATTGCTATGACGACCACCCATAAGACATACGTAAACTAATATTCCTATAATGAAGCTATATTTTCTTTAGGATAATGCTACATTTGCTTTATTGTGGTAAAATTTCATGCAGAATTTATGTTAACTGTTGAATAAACAGAAAACTATTAATTTGTCTGTAGAAAAATTAGTTACTTGAAGATATAGGATCAGAGATAAAAATACATAAGTTTTATGTTTACATTTTAAAATGAATAAAAAAAAATTAAACTATAAAAAAAAACTTTGTAGCTTTTCTAGAGATAATTAAATTTTTCACAGACCTTATAATTACAATTAAAAGTAGTAGTAAGTAGATATTTTAGTTGTACATCTGTTCATGTGCAAAGTTTTTTTAATAAAAGGTTTTTGTTTTGATATAACTCATAGGACGCTAGAACTTCAACATCTTAGTTCTTAATCTGCGCCTAAATAGTTTTGATACTCGTACCCAATTCCTATTTCATCAAATTAAGCTAGCAATTAAGCCTAATTTAAGTGAAATAATAATACTATATCGTTTTTTCGCAGTTGGGACTCTTAAGACAATTGGAGGGAGCCGACAGTGTTCCTATCGAAAGAAACGTGAGGCCCACCCAGCGACATCCACCAGGACACTCCGTTATTTACGTGAAACAGTACAAGTCGAAACTGTGACAATTTTATTGGGATCGAAATAAATTATTGCTATATACAATTTGTTTTATACTTTATTTCTTTTATTGACATTTATTCTTTTCCATTTATGTTTTTTTTTTTTGCTTTTTGTGTCATGATTTTATATCTCTACTTAGCAAAGCTCTTTATTTCCTATTAAGTGCCACTTCACTATGATTACCGGATAAATTTCTTTTATTTCTTCTGAGACTTTTTGGCGTTAGCGAGCCTCATCTACTTCTTGGTTCTATCAGCATAATCAGTCGTATTAATGTAGCCCTAAAACACGTAAGCCATGTGAAAATACCATATACACACTAATGAAGAGACACCAACAGGAGTTGTCTCGTCGATTTTTTTTTTTCGTTATAATGATATTCAATATTTGCACATCTTAAGCATACATAACAACTCTGGGATGACAGTGATACTTCGAATGACCATGTTAAGACTCACTAGGCGACTGTATCTACTACCACTTGAATATCACCTTTTTTACAGCCATGATTAGGTAGGTCACCCTACATAAACTCTTCTTTTAGGTAATATGATATTTAATGCATTTCGTCATAATTAATTAAACAGTCCATGTAATCTCATATGACTACTTGTAGCTAAATCGTCGTCACCATCAACTCAACTGTTACAGTTCTACCTAACTCGACCATAGTTATTTCTATCATCATGAATGCGATTATCATAACATTTTTAGCGTTATTCAAAATTTAATAAGAGAGGATTTACAAATTGTTAACATACTATAATAAATAACTTTAAAACATTAGGGGTTATAGTATGAAATTACGATTTGTACTGAAAAATTGAAATTCGTTTTATTTTTTTTATTTTTTTCTTTAACATATTTAATCAAAATAACTACCGTTATTATCTATATATTCCTGCAAGATAATAGGAAGGTCGTTTATGCCTTTGCAATACCATAACACCATGTTGAGACCACCAAAAGTTACCATTACCTTTTTATTTGTAAGCTTTGCTTTAGAACACTGTTGCGGCGTTTGACCTGGGTTCAGCCATTGCATTTTTCGCTTACGGTTATCGTAAAGAATTCACTTTTCATCACATGTCACAATTCGATCCAATATTATTTGATTTAGGTATCGATTAAACAAGGCAACACAAGTTTCAACACGCGTTTATTTCTGCAGATCAGTCAAATCATGAGGCACCCATTTTTCATATTTTTATTTTATTTTATTGATTTGATGCAAATGAGTCAATATTGTTTGGTAAAGTAACGATACTTAAATGTTGCACATTTTTTTAAAGAAGAACTACATAGGTACCATGTGAAAAAAGTTTCACTCAAAAATCTCAAACCATGAAGGTTCTATGTCAATTCGAAGTACCAATTACAACAAAACGGCAATTTCATACTTTAGCCCATATTATAATAAAATTGCTATAAGATTTTTAACGTTTCTTAAAATGACAGATTGCACTTAGATGACGGTAAAAACAGATAAACTTATTTTTAACGGCTATTGAAATACTCTAGATATTTATTCAATTTTTTTAACGCCACATCTATTTCAATAATAAAACTATTCCTCTTTATGTTGCTTATGAACTCCATAATCAAATAATTACTAGAAAGTCATCTAAATACCTGGAAATAATATATTGATGGAATGAAGCATTTATAAATGCCGCACTACCTCGCCATTGCAAGTAATTCCAATGTTGTCCATTAATTATCTTAGGAACTGTTTAGTAATACTGTATTTTAAAATAAACATTAATTAAAAACAACAAATAAATATATTTAAATAAAGAAGAAAAATTCGCCCGAAATGAGAATTAAAATGCTGAAAGAATTGTTCGGAAAATAAAACTATCTTTTCAGGTTTTTATTCTATTTTATTCGTAGTCATTAAAATCATTCGATCAATAATAAAATTACAGAAAATATTAATGTCAGCTTGCTTGCTGTTACAATTTAAAGAACTCGTGTAATTATAATCAAGATGTATATATAAAATCTAAATTTTAATTAAATTCAACTATGGTGGACAGTAAATTAAAATGAAAAGTACAGAAACAATGAAATTTGTTGCTATCAATTTTAAACTCTCGAACTATTCGAAATGTACCAAAAAAATCCAAATTAATTACATTATTACTTTATGTATCTAGACCAATGTTAAACAATATGACAACCGTTCCCTCTTTTTGAATCTAACTTTAGATTCTTCTTACTAAGCTGAACGTAACAATAAATTTACCGTAAAAATAATATATAAGTAGTATACTAAATATGAATCTTGTACTGTTGTTGATTCCTACAATTTCACAAGTACCAAGTAAGTTTAAAAAGTGATATTTAATTTTAATACCATATGCTCTACCTTACAATCACCTAAAAATATTATGGGCAATTTACCTTGCGACATGAATTAACTGGCATATTGAGGTAATTCCAGTCAGCTGCCATAGCTGTCATAGGTAGAATATCAAATATCTATACTAATAATAAATCTGTTAAAATTAATAATAAAAATAATATGATACCTCTAATAACATGTAGGTTACATTTATAGAGTTGCTAAAAGCTTTAATATTAAGTCAGTTTTGTACCACATGCCAGATAAATGTTAGCTTAAATTACCATTATAAAATAGAAAGGGTTTATGAAATAGTGGTAAGTAGAAACTATTTTATTGATAGGTTTTTGAAATCTATTTGCTAAGAAAATTTGAATTATCTGAATTTTGACAATGAGGGTTAGTGATCTAATAGTAGACGTACTAATTGATAGCTGAACTGAACCGAGGACTGAACACCTAAGAACGTTGATGGCTATGATAAAAATATGATAAGTATTCTATGAAAATCAAAATTAGAAAATCGAATTAATTTTAATTTAAAAGCTATAAACTTATATAATCGTGTTTCATCGAAATGCTCATAAGACAAATAATTGATATAACTTGATTCCAAAATATTTCTCGAAGCAATAAGTAAAAGAATTTCAAGATAATTTAGCCTTTACCTATTTTTAAGTGAATATTCTGTAAAAAAAGATATCAATTACATATGTTTTACTTAGCGAAGTCGTTGTTGAATTGGAATTTAATATTGTATTTAATTATAAATTTATATATACATAATATTTATATATATATATATATATATATATATATATATATATATATATATATATATAGGTTTTCAAAATAAAGTCATTTGGGTAAAATAATTATTTGAATTGAATTAATATTTTCAATTGACGTTTAAAAAGTTGACATGCAGAGACGCAGTGCCGCCGGGTTTATGCCGAGCCCATGCCGGTTGTGACAGTCGTGTAGAACGCTAGTAAAGTGCATATTTTGTCGTTGGTTATAAAGAAATCATTAGCACTGCCGCAGTTGGAATTTTTATTTTAGTAAGAAAAAAATATAAAAGGAGGAGAAGGTTTTGGGTGCACCCAAGTTTATAATATAGAAAATATAAGAACGGTACTGACGCCGGCACCCCGCGCAACCCGCCGGCACACTCCGTCGACCATGTCGGCGGGTTGTTTGTGTGACAAGTCCGGCGGCACTCGGCAGGAATACCGCCGGCGGCAATACCGGCGGCTAAGCAGCCCGTACTGCCGCCGGCATTGTATGTAGTAGCCTCGAGAGTGGCCCAATTTCTGACCCTCCTGTAACCCGTTATGTTTCCTAGCTGCTACTCGCAACTTTGTCTGGATGGACTTAATAAAAAAGACGATTGCTTTGTCTTTTATTTTATTTTTTAAATCCGAATATTTTTAACTTCAACCGGAATCATAATTTATTATTAACTTTCATGAATTTCTCGTAACAATAACAACAACAAAAACAACAAATAGATTATTTTTTTAAATTGTTTGAATTGTATTGTTGATAAAAATAACATGTAAACATTTATATGCATTTACTAAAAATCTGTTCTTTCGGTCTTACAAACATACATTTCATTTTTATTTTCTTTCATAGATAAATACGTCATCTATGTATAATTATAATCAAATTGTAACCGACTGATTTTTGTATATGAGAGACATGTAGGAAAAGCTAATTGTAGGTAGTATCTTTGTGAGAAAAATAGAAGCCAACACTATTATTTTCAGAATTTTGGTCTGTCTGTCTGTATGTTTTTTTCGGCATCACTAATAGTCTACTGCACAAAATTGGATGTGGTTTCCAGTTGTGATCCTGGTGATCTAACTTAAAGTCTGGTGTTTAAAAAAAGAAAACCATTTATTTGATGATAATATTTTATTTCAGGATCTTAATAACAAAATTAGAAGTCTCACAAGTTTCTTACAGCTGGAAGTCGTAATTTCTTTAACATAAGTATACCAAGTCGCAGATAAAAAGCAGTTAAATTGCATAAAAAGTACTATGTACTTATGGAAACACAATAAAATAATAGATTCATTTTAACAACGTTTATTACCAAAGATGTATGTTTTAATACAATACAATATTTACAATTATATGAATATCTTAAGTACATTATAACCAAATATTAGATTGCAAAGGACTAGTACCTACTTAGAATGTTATCGTTATAACTATCTTCTATTACAGGTTTATACACTAAGTAATCTCAGATTTTATTTAAATTACATTTTTGACGTTTAATTACATTACGTGTACAAGAAGAGGCGGTAAATTGTTGAAAATAATCATAATCTGTTGTTGCGTCCATTCTTTATATATATAGTAATACAGTTAGCAAGAAAGTGGACATAGGATGTTAATCAAAACACTAATTGTCAATTAATGCGATGTTCCCAGTCATATATTTGACCTTCATTAGGCATCTAAAATTTAATTAACACAAAACACATAATACAAAATGCTGTACACATGATATATTATCATGATATTGGTTGTGTACAGCTTTTTGTAACATGTGTTTTGTGTTAATTAAATTTTAGATGCCTGATGAAGGTCAAATATATGACTGGGAACGTCGCATTAATTGACAATTAGTGTTTTAATTAACATACTATCTCCACTTTCCTGCTAACTCTATTACTATGTTGAAAATAATGCTATAGCAAAAAAAAAAATATTAATCTGTTTAGTGAAACTAAAAATGTTTAGTTATCTGTTGGTAAAAACTATTTATCTGACATATAAACTTCAATGTAAAAAAAATGTGATTTTTGACAACTCGTTGCGTGTTTTCTTAGGATGGAAGACATTTTTCAACGATTTTCCCGCAGCTCATTAACGATATAATTATAATACGTATAACTATTATTTACAATATTTATTAATGTTACAATATTTTTAATAACTTTGATTTTATGTCTTTTTTATTATTTTCGAACAATCGTGATTACAAAGCATAACAGCATTTATATTCATGTCAAATCTTATAACTTAAAAAAGCTATACAATTTGGATCAATTTCTACACATTGTACAAGAGGCTATTTATATATATATATATTTTAGATAAAAATAAATACGAGAAACTGCATTTCATCACACCCATAATAATATCATATTCTCTCCATAAAAAAAAATGCTTTCAGCTTTATTTTAATAATTTTTAGCTACTTCAATTCATACAAATGTTTTAATTTTGGAACAAAAAAATTACAGTTTCTCCCCATCCAAATGTTGTACATTATAATAAGAATGGTCTGGAAATCGCTCTAATTCTATATAATCCATTTCGGTACATAATAATCTCTCCAGCATCCCAACCACTTCTTTGAAATCTGGTCTAGAAGTAGGTTCAGCTTCCCAGCAATAGTACATTATGTTGTACAGTTCCCGCCTACAGTGTTCGGGTTTCTCTAAACGATGACCGTCTCTGACCTGTACCAATTAATATTATTATTAATAATATATAACATAGACTTTAAAGATTACGTTGTAGTGTGTTTTTACTTGAAAATAAACATAGGTTACACAGATTGATTTTTAATCTGTGGTGTTATAGAAAAATTAAAAATTATTTTGTTGTAAAAAAAGGTTTAGAGGCTTAAAAAAAGATTTAAAGGTTTTATAACTTTTTTTATAAAGAAATATTATATTCACTTGCTTTGAGTTTGACACCATAGTCAAAACTAGTTTATTCTAATTTTTTCATTTAACTAATCAGCGATATTTATAATATGCTTTTTCTATCAAACAAAAAAAATTGAGTTTTTTTCTTAAATGAGGATGGTTTGCATAGTTGAGAAATACTCATTGGAAGATGATTATATAGTCAAATAAGTTCAAAATCGACGGAATTTTGTCGTAAACAAGTTTTGACGATAAAGTTTTTTTTTTTAATTAATTTCTGCTCTATAAATCTATACATACATAAATATATTTGATAACAATATTTATTTAAACTACGTGTTAAATTGTCTTTGGTCTGTCTCTGGCAAGGAATTTATATCATATAAATTCCTTGGTCTCTGGTTTCTATTTTGACATTGGCAACGTTACGGTTACGCAGTGTTGCCAATTTAGCGACTTTGTCGCTAGATCTAGCGACATTTCGTTTGCTACAGCGGCTTAAATTATGTGTCTAGCGACAAAAAAAATCTAGCGACTATTCTAACGACTTCTAGTGTTTAAAAAAATATAGCAGTTAGTCGCATTTTACAACAATGGGATGAATTGAAGTTAAATTTTTCGTTATGCAAGGTCGAAGAAAAATGTTACACAACAGAACTTCTGCATGCTATGTTTGAAGATGGTAGTAATTTGCTACATATGACATATATTCAAAGCATATTAGGGGAAGTTCAAACAGCTTTGAAAGTGAAAGTGAAAATGCTGATCCCACAAAATTGCTCGAAGCCCTGACATTTTTATTGCGATCAATTTGTAACAGAGTCATTTACTCTCACACAAATATAAACGTACTAACTACGACAGTTCAAGAAAATCACCTTAACCCCAACGCTAGGCTTGGATATGCTTTTGAAATGAATGCTCGAAAATTTAATTTGAGTGAAAATGTCACAAATATAGTCAAACAAAGGTGCGTTGAATTTACAGTTAAGTTGATAAGGGAATTGTAAAGTAAGCTCTGTATGTATAAGTGTTTCAGATTTTTAGATTATTTGCGATAGTTCTGATGATGAATGAAGAAACTTTTTCATCATTTTAAGTAAAAGGTTTTTGACTTTTTATTTATGAAATAATTATTTTTTCGTTTAGTGGCAAAAAATAATATTTCATGTTATATTTTATTTTTAGTATTAATTTCTAGACTTTTCGTTTGTTAATTTTTTTTTTATAATTTTAAAAATATTATTCCGTGTAAGTAAATCAAACTATTTTCTTTTATTCCAACAGACCAAACAACTGTGCCTCATTCTACCGTACGTAAAATAATATAGTATTAAAAGTACTTGAAAGAATTGCGCTCAATTTCCATCCCTAGCGCTTAGTCTACTATTTAGCGACTTCTAGCGACTTTTGATTTTTTCCATATCTAGCGACATCTAGCGACTTTTCAAGTGTACGTTAACGACTTTTTGACATGTAGAGTTGGCAACACTGCGGTTACGTTAACGTCTTGCGTGTCGCATAAACAATAATAACACAATTTGTGAACAAATCCTTTGAAACTAAATTGAAATGGTAATGAAAATCTTAGTACATTTTCACGCTCTGTATGATTAATTTATCTATTCGAATTTAAAAAAAAAGCAATTTAGTCCATCTATTAGAATAAATGCGATTATTCCCCAGTTTGAGAATACAATTTCCTTTTATTTTAGAAATACTTTTGATTGAAAGATATTTTAGCTATAAAACTAACATTCTACTAAGAGTTCTAGAAGCGTAAATGTAATCTTTAATGTAAACTAAACAAAAACAAATCGAACATGAAATTCCATACCGCCGTATAAAATGGAACGTGAGATGTGTATATATTATGGATTATAATTCCGGTAGAATGTGTCTTTGTAATATGATGTCTTTTTTTTTATAAGTAACAAAAATATCCACGGGCTTATATTTGCCTTTGCGTGCCTTTTTAAATTAAATGTATAAGATTGTTAATATAGTTTCATGCGTACTATTTTAGACTTAGCTAGACTGTAATATGATGTCGGCTGATAATTTTTGCATAACAGTGTTAGACGATAGAGTACTAGTGTTAGACGGCTCGATGGACAATGAAGTCTTAATAATCCGGTTCGGTAAATTAGGACTTTTCCGTTGGAGAATACTTAAAAGTATCGTAAAGCAGATGAAATCACATTAGTCGTCTAATGTTTGTTATCAAAAAATTAAATAAACTCACTCTTTGCAACGTATTTTTATGTTACACATTGTAATATTTTGTTAAAAAATAACCTCAAAAAAGCCTTTCGAACAGAAAAAAAAAATTGGACCAGTAGATCAAAACAACAAAACCAACAATGTTTGTTTCTTTTAATATATATGTATAATATCATATACCAGCTACATAATTCTTTAACCCAAAATTTGTCTAGAAGAAATCCCTAATAAGTGATAAGACCGTTGTCATCATTTTCTTTTTCTTGATTTTTTTTTTGTGTTTAATTCGTGTTATCATTTTATGAGCGATGTTAAATGAAGGGTATATAAATAAATTAATAAAAACATTACCTTTCTCATGACATCACCCGCCGATAGGCCCGGGTAAGGTGTTGAGCCTAGAGTGACAATTTCCCATAGAAGCACTCCGAAACTCCATATATCCGATTTAACGCTAAATATATCATCGTACAACGATTCTGGAGCCATCCATCTGAAAAATATATAAATTGAATTTAGAAGTTATTATGACATTTTTTATTTATTTATTAACAACATAAATTATACAGTTTTAAAATATAAAAAAATGCCTATAACTTTTAACAGATTTAAACATTCTCTATGTTTTTAAGAATCCTTTATTACTAATTCAAATTTAAATCACTTAGAACCGATGACGAAATTAAAACAATTTAAATTAATTTAAAAAAATAAAAAATAAAAGTAGACTTTCAGTACTTCTTAATTAAAGGGTAAACCATCTTTTTCTTCAGATTTTAATTATTATCGTTTTAACGTAAAACCTACAATTTCCTTAAATGTGTATAACTCATATAACTTTTTTTTTATTTTATTTTATTTTAAAGGAAAACGGTCACTGCTCATTAGTAAATTAGCTACAATGCTCTTTACAAAAATGTAAATTATGTTTCATTTTTCTCTCTCTCTCTCTCTCTCTCTCTCTCTCTCTCCAGATCAGCCGTTGGATGTCCACGGCTGAACGTAGCCCTTCCCCACCATCTCTGCGAAATATGCTATACTCGCCAAACTTGGCACGCGGGTTGGCAAGCGCAGTGTGTTGTAACAGGATATTGTAACGCTGCTGCTTATCATCGTCCTGGTTGGTATACAGTTATTCGCACCACTATGGCCTTAGCCACCTTTTACGACACCTCGGCATGAAAGAGATCGGCAATATTTTTCTCTGCCGGTCACCGCACGGTAATGACTAATGTATAATTATAACCCATGTTTATTTCCTATCAGGATGATTCCTTGAGCCTTTTTAACGACATTATATTAATTATTACGTATGTATAATACTAAAACAAAACGGCCCGTGCAACAAGAACTGAAATAGTTTTACACGTTTAAAATATGAAAATAATGATAAATCACCAACGTGCGGTTTTGATTCTTACACGTAGAGATTCAGTATTTAACATGTCATAATTTTATGAAAAAGCCAATATGCCAAAGAAAATATATTTTATTATATAGAGATCTCTTTAATTTTTAATGTTAATTTATTTTTATTATTTCTTTTGTCATAATAATAGACACGTTGAAAAATTCATGTGTCTAAGTATTACGGATTATACAGCTCTGTGACTGACGGGCCGACAGTGAATACTTTGTAATAGGGTTTCTTTAACATAAGTTTTTAAGCTTTCACTGTCAATATTAATACTTTCATTTAAATGGGACTTACAACGATTATGGTTACGGGACGAACTGTTCGCTCCGTGACCATGACCTCTGCAACGACACCGAAATATCGGAGATTTCAAAATAATAATCGCGGTAAGTCCCATTTAAATTGAAGTATTAACATCGTTTAGATATGGAAATTTAAAAATTACCTAGTTTCTTTTAGTTCGATAAAAAAAAAATTGCTAGGAACCTGCATATTATTAGTTTGTTAATTAATGTAGTTATGAAACAAATCTTACGTTTGAATTTGAAAAGATTTTTTTCCCAATTGATTGTGAGAACATTTTTAATGAAAGAAAGATATATTTATTTTTAATAATTAGTGTGATAAAATTCGTTGGAATCCTGACCCCTAAATTATTAAAGCCCGTGTTTTAAGGCCCAGTGCCTTACCACACAGCGTTACAATATATTGGAGTTATAGATACTAGGGCACTTTAACTAAATGGTTTTTATATTACATGGCTTCAAAAAAAAATATTTAAAGAAGTATTTTTGTAAAGATTACCTAATTGGCAAGCGTCCATCGCTTTTACGTTCATACACATGAGTGCCTGCAACGTCTCTCGCAAATCCGAAATCTGCCACCTTACACGTTCTCTCCTCAGTAATAAGTACGTTCCGAGCTGCTAAATCTCTGTGTATTATCTGTAAAATAATATAATAATATAATTTTCTTCTTAAATTTTGTTTTGTGTAATCTACATGTGCATATGCTTTTTTAAATAGTTTTAAATTATTTAAATAGTATCTGTGGTCTCAGGGCCGCATTTAGAGTTCAGGGGGCCCGGATCAATGGAGGAGTGGAGGCCCCTTGATTTGGAATTTTTCTTTTTTTGTTCTTGAAGAAAAAATGACGACGAAAAAACGGTCGTCGTGATCATAAGCCCATATATTATCGATGCCAAGTCAAAAAAAAAAAGGTCATCGCCTATTCCTATCTCTACAAAAAAAAACAGGTCGTCACAACTCCGAACCGCTCCAACTCAGTTGCCTCTATTGTGGAAGCCCCTCTTTTGCGGATGTGGGGGCCCCTATTTTGTGGATATGGGGGCCCCTCTTATGTGGGGGCTCGGGGCAGTTGCCCCGCTTGCCCTCCCCTAAATCCGGCCCTGTGTGGTCTATTTTAAAATTCAGTCTTAATACAAATCAACATAAGTAAAAAGCTGATGATACGTTATATTTATTTTCAGTTTTATTAAGATTTTATTTGTATTTAAAAATTTAATGAATGCTTAATAGTGTTTTTTTTTTTTAAATATATTTTAGAATTTGTTTTAATGTACTAGTAATACATCCTGGAAACAAAATAATTGGTTATCAGAATAATATCATAAAGGATATTAATTTGATTTTATTTCAAATAGTTGACGTTAATGTGACACAAAGTATACATTAAATTTGTATCAATAATGTAAGTATATCCCTACATGATGCTGAACATTTACGATTCAATACGATAGATACTTAGATACAAACACTGTAAAGGGTATCCTATTGTCTATATAGACAATATGTCTATAGTCGATTTATCATGTGGAAAGCGTAGATATTGGTTAAATATCTTGCCACAAAGATCATTAGCTAAATTTATTTACACCAAAAGGCTTTGGACTTAATCCATATGATAATTATTATGATTATTATGGTTTTCCTAATTATTAATATAGAGCGATTAAAATCACGTTTGGTACATTTATCATTAAACATCAAATATTGTTACGTTACGACATTGTTTCCATGTTTGTGCCACTAACGAACATCGAAACTCTATTTGCTGGAACGCCTTTGGCGATCTAATTTGTATGTTCTGTGTGAACGATGTTCGGTAAATTTTGATAAAATTTACATAACAACTTATCTTGTATTTGTATATCAGTTTAATTTGTTCGCAAACTCACGTTGAAGCTTAGCTTAAATCACTTTTTTTGCATTAGGATATTTAGTTATAGTGATATAGCATTTCCTGTAACAAAATCTTTACCAAGCCATCTAAAAATTAGCTTTACTAAAACAGTATAAAAACTTACCCCTTTAGAACTCAAAAAGTCCATACCCCTTGCAACTTGAAAGGCGAAGTGCGTCAAATCCCGTGAAGTGAGGAATTGGCTTCCTCCATGCGTGTTCCCATAGTGACGTTCAGCTCTCGAATCACGGAGGAATTGTTGTAGCTTACCGAGACTAACGAACTCCATTATTACGAATGTCGGTTCCTATGTGAAAATTATTAAAAATAATAATACTCTATATTAATATAAACTAAGCCGGTGGGACAATTATGTAACATGTGCGATAGCGAGAAATCGTTGCGGTCTCAAATTAATTGAGGCTCAGCTAGTATTTAAATTCGATACCACATCGATTTCTCGCGATCGCGCAAGGTACGTAATATCTCCCGTTTTTTTTTTTAAATTTTTTTTTGCTATTAGAAAGTTATATAATAGACCGTATTACAGAACACTTTTGGCTTTAAAACAATATGCAACGACTTAATAAATAAACAAAATGTTAAATAGTTTCGTCAGATCAAAATTTATCACGTGGAAACGGGAGGGCTTGTCAGTGATTAATAATTGTATTACACCTACAAGTAATTTAATTTTATATACCGCTACATCTCTTCTTTCATCTTCAGGTATATTAATGTGTCAAAGACTTACAAACATATGGTCGTTCAAGCGGATCAAACGAATTTAGATGTAGTTTACAGTACATTTTTCATTTACATCTTAAAGTAAATTAAATATAACAAAATAAATAAAATTACATCTGATACAAAATTCTTTTGCTGAATAATATTTTTGTTTTAATTTAGTTGTGGATGTGCATTTCAATGTAACCCTTGTTTAAATATAGGTATTTTGCTATCTGTTTTGTTACTTTATTTATTTTTAGTTTTAAGTTGTCGTTTGCTCGTGTTGATTTGGGGTAGAAACCTGGTTGATTTTTTTTGGAATAATTGTTTGTTTCCCAAATAAAATAAAATAAAAATAATAATATGACAAATAAAATAAACCAACAAATATATAAAGATAAAAATACAATCAAAGAACCCTATTTTTGTTGGGATATATTTACATTTATGTCGCCTAATAAAATCTAATTTTAGTATAAGATAAAAGTCTCTTTGACTTTTAAAGAGGCTTTTTATTACTATATCTCTTTAACATACTTTTCGATCTACTCGATTTATTGGTTCCGAGATCACATTTGGGAACTATTTTTAAATATTAAATTTTATTTAAAGAAAATACCGTGAGACCCGTTTTGCTAGTACTTTAAGGACTTCCACCAATCCGCTGTGTCACTAATCATTCTCATTAATTGGAGGACCGGCCTATGTCGGAGAGTTCTATGGTACGACTAGTACAACTAATATTTTTTGATCAGAAAATAGTCAACTACACGGCAATAAAATTCCATGTTATAATTTGGTTTCGTAGATTTTAAAGTAATTTTCACAGACATAAGAGATATTAAAAAAAAAAAAACCTTTTTTTTTTTACCTTTTCAGTACAACATCCTATGAGTCTGACGACATTAGGATGGTTTCCTAAATTCTTCATCACAGTTAATTCTTGCAATAAATCTGTTTTTTCCTTTTCCGAAGCGTTTTCTTTCAGAGTTTTCACAGCTACGGTCTGTTCGCCCTTTTTACCTGTAATAGACAGTTAATTATTGCGAGTTGTTTTCACACTTAGGAATTATTTAATAAAAGTATTAAATCATTTAATATATAAAATAAATTTTACTAATTAAATATATAATGAAAATGTAACGAGGATTGTACATTGAATATTTTCTTTAAAATATTTATTATAACCGGTTGTATTTTTGCTTTTATTACTGAAACAATTATTTAAAAATTGTAATTCAGGCTATCAGGAATCAAGCATTAATATCACTTCGGATATGATACTAAATTGTTAATTTTAAAAGTAAAACCTACATCTAAGAGCTATAAAAACTAATATAATAATACGTCAGACAAAGTACTATACTGTACTATATCAGCCTGTAAAGAACCAAGTGCTGAGCGAAGGCCTCTTCTTTAGATATCAGAAAGGTTGGAGCTTAATTCACCACACTGCTCCGCTTTGGGTTGGCGGATAATTTCCCTACTATGACTAACGATCGTTATCAGGTGTCTTTGATAACAACCGGGACCGACGGCTTTACGTGTTCTCCGAGGCACGGTGGGGAGATCCACAAGGACATACACCCAGACCGGAAACAAATATTTGTATAAATGCAACTATCTGTCTTGAGCGGGAATCGAACCCGCTACCGCCGGCGCGCAGCGTTGAGGCGATTACTCGCACCACAACACGAGGACGGTCGTCTATATCATAATTTTCGTTTCTAGTAACAAACTTAAATTACAATTTTGTTAAGATGTTTTCATATTGTGAACGTCAGGATCATCAAAATACATATTTTAAGAAAATCTCACATTACACGTCTATAATACACAAATTAATTTCATAGATTTTCTATTAAAATTTATTGACACAAATAATATTATATTCTCAGCTATATCTTGTTTCACATTCACATCATCATTATTGATATTATAATAGACAGTTTCGTCAAAAGTGAGTTGTTAATACTTACAAACTAAACAACATATTCAATTAAAATAGTTTAGCAAATATTTTATCTGAAATATTATTGCAGCTTTTTTAAACTGTTCTAACCAGTAACTGGAATATAGAACTTTTCATATTGCAACTTACAATAGAGACAAATAATTAATTAGGATGCCAATTTTACAATAATGATGTCGATTGTGTCGTGTCTATCCAGATTAATAATATGTTTAACATACACACTCGGCTGTTCGTGCCTAAAGTAGGCAAGTAGTATATTACACATAGACTCGGGGTGGAATTCAAACCCACAATCTTGGAACAGGAAGCAGGGTTACTGCCAACTGCACCGCCGGACCAGTAGAAAGATAAAAAACTAGAAACAGTGTTGTCCATTTGAAGGTTATCGGATAATACAAATAGTAGGTTCACATTACTGCTAAGTTTGATAGGAGCCGACAACCCATCGACAATTACCGTCAAACGGCATCACTAGAGCTATTGTAAAAGCCTGAAGCCATATAGGTAAATTCTATAATTTCAAGCTGTTTAATACATAATTTAAATATATGATAAACGAAATCAAATAGAATAAACTAATAAAACATAAAGTATCTACATTAGTAGATTTGATTCAAAACCTACAAACACATTTTAAACTAAAATAAATATAAATAAAAAATGTCAATATCCACAATAGGTATGATTTATTTTAAACGTTGATATGTGGTAATTAATTTCCTCGAAAATAATCACAAAATACATTTGCCGATGGTATTTTAATATTAAAGTACCTGGATGACCGAGCTTTGCTCGGTTAAATAATATTTACTCGTAGATACATTACATACCGATGAAACATAAATAATATTTTCAATCTTACTGACATAATAGTAAAATAATAGGAACTGGTAATTTAAATAAAAAAAGCTTTCAATAATAGTTTTTCACACAAAAGAAAAAACCTTGAAAAAAAAGGAAAAAAAAAATTGGTCTGTAGACACTTGGTTTCGAACCCGAGTTTTCTTATTTCTAATTCGCCCGATTCCTATTCGAGCTATTATAAGATTGTCAATGACAGCGAAATTTGCCTTCGTATTCTAATGATATTTTTCAATTGCGTAAAAAAGGGATAAAACGACATTTTCTAAAAATAAATCCTAGCTAGATCGATTTATCGCCCCCGAAACCCCCCGCATACTAAATTTCATGAAAATCGTTGGAGGCGTTTCCGAGATTCAGATTATATATATATATATATACAAGAATTGCTCGTTTAAAGATATAAGAATAAGATTATTAACAGGTCACGATTAAGTAAAATTTAAAATATGAAATGTAATACATAATCATAATAAAACTTGTTTATATTTTTGAAAACGATATAGGTACTTTATATCAGAATTTTTCAAGTCGAAAAAAAAAACAAACGTTTATCGGTTTAAAATTATTACGAAATGACCAAGCAGCGAATTTAAAGCAGGTAAGACCGCGCCAGTCTCTCAGTATTTTAATAAAAGGAGTTGAAATCTATTCCACCTACCATCAATATCGATAGCTTGTGCGCGCCAAACTTGGCCGAAGGCACCTTCGCCGACGATATTGAATATCCTGATTCGATGTCTAGGAAATTCCCATTCATCTCGAGGATCTTCTTTGCTTATCGTTGTCTCTTCCGAAATCTGAAAATTTTATTTAATTAAGTTCACTTAGATTATTTTAAATATATAATCATAAAATTAAGTATTTGTTTATTTATCTACACACGTTAGCTACGAGAAAGACAAGACTCATTACAAAAATCTTTTCGCATTAGTTATAACAATAGTTTATTGGAAAATGGATAATAAATCATAGGATCGGAGCCACTATCATAAACGCCAATCCACATTGATTACTTATAACGATTATTGAAATTTAATTTGTATAATGAAGTGTAATTGATATTTTTGGAAAATTTCATATTTGAGATTGTCAACGAGTACCTACGAATAATAAAATCATTTATATTGTCAAACTTTCACGAAATATATATTTACTTCAAAATTATAATTCAATTTATCGAATTTAATTATAGAATCAGCAATTTTTTTTTGAAATTAGGCACGCGAGCTGTTAAATAGCGTTTAACAGAAAAATATTGATCATCCAAGAACTTTATCAATATAAAAGGACAGTTTCCTAATAGTAACAAATAAAATAATGACGAAAATAAAAATATTTTAAAATAATAATCATACGTCGAAGATTGTCTTGGTTAAAAGTTAAGTGAAATATAAAATCGCAATAATCGTGAAATATATGTTTAACATAGAATTATTTGTTAGGTTATTATTTTGGAACAATTCCAAGAATTATTGATAGAAGTCACAAAGCTGTTTATCTTTGTTCAAAGTTTATTGAACTGTCAAATATACATCCAGTTCCTTTCAGAGTTTATCATTGCTGTTTTTAAACAAATATAGGTCAACGAGACTAAATTACCCTTAAGGAAAATCAACTTTTTTATTCATAGTTCTTAATATAGCAACCGAGAAAATTGTAAGCGAGAAATCTGTCTCTATACTTCAATTGACTTATACTCGTATATACTTGTGCACCTCTATGGAGATAAATAGATTGGTTGAAAGTTATATGACGACACCTGTATGAAAAATTTCAAGTTCAGTGGCACAAATTTGACGACAATCAATTCTTATGTTTTGTTTATTTCTTTCAAAAGTGTTATCAAGCAGACTTTTATAATTGTAAAAACAACTTTCTAGGTATGGAAAAAAAATGTCAAAGACAAACATTTTGTTTGAGAAAGTTTAGAAAAATACTTTCTACTCTCCTTGGATCTTCTACCAAAGGGTAAAAAAGGCAATTTCATGTGCTATTTATTTTTAAGATTCGATAGTGAAACTTTGAATATATATACTTTTTTTTATTTTTAGGATATGTATGTATAAATAAATAGAATTATTATATAATTATTGACATGGTAATTCCACAAAATTAAAGAATACAAAATTTTAAACCTACAATAACATTGGGTAAATTGAATATGCCAAGGGAAGATGAAATGTTAAGTTTATGAAAGATGGTGGAACAGATAGATAAAAATAGACATTGAAAAGGTCAAAACTGACCTGTAAATGGTTATTATCCCATGACTCATAACGATTGGAATATGCGCGAGGGCGGTCCCACATGTTGAGTGCATGAGAATCTTGGAGCACGATACCACTTGAGTCTTTGCTCTGTGGACAATCGGAATGAGGAAATTATATGGATAAACAAATACGTAAGGTAAAATTAATAAGCCTTTAATGCGGTTCACAATAGGCCTACAAAATAAGGGTGAAATAGCAGTGCAACGATTTAGATGTTATCTACTATTAATTTAATATTTATTATTAATATTTCAAAACTTACCATATCATCTTTTTCAATTTTTGATTTCTTTCTGTTATTTTTCTTCCACACAAAAATAATAACACCAGCTACGATAGCCACCAATCCACTAATAGCTACAAGAGGTATCACAGTTATTGAAACTTCACTTCCCATCTGTGTTTCGTTAACCGTAGTGTTACTTTTCATTTCTACCTGTTCAACCGGCTTAATGTTTGGTGCACTGTCGACTTTTTCCGTTGGACTTAATGTTGTAGTTGTTGTTGTATCAGGTACTGTTGCTTCTGCAATAATTGATTCTGTAGCTTTGGTAGTGCTGTGTGTAGTTCTAGTAAACTTTGGTGGTAGTGGTAAATTTGGATAGCTTGGTAAAGTGAATGGTGGTGGAAGAGGTACATGTGGCCTTGAGCCGTTGCTGTCTGTTATAGTAGCTATAACCTCTGTCCGTTGTGGAATCGATGAACCATCGAAGGCCGTTACCCATAGAGAATAAGACCGATTTTCCTGAAAACATAAAATATATTATTAGACAGGTATAATAAAATCTCTATACAAAATAATTTTATGACATTGATTTTAACCGCCTTTTGTAAGTTTCGTTATTTATTATTATTTTTTAATTATTATTTCCTGTACCTTATCTTTCAAAGTATCATTGACTGTGACAACTCCAGTTTGGGGATTAATTTCGAAGGGCGTTGGTGGCCCACTGGTTTCCAGCCCATAAGTGACAGCTCGCGAATTAGTTCGTTCTCTCTGAACTCTCGTAACCACGGTACCGATGGGATCAGTTGACATCGCGAACCAATTGCGGTCCACATGCGTTATGGCCGGTAAACTGAAGCCAGGTGGCATTTGTGACGTCACTGAAAATAAAAAAATATATAAGATACTAATTTAAAAATATATATATTTATTTTCGATATTTTACGATATAACTATTACAAAAATTAGTTTATAATCGTTTTGAATTTCATACTAAATATTATTATTATATTCGACTGATCCGTTGGCTCAGTTGGCAGTAACCCCGCTTTCCACTCCGGGGTCATGGGTTTTATTCCTGCCCCAAGTCCGGGTGTATTATTTATATATGTATTATGAATTTATTTGAAAAAAAAAATGTTATATATTAGTTGGCTGTTAACTATAACACAGATGCCTATTATAGGAACAGACGACGTGTATGTTAAACATATAGTTATTTATAATATGAAATTCGAAATAAGAATCTTTACATAAATAAAAAATATTATATTTATATTAATATTAAATATTCGAAATTTACTAAAAGCGATAACCGATTTTAATTTTTCCAACGGGGATTTATTCTAAAGCCTTTCAAGAATTTCTCCAAGAAAGGAAAAAAAATCTCAAACTTATATTTGAACAATTATCACACTTGCAATGTTCATGTTCAAGCAGAAAAAATATATCAATTAACTATTAAATAACTAATTTAAAAATTGTCATTTAAACTTTATTCAGGCGGATTATTGTTCATTTGTCCAGTGAGCCCCTGAATTTTTTCATTTCTTAAATTTTATATTTAATAAGTTAAAATAATATTTATTCATAAAGTATCCAAAGTAGGCGTGGCTTACGCAAGCCAAAACACCCGTTTTAGGTCGTATTTACATCCCTCTGGGAAAATTATAAATATTGTTCATACAGTTCTGGGAGTTGGGACTTTTTTTAGACCTTTTCTTTTTGAATCTTTTTTTTTTTTAACAATCTTAATTAATTTTTGAGATATTTTCAAAAAAAAAAAAACTACGCTCATTTTTTTATTATTTGTAAATAGCTTTTACAATGTTCGCAAGTGGAACTAATTTTTTTTTTAAATCATCTAGATGCCATTCCGAATCGAATGACAACTCAATCATAATTTCCGGAGACTGCTGAAAAAAGTTCATCAAAATGGTACATGTTGACTAGAGTACTAGTTTTAACTCAGCTTTACATTGTTATATGAATAATGTTAGAATTGAAAAAAAATTTTTTTGGGATAAATTGTTCTCTTAATCTACATATATATAAACGATGACCGCTCTGGTGTAGTGGTGCGAGTAGTCGCTTCAACGCCGCACGCCGACAGTCCAACAGTCAATTTTAGTCTTCGGACCCCCGCGGGCTAAAACCAGCAGTGGTGGGCGCGAAAGCACAGGAGAGAGGATGGAGGGAGATCGAGGGTACTCTCTCCCTCCACTTCGGTGGTTAGGCCGCTCTCGGTACTTCTCTGAATTAACAGAGTGGACCGGTGAGTGAGTCCAATTACACACGGCGGGGCGCGGAGGCGTGATGGATTGTGTTGGCACGGGAGGTGCGGTCGGTAGGGGCGTCGCACCGGAAGGGCGCGGCGATGTGAGGAGGAGCTCATGGTCTTCTCTGCCTCGTGCAAAGTGGATCGGTAGAGCGGTGGAGGGAGGATGGAGGGATATCGAGGGTACCCTCTCCCTCCACTTCAGTGGTTGGGCATCTTCCGGTACTTCTCTGAATTAGCATAGTGGACCGGTCGACTGGTTCCAATCACATATGAAGGGGCTACCGGGCCCAGCATCGGGGCGTCACGATTGTGTGCTTTTGCGATCCTGTGGCGCCCAACACAAAAACACAACAGCGCAGACGGCCGATGGGTTTTAGTGGGTAGGTATTCTGGCTTTATCGGTGAGAGTCAGCGAGTCCCAAATACCTGTCGCCTTCGGGCGGCGGGATGCGTAAATGCATTTCCCATCGACAAAAAAATGTGCTTGCTACATATAAAAGTTCCGTTAGGTTGTAATGTTCAACCAATTTTAAATCTAATCTTGTTACAACTAAAATAACCTAGCGGTATAAAATTGCGAAAGGACAATTCAGTCATTTTCTTCACGACCAGCAAGCCCTTGTAGATGTAGCGTGACTAAATTTAATACTACAATCATGTGTCATAGTACTGTTTTATATTCTATCAATCAGTCTTGAGTTGTATGATTTGATCATAACTTTATATGCGATCTGGTCAGTCGTTACTAGTATTCTGACCATGTAGCAACGTACCGTAAGACCTTTAATACAACATGAAAAACATTGAAGCCTCATGTACTCATAAAATGAAACATATATAGAACCTTGTTGTAAGATGCAGTTGATTTTATCATAAACTATTTCACCTTAATGATTGTAATTCAGCATAATTGTAATCAGTACAAAATAGTGGATTCCTAAAAAACGTTCTATTTATTTACAACGGTTAGTTTACTAATTCGTAATAATTACCGGACTAGTAAACTTTCCTAAGTATACTTAAAATATGTTTTAAATTGTATTTTTTAAACAACTTCACACTAAAGAAATTTTCAAAATGATATACAATCAAAAATCATTCAAATGCAAATGATTTGCATGTCGAGGCTTCCTTTTTTATAATATTATTGCACCCATGCAAAGTCGGTGTAAGTTTTCATAATATACATTTTTCTCTGGTTCTCTCTCCTGATTATGAGTTCACAATATTCTTGTTATAAATAGTTTAAATTTCAGAAGATGTGTCAAGATACATTATGATGCTTTAAATATGCAAACAGCAGGAACGGCAAACAAATTAATACAATGTTTTTTTAGGTTACATCAGTATAATTATATAGAAAAAATAATGCATATATTTTTAGATTCTATTTCATGTACGGTAAGTACTTTTAATAAACATCCGGGTTGACACCACTTAATTTGCAAGTAATACATTTGTGTTAATGCGCATGCGCTGCGGCGATGGAATAGATCATGTATATTTGCCTATTGGAATATTAAACTCCATGTCTTCTTCATAAGAAAAGAGGTTTATGTCGATCAGTGGAACGTTTATAGGTAGTCACAGTTACAGTAGGTACAATATTTGTTCGAGTTAAAAGCAAATAGTACGATGTGTTAGTCTCAGAAAAGCAGTAGATTCCCATTCGTTAGATGAGGAAGGCTTTGTAATATTATACAAATATAAATTGATAAAATAAAAATATTACTTTTATATTAAATAAAAATTATCAAAAATATTGTTTTATAACATTTTACATACTCAAAGGGATTTAAGTCTATTGTTCTACGAGTTCGTCTAGAGATAATGAATCATATCCTTATTTCCATTCATATAAGTTCATCGAACTTGAGCAGTTAACGCATGATGTTTTTTTTCAATATTTTATCTACGTTGTAATTAATGATTAAATAAAAAAATGTTCATGTATATTTAAAAAAAAAAAAAAACAACGTGTTATTATTCAATAAGATATCGAATTCTATCATTATAATAAAAAAAAAAAAATATATATATATATATATATATATATATATATATATATATATATATATAATATATACGATTTGCTACCATATTCAGACTCATATAACTAATATATAATAATAATTAGTTAAAAAATTTCATTTGTTAATTCTGTATGACAAGACTGACTTTTTAAATCTCGAATTACAAAATATATTAACATATTATAATATTAACAAAAATATTAAGTATAAAATTATGCTATGACTCATAGCAGTAAAAATAAGAAAAGGTTCAACCACAAGTAAGACAAGGATCGAAAGTTAAGGCAGGAGAAACAACGCAGATCATCACTAGATGTACTATAACAATTATATACTATATATTATCTTTATTCGTGTAATTAGTTAAGAAGAAAGAATCCGTGTAATAGAAAACGAACGAAATCTTGCTTATTTGAAAAGTTTTAAGACATCAAGCTGTAACTAATAGAACGGAAAAATTAACCAAAGCTATCAAACAAGTATCGAAGTTGAACCTAAGTGAAACCGCACGGGTCGAGTAGTTTCTAATAATTTTGTAATTTAATTGACGTAACACACATTAAAGTTGCGTTATATATTTTTAGTAGATGCATAAACACGAGGATAAACAACTGGTTTAATAAACGGCTCGAGTGAAAGTGACTTTCACCGAGCCTTGGATTACGGGCGACACGTAACATCTTATCACTTACGTATTCATCGCGTGTTTTGTTACTAATTTTGACACTCGTACGAAAGTGATGGAAATCGTTTGAAGAGCTTGAACTACGTTGACTCATTACTTGTACAAATAAGATGAGATTTGATGTCAAATGGAATTCTGTATGTTAAAAATATGTTGTGTTATATAATTTTTTTTGTAGATTTTGACGTAATAACGTCTTGTAAATCGATGAATGCCGGCTGCACGCACGAAGAAATTTCACGTGTCGCGAGCGAGAGCACGGAACTAGCGATAGAGAGGCACGATCGGCTTACGCGTTCAGCTTGAGAATGAAAAACAATAACGCAGATTGGAGGATCTTAAATATCACACATGTATATAAATTGTACATAAATTGTTAACAGCACATTTTTACTTGTAATTAATCTGTACAATTTAAGTAAATTAAATATTGGAATAAACGAATGAAAATAAAAGTTAATTTATCGAAAAAAAATTAATTGAATTAACTCATTCTTTGTATTATACAAAATAATGATAACTTGGTGATAATAATTCAATTCAATTCATAAAAGTATGCAATTTCTTTCAATGTTTTCTTATGGTGTTATCATGTAAAATTATCGTCCGTAACCGACTTTACAGACAACAATTTTTTTTTTGTTTATTTCCTGACCTGTGTCGTGACGTTATTTTCATTAACCAATATCCTTCTCTAATAAATAGCCTTCACATTGCCAAACTTTTCGAATTAGTTTGACAGCGCGTTTTATGAAACGAACTGTTTAGTTGTGTTCATGACGACGCGACGACGATTCAGGACGACGCGTTGGCGCAATGGTCATAAAAACTGGCTGATGCGCTAGCGGCCGCGGGTTCGATCCCCGCACATCACAAATATTTGTATATGCCATACAGGTGTTTGTCGTGGTCTGTGCTTGTGTATCGTGTGTGTTTCCGGACCGCCGACACAGGATTTACATCCTACTGGGGGCCGTTGAGTGTGAGACGTTTATTTATTATTTATTTATTAGTATAATATATTTATTCATAATAACTATTAGGAAAAATTATCGTTTTTGATCAAGGTAATTATTCAGGATTAAATTTGTGTAATGCTCATAGTTTAACTTCGTGAGACTTGAAAAAATTATAGGTACTCTCTTTCAAATATCAAGAATCGGAGACAGATTCTAATAATAGAACAAACAGATACAGATGAAACTATTATAATTACCAACTCTTTAAAATATAATGCCACTCCTGCTTAGGACAAAGTTTCAGTAACTTTTCTATGAAATATTCATTAAGTAGGGGCCCTGCCCTTTGTCGCATATTTAATGCAGGCTCTTTTGATGGTATCTGTCCAGCTGCTTTCAATGAGTGACTGTGCCTTATATTTTTAAGTACAGTGATGAAAAGCTATTAATAAATATCAATCTGTTGCGATCCTTTCTCCATTGCCAGTGTTGTGTTTATTAGGTTTTCTTACAAATCAGAAAATTTTACAGATGCTACACTCGATCTGACTAACGATATCGTTAAGAAACTTATAACGAAAATACAGCGTCTTACAGAATTTTCATCTTACCAAAGTGTTTAATATTGTTTTTAGATTTTGCTTTTTAAATTAAAGGGTCGAATCCCATGGTAATCAATTTAGTTGTTAGTAAGTTGTTCTTCCCTTTTCGGTTCACCTCAATTAATAGCATTTAGTAGCTAATTAATTTAGTGACGTATTATAAAAAAATAAATAAATAAGTTATCAAACTCTTACGGTGTACTCGAGAATGGCATTTTAGGTCCTACGCTTTTCCTGCTCTTTCCATCTTTACAACACACTACAATACATGAAATAAGTAAAATTATCTACAAAAAATGCCTCAAGGTTATACAAAAATTCATCTCACTGGGAATTTTTCCGCAGATTGTGGCTTAAAATGCCTAAAGTAACTGGATTATGTGTAAGTAATGATCTATAAATTTAAAAAATCAAAAGGAGTTTTATTAATATTATTATATTAATATTGGTAATAATTGTAAATTGTAAATAATAAATTTGCGTCAAGATCGAGTATCTATATGTTACTCAAAATATAAACCCGAATATTCATTCCTATAAGAAACAACAAGTAATAAGTAAAATGTTGAGTGTTTACGTAACGCAAAATTACTCGTTGCAAAAACTTATATAACGTTATTTTAAAATACTTTTACGCGTGTCCAGTAAGCTGTAATTTCATATACATATACTTGACAAAAACTACCACTTTTATGTGTTTAAAAAAGGAAAGTGTAATTTTTTTTCTTGTTTATTACATGATAAAAACATGGTAGAGTTAAAAAAAAAGACTGAATTCGCCTTAGCTATGTCCCTAAAGTAATGGATTTTTTTTTAATATGGAATACTATAAGAGCCACGTGGTGATGTAGTATTGTCTGTGTATTTGCGATAAACAAAAAAGTATGGAACGGATTTTCATGCAGTTTTTACCAATAGATACAATGATTCGTGGGAAAGGTTTCAGTGCGTAATAATTTTCTAAGATTGTGTGTAAATTGATTAGAATATGACGAAAATATGTTGAAAATGTCATATTTACTCTTTTTTATTCACCATTTAAAATAAACTAGGTTTCTTTCCATTTGTTTGTTTAAAATTCAACCATTAACAACTCTTAACAATGTTTATTGTAATTCATTTATATACGAACATCTCGATTAAAATAAGTTATGATTATGTAAATATTGGTAAATTTATATTAAATTTGTTTAAGAAAATGGTTGAAATCTAGTTTAAAGCTTCAAGTTCGGACAGAGAATTGTTCAGAGTACACGATTATAAAACTACGTTAAAAACTTAAAACAGTTAAACAATTAAGTTAAGGGCATATTGTTTGAATTTCGAAAGCAATATTTCTATAATTTTACTTATCGAAATTGTTATATAGACCAACAATACTCAATGTGAAATATATATCTTGTTGTTGGTTTCATGTATTTAGTTGGCATGCTTGTTCCTTTTGAACGATTTCGTTTAAACCATTTCAATTATTTAAACTTTTTAATTAAATCTTTACATAAACCTACTTATTCTGATACACACATCTTTAATTTTTTGTATTTAAATTGATTTGATATAATAATTGATGCTGGTTAGGTGTAAATTGAGCCGTCGGGGCTTCACGGTGGCACGTTGTACGACGATGAGGGCACCGCTGTGTTTTAGTGGGTATTCTGACTTCGCAGTCAGCAATTCCCACATACCCGTCGTCTTCGGGTGGCGGGAAACGTAAACGCATTTCACAGCGTCAAAAAAAGTGTAAATTAAGCCGCAACCATTTGTATATAATACATAATAAGTATATGCACACATATAAAAAAAATATTGGAACTCCTGTGATAAATTCACATGAATAACATTTTAAATTTCCATTTTAAGGACTTATAAAAATAACTCAATTGTTTTTTTTTTGTGAAATACACAATTTTTGTTAACTATCAAGCTTTAACAAGCACATTAATATTTAGTTCATTGAGCTTTATGACATTGTCTAAAGGTTGACATCAAATTTCATATAGCAGACTGTACTTTGAGAAAGACAATTAATAATTAAATTAGTAGTACCTAACAGTCCATTGTAGTAGATAATAATTTACTAACACTTTTATTATTTTTAAATAAAAAATAGATAAGTCGTGAGGTTTCACCTGCATTTATGGTTACTATTCTGCTTCTGTTTCTTAACAATAACTGTTCTCATATATTTGAATGATTAAAATATTAACCAATTTATTTTATTTACCTTTTTTAAATTGTGGATTCGATCCCCACCCTGATTCTGGGTGTAATATATATTTATACCATTATTACAATATATATCAGTCAGCTCCTAACTAATAAAACACAGGCATGAAGTTGCCTGTCTTAGGAAAAGACGTCCGTATGTGTCATTTATAAGTTAAACAACAGTAATGTGTTCTTCAGTCATGCCGCATGCGGTGACTGGCAGAGAAGAGTAGTCTAGAACTCCTTCTTGCCGGTGTGCCGTAAAAGGCGATTAAGGCCAAAATGGTTCTAACAACTGTGCTCCAAACTAAATGGTGATGGGCATCACTATATCCTGCCGCAACACACTGCGCTCACCAACCCGCCAACCAAGCGTGGCGAGTATTGGTCGTAGTAGTATTCTCCCAAAATGATCAACAATACCCAGCGATATTCAGCGATAACCCTTAGCCCAGGCGATAGCTCTGGTTGTCGATGGGAGAGGCCTACGGCCTTCAGCTAATATGATAAATGTCTACTTTGTTTTACTATAATTTTACTAAATCGCGTAAAAGTCAATTATTTTCATGCAGTTCATGAAGAAATTATTCCAAAATTTTACTGTTATCGTTTATTTTCATATGCGTAAGGAATTACGAAATACGAAAAAACGAAAAGAATTACAAATTACGAAAATATAAATTTTAGACTTAAAACAATGTGGATTAGACGGCTTTTAGGTGTTTTATAGCGATCGTTTTACATCTGAATCTAATATTTGTTTTACGAGGGACGTACCATTTAATGTTTTGTAAGGCTATCTTATTTAATAACGGCGCAATGAACTAAATTTATTGCGTAATTCGATTTTTTTGCGTCATAAATTTTAAAATAAAAAAATATAGTAAATTATTAGGGTGTCTCATACATTTTAATTCTCGTAAGATTAGGGCGAAGCAGAGTAGCAAAAAGTATCTTTATGAATAATTCTGAGCTTAAGCCTACCTACCCGGTTTCCCATAAACTCCTTTGCAAATTTATCATTATAAATATTATTACACAATCAAATATAAAGTTATACGATGTATACGTAAAAATTTAATTCATTATATTAGGAATATTTTAAAATGAAATTTCATTTATAATTAATTATTTTTAAAGCCAATCTAATAAAAAAATATTTCGTAGTTTTGGTTACCTACTACCCATATAAAGTTATTAGATAAGAATATCATAAAATACAAGTAAATTATTTTGTAGGAATCAAAATCATAATAAACAATTAACAAATATATTTTATATTTGCTTTATCATATTTAGAGTTTAACTCTACAGTGATTTACTGTGTTAGGTAACTACTAAAAATAAATTAATTAATGACCAACTGTTCTCTTATATTTACGCGTTTTTTACTCATTTAATTAAAAGTCTAAATCGGAATATAATCGGAAAAATTTAAATAATTACAAATTAAAAATATTTAATAATTAAAAATAAATTAAAAATTAAAAGTCTAAATCGGAATCTAATCGGAAAAATAATTTAATTGAAAAATCGTTAAACTGTAAAGTTAATTTAAACAAATAAAAGCGATAAAATCCGATTTAGACTTTAAATTAAATAATGACCAACTTTTAGTCATAAGTTTATTTACTAGTTATCGCGTTTTTATTTTAAAATCAGAGAGCATTTCAGTTCAGCAAACACTCAGAGTTGCAAATACCTAGTAATTTTATAATGTTCGCTTAAGTAAATATAAATCATGGCTCGATCTTCGAGAAAGTTGCCTTTAGTGCCTACTAAAAGTAGTAGGCACTAAAGGCAACATATCAACATGTATCATCAATGTATATGCAACCTTGTTATCCCTTTAATTTGAGGTGACGTGTGAATGAGACAAACGATAACAACATGTGACCTTGATATATGGAAGGAACCGGGCCACCGTGGCATGTGTGAGTTGGATTGTACTAGGACTGCAGAAACGTGTAGAGCTCAGCTGAACGTGCAAGTAGATAGCAAAACAGTTTTATTTCGAGGCCTTTACGGTTGCAAATCGTATGGATTGTTAGAGTAAAAAAATTAGTATGTGGTAGATAAAATGATGCAGTCTATTTCAGTTCTTATGCTTTAAGATTTACGAGTGAATTTAAATTGAAATTAAATCTAATGAATGTGGATTGAATTTTCACCTGTAGCTTGTATAAGATACGCAAACATATTTCCCACTTCACTACTTGTAAGAAGTCATAAAAATTGTTGGAGTGTAAGTCGGACTCCGGACTTGAGATTCCTAGCCATTCCATTAATATGAAACAATATTATTTACTGTTTCTAAGAAACTTGTTATCTTTTATATTTAATAGTATCTTAGAAAGTTTTATTTTTATGAGAATAAAAAGTATAATTGAGTAATAAAAATAAAAAGATTGCTGGTTCTATTTATTAATAATTAAATAAGTTTATTTATTTATTAATCTCATAAAATAAACACTTAATTGTTTAAGTACCTACCTAAGTTTCTATACTAGTAACTTAATACAATTACTCTTTTCCAGTAAATATTTTTATGAGACGTTGAGTGTTAAACATTTATTTATATTTATTGCTTATCAAAGTTAAGCATATCGACGTATGTTGGCCATTAGTTGGACTCAAAGGTCTCGAACGTAGAAGATCTACGACGCGTCAACCAGAAACGGCAACTTTTGGAGACTATCAAGAAAAGAAAAGTTGCATATCTCGGTCACGTGCTTAGGCATGAAAGATATGAACTTTTGCAACTAATTATGATGGGAAAGGTTGCCAGAAGGAGAGCCGGCGGTCGCAGAAAAAAGTCTTGGCTATGCAATATCCGAGAATGGACGGGAATCGCGAGTGCTGCCGAGCTCTTTTGCCTCGCGAAGAACAAGATAAAATATTCGAAGCTGACTGCCAAACTTCGCTAGTCGGAGAGGCACTTGAAGAAGAAGAAGAAAGTTAAGCAAGTAATTAGTAATTACCTCTACTACAGTAAAAAAAATCGTCAACTGATTTTGTCGATTGTACCAAGATTACTTTAATATAATCAAAAGTATTAAACTAATTAAAAAGTTAGGTATGTCCAAGGGATCAACTTATGGGAACAGTTTGTGTTGTTTTTGGGCTATATATTTTCAATTATTAGAATTATTAGATTTAGCTTCAATTTCTAGGCAAGTGTTTCCCTAGTGGTTGTTTTTTAAGCTTATACTTTATTAATTGGGAATTAAGTAGGAGAGTATAGCTTACGACTAAATATGGGTAAAACATTTTCTGTTTCAATGGTAATCGTTACTGTTGTACGGAGCGTGTTGTGGAAGTTTTATCTTATAATATAGATTTTACGATATCTTGTGAGTCTCGTCTTTGAATTTTTTTGTGTGCACAGAGTAACTTATATATTTAGTTTAAAAAATGAATTAATTGACACATCTATATTATTTCTGAAACTTTAAAACCGAACGCTATGTTGATTTCTCGTAATATAAGGAATCGCAAGAATGAAAAAAATAATGATGCCTTTTTATACGATAAGTAAATATTTTATTACAAATTCTATAATATTCATATTCGTTATAGCAACATTACCTCAAAAGGATTAACGTATATTTAAAGTACTTGATTAATTAAATATTTTCGTGTAAAAAAGGCTGAATGACTCGTGAGAGTTGTAAGTAGCTTTTCCTTGTTAAATTAAAATGTCGATTCTTTTGCTCTAAAATGAGCTAGATCTCGCTTTAAATAATGTTATTATAGTAATAGTAAAAATAAGTACGTGGTACTCTAATTCTAGAGTAAAACTTTTCCAGCTATTGCAACTATATCATTACTATATTGGTATTAAATTGTCTTTCATTTTAATATTTATATTTTATCAAGAATTAGGGTCTTAGGCAATAATTGCGTACTCATATCTTTTGCTTTATGTCAGTTAAAATCGTATCGCTCAAAATTTATTTACTAATAATAATTTAATTAATTGACTGATCACTAGAGGCAACACTGTTGCAATTTAAAATCATTGTGTGTACATAATAACTCCAAAGAGACAATTTTGTTATTCCATGTATATTAATGGTGAAAAATAAATACATATAAATATATTTATATATTTCCTGAAATGAAAATAATTTCAAATCTTAATAAAATATTATCATTTTCCTTTGAAAAGCTTATTAAATCAGTCGTGATTTTTATGACATCGAAGCGGGACTATAAGGTTGTTGTTGGAGTGTTATTACAAAGCCAATATTGTGGTTAAGGCTTTGACGTTGCCGCGGTAAACGATTTTATCCACCGTTGTATACTGATGTGAAATTTACACCCAAGTTCTTAAGTTGTTTTTGGTTACAAATGTATTTATTTAAGTTAGATAACTTTTTATTGGGCTAACTTTCTTTTGGATAAAAGAAAATTTCAGTCATCTTCAAAATAATATCCTTTAATAGACAGTCTCCTGTTATGTTCTAAATCCAAAATATACGTTAAAAGTCTAGATTATTCTAATAAGCTAATTTATTCATATATTTGTAAATGAAACACATATTTCAGTAATCGCCAATTAGAAACATCCACAACCATCACATCAGCCGTTGGATGCCCACTGCTGAACGTAGGTCTTCCCATAATCTCTGGGGGGGGGGGGGGGGGTGCCAATACTCGCCACGCTCGGCAGGCGTGTTAGTAAGCGCAGTGTGTTATGCCAAGATAGATGATGCTGCTGCCCATCACCATCCTGATTGATGTACAGTTGTTTACACCACTATGGCCTTAGTCGACATTTATGACACCTCGGCAAGAAAGAGGTCGGAACTACTAATTCTTCTTTGCCGGTCCAGACAGATTAGAAATTAGAAACATATTGTTCCTATGCAATATTTACTTAGTATTACGATTAAAAAATTATTAATAAATATTTTTGTTCAAATTATTAGCTCAGATTTTTCAATCAGTCTCCTGATTTTCTTTCAGGAAATTCTATCGAACAAAATGCTATAAGTCTAAAATTAGTGGAAAGCCAATTAAATTTAGGTAACCGATTTTCTTAACTTCCTGTTTATTTGTTAATACTTTAAGAGCAACTAACTTGAAATCGATATTTACTTAAAACTATAAGAATCTAATATAGTCATATAAAACACGATAATAAATAATAATAAATAAATATTAACCAACAATGACACCACGTTAACCTAGCCCCGTGCTAAGTTCGTAAGAACTTGTGTTACAGCGACTAGGAACGGAAATAAATTTTAAGAAATTTATATAATACATATATACATAAATACACATCCATGACCCGGTGCAGACATCTATATTCGTCATACAAATTATTTGCACCTGGCGGGATTCGAACCTGCGACCGCTGCGTAAAGTGTCCAGTTGCCTGACCACTCGACCAGCCGGCCGTCACGATAAAGTTTAAGGTTAAGTATAAGGGTTAAAGTTTCGAGCACTGTTATACGTAGTGATTTTATATTGTAATTATTTCAACACATAAATCACATCTGTTTCATCTACCTTTGAGAGAGAAGGAGTGTACTGATAGTATAAAAAGATCTATGTATGTATGTATGTATTTATGTATGTATGAGTGTATAGGCTATTTACTATTATTTTTATTTATATGAGTATGTATGCTATGTAAATATTTATTAATTAAAAATTTACTAATCGAAAACCTCGGAAACAAGTAAGTTAATTAAAAAACTAAAAAACCCGACTGCGTTTCTGTATAAGTAAGAAATAAAATGAATTTGGCACCAAAAATCCATCATTTTTTTGTTTTATTTTGATATACCCAGTATCACTCTCACAGTAAATACAAATCTAACAACACTTCTGAAACTAAAATCCATCGAGCCGTTCAGGCCGCAGAGCGTGCCAAACAATTATACATACATAAATTAAAAAATATATGTATATATGTTAAATGGCTAGTCCTCGTTTTTATAAATAAGGTTTTTTAAATCCGGGTTCTCTTGGTACCCACCTACCAACCACGAGGAGTTTTGTTTATACGGTAGAAATAAATAATATACATTATTGCCGGGTACTGATTATGTCACACTCCACGACCGCCAGGGGTGCGTGAGAGAGGTGGCGTTGTTTTCTTATTGTTTATTTGTTTTTAATTATTTTTTTAATGTTATCACTGTCTGTGCTGCACTTGTCATAATATACACGGTGCTCACTGAAAATCAGTGTTGGGGCAACGATGTCTCAACGATACTGAGTGGGCGTCCGATTGGTGACTTAACAGGTTTAGTTTTATATTTTACTAGCGGCCCGTCCCGGCTTCGCACGGGTATTTAACTAAAATTTTAAAAATTATAAATTTATATTTTTTATCACCTACATGCGCCATATATCGTATAATGGTAATAATATCGTTTTTATATTTAGTGACATTTAACATAATAGTACCTATATTAATTGAAAATGATGTTTATCTAAAATATTAAAACGATTTCTATTCCTATCCGACATATTATTTAGTAAACTTTTAAGTTTAACAAAATAATAACTCAAAAATACGTTTTGTGAGTTTTTAAGATTCCTTAGACCAGATGGCGTTGGCGGCGTAGGAACCTATTTCTATTTTCTTAAATATTTATTTTTAAATTTAATTACAATGAAACAAAAACTAAATTATACTGTGAGTTATGTTTAATTTTTATGTATTAAAGTAAATAACATTGGTTTTGTACTTTTTACGTGATACGTGAACACAGAAAAAAACGATAAGAGATGGCGCTGATACAAAAAAAAAAAACGCGCTATTAAAATTTATTCTTGATGATATATAGTGTATTAATAAAACGGAGGTTTTAACAGATTTATTATTTGTATAGATAACTGTGAAAATTTAATATTAAGATCAAATATTGTTGTTTTTTACCTTTTATAAAAATTGTTCATTGTTTTTGTTACCAATAAAATTTATTCTATTCTATTCTATTCTAAATACTCTCGAAAAACATAACCCTCCTTCTGGCGCAGTCGGGTAAAAAGGCTTTATGCACCTTTTCCACCTACCCAATTTTTATTTAATTCATCCATAAGGTTGCCCATAATCTATTACTTTAATGCCGCCAATAATGCCACCCCAGGATCGTTTTTTTGTGTGTTTTTTATTTTGTTTATACTTTTATGAGTGGAATAAGGTGTTTATCTATCAGAAGAAGAAGAAATATCTTATAAGTACAACTAATTTTTAAAGTCTACTGTACTGAATTGAAATGTGAATTCCACTGACGGGCAAAAGTATTACTTCAATATAGGAGACGAGTTGAGCTTAGTCGCTCCATACTACTTCGCTGTTAGTGGATAATTTTCCTACCAAGAGTAACTTTATCGCTGTACTGTTCTCTAATAGCCTGTAAACAACCCACTTTTGAGCGAAGGCCTCTTATCCATATAGAAGACGGGTAGGAGCTAAATCAACCACGCTACTCCAATGCGGGTTGGCGGATAATTTCCCTAACATGAGTAACGATCGTTATTAGATGTCTATGATAACAACCGGGAACGATGGCTTTACTTGCTCTCTGAGGGCATGATGGGGAGACCGACAAGGACATACACTCAGACCGGAAACAAATATTAGTATAAATACAAGTATCTGTCCCTAGCGGGAATCGAATCCGAGACCGCCGGCGCGCTGTTTGAGGCGACTATTCACACCACTACGCCAGAATTGTCGTCAAACAAACATTTTATTTATCGTTTATGAATGAGAATTGCGGAAAACCGGGATATTTGGCGCGAGCTTGAGGAGGCCTATGTCCAGCAGTGCACTGCGATAGGCTGAAGCAAGCAAGCAAGAGGCAAGCAAGCAGGTAATATAAATTTCTATAACTTACAAATTAATATCATAAATATTTATATGATTAATCTGTTATACAGTGAAATGAAGTCGAACGCCGGTTATCTAAGACAAAGTTGGTGATCCAGGAGTTTCCGTTGCAATAAGGGAGCAAAACTTTGAAGATAATCCCATAGTAAGTAGCTAATAGAACCAAGCATTTTAGTTAGTTAGGCTTCTAAGGTATTCAATGGTGACGGAGATTAAAGAGCTTCTGACAATGAGACTTAGTCATTATATTTCATTTGATTTTGAATATTTTAATTTACGAGCATTTGATGTTTATATTCTAATGAAAGATTATTCCTTTGTAAGGTGAATTATCATCACAAATTATACGGAGCTTTAGTAGAATTTGTAACATTTTGTGACTAAACATTTCTTATTATCTCTATATATCATAATTTGGATATTACAATGATCGGAATACAATTATCATAATACGTATAAGTTACTTAACTTTTACTTATTTAGTAATAAATAATCATCACCTCACTTAAAAGTTCAAAACAATGGAAAGAATAATAAATGTTTATTTATTCACAACGGTAGAAATTAAATGGATGTTTTTAATTCGATATGTTACGTTAAAAATAAAATAAAATTTGAAACAACGTGAAATAAATCTTTATATAGTAAATATATGCGAAACTGAGAGGTATTTTTCTATTTTTATTATTTTGAACAATAAATTACAGCCGGAAAGCCTCGAGTGTATGGCCGCTAGGATATTTCTCCATCCCGTCAACCTACCCGAATGTTGTGTTGCATTCAAATGTGTTTAAACGTATCGGCTGATGATTGAAATAGTTTTTAAGACTGTGCTAATGTACCTTAACTAAAATTACTCCGAATATATTAAATTAATATAACAAATATTATCCTTTTTTGATTATACATATAAATGAAAACAAGCAGTTACTTATAACGGTTAAAATGTCTTTAAAGAACAGGATAGACTATCAAGGATTAGTTAAAAAGATCCCGTTCGTACATAAAGTCGGATTTAATCATTAGTAGATATAGTCTTAGTATAAAATTAATAACATAAATGTGAAGTTTGAATTTTACATAAGGTATATTACGTAAGGTATTATAAACTAAAGAAGCTTTAATTAGTGTACGAAATTTGTTTAATAAATCGCGGACAGAAGTTAGATTATAGTCGAGACGAGAGACAATAATAAAAAAAATATTTAACAGTATAAAAACGACATTTTAATCTAAAAAATATTTAATTAATTAACTAAAACTTAATTTAAAAAACGTGTTTTCATCCGTGAATTCGTGATACCTCAATGCCTGAAGTCGAAAGTCTTCGACCAATGTGTATTACCAGTGATAACATACGATAACAAGCTACAAGTCGCACAGCATGCAATGGAGAAGGCTATGCTTGGTATTTCTCAGCGAGATCGAATCAGAAATGATAAGATCCGTAGACGAACGAAGGTTGCCGACATAGCCCAACGGATGTGCAAGCTGAAGTGGCAGTGGGCAGGGCACATAGCTCGAAGAACTGAGAGCCGAAAGGTTTTCGAGTGGAGACAACGTACCGGCAAGCATAGGTTCGGACGGCTGTCCACGAGATGTACAGACGACTTGAGGAAAGTCGCCGGAAATCGTTGGATGGAGGCTGCTTTGAACCGGTTGCCGTGGAGGTCGATGGGGGAGGCCTATGTTCAACATTGGACATCCAACGGCTTATACGATGATGATGATGATGAAAACTTAATTTATTTTCAATGAATAAAAAAGTTGGATTGCATAACAATTGCACAATTACTTTCAAAGTTTATTAATTAGACTTTAAGAGAATTGACAGTTTAAATTTTAATCAACAAATGTTATTTGTGTAAATAAATAGATATGCGGAATATTTAATGAATATTTCTCAATGGGATCTACAGTTGAAATATAAGAAATTACTTAATTATAATATATTATATTATTGTTATTTTAATAAAGAACGCTAGTATTTAGTCACAAAAACTAAATCCGTACATATAAATCTGCAGTAGTCATTCCGTTATATTACTTCCTTTTTTGTACACATAACTTGCGACAGTTCGATACTCTAAGGCAACTTCTATATATTTAAAACGTGACTTTTCACCTATTTGTATTTATGCTGCCCTAGTACTCTGTGGAACTGAATAACGCACGTCAGAAATTTCTACATGTTTCCCTTTTCCAACATACAATAGATACAGTTCACTGAAAAGAGAGGCACAACATATGCGTTATTTACATGACGTGATAGTCCATAACGTTTCGAACACGTCAATGACTTAGACACGAACCTGTTTGCTGTCTCTTTCCTGTTTCGCGTTTAGTCGGATGTGTGAGTGGAACGGGAACAGGGATCATAGAAAAAATCTATCGTTGTGAATGTGTGGACTGGACTCTGGACGCGTGTGCTACATACGGATCGCTGGAATAGACTTGCTGGTAACTTATTATTTCCTAGTACTTTCTAAGAACATCTAATGCTTGGCGGGATTCTAATACTTGAATAGAAGTGGTTCTAGAGGAAGAGTTCTAACTTGCAAAACTAATATAATTGTATTGACCGAACTTTTTGTTTTTATTTAAATTTAAAGAAGAAAAAACTGATATAATTGTCTATTAGAAGTCTCAAAACAATGTTAAAAAAATGCAAATTTTATTATCTATATATATAAAAGAGATTTCCACGTATACATTGACTCATCACGATATCTCTGAAACTATAAGGCGCAGAGACTTGAAATTTGGTAGGAATATTCCTCTTACCAAGTAGAGGTCAGCTAAGAACGGATTTTACGAAATTCTACCTCTAAGGGGGTGAAAAAGGGGGGCAAAATTTGTATGGGACAACATGATTCCTTGGTCCAATCTACTTCAAATTTCGCATAAATATTCTTTAACAGAATTGGTTGAAGACGTGTTTCGTATTTTATCGAAATTCATCCTCTAACGATGTTAAAAGGGGGGAGAAAATTATTTTGATATAAATACTCCATAGTGATTTTGATTTAAATTAAAATTTATTTTGACACATGTTTGACAACCAATCCGTCTGTTATAAAATATTTTCTAGTATTGACGCAGGTGTAGGTAATATCTTTTTTTGGGTGCTCCTGGTGGAAAAGTATAAATTTATATTTTTTTGAAATTTCAGTGAAATACCCGTGCGAAGCCGGGGCGGGCCGCTAGTAATAATATATTGTTATAGACTTTGTATACTATTTGAAGTCTTACCAAGAAATACTAATCAATCATTAATGAATAAAAACGCGTGTGACTCGAAGATACTTAAAGCAGTAAAATAAAATATGATAACTCACCCAGTACAATACATCCTGTTATTATTCCAACGACGAAAATCATTTTATTTACATTCATTGGACAGTCGTATTAAAAATATATCGTGGCCTGCGTCGCTTCATTTGTTCTGCGTCAGTTAAATACATCACAAGCACATCTAACTTCAATCATCAATCACTTAACCAAAATAATATTCGTTAAATTATGCACTACACTAGGCACAGTAATTAACTTCACTAAACAATACATTACACTGAATAACACTGCATACTCCAAAGTATAATCTGAAACAAAAAAAAAATATAATAATAAATAAATAAATTATTGTAAAAATTATATCACGATGTTATCCTAACTCACACATGTAACACATATAAAACGAGTTAGAATTACCTCTTACTCCAACTCTTAGCTAATTGTAAAAGATTGAAAAGAACAAACGAAATGAGCCATAGCTCAATTAAGCTTATTTAGAAAAACGTATAAAAAATATTAGCAAGTAAATTAAAAAATAAAATACAAAGTATTACAATAGCAAATAACTTACAACTTAAAATTTTGCAATTATATGTAAATACTCGTGTATACGTGGATAACTGGATAACATTATGTCGAGTTGCGGTAAACCTCACACTTTCACAAGAGTTCGTTAGAACAGATTTCTATTGAAGCATCTGACACGTTGAAAACTATTACATATCCTACTGGTATTGATGTTAGTTGACGTTTTAATTTATATGTTAACAAAAGTATTACGATTAGAAATTATAAAGTGTTTGATACAAGACCTGGCGTAATAATTACGGAGAAAAGTCTAAGATAATGTAAGAAATAAAAATTCACATCTCTTAAATTTCGTTAACTGACGTTTTCTCATAAAGAATAAAAAGTTGTATTTTCTTAGTAAATATTTATAATATAAAAAAATTGATTGTCTATAAAGTCGGTTTACGGATGATAATTTAACGTGATAACATCATAAGAAAATATTGATTAAAAAAATGCGTACTTTTATGAATTTAATTAAATTAATTACAAATTTCGATAAATTAACATTTATTACACTCGTTAATTCAAATGTTTTTTTTTTACTTAAATTATACAGATTAATTACAAGTACCAATGTGTTATTAACAATTTATTTACAACTTATATACATGTGTAATATTTAAGATCCTCCAATCTGCGTTATTGTTTTTCATTCACAAGCCGAACGCCATGCCTCTCTTTCGCTTGTTTCGTTTGTACGCTTGTACGTGATGTGCACCAGCGTTCATCGATTTACAAGACGTTATCGCGTCAAAAAAAAAAACAAAACTTTCATATCCTGGTTATTGTCAATATAAGATACTATTACTAATGAACTAAACTGAAGAGAATCGGTCTATAAACAGCTAGGTAACAGCCTCTTTTCCATACAGGAGATGGGTCCGAGCTTAATCAACCACGATTCTCCACTGCACAAGCGGATTGATGGATAACTTTCCTACTATGAGTAACGATTGCTATCAGGTGTCTATGATAACAACCAGGACCGACGGCTTTACGAGGCTTTGCTCCCCGAGGCATGGTGGGGAGATCCACAAGGACATACACCCAACCAGAAAAACATATTATAATATAGCCTTGACATTTGTAGCTTATACGAACTTGCTATTAGTACCTATGTCAAAAACGAAAAATGTGATTTTCTTGGTAAATATAATCATCTTGTCTGAAATGCGTATTGTTTTTACCCGACTACGACAGAAGGAGGGTTATGTTTTTCGAGTGTATGTATGTATGTATGTCCGTTTCTTTGGCACGCCCTACAGCCCAAACGGCTGGAGGGTTTTTGACATACGAGGTGTCGTTGGATTTGTCTAAATTGTAGTAGTGACATAGGCTATATAAATATTCAAAATGGCGCCCGCAAGTGGCGGAATGAGGGGGGGGGGAGTAGAATTTTTTTTCTTACTGTAGCAATATGGGTATCAAATGAAAGCTAGTAAATTGTTTTATTCTTTTTAGTTTATAATAAGAGTATTTTACGGAGTCGGGTTTTTTTTTATTTTTTTAATTTATTCTTTTAGTACAGACTTTGATGAGAAGTTGAGATAAGAAAGTAACGAAAAACAATAAATAAAAAATAACAAATACGTACCAATATAATAAACATAACAAAATAGACTGATTTACCTTAATATAGATTTGTCATTGAATCATTTTTGTCATTTTTAGTATCTAAATAACCGTTTACAAAATATTTAATTCTCCTATTACAAAGTTCATAACATATACCCTAAATTTATTAATAATTTACTGTACTATAATCATGTGTCAGCAGAGATTTTCTATTATAATCAGGTAAATTTTTCGTAAAAATTGTCTTTTTTAGTTTCCTAACAATTATAACGAAGTTAAGTCAATACGTTCGACATAAAATAGGCAAATAAGTAAAGTCTACCCACGTAACAAATATTAAAGAAACCTTGAATATATATATATAAAATTATATATTATTTATTATCCTATTATAGACACGAAAATGCCACGATCAATCACTTTCCTATAATCCCACTAAAGTGTATAATCGTCCATCATAGAAATTACGAATGACCATACCATGAAACTACGTTTTATTCGTGCTAGATAGTTTGATTTAATATCAATTCCGTAATATTTTCGAAAAAAAAAAAAATAATAATAATAAAGAAACGACCTTCTCAAAGCAGTCCCTGGTAATATTGACTGCAGTCACGTGGATGCATCACAAGATAAGGCTTTATATAGACGTAACCACAAATTATAATGCCATAATCATGTACGGTGAAACATTATCCAAAATTATCCAAGTGAAATCTTTGGAAATAGTTTGTCGAAAAATATTTAAGATTCAAACGATTGAGAAAAGAAAACAGAGAGATTTTACGTTTTGAAAAATGTCTTATTGCTTGGTCAGTAAGGAAAGTATATTAATTTCGATATACATATAGTACGAGATTTTGGAAATATTGATTAGAAATTAGTTATAACAGTAAGGTGTTTCACCGATTGCTGATTTATGAGTTTACAGTTTAGTTAGTTTTAGAAAGTTTACTTTATCTCCCACATAAATTATTAATAGGCTAAATAATTGACTTGTATTATCAGCCTGGCCCTTGAGGCATGTTTCACCTCAACTAATAAATTACAACTTTTGAATTCATTGGTTGCGAATAGAAATATTTGACAGCTATAGTGGAGATTCGTGGTGAAAAAAAAAAGTATCATATACTTTTATTTGTTGGATACCGTTATACGTCAGATTAGTTAATCAGCAACAGATGAAATAGGCTCTAATTAAACTTTTTTATTAATATATCCGGCAGTTACTGAAACAATTACAATTGCTAAAGTACATAAGTCTATAGGCTTTGGTACATTCGCACTAACTAATTAAACTACTTTTAATACATTTTGGTATAAACACAGGCTGTACTTCGGAGAAGGTCACCAATGGACTAGTTGCCATGAATCGTAGTTTTTTTAAAGTGGGATACAAAAATTTATAATTATTTTAAAATAATTCGTTTAATGAAAAAATAGGGCTTCATAAATGAAAATAAATTCTTAACACTTATTTATAAACATACCCTATAAAATTAAATCTGAACCAGCAGCCGGCTTCAAACAATATTAAAAATGTAAAAGTATAAATCTTGTCACTTGATATTGAATAATTCGAGTCGTAACTCTTTAGTTTATTATCATATTTAATGTCCTTTCTAGCTTTAATATAGATGTAAAATTGCTAAATAAGATAAACAAATACCGTACTTTTTCTTAATCTTTTTATATACAACATAATCGGCACATAAATAAAACATTATTACATTTGATTGAGATCTGTATCATTTCTCACTATAGGTAATAATTAGGTAATAATTGGTAGCTTTCAATAGTAACTTATGATCATACTATACACAAAGTACGGGTTATATTAATATCTTAACTTATTATTTATGCACAGATTACTAGAAAACAATAACATAAAAAAGTGTGTGTGTACTTATGTATGTACGCACGTAAGAAGTTATACTTCTCTGGCTTAACAAGATAAAAATCTTTCTAAAAATCTTATCTTTCGCGTTTTTGCGAAAAAAAAAACGACACTAATAATAGAAAAAAAAAGGTATTTACCTAATACCTACATTGAAAGTTTTATTACACATTATGGTAAAAAAAAGTTTATTTAAATCGAGTATCATAAAAAAAAATGTCTTGTAGCTAACTTTATGATGTTTTTTCGTGACGATGTGCGCGCATCGTAAAAATTTACTTTCATCATTCTTCCCTAATGCGCCAAAAGAAGTATAACTTCAATAATAAATTATATATATTGACACATTTAATAGCAATTAAAATATTTTTCAAGTGAATATTATATTCTGTGGTCAAGTGAACTGAGTTGCATAGTTCGAGCGGACCACTTGACCACTAGTCCACGACCGCTAGAGCGTACCGTGCCTACTTTCTCTGAACAAATGTACCAAATAGATGATTTTGATGATGATGAGATTTAATTAAAACTTTCGTTACGTTGGAATTTTTAGATTGTATCTATTGTTTTAGCGAATTTAAAAATCTTTATTTTTTACTGAAGAAGTAACCAACCTCAATATAATCAATGATGTTTCAATATAATCATTAATCTCGATTAATTTTTTGTAAACATATGGGCGTAGCTTGGGTTTCCCCAAGGTGGAGAATATTAACAGACAAAAGTATGATAATAGCTGATCTCGTGGCGTCGGCGTCGCCCGCTGCACTAAAATTTTACTTTACCCACACATCTACTACTACGGTACGGTATCTAATAAGTAACCGCAATCCAAAAGCGCCATCTATTATTGTGTCATACTTTAAGCTGTTGTAAAAATAAATCGGAATCCGACATCTTGATGTTCTTTTATCATTAAATGAGTTTTAAATGTGATTATTTAATTAAATCTTTGAGTAGGCTTACTAAATGCGCAGCTCAAACGAGATAGCGTCGTTTGGAAGAAAGTAGGCACGAGAAGGAAGATCGTTTAATGAAAAAAAATTTATTAATAGTATTTTTTTTTTATTATTAAATTTCACTTTTTTTTGTTTCTTTTGTTTTATTTCCTTATTAATTATTTTTGTTGATTTTTCTTAAAAGCGATAAAGTGATTGCGAAAAACCACCTCTGAAGAATGACCTACCAATTAAAAAAAATCATCGAAATCGATTCATAATTGACGGAGTAAACGCGTAACAAACGTACAAAAAAAAAAACAAAAAAAAAACAGATGAATTGAGAACTTCCTTTTTTGAAGTCGGTTGATAAGAAATAGATTAATTTTCGATAGATATTATAAAGCGTATCTTATAATCTTGCCGATGTGTTACCGAGCCTGAGATCAGTGATATTAAGTCTTATGTCTATAATTATTCTCGTTCACTCAAGCTTAACACAGTACAGTACAGAATATAATAAAATTGAATACAGAATATCTAGTCCATATGTGATAACGGTTTATATTGTACACAATTGTCTCACATTTGTAACAGATAAACGATAAATGCAGCAACGCGACGCGATACAACACGACACGAAACGACGAGACGCGTTAATAACAATAAGTTATTTTTTGCAATTATGCATTCACCGTCAAGTACCTATGTGTGAAAATGTTAATACATGTACTAGCATGTGCTACATTCTCGCATTTATTCGCACAAAGGAAGTATTGGTCGCCTGTCGCATCGCGTCGAGTCGCTTATTACCTACCATTTTTATTGCTCACTTTAGACAACCAGTTATATATTACAATAAAATACAAATGCAAGGATTTTTAAGCCAAATAGTTTGATTTATGTTTAACGATCCAAAGCAATCCATTAAAATTGTGGTTGTATTTGATTGCCGGGATTGTGAATGACCAAGACGTATAAAGTTCATCGCTCAAGTTCTCGCAGAAGTTCGTGGGAATTTACTCGTAAGTCATGAGAATTTCCGTACTAAAATCCTCATGTGAATAATCCAATTAAAATAAACAAATACTTTTATTTAGGTCCAAATCAAATTATCTAAATATTTTTGAATTCTAAGGTAAGCAACTTAATGCTTGTCTTTTAGGGAACAGCTGACTGATTGCGTATACATACATAATTGTAATAAATGTAAATATCAATTACACCCAGACTCGTGGCGGACCCTGGAGTAGGAAGCAAGGTCACTGACACATGTATCGACGGGCCAGTTAAATATATGATACATATAATAAATCTTTATATTAAAAGATATAAAATACTATGGGAATTTAGCTTCGTTTTTATAACGTTATGAAAACGCTTTTAATAAAGCTTCAATACGAGTTTTATGATATTCGAGTATTAACTTTTTCTTTCAGTATGTCTTTAGAAAGTCAATTTGATGGAATATAAAATTTTTAAAGTTTGTTTGAACGGGCGATTTCGGGATACTCTCATACTTATATTTATAGTCTAATTCTAGCCTTTTCTCGATAAACACGTTATCTACTTATTGAATTTAGAATGCTTTTATATATAGATTAATTCTTTTATTGTGATGATGTTCCAAAAATGTTATAATAACAAATAAAAAAAATATATTTAAAAATAAATTATTACGACTATGTTTAAAAAAAGGTAATATTCAAATAATTTATAATAAGCGTTCTATTTCTACGGATTTTATGTTAATAAAACTTAGACCCGCTTGTATCCAATTTGTTTAGAATGTTTAACTTAAATATAAAATTCTCGTATTTCAAATAAAAAACTCTTGTAACTTCCAACACTTGTAAGGATATACAAATATTTGAAACATCGCAGTAAGCTAATAAGAAACAATTTTAATTAAATATATCTAGAAATAAAGAAGTTGAATTACGTACATATTATATAATATATACTTATTGTTTTATTTTCATCTAGTTTCCGCCCGGGGCTTCGCTCGCGTGGTATATTGATAAAAAGTAACTTACATTCTTCCCCAGGCTTCAGACTATCCGTAACAAATTTCATCACAAGTAGCTCAGCAGATTAGCCATGAAAAATATATTTGCACAAATAAACAAATGGACAGATAGAAGTTACTTTCGTTTTTATACTCTCGGCTAAGGATGTCAATGTATAATTACTGAATTTATTGAAGAGAGTTACTTAATATAACGGTTTCATTGGCGTACGGCAGCACTGCAGCAAAGCACAGGTACATAATTTATTGATATGTTTTTAGTTTTGGTAGTTACCTAACTACCAGCGAGCGGCGCGAAGCGACATCATTTCATTTTTCTCAAATACAAAAGTATAGTATAGAATATTTCTCAAATACAAAAGTATAGTGAGATTTGTAATTCGAAACTTATTGTTAGAGAAATTAACTTTCCGAAAGCGCGTGCGCGCGCGTCACTTTAATTATTATAATACATAATACTTAGTACCTACCTGTTTTAATAGTAGGTAATAATTAGTGTTTTAATCGTTTTAAATCATTTGTGTTTAGGACCCCAGATAATAAATTTCATAGAAATCGAAGTAATTTTAAAAAATTATCCATACAAACTGTAAACCCCTATTTTACTACCCCTGGGGATGTTTTTTAAAGAACCGGAAAACACTTGTTATATTATTTATATTTAAGAGCTCGGATAATAAATTTCATAGAAATTGGAGCAGATTTTATATATTTTCCATGGAAACTTTCAAACCATATTTTGCACCCTTAGGGGCTGAATTCCAATAAACCAGGAAACATGTGTTGAATAAAATGTTTTTAAGAGTATGAATCTCAAGTTTTATCAAAATCGTTGCTATTGTAAAGATTTTTCCATACAAACTTGCAACCCCTATTTCATCCCTTTAGGGTAAATTTTTTTTAAATCCCTTAATGTGCGTCCGCATTTTGAATTAAAACAACCGTCCAAATTTCGCACCGTTTTCACGTTTCTACCATTAGTAGTTACGGCTGTGCGTGCATCTCAATGTCTGTGGAAACTTACGTGGAAAAAAATATATTTATAAAGGATTATTAAAATTTTGAAATCGTTACTACAAAATATCCAAAACAGCATATTAGAAAAGTTGAATTATCTTTTCACTTGTGTTTGTTTGTCAAAATATATTAATTAACAAATAATATTAAAAATATATATATATAATAATAAGTCAATTACTATTTAGGAGGTCAACAAATAAAAATAAACTTATTCCATATACTAATACTAATAAAACTAAGATTAAGTAATAAAATTTAATTACTGACTCTTAATATTTGAAAAAAAAAAACTGTATTAACATAAAGTGTCATCCTCTACAAGATTAAAAAAATTGATGAATAAATAGTATTTTATTAACGATTGATATATAAATATAGCGAGAGTGTGAACTAATAGTAGGAATTGTAAAATAGGCGCACTATAATAATATTTTTTTCTCAAAAAGAATTGTTGACGCGTTTATGTTATAATATATTGAGAAAACGCTGAAGTGTACTTGGGGTTAATTATAAAAAATTTCCCTATTGCCAAAATGTCATTTTTGTATCGCAATTTGTCAATGTATTAATTACCAGTTTGTCCGTAGAGAATTACAGATTTCCATATTATATAGATATATGTCGTTTTTTGACATTCAACAATTTCATTTTAAACATATAGCAATTATTTACCATATAATTCCACGGAAGTATAAAGTTCGAGGTCTTAAAAAAACAGAAAACCCGGATCCTTCGACGAAAAATAAATTAATGTAAATAGCATTGTTTCGAAAAGGCCAAGATAAAAAATAAAATGTCAAGTGGATTGAATGTAATGCAGTTGCAATTACGTCGTTAATTTATGAATGTCTATAGAATTGCATGTATTGAATTGTGTTGTAACGACACAAGAAAAAACGCAAGTTATGTGATGTCATTCCGATACACGGGTTAGTATGTTTTGTATAACCTTATAATTTGTTTATTTATATCATTTAATTAAAAAGAGAGAAATCGTAAATTATAAAACTAAAATGTCATATTCAATTTTTATATATTACCCTGGAATGAGCCAGAAAACGAGCAGGTGACTCTGATAATCCATAAAAACTTACAGTACAAGAATATTAGAATGAAATCCATTTATTAAAGCTCTGAAGGAAAATAATAACTAAAGATGAGGTAAGAAGGAGAGAGCTTCCGTTCTCACGCTTATTATACGAAATATGATAGTGTATAATAATAGATATATCTTGGCCATTTTATACGAGGATTACCCACACCGGCCCAGGCTATTCTTGTTCAGCTTGTTTTACTGACATCAACCCTGTTTTGCAGTGACGTATCTAATGGTCTATATGGGCTCTTGGCTTTATATTGACAACTCTTACATAGAATTTTTTTTTTTTTCGGATTGATCAATTTGGGTCGTGGTGGTAAATTTCATAATATATTCATCACATACGAAGCCCTTTTTGTGATACTGACTTTCGTCTAGTCCTCTATCGTTACAGTGTATTTTATTTTTGTATCTCCTTTCGAAAATAAGTTGGTCACTTTTTGTAATACTCAAAGTAGTGAGCGAACTGAAATCCAGAAGATTTAAAAAAATCAAAAGTAACACGGTGGTACGGCCGGCAGCTCAACCTTGTATTATTGATATAGTTGATACAGCAATTACTGCATCACCTTCAATTTTAAGTGTCAATATTAAATATTTGTTTATTTAAAATAAAGTTGCTGTTTTAAAGAAAAAAATAACTTGTCTATTTATTTAATACCGTTTTACCAATAACTTCTCAAATGATATCATCAAATTTAATGAGTAATAACTAATATCAAAAACTTTCCAAATATAAGCTATAGAGATTCATTGTTACAATAATATTTGATAGAAAGTAGGACAATAATTGCTAATATATTTAAGTTTCATTTGTTTTAAGATTAAAATTTATAGCCCCTGAAATAAATGTTCCTTTGTGTGAAATCCTACCACAGTATTTTCAGGGGACAAAGACAAAAGTAGCTCTTAAGTTGGAATGTACTTTATTTCTTAAAACAATTATTTTTCATAAATATCATAATAAATAGTTTTCTCTGTGTATTTGAAATAATATTATAATATTTCACATTTTATACTACGTTAAACAACGATATAAGAATTAAATCTAAGTACATAATGTATAGGGATATTCATGTAAAAAAATATCCATATTTGTTTTTTTTCGATACAAAATAATATCGTATTTTTGTATCGATACTCTGCAACATATCGTACAAGTACAACGTATCGTAAGTAATTTGTTTAAATTTAACTATTCTTAGAATATTTACGCGAAAAAAAATTACATCCTCCTAAAAAAATGGTCATCGATTGTACATATCGGTATATATCCGATGAAATATATCGATCACACATATCGATATATCGATAAATAATTATCGGATTAAATATATCGATACTACATATCGATACTAGATGATTCGATGCTATCGGATTTATACGATATATCGCTTTCATATATTATCGATAAAAAGAAAAGAAAAAATAAATAAAATAAATAAAAATAAATGAAAGAAAGATTAAACAAGAACCGGAAATAATTATTTAATCTCGAAAACGTTCGCTCATAATAACCATTGTGTCTTAAGATTATTTATTTATAAATTTTATTTACGAAACTATAGTTTAGTCCAGATCGTTGATTATTCATATCCATATATGTATCAAATTAATTAATTTTATCTAACTAGTTACTTCAGAAAAATCAAAGATTCAATATAAAACGCAAAAATAAAAAATGTTGTCTGGTATGCAACTGTTGAGGCTCTTTAACGTAATCTTAAAAGTCATAAAAGGAAGTCATTATCATTTTAAAAAGTTATAATTATATAATTAATTGATTCACAGTTTGAATATTCACGTTTTTATCTAAATGAAATCTATTCCCAAGATAAAAGTAATAACTATAACGGGTAAAAATATTTGTCATTGGAATTTCGTACAAAAAATTAGAGGGTTTATCATAAGTGAATCATAGTTAATTATACACTCACAGTCAATTGGATAACTTACGATTTTTTAATTTAAAATGAAGCCTGAAATAATGTATTAAATAAAATTGGTTTACTTTCATCACTTTAATTTAGTGGTCTTAGCCCAGATTTAGGCCCGTAACCTGTGTAATATCTACCTAATTTTTTATATTGCAACGTCTATGCTCAATTTTCGTTGAAATATTAAAGCAATCTACAAAGTCTCGTGGGGAAGAAAATTCATTTTAATATGAAAATTAATATATAAAATGGAAAGAATAACGCTCTTAAAAAAATTAATTTCGAATGACCTACTATAAAACATCAAAACTAACTTTAAATCGATGACTTATTTTCTATATGAAAAAAAAATACTCTTCAATATTGTGACGAACTGAATAAATTTTATTTAAGTTTACACTTCCCACCTTCTGAAATTCTTATAAAATCTGTACTGTACTGTATCAGCCTGTAAATAACCCACTGTTGAGCGAAGGCCTCTTCTCCATATATAAGAAGGGTTGGAACTTAATCCACCACGCTGCTCCACTGCGGGTGGCCTGATAATTTCTCTACCACAAGTAACGATCGTTATCAAATGTCTATGATAACAACAGAGATCGACTGCTTTACGCGCTCTCCAAGACACGGTGGGGAGACCCATAAGGACATACACCCAGACCGGAAACAAATATTTGTACAAATAAAAATATCTGTCCTGAGCGGGAATCGAACCCGCGACCGTCAGCGTGCGGTTTGTGGCGGCTACTCGCAACACTACAGAACGGTCGTCAATAAAATCATTTATAAACAAACCTTCAAGGGTAATCTCGAGTTATTTCAATGACAAACAGACGTCGAACAAATTTTCATGGTTTTCTTAGAGGATCCAAAAAATAATTATAAATATACACATTTACAAAATTTTTATAGAATCTATCAATTTGACTGAACTGTGCTAAAAAACCCTTTGCGAAAGCATTTTCTCTATATAATAGAAGGGTTGGAAGAGGAATTCACCTCACTACTCCACGGGTGGTTGGAAGATAATTGTTAAAAGCAAATATCTTTATTAGATGCTCAAATTCTTAGCTTCATTTAATGAAGCATAATATGTACAATTTAAACAGTATAAATAACTTGAAAGAACGTTAATTTAAGCGATAAGAACAAGAAGTTTCTAATTAATAGGGATTAAATGAGCTTAAAAATGAACACTCTAATATTCAAATACTAGCTTTACTCGCGATTTCGTTCGTAATTAAGCATTTTGATCTTCATTCCCTATTCCAAAAGAACTGTAATGAATTTCGAGATACAAAGTATCCAGTGTCCTAGCTAGTATGAACTCGAATCATGTCAAGTTTAATTAAATCAGTGGTATCAGCGTAATGCGCGGCCAAAATATAGACAAACAGCCAAATAAAAAACTTTGTGTGTCAGCTCCGACGCACGACTGGAGGCGACTCTGAGTTTACTCTTTGATTAGGCACAAATAATTCATATGTGATACAATAACAATTATCGCCTATTCTACGTCCTTTAGATTTTTGAGGCAATAAATTGTCCGTTATTAATTTGGCTTCATCATCGATAAACGTGTTCTCACATCAAGGTCGTCACTAGTAGGAGGAGAGTGCGGGGTATGAAGCGAAGGTTCGGCGCGGCGCACATCCGGTCGCTTTCTCAATAACCGATCCTCGGAGTTCGCGCTCGGACTATACGTCTTAATACTCACGACTGAAAACTAAAAATAGGTTGCGCCCAAAAAACGTAACTCATATTCTTTTTCATACCGGGGCCCTTATATGAAAATCGAGTCTTAAGAAGTAAACTCCAAAAACGATTGGGCTGCAATGTCGATTATACAATGCCCTCCAAATAATTTTCATTCATCAAATCTGTTACTGTTTAGTTACCGTCAAAACAACTCTATCATATTATTTGGCAAAAAACTTTTTGTTTTATTAAATAAGCGTATTTCAAAATTACGTGGCTCCAAACCTTAGCAATGTGTATAGCTTTTGTCTTTATTATTTAACTTTAAACAGGCCCAGGTTCTGTAGATTGTTGATTTATTTTTATCAATTTTCCGTTGTTCGACATGAACAACGGAAACAACAACAAACAGACAAAATGTTTGAGTTTATTTATTTTTCTCATGGTTAAGATCTTGCCTAATGTTGCCTCTATACGCGTTTCGAAGCAATACTAACATAACATAAATACTTTCATATGCATGGGCAACTACAATAATAAATTGTCATCCAGAAATACGAGTATATTTTAATTTTCGTAACAGTATTAAGTATACCTTTTGAATGTCAACCTTAGGAATACGCATTCCTTTTTAGGCATTTCAGTAACTTTACCCAACATACCATAACACTTTGTGAATTTACATTTAAAAAAAAAAGGTAAATCTAAGTCCCCGGCTTAAATTTTGTTTCATAACATTGTCAGTAAATTTTGACAACATAATATATAATTATAAAAATTCACTCAGGTCCCTGCAGTAGTTTTCAATTTACCACGACAATTCGTCACTAAACTAGGAAGCGGCACTTTGGAGCGTAACACGAAAATCGCTATGATTTTGTATTATCGGCGGTGCTAACAGCTTAAAAAAAACTATAGTATAGCCAATACTTAATAAAAAATCGTACCATATACTTAAGTTTTTTTCTTCCGAAATATGAGTATTATATATATAAAGTTATACAACTTTGGAGTATGGTTAAGTTGGGGTCATAAAGAAAAATTGTCACGTTTGATGGTATACGTATACCTAAGTATAGATTGATATATTTAAAATATTTTATAATACATTTTCACCCAAAGCCACCTACATAGAACTCCGTACTGTACTGTACTGTATCAGCTTGTAAATCACCCACTGCTGAGCGAAGGCCTCTTTTCCATGTAGAAGAGTTGGAGCTTAATCCACCACGCTGCTCCACTGTGGGTTGCCGGATAATTTCTCTACCATGAGTAACGATCGTTATCAGGTGTCTATGATAACAACCGGGATCGACGGCTTTACGTGCTCTCCGAAGCACGGTGGGATGACCCACAATGACATACACCCAGACCGGTAACAAATATTTGTACAAATACAAATATCTGATAGAACTCGGTTTAGTAAAAATAAATTTTCTTTACAATTTATCAAAGTATAATCGTTTATTTAAGTATGTTCAAATTTACCGTTAAGCAATTAAGTGTTTAACGATCAATAATAATGTTTGATAATTACACTTCAAATAAAAACCGTAATATACTACGAACATTAATTTGCGATTTGTACTCTTTGCAATAACATAGTTACAGAGTTTTTTATTGGAACTTTAAATATATTCACGGGTAGTAGAAATATAAAGATTGTAATTTAAAAAGCTTTTTTATACCTTTATAGTTTAAATAATATGTTGTAGTAGGTAAAACTAGCTTTTACACGTGACTTAGTTCACGTGGAATTTGGAATTGGGTATCTTTATTCTATTGACATTAACAACTCTTCATTTAGACGCTGTATCAAGATTTAAAAGTGTACCTGGGCCTCTTCCTTTAATTTTGTCTTTTAATAGCTTCATAACTGTTTTTTCTTTACAATTTAACTGGTATTCTACTAATTAAATTGCTCAATACTGACATTTATTAGATTCTTATAAAGCAAAGCCGACTTAACTCATCGACATAAACTCTATTAAATTCTTTACTAGGTTGTTTCATAAAAATCAGTGTGTATTACCTGCAGCTACGTATTTGAAATTAGTCTTAGAAACAGCTTAATTTACAGATAGCATTTTACTAATTTCTTATGCAAATAAATTGATATGTCATTACATCAGTAGATATGTATCATCAGCAATATGTCATCATCGTAGATCGAGTCAATCAACATATAAAACAAAATAAAACTTTATTTATAAGTCATTTTCATAAATCTATATATAAAGTTGATAAAAAATAATGAATACAGTTGAAAACTATGTTTGTTGCAAAATTCTCAATGTCAAGAATGATTAGTTCCATCCGGAAATTTTCTTGGTATGTAACCTGTTTTTCGGGAAGATAATAAAATTCACGCTACGACTTAAAGGATCAAAGCAGTAATGATAAAGGACGAATAATTTAACAAATAGTGAAACCTTTATTATAACGCGTGGGACGGCTTGTTACAGAACCGGTTTATATTTCGCGTTTAGTCAAATCGCATCCAATACATATAAATAAATTATTTTTCAACAGGTAACGCTAATAAAAAATTATAAGCGTGACAGAATCTATTTATATCTTTCAATATACACCGACTGGCTTCTTCACGCCTTGATCTAAATTATATGATTTATAATTTAACGTAGTCATTATTGTATGAAAGTGACTAAGAAAACTGTCAATATTTACGAGTATATTATAAACCCGTTTTTTTTTTACTGTGGTGACCTCAGAAAAACAGTTCAACTTGAAAAATTATTTTTACATTAAGTATTAAATATATAAAATACATTTTAAAATATAAAATCTTAATGACTCATAGAAATAGAGCTGGTATTGCAAATGTCAACTTATCTAACAAGAGGGTGGAACATAAGAATGGTTTCATCATAAGAATAGACCTCCGTTTTTTTTTTCCTTGAGATGGAATTTTTTACTTACTTTTGAAGTTGGTTTTAATTCAACGCCATTACAATTTAAATATAGGTAATTATTGTAGACTGTTGTTGTTCATTTTTTAGGTTATCATATTTAGAGATAGAGAATATTCATATTTTTTTTCTTAAAGCTGAAATGGATACAACCAAGTATAACATACTTAACATACTGAAAAAAAACATATAACATACTTAAACAAGTATGCTTAATTAAAAAAATCAAAAAACCCGACTGCGTAAAATACTCTTATTATAAACTAAAAATAATAAAACAATTTACTAGCTTTCATTTGATACCCATATTGCTACAGTAAGAAAAAAAATTCAACTCCCCCCCTCATTCCGCCATTTGCGGGCGCCATTTTGAAAATTTATATAGCCTATGTCACTACTACAATTTAGGTAAATCCAACGACACCTCATATGTCAAAAACCGTCCAGCCGTTTGGGCTGTAGGGCGTGCCAAAGAAATGGACATACATACATACATACATACATACATACATACATACATACATACATACATACATACATACATACATACACTCGAAAAACATAACCCTCCTTCTATCGCAGTCGGGTAAAAAAGGAATTATTGAAATCAGTTTATGATTGGTAAAGATGTATTATTGCATGCACGAAAATTGGTTTAAATTTAATGTTCTCTTATATTTACGCGAATTTTACTCATTTGATTAAAAGTCTATACCGGATTTTATCGCGTTTATTTAAAACTTTATATTTTTTATAATATTTTAAATTATTTCCCGACGTTTCGGACCCTTTACAGCGTCCATGATCTCGGGGGACTGAGGTGGTGGGTGTCCGAATAATGAATTAATTGTTACATACCCCGCTTTTTATACAATTTTAAATTATTACTATTAACCGTTCCTATTCATGCAGAATGAGCTTATTGTGTCTGAAAGTCGTGCTGTGTTCTTATTTTCCTTGGGTTCAATTAATTTTAGTACTGGCTCCCAAGCTGGTGGTACGTTCCAACCATCCTCTCTATTGAAATTAGGATGTTTTTTAATTTCAATAGCCTCGCGAATCATCCTTGGTAGGAATCGGTGTTCTTTAGCGAGAATTTGTGGCTTATCAAATCTGATATAGTGGTTGGTACCTTGTTGAGTATGTTGATACACAGCAGACTTTGTCGACCGTTGGTGTTTCATGTCAGCTATGTGTTCTTTGACGCGTATCTCTATACTCCGCTTAGTTTGCCCTATATATGAGAGACCACATTCACAGTCTAATTTGTAAACCCCTGCATCTTGTAAAGGTATTTGGCACTTGACAGATGGTAATAATTGACTTATCTTCGTTGGCGGCTTGTAGTAAGTTTTGATTGAAGCTCGCTTCAAGATGTAGCCAATCTTGTCAGTGACTCCTTTGACATATGGTAGTACGGCAGGCTGGCGCTCAACTGTGGCTGTCTTCTTTCTCCGGGATCTGTGACGCTGACGCGGTGCTCGGAGGTTGTTGTCTCGCAGTACCTGCTTGACGTGCTGTAGCTCTGCGTCCAGGTGTTTCTCGTCACAGATCCCGCGAGCTCTCTGAAACAGAGACAAACCAACGGCAGAGAGTTGTCTAGGATGGTGGTGAGAAGCACCGTTTAAATACTTGTTTGTGTGGGTAGATTTTCTATACACAGAATGGCTTAAACTATGATCAGGATTTCTGATTATAAGTACATCTAGGAAAGCTAGTGTGTTATTTGCCTCTAACTCCATGGTAAATTGAATATTGTTATTTATGGAGTTAAGGTGTTCTAGGAATATGCAAGTACTGTCTGTTGGTAATATGGTGAAAGTGTCATCTACATACCTCTTGTAAAATCTAGGAGAGATAGGTGCTGTCTTTAGAGCTCGATCCTCAAAGTCCTCCATGTAGATGTCAGCCACTATGGGGGATACTGGAGAGCCCATAGCCACGCCATCCACCTGTATGTAGTATTTGTGGTTCCACAACAGGTAGCCAGTTGTAAGGCAGTGCTTGAGTATTATTGCATATTCCTCTGGCATGTCGTTCTCCACTAGTCTCCTTCGTACAATTTCAATGCAGTCTTGTACCGGTAAGCATGTGAATAAAGACTGTACATCGAAACTCACCATTGTTTCATTCTGAGTGAGTTGTAGGTCTTTAATCTCACTCACAAATTGGTAAGAATCCTTCACATACGCTGTTGTGTTGCCTCTGAGTGGTGACAGTACCTTTGCTACGTGCTGAGCCAGTTTGTAAGTTGGACTGTCGATCTGGCTTACAATTGGACGTAGAGGTACATTTATTTTGTGTATTTTTGGTAGGCCATATAAGCGCGGTGATTTTGCACATGTGGGTAGTTTAACATCAATTTTTAATTTGTCGGAGTATTTCTTTATTAAATCATTTGTTTCTTTTAATATTTTATTCGTTGGATCTTTATTAACGATTTTATACATACTTTTATCCGACAGAAGTTGTTCTATTTTTGTATTGTAATCTGATGTGTCCATGACTACTGTAGCGTTCCCTTTACGTACTACCATATGTCAAAGGAGTCACTGACAAAATTGGCTACATCTTGAAGCAAGCTACAATCAAAACTTACTACAAGCCGCCAACGAAGATAAGTCAATTATTACCATCTGTCAAGTGCCAAATACCTTTACAAGATGCAGGGGTCTACAAATTAGACTGTGAATGTGGTCTCTCATATATAGGGCAAACTAAGCGGAGTATAGAGACACGCGTCAAAGAACACATAGCTGACATGAAACACCAACGGTCGACAAAGTCTGCTGTGTATCAACATACTCAACAAGGTACCAACCACTATATCAGATTTGATAAGCCACAAATTCTCGCTAAAGAACACCGATTCCTACCAAGGATGATTCGCGAGGCTATTGAAATTAAAAAACATCCTAATTTCAATAGAGAGGATGGTTGGAACGTACCACCAGCTTGGGAGCCAGTACTAAAATTAATTGAACCCAAGGAAAATAAGAACACAGCACGACTTTCAGACACAATAAGCTCATTCTGCATGAATAGGAACGGTTAATAGTAATAATTTAAAATTGTATAAAAAGCGGGGTATGTAACAATTAATTCATTATTCGGACACCCACCACCTCAGTCCCCCGAGATCATGGACGCTGTAAAGGGTCCGAAACGTCGGGAAATAATTTAAAATATTGTAAAAAATATAAAGTTTTAAATAAACGCGATAAAATCCGGTATAGACTTTTAATCAAATTGGTTTAAATTTATTTAAATTCTCGATGACCTTGGAAAGGAGTGGATCGAGTTTCCCCGGCTATTAAAATAAACATAAACCAGACGAATTAAAAATTATGTCGAATGTCATTTGGGAATTCCAATCTTGAAGTTGTTGACAAATACATATAACTAAGGCATAAAAGTCCAACTTGATAGACTTTGGCTTTGGGGAAGAGGGCCTTCGTCGAATCCAGTAAGGACGGGTACCATTCTAGAAGTTAAAAAAACATCCTTTCATACGTAATACCTCAGTGCTTTAAGTCGAAAGTTTTCGACCAATGTGCGTTACCAGTAATGACATACAAATCTGAGAATATGTGATCTCTAACTAAAGGCCTTTTAAACAAGTTCCAAGTTACGTACTCACCCAGTCTCCACTCCAACCAATGGAGAGCTACATTTTTTATTTCTCTACGAGATCGATTCAAAAATAATGATGATGTCCTCAGACGAACAAAAATTGCCGACATATTTCCCGGATTTTTGCCCAGCGGATTTTTAAGCTGAAGTGACAAGCAGTCCAAAGCGTAAAGAGTAGTCCAAAGCAGCCGTTAGATGGAAGATGCCTCGAACTGGATGTTCTGGAGGTCAATGCTGGAGGCCTTCATTCAGCAGTGCACATGAAATGGCTGATATGATAATGATCGTGATAATGATGAAAATGATTTAGTAATAAAATAATTTGCCTGGTAAGTCAGAACATACGAAAATGTCAAATAATTATCTCATGATTTATGGACATACATCGTTTTTGTATAATTTGATTTAGATAAAAAACAAATAAAAATAATTATAATTAAAAATTATTTTTATCTAGATCCTTATTAATCCTTAAGGGAAAACCATCAAGAACAGAGACAGAGAGAGTGAAACGTGTAGTTCAATTATAAAACTGGAATTATCAACTAGTTCTAAGTTATGAATTCATTATTTTGATTAATTTAATTATAAAAAAAGGATAGAAAATTTGAAACTTAAATTACATTAAAAATTTAGCATGTATTTTATCATATTACGATAAGAGACAAGAGACATAATTAATTAAATAATTGGAGACAAAGAAAGAAAAAAAAACTCAAGTATCTATCAAGGTGGTAAACCAGTATTTTTTTTTTTTTTTTTTTGTTAAGATATAAATGAAATAGAACGTAACAACTTGTTGCTAACTCGTGGCTGAAATATAAAATATCTATAACGTGCTAGGTTCATACATATAAAGGAAAGTATTTTAGTAACTAATAATTGTTATTTATATTTGTTGCTATAAATTGGAAACACCATAAAATATAATCTATCATATAGGTACATATATAATATTTTATCGAAATCACTTGGTTGAAGCCATAGCCACTAGCCGGTTATTTGCTATTTAGACTGTAATAATTTGAAAAAAAAAAAACTGTTTTTTTAACATACTGTACATACAATTTTTTATTATTTTTTATATAGCTGGGTTTTTTATAGGTTTTTTATATATTTTATTGTATAAAATATATCATCACCGTATTAAAAACTTGAGATAAGAAATGAAAGGCTATCGAATTAAATTTCGTGTGATTTTATTAATCTTTATCTTAAACATAGTTTACGTAGTCACTACATCATAATTATTATTAATTACTTAGTTTCAAAGTGATTTATTAGAACCTATACCTTTCGTACAGATCATACATATATTTATCATGAAAATACCATGTAAAACAAAAATAATTTTTCATATTGAATTGTGTAAATAAAAAAAAAAAAACAAACACGTCCGCTTTGTAACATTAGAATACATCAAAATTACGTGTAACGTTAATATACAAGAGACAGGATATAGAAAAAAAAAATATATAGTCGTAATTTACCGAACTCCTGCGCAGTGACGCAACTCGTCTAGAGAAAGTGTAGGTGTGTATAGTGGAAAGCTGCTTGTCTCGCGTTCAACTTCCATTCATTAATCAATAGAAAGTTTTATGATATCAGTATGTTTAATTTAATTGATCATGACATGTGTATTTTATTTCGATACTTTTAATTTTTTTTTTCCAAATTACATCTAGTTAGTAATTTATTTTAGTCGTTTTCTCTTTGTGTTTGATAATTTTTCGTGTTTCTTAATAAGATTTATTTATAAATATACAACGCTGGGTTTATTTAAGTCTCGTTAAATTACTTTATACAAATAAAGTTAGTAAAAAATATATAACCGTCTTAACTTACCATATTAACTTAACATCCAAAATATTTCACACTTTAACACAGTCACGTCTCGGTTTCAAATATTATATGTACCACAATGTTAATATTTATATTATTCGGAAATAGATCAAATTCAAAACTTTCGGTATGTGTAAGGCTTCGAAATTTGAATAAAATAAGATGGCGACCGGCAGCGCATGCGCACTCTCGCGTCTGACTACTCACTTAAGGCATGACAATGTCATCAAACCCCACCACTTTTATAAAGTTAACAAGCCATAACCGTCTTTATACTGTAATCGTATAAAGTTTTGAATTAAAACGACTGTTATCGTCTCGCTCCAAGAATTAGCAGGTTGATTTCGTAGTTATTGGGGAAAACACAAGTTCGTTTTGTGTGGCAACTGACATTTAAATTTTCTCGTTTGTACTTGTACTATTAGACCTTGTTCAGATGACAAGCGCTTAACGCGCGTTATGATAACGCGCGCTTACAACTACATACATTTTATTCAGGCCGTACACATGCTAACGCGCGTTTAACGCGCGTTAGCATGTGTACGGCCGTACGTACGGCATGTGTAGTTGTAAGCGCGCGTTATCATAACGCGCGTTAAGCGCTTGTCATCTGAACGGGGTCTTAAATCGTATTTCGATTTTTATATTATGGATGTTATCGACACTTACGATTTTGATGTAATTTTTTCATACCTCTGCCAACGACATCATAGTTTATAAAACTAATATGAGTAGATATTTTTAATATGTATATAATTAAGTATTAAAATCTGATTAAATCATTTATTGTGTGGTAGTAAGTACTCTAAGTATATTTTAAACACGATGATCTATGTTACCAATGACCTAATTTTCAAAAGTCTTCGTCGTTAGATAGTATGTTTAAAATTCATTCAGTAAAATTATATAATGATTATGTGTCATTCGAACCAATCTGAACAGCATCAAAAAACTTCAAAACCGCAACGGATATGTCTGTATTATTTCAATAATACAATTCTTCAAGTTACTAAATATTGTTAATATTTTTTCGAAAGATGTACAGTATAAGATATCGTACAAATGAAACGTGTGAATATTTCAACACTGATTGTGCGGTTTTCTTTCGTGTTTATACATGAATGTATTTTTATTCATTCATTCACCAGGTTTGTTATCTTTCGGTAGTATCAAGAATTCATAGATGATTTTGCCAGTCACGTATGGGGGATAAAGGAAGTTTGTTCTCTGTTATCCTCTCATCTTAGAGAAAGAAACAATTATTACGAAATAGAATATCACCTCTATAAATGGATATAATAGCATAGATAAAATCAATGAATGGAAGAAAAACGTTTGAAATGTTAGTAGGTCAAATTTAAATGCTAATGAAATATTTTATGTTATATTTATTATTTTACTAAGCTCGTATAAAATACAATAATTTTTCATCGAATTACACTATATAAACACCTAGGGAATAACAAAGGATTTTATTTATTAATTTATTTGCACTTTTTCGTACACCACAAATATGCGAACAAGACAGGTTTATGACAGTTGAAAAATATGAAGTACAAGGGGCGGTCTTATGGCTTGTTAGCCATTCCTTCAAGACAACCTGAAATAGGTTGGAGTAATTTATCTAAGAGAGAACGGGTAGGTGGTGCAGTTATATTATAATAAACTTACATCAGATACAAACATCTACACATTAATATTACATACATACATGCATACATAGCATAATATACTATAAAATATACCAAAGTATCTCATAGAAGTTATTGTCAATAACATCAAAAGAAAAAAATAACTATTTGAATCGTCCAGATTAATTACATATTTATCATATTTCTTCACTAATCCGATTATCTAATTATAAATAATTCTTAAAATAAAGTAATAAATCATACTTTTACTTTTATTTTTTTGAAATATTACCGGATTACAGGATGAACAGGAACACGTGCTTAACAGATAATCCCATTTTTGGTATATTTCTAGGTTCACCTGTAGATAAAATCTGTTGAGGACATTGAGTATTTTGTTCAGGTTTCAAAGAGTTTCTGCTAATATAACAATGTTGTCAGTAAACCGAAAGTAAGTGATATTGATGCCAAATCCGTTCTAATTCAGAAGCTTATAGACATAGCTATAACAAATTCGACAAGACTATATCTGTCTATCGTAATCTTCGCTGCGTTAGATTATTCTGGACTCTAATAGGGAAGACTTAAAACTTATTGTACCGATAATCTTCCTGAAAAACGGTACGCTTTCTCATACAACAGAAACGCTTAGTAAATTGCCAGGTAGTACTTTTCAGGTCTTTTGAACTGAACTAAACTGAATCCCTGTAAATAACCCGCTATTGAGCAAAGGCCACTTCTCCATATAGAAGAAGATTGATAGATAGATAAACATTTTATTGCAATCACATCAAAGTATACAGAAAATAATGAAATACACAGTAATAAAAAAGAAAATGGTGCAAGGGCGGCCTTATCACTAAAAGTGATCTCTTACAGGCAACCTTATGAATGGATTAAAATGAAAATTGGAAAGGTGGAAACGGTGCATAAAGTCTATTTTTCGAGGTTTTCGATTTGTGATTTATATAAACGCGCAAATATATACATACATACATACATAAGAAGGTTGGAACTTAATCAACCACGCTGTTATTACTACCGTGTGAATAGGAGAGATCCGAGATCATGGACGCTGTAAAGGGTCCGAAACGTCAGGAAATAATTTAATTTAATTAAAAAATCGTTAAACTGTAAAGTTTTTTTTAAAAATACGCGATAAAATCCGATTTTGACTTTTAATTAAATGAGTAAAATTCGTGTAAATATAAGAGAACAGTATGTTTATATATTTACTTATTACTTTACGTTTCTTATTTTTCACTTTAGTACCGTCAAAATACTAAACATACTTAAGGTTGTATGTAAGAAATAAGTCAAATTTTAAATCGTCCAAAATATAACATAAAGGTTGACCCTTACAATACTTTAGTTATCAAAGTGTTGTGATAAGTTATAACATAATCTAAACGCTCCATATGACGTCACAATGACAGGCGTTTTATCTTTTTCATAATATCAGGCTTTTATGCAAGTCATGCTCAACCGTTTTTTTCACGGGATACAAATGAAAGCACATACTCGTATTATTAATGGATAGCACCTTTTGCTCATATTTTTATTTAATAAAAATAATTATCTATATAATATGTTTTGGATTTATCATATATAATATTAAAATATTCAGACTAGTCATTTACAATATGGTGGGCAGGGCTATTTTACGATTCAAGCACCTAAAGGGATAACGAAGCAGAAATTTGGGAGTTCTATCCTTAAAGGATGAAGCAAAATGAAGTTTTTATTTAAAATTTTGTTATATTGTTTAAGTTGGAAGGGTAGAGCTTAGTTTCTTTAGATTCTTCTTTAGAGTCTCTAGACTTTAACCCTTACGGGGTTGAAATAAATACTAAGAGGTTGTATGGATGTTAGAATTAAATATATTTGAACTAAAACTAGACAAACAACTGAAACGAATACAGGTTAAAAATTAAACTCATTACGTGACAATTTCTAAATTAGACTCATAAAGGGCTGTATGAGATCCTTTTCAGGAAGGCAAACAAAATTGTCATCTAAGTGGTTTTTACTTAAAGTACTACCACTAGCTAGCTAGTAGCTAGTAACTAGTAGCTAGTGCTAGCACTACCCTTTTATATGAAGAAGAGGCCTTCGCTCAGCAGTGGGTTGTTTACAGGCTGATATAGTACAGTACAGTACTACCACTAGTAAAATAACAATGCGGTTAGACATAATATTAAGTAGGCTAATATATGCATACTCCATTCTACATACAAATGCTTGTAAATTGAAAAAAAGTACCACTAAAGCGGTTGTCACAAAATTTAAACTAAACTTTTTTAATAAAAGTTAAAATGATGCAGAAATCTTGTCTCTTTGAGAAATTTTATTTTCATTTTCAAGATCAAAATATTATTTTAAACGATAATTTTACGTCATTTAAAAAATTATATTTGTGGAATTATAAACTTCATTTTGAGTCTTTGAGGGTGAATAATTTATACTAATTGTTTACGTTAATGAAGGTAATTTTATAGGATAACTTTGTCCTTTTTGTGTAATTTAGTTAACAGAGCAGCAATAACAACAAGCAAACTTATAAAGTAAATAAACAGATATCTGTCTTACCTTTAAATTACTGTTATTTTTTCTCATTTAAATGTAAAATTTTGAGTTTAATTATTTCAAAAAAGTATTAAATATTGGTCATATTATTTAATCACACAAACACACTACAGATCAAAGTTTTATATTGCAACAAAGATAATGTATGATATTTAAAAATCATATTAGTAATCGAGACGATATATTTCACAATCGAATACCATAACGATGACGCTACGGTAAACCGAGTCACTGACCACGGCGCGTGTTCAGGCAAACTAAGCACCCATCTGACTTTACTAAAACATCTCAGATCTGATTGGCAGTGAATGGTACACACTGTGGCAGGTCATAACGAATGCTGCGATCAAAACGATCCTAGATGGATCTAGAAACTGGACGGACTCTATTATGCTTTATAAAGTGTACCTACCGTTTGTTTGTTTAAATTAATGTATATTGAATCCGCGTTTGGTAAACTCAATATTTTTATATGAACAAATGTGTTGGAATGTATAGTACAGTTAAACGATATATTAAATAATATTTTTTTATTAGAACAAATATGTCGTGAATACAGGAGATGTTGCCAAGTTCAAACATTGTTACGTTAATAATATTTCTAAGCTCCATGATCGTCTAATTCAGGACAGTTCAATTCGGTGTGACGATCGATTGCCGAACTTTGCTGCATCACTTTTTCGTTTTTACTATTAAAAAACATCAAATACTCTGTGTACTGAATGTTTTTTGCAATTTTGTGTGTATGTTTTTACAAAAGTTATTTAACGGAACTATGTTTATGCCTTGTAACAAATAAAATATGCATTATATAATAAAGAAATAAAATCCTGAAATAATAATCCATTATCAATGTACCGTACCAATCAAAATTCAAGTTGTATATTTTTAAGCCACTTAATAGATACGCTAAGTTATTATTGATTATTAAAGATGTTATATTAAGCAATAGGTAAATAAAAATAATAATATATTAATATCGGTTAGTTTCAATTGTTATAATATCCACATTAACATGGTTAATTAAGCTCATAGTACCTATATAAAACTAATGCGTTTATCGAAATATTTATAAATTATATAGGTAAATGTTGTAAGGTAATATAAAATGTGCATAAGCTTTTACATAAGATTACAATTCAATATTAAAAGACTCTTCTTAATTTTCTACATATATACAACATACAAGTTCAATCGAGTAAACTGAATTGACTTAATAAGGTTTTTATTATTTCAAGTGTGTAAGAATTGGCCATTTCAAATTTGAAATAATAAAATACTTTGAAACATTATTTTATTTGCTTTCTGCATTTTCTTTGATCTATTAATATTGTTCCAATTACTTTATTATTATAATTTACAAAAGTTAATATTATATTTACTCGCTTTCATACATCTAATTATTATCTCAAGCGTAAAAATCAGTATACACTAGCGACGCTTGAGCTTTGACAAATTATAGAGAATATCTTCGTGAATGTACAACTATTAAATTTAAAGAATACAGTAAGTGATACTATAGAGATAAACATGGAAAGTTACAGCACTGAGCAATGCATACAAATGCTCACATTTTATCATCAAAGTGAGTTCTTGTTCTTACTTCGAGCTACTTTTAGTGCACTACGTGATTTTTAAAGGTATTACCATTAAATGGGTACTTTATCGTAAAGACCCGTCAAATTTCAAAGCGTGAAGTCTTCAAAAAAATACTGTATTGAATGAAAGAGTTACACTTAACTGGCCTGACTGGTTTGGCCCATTGGCGCAGTTGGCAGTGACCCTGTTTTCTGCTCCAGGGTTGTGTGTTCGATTTCCACCCCGAGTCTTGGTGAATATATATTTATTTATTTATATATGTATTATTTGTATATATATTTATTTAAGAATAGCTATTTTCTAGAAGCAAGAATTTACAAATCTTAAGTGAACTAAGTCAGCCGGTAGATTTACAAATCGACTAATTTCAATGTGGACGGTATTCGTTTTTTTAACACAGTTTATGAACTGTTTATGAAAAGTATTTGGTCTTCTGCTAGAAATTTGCATATAAGATTCACCTCATTACAGTCACTTCAGCAAGTTACTAAAGTCTGGTAAAAACACCATTAGACTTTTTTAAGGGTTCCGTTATATTACTGGTGTGGGCGAGTGAACCGTAGGTAAATGTCCTCAAACTTATAATGACAATTACTGCCATCGTAGATTTTTTTTTGTCAATTCTTTGAAACTTGGTTATATTAAAAACGAGTAAACCAACCAAACCATAGTATCCATTTTGTGGACATTATAGTTTTTTTTTTCATACATAATAAATGGAAGAACACGTCACATTCAATTTACCCCCATTATGAGAGCCGGTGGTCGGAAAAATACGCAAAAATCTCAAACGCCTGCACCACGAAAAATATCGTATTTCCTTCACAAAGATTTGTCACGAGTTGGGATCAAACCATAGATGTATTATAGATAGAGTAGAGAAGACACACGGCTGCCTGTAAGCGGAAGCGTCCAACGGTTAGAAAGATAGAGAAGACCGCAGTACCCCCATCTGTCTTTCTCTACTGACGCATGTGCAGTAAAGGACTGGTTGTTATTATGACAACCTCGAATAATAAAATCAAATCAACTTAAATACCTTATAAAGTTGTTTGAAATAATGAAATATACACAGACAGATAGGTACCGCGATGGTCTCCCTCTTTAATAATAGAGGGACAGCTGGTGGAGGCGTGGCTCCCCTGTTCTATCTATAATACCTCTATGGATCAAACACGCGATTGTTACCACAACAGTTAGTTGCTGTGAAAAGTACACAAAATCGTTTTCAAAAGTAAATGATATAAATCATCCCTATCATTTTATCTGCCAACGGTTTGATACCGGTTAGCAGCGCTCACCATCTGAGGCAGCTGGGTATCCGTGACAGTTCGCTCGCAGTCAGGATGCATAAGGCGGTATTGTTCGACTCGGCTAGGATTTTCCGCCGATTTCTCAGCCTACAGCCCTAACCCCCGGCTGTTTGATCTCACTGTCGGGGCGTAATCCTCCACCCGCTTATATATGTATATATAATTGAACGGGTGGAGTGAACTAGTCAGAAAATAAGAAAATAATGGTATCAACTACACATTTTTTGTAATTAAACATGAAGTCCGAGTGTCTTTATTGAAATCTAAATATAGATTCAAAAAACTAAAAAGTAAAACTATAAATTAATACTTAAGCCAATGATTTAAATAGAGAACAAATAAGGATTCTTCTTATCCGACCTAGTCTTATATCACCGTTTCCATATAATTAAACTTTTATTATAATAGAAATAAGTATATCTACGATTTTATTCTTGTGAAAAGGCTTTACTTTACATAACAAGGTTTTAATTTCATTCATATTAATATCATAGGAACAATAGAAACCGTAGTTAATATCGCTGAGCCTTTTGTTAATGAAATTCTCTCTCAGATTATACTAAAATAATAAACTCTAACAAATGATAATCTAAATAGTTGGAGTTAGGTATGTATTTTATATTGTATATATGGTATTTATATACATTCCCATTTCACACTATTAATCGATATGTAGCCCCCTTTATTGATTTAATTTCTTCAACTTAAGGAACAATTATTTACTATTCCCTATTACTTACTGTTCGGTTCATTAATTTTTATGTGAAATAACTACTTTTGTATTATTTTTGAACTTTTACATAAATTCTATCTGTCTTTATTTAAAATGTAACGTAAAAAAGATAAAGACCGAGATAATATACATAAATATGTATTTTCTTGAATTTTACTTACCTGTAATTTATTATCCACGTTTTTACTCGAGCTGAATAACGTTTCTCGGTTGAGCACTATTTCACTCGCTAACTATGTTATTTGAATGATAATTACGTCAAATAATAACTGACCGTCCGAAATTACAACAAATTACTCCAAGTTATATCCATTTTTTTTAATACTCTATGATTTTTTCTCATTTCGAATTATTCCACAAACATGCAAATTCTTTTGTTTTAATACATGCTATAGTAATAAAATAAATGAATAAATTGAGATGAAATATAAGTTATAATGTGATGTTTTATTTTTAACTCAACTGGACTGAACTGAATCAGCTTGTAAACGTCGGATTAATCCGTCACGCTGTTCCACTCCGGAATGGCGGATAATTTTCCTTCCGAGAGTAACGATAGCCGTTAGATGTATGATAACAATCGGGACCGACCGCTTTACACGCTCTCAGAATAATTGAGGAGAGACCCACAAAGACATATACCCAGACCACAAATAAATAATTATACAAATACAAAGATGTGTACCGAGCGGGAATCAAACCCGCGATCGCCAGCGTTGAGGCGACCACTCACATCACTACAACAGAAATGAATAAAAAATAATATTATATCCTAGTTACACTTTTTATATGATATTAAACTGGGGATGATAATTATTAATTAATTTTTAATTACTTTTGTGACACCAACGGCTGCAGCAAGTCACTTTAACATTAATGACAATAAAATGTCACATCAATATGTTGTTCTAGGATCGCCTCACACAAGTTTTGTTCGAACAATTTGTTCTCATTCTCTTGTTTTTAAAATAAAATGCAACAACATCATGTTGGACAAAGAAAGTTGATCAGACTTCTAAGTGTAGTCACGAAATCGTGATGTACTATTTGTTTCAAAGAAAGAGAAACTAGTAAAGTGTAAAACATTGTTTTTATTTTATTTTTTGTTGATGTTACAATGTTACAAGTTTTGTAACTATTAGCAAGATATCTTCAATCTAAATTGGTATCATTATCAATGTAATAAAGTGTAAAAGTTTAGTTTTTTACCATACCGACTTTAGAAATTATATACATTACACTCAAGGGGGGAGGGTCAGTATACGTAATGTTAATAACGGTGTCACCATGTTATGTAAGAAATAACAATGTATGAACACCAATTTAAGATGTGACGTACGATCAAAGGTTTCTGTACATTCCGGGTTTCAAGTAATTTTGGATATAATACTAAGGGCTATGTATAAAATTTCAGAATTAACAAACCGAAATTGAAATTTTTACTAGACAGTCCTAAAAAAAAAAATATGTCTCTTTTTAAACAGAAAAAAAAAGAAATGAAGGAAATCGGACTACACATTAATGAATTACAACTAAATATATATATTTTGATTTTCATCCTCTCTCCTAAGGGAATTGTGTAGGATTTCGGGTTAAAAAGAATCCGTTTGTATGAATTTCAACCATGTTCATTTTTATTATAATTAATCCAGTAATTTGGCGTGATTCGCGACACACAAAAATGTTACAATCACAATGTCGACTAACGAGTGCCTTAAAAAAAAAGAAAAATTAAAAATATCGTCAATCTACAAAATTGGATGTGTTATTACATTTATAATTACAATACAATTAATCTTAATAACGATTTCATTATCGTAAAATAAATATCACAAATGCAAAAGAAACGTTTCAAAATCATTAAAATAGTGTATTTTATGTGCACTATAAAATTTGCTATGGTCACTTTTGTCTTTGAAACATACTGTTCTCTTATATTTACGCGAATTTTACTCATTTAATTAAAAGTCTAAATCGGATTTTATCGCGTTTATTTGTTTTAAAACTTTACAGTTTAACGATTTTTTAATTAAATTAAATTATTTCCCGACGTTTCGGACCCTTTATTCTTTATAAAATTCTTATTCGGACACCCACCACCTCAGTCCCCTGTGATCATGGACGCTGTAAAGGGTCCGAAACGTCGGGAAATAATTTAATTTAATTAAAAAATCGTTAAACTTTAAAGTTTTAAAACAAATAAATGCGATAAAATCCGATTTAGACTTTTAATTAAGTCTTTGAAACATTTGAATAAATCTCTTTTGGCAGCTTGTTATATGAATAGGTATTGACTTCTCAGTATTAATAGGTTAAGCTTTTAATAGAATTTCTATTGTAATTATTACCAAGTAATATAATGGTATTCAATTTAGTGATTTCAATAAACGGTACTTAGTATATTGAGTGTTAGGTTAAAAGAAGAACAATACGTTTGTGTGTTCGTGTGTGTGTTCACCTCGGAACTTGCGTACAGTAGTGCTTATTTAAACACTCATATACATAAGAATGTTGCCATGACACGTTTGTACAATTATTACTTATACTGTACGTACTGTACAGTGTTTTGTTGCTGTTATAATCAAATCTCAAAACTTTTTGAAATAGAATTTTTCAATAGAGTCACAGCATATATCTATTGCGTTAGCTATAACTATTATAAAAATGTTGGAGATATATTTTTCCGTAAATATTTTAAGGTTTGATCTGTTCTTTTAGAAATTGAATGGCACCCTTTACTATTAGGTCCAAAACTACTTGAAACCCAAAATGTGTAGAAAACTTTGACTGTACGGCTTAACTTAGTCTAGAGTATTTGTTTTATCTTGCGTCCATCCAATCTCACAAATTGTCACATTAGTAGACTGGTTTGGTCGAGTAACGTTAAGGATTTAGCTTTAACCTAGGCTCGACAGAAATCTCAAAAGACGAATAGTTTTGATTACTCGTGTATAATCAGAGAGCATAGCTAGTCTTATATATAAATTTTGTTTGCTCAGAAAATCCCTAATTTCTAAATAATTTAATCAATCCACCCAACTTTAAGTTTATTTATTAAAAATTTGGAAAGCGTCCGGAAGCAGTTTGGGAGTTTTTTTTTTTAATTTAGGTAAATCACAGTTTAATTAAAGGTACTTTTATTTTGTTATAGGAATGATCTCGGATAAGTTTTAATTTTATTCAAATTTCCTGGGCTTTAGGCGTCATGGCAGTCTCGTCCCATTTATAGAAAAGATTTAATTTAATATTAGTGATGGGTTATTAACAAATGTTAAGCGACGGATAATGTTTCTACTCGTATGCGGGTTTTGAAACAAAACATTAACTTACAATGAGATAATCAATGACAATACAAAACTATTTAACGTTATAAAAGCCTTTCTAAATAACAACAATTCATGTTAAATCAATTAGAAGAAGCCAACTGATAGCTTAAAATACAATTGGAAATATTTGGGGATTTAGTTCAATTGGATTTGTTTTTGTCAGTATGAGGGTAGAATAACAATCAGTTTATTTCGGTATAGTGATTAATTTAGTTCATTTTTTAACTTTCCTAATTTTGTAAAATTGGTAAAAAATTAGGAAATTAGGTGTTTTTGAAAGGTGAAAGGGTAAAGAAGGTAATTAAAGTATGTCAAAAGTGTACATCCTATCACATAACTTCTTCACATTAGCCTAAGGCTATGGCACACCACGTTTTGGTAATTAAAAAAAAAATTCAAGTAACAGAAACAATGTGTCTTTGATTCCAAAAGTATCTTTTCTAAATATAAACAGTTCGAGCCAAAAGAAACAAATACAATTTCAAATCGAACTGGTATTGCTTACATTTGTAGATAAATATTATTTTTTATTTTATTTTTGATTAAAACAAATGTTTTCAAACAAATTTTCTTACATCATCTTACAAATCTCTATCCATTATATATTGTGAAAAAAAGAACTATCTTTCGTTATAAACGTATCCTTCTATTTTTATACCACATCGTGGATTATCATTATCTCTCGCTTATGAGTAATTTATCACTTGTTGTTAATGTTAGCTATAAAATGCACCCACGATTAGTCCGCACGGACATGTTTTAATGATAGCGCGAAACTTAGCAACATTAATTTTAAACTTGACTTTTTAATGAACAAATATTGTTCTTGACAAATATGTATTTTTTTAACATTTAAAAATCCCAATTTGTTATTTATTTATTTTAATATACTATTCAAAATTATTAAATTTTATAATATATACAAAACTATTACTACATACTATCTAAAATATTTTAAATTAAAAAGAAAGCAGCATTACCAATGCTTAGTACTTTCTAAAGTAAAAATGTCGCTAAGTGAATTCCCGCGTAATATGTATTTCATTTTCTTCAGATAAACACAAGTTTCTATAATCTTTACTGTAATACACGGTCGTGTGAAAGCATTTAAACCATTCGCTGTTATGCCTTTGCTAATTTCTCTACACTGTGTCTCTTTCTATAGCTATGTGTTAAAATAGGATGAAAAATAGTCAGTCATTGGAACGAACTGTGTGGGATTTGAAGCCCCATCATTAGAGTTCAATGACCGTTGTCATATGTAGAGACGAGGATATCAGTTGCAATGACAATACATGTGACTAATTACATATTAATTTAATAGTTTTAATGTTTTTATACATTATAAAGAATGTACAGATATTTCACAAGTGATGATAACCTTTGTTAAGTAATGTACATTAGGTGTTTACTGTTCTAATTTTAATTAACTTTCTATTTTTAAATTTAAATGATTTTTTTTAACAATATTAAATATTTCTAAGCTCTAGCATGCCTCTATGCTCTGTTTCGGGTTAAAAAATATGCAAACAAACATAAACAATAATTTATATTATGTCCAATATAAATATGTGTAGTGAGCTAATCAAGGTCGGAGTCGATCTCGTGATCAGCCGCATAAGGAGTTTAGGGCTTCGTGTCAGAATTGATAAGACCGAAGCCCTCCTCTTCCGCGGGACCGGACGCAAGGGACCCCCACCGGGGGCTACCTTGCAGATCGCAGAGGGGAGGGTCAGGATGAGCTCCCAAATCAAATATCTGGGGCTCATCCTAGACGGAGGGTGGACCTTCGGCCCACACTTCGCTATGGTGGGACCGAAGGTCGTAAAGGTGGCGAGTGCACTGGGCAGACTCCTCCCGAACCTCGGAGGGCCCAGCGCCGCCTGCAGGCAGCTGTACTCTGGTGTCTGCCGGAGTATGGCGACGTACGGCGCCCCGGATTGGGCGAATTGCCTCACTGCGCGGAATAAGGCTGCGCTGCGCTCTGCGCAGAGGATCATCGCGGTGAGGGTGATCCGGGGGTACCGTATGGTATCGTGGGCTGCAGCTACTGCTCTAGCCGGTGACCCCCCGTGGGAACTCGTGGCGGAGGTTCTTGCCGAGACCTACTCTTACGTCTCGGGTAGGAGGGCTCTTGGTGAGAACCCTACGTTGGACGGTATCCTACGGGTGCGTCGGATAGGGCAGGAAGCGCTTATACGGAGGTGGGGGGAGGACCTGGCGGGGCAGCCGTACGGCACACGCGTAACGGCTGCCATTCGCCCAGTCCTTGAGCGGTGGATGCGTCGAAAACGCAAGCCCCTCACCTTCCGTCTGACGCAGGTTCTGACCGGGCACGGTTGCTTTGGTGACTACCTGTGCCGGACGGCCCAGAGGGAGCCGACGACAGAATGTCACGATTGTGGCGCGGCGGTGGTCTCTTCCCAGCACACCCTCGAGGTGTGCCCGAGATGGGCGGCGCTGCGTCAAGGTCTGACGTCGGTCCTCGGAGGGGACTTGTCGCTCCCGAGCATCATCACCGCGATGCTCGGCGACGACGAGTCCTGGAAGGCGATGGTCTCCTTCTGCGAGACAGTAATGTCCCAGAAGGAGGCGACGAGCGGAGGAGAGAGGAGGCCGCCGACGTGGCCTCCATCCGCGGGCGACGAATGGGGGTGCGTAGGAGGCGCTACTTGATGCGCCTCCAGTAACGCCCTTGTGCCCGTGTCGGGCCGGGATGGGAACCCGGTCCTGCTAGACACGACGTCGTCGGGACTGTTCAGAGGTTAGCCGGACAGTCCCCATGGAGAAGAAGTCTGGCATTTTCGCCGAGGCCAGCCTGTCGCTGGAGGGATCCTGTTGCCTGCAGATCCGGGACCCTCCAATTAAAGCGGCTGAAGGCTCCCGCAGGGGTTTAGTACGGTATTGCACTCCCAAAGTGTCGAGTGCGACATAGGTCTAGGACTGCCGACCCGGGCGTCCTGGATATTATCCGTAAATGGATTCCCCTGCGTTACAAAAAAAAAAAGAAAAAAAAGGGAGCTAATCAAACCTGCGACAGCTAGCAACATGAATAACCTCTCCCAGAACTAGACGGGAAAGAATAAATAATCGATTATTTTTTTACTTTGGTACTTTGAGTCACATTTACCTATTTCTTTATTATTTTTATCTTTACCTTTCTGAAATCAAAGCCACATTACCATATTTTAACTATAACTACTTAATTTTATTAAAATAATAATTAAAAGATATAATTTTTAAGTCGGCGTCAAACGAGCGCACTACGTACCTATAGCATAATACCTACTATGGAAGCAAGTTACGCACCAGAGCGGCCCGAACTGTATCCGGATTCTCTATTTCACTTTTTATTTTATTTCTTTAATGTGACATTGTCAAAAGAAAAAAGAAAAAAAACATAATAAAATCTTTTATTTTATATTATTACTTCATTTTCAGTTTTTAAGTCAGTTGTATTTTTTTTTTCACAATCAAAACAATATATAACATAATTTCATACAAATATACCCGTATTTTTTAATTTTTATTCTGGTGTGTAACTTAAATACTGTTCTTTCAGAACAGGACCCAATTTCATAATTAAGTTTATACTTATAGGCCTTCAGGTCTTATGAGGTTACTAAGTAAATTAAGGTAATACTATAAAGTCTATAATATCCCACTACTGGGCAAAAGTTCCCTTATTAGAATACTTAGCCCAACATTTATATAAAAATATAAGTATAATAATATCACAACAATTTATATGTAAAACTTCGTTATGGTATACATTTAACTTGTTGTTCAACCAATGTTTTAATAACTTAACACCTTTTAACAATGTTCAAACACTAGATCCGTCTTGGTGTATGTCTTTTGCAAGAAGACATGACGTCAATTCAACCTATTTCTATAGACGGATACTCAAGCACTGGTTTTTCTGACAAAAACTCACGAGCGAAATTGACTTCTATTGCGTAAGCTATATCTCCTATAGTTGTTTAAATATTTTTTATATACCTGATTAGAGAATTCAATGTGTATTGACGGTATATATGTATAGATATTAAGGTTCAATTTTCCGTGAATTACGATTTAGGAAAGTAATGAATTAAAGTAAAGGAAAAGTTTGTAGAATATTTTCTGAATATAAACAATAGGCTTAAAGAGAATTTTTTTGTTCCTATGATAGTTACCGTAATAGCATCTAGAATCACATTTAATAAACGTTTTGTTAAACTTTCAAAATGATTTTAATCAACTTAAATAAAAAAATTATTTATTATAGTAAAATTAATATTTTTAGTATAGCTTTAAATAATAACACTTATTTTTTTTTTAAATTAAAACAAAATATTTTTAAAGATAATATAAAACAACTTTTGAAAGATAGAACAAAATCTAGATCTTTATCACTTCCAATTTTATTGTTAGAAATAATTGTTAGTTGTCTATATGTCTATAACGTTGCACAATCCTATTGTAGCATCTCTTTTATCTTTGTTTTATATGAAAGAAGTACTGAAGTATTGCAACTCAAAAAAAGATTGACTGACCACTTCGACCGTTATAAACGACGATACGATTTTTTTTTTACGAATGTAAAAAAATTTTTAGCCATTGATGATTTCTTTCAATTGTGATTAAATTTATAAAAATTAGAAACAACTATATCGTGAGTTATCCAATGTTAATGTAATATTGTTTTGAATTTCGACTCGCCGACAAACAAATTCGGCAGTAACTAAATCTTTCGAACTATTTCAATTACATAGTTTTCGGATTACATCCGTATCCACGCGTTATCTTTATCGTAATATGGAATATATGTGTATACAATATAAATATAACATTTAAAAATTTCTTATTCAAAACTCTCTCAGTCTCAGGCAGTCAGAGTAATCACAACAACGGTCGATGCAACTGCATCGAAATATCCAAAAATAATTAACAACCTTTATCTTGTGGTAAAGTTTATAATAAAATTACAGTATCATAATTACTATAAAATTCAGTCTGAAAAATATGATTAAATGCCAAAAACATTTTCAAATGTGTAGAAAAATTCAATATTTTAAAGCTACTTCAATGAAATTTTTAATATTATAAATTAGTGAAGGCTGTTTAATTTTTTACTATTGTTTTGCATCATGTAATGGGTTGTTTAATTATTTTTTCATTTTTTTTTTTGTATCTAATTCATAGGCTGGCACCTATATTTAAATTATTATTGTATATAATGTAATGTGTAACTAGATCGTTGCACTGTAAATGTTACAAGATTTATGTACAATTGTTAAACTTCGAGGTATAAACATGATGAAACAAAGATAAATAAAATATTTACAGTAGTTTATACGTAGAGTAGTAAATAGTTTATTTAGTGAGTCCACTTCGACTTCCGCAGGAATTGAATTACAGGGAAAACCGAGATATCCTCAAGCTTCCCGAATTTCCTGCCATTCATTTAAACCACGCGAAGCACCGTAATAACGAATGTAATTTGGCTCGAATTTGGTTCTCGGGAAGTTTCGGAAGATAATTAGAACATACGTTAAAACCCATTTTAGTAACTCGAATCTGATTTTTACATCAGTTGAGTTATATGTAATCAAACACTCCTACCATTTCAACTTATAGAAATTTATAGATTACTAATTTAATTTTACAGATACAAATTATATTCACTTTATGTTATATTTTTCAGAAAAAAAAAATGTTCTACAGTCACACTGATTTCTCAAATTTAAGTATGAGCTTTAGTCTATAGACAGTAGGTAATACAAATTGTAAAGGTATTTGAATATCAAACGCCGTATTTTATAAACTTTGGAATTGACTTGTCTGATACAAGTACGTGAGTGTTTTCAAATGATAATGTAATTATAATATTGAACAGAAATCTGTACATAATTGAAATATTTAAGGCGAATAATTTGTCCGGTTGAATGCGCTAATTTTTCTACCAGTCCGATATAATTTTTTTTTACGTTTTTACTTACTTATAATAAGTACAAATCCAAATGAAACAGCACGTGTTGCTGTATTTAGATGTAAATATCAATATAAAGCAGTCATCTTACTCACTAAAATAAAATAAAAATATATGCACAGATACCAGAATACGAAGACTGTTTTTTTATTTATTTGAACGAAAAAATTTGTAAAGTGAAAGCATATTTTTAAATAATATGTAGAGTCACGTTGAAATAGTAGTGAGTGGCACCTTAAAAGTTAATTTAATGAACGGTAATGGGTAGAGACGAAGCCAGTTCCGTCGATGATATCTGTAATAAGATAGTTGAAAAAACTTGAAAGAATTATACAGTGTTATAAAAGATGTATAAATTTAAGTTGCGCGGGTATTCAGCTTCTCTTTATCATCTTTTGGTTAGATTAATTAATCCTATTTTTTCAGCTGCTGCTTATCTTGTTTTCGAATTTTAACAAATAACTTTATATAAACAAGACATAAATGGAACATTTAGCACTCAAATTAAGTTAACTAGAAAGGCAACAGACTATTCAAAATATTTTTGCAGAATTATTTTTAAAAATTAATTAGTTTTTTACCCTTAGAAATACATTTTACAATTTGTGGATTATGTCATTTTAATTTAATGTTTTTGTGCTATTACTATCTCTGTTCTTATATTGTCAGATTTATATTTCTTCTCTATCAGCGATTTCTATTGGCTGAGAACTTATTATAGATGTTGAAATTACGTTCAGTAAGATTCCGTCTATGTCGCCATCATATCGGATAAAATCTTTTCTAGATAAGGGTTACTAATCCGTACTCGTGGCCTTCTGTCCGAGTATAGTAAATATATCAAATTAAAAAAAAAATGAAAAAGGACATATACTTAAACTACAGAATTATGATTCTAGATAGTAAAAGTAAGTTTAAATTTTAAATTATAAGAAACTAAAACTTCTTTTGGAAGACCGTTCTTGTGTAGTGGAACAAGTAGTCGCCTCAAAGCCGCGCCGACGGTCACGGGTTCAATTCCCGCTTGGGTGTAGTCCTTGTGGGTCTCCCAACCGTACCTCGAAGAGCGCGTAAAGCTATCGGTCCTGGTTGTTATCATAGACATCTGGTAACAATTGGTACTCATGGTAGGTTATTATCCGCCAACCCGCAGTGGAGCAACGTGGTGGGCTTAGCTCCAACCCTTCTTCTATTGAGAAGAGGGCTTCGCTCAGCAGTAGGTTGTTCAGACTTATACAGAGAATTTCTCTAAGCCTAGATTTTCTAATGTAATCTAACCAAATGTTTCGATTTTTAAGATTTTAAAATTAAAATTTAATATAGAACTGAAAAAGAAAATAAATATAAAAAAAATGCTATAATGCCTAACGACGTGTGTGTTTTCAAACACCTCGAAGTTTCTGCTTATTGCTTTGATCCTAAAAGTCTTAATATGATGTTTTGTAACTTCCGTAAAAAACTTTTTATTTTATAAGATTACTACTTTCAAATGAACAAATATACTTTGTGGTTTTTTTTGTATTTATTATTTTCCCCACCTATTATAAGAAAAAATAAAAATCCTCCTGTGTAATATTTATTACGTAAAAGTCTAAAGAAAAAAATTCACAAAAACAAAAGGCACCAGGCTATATGTATTCCTAAAAAAAAGGTCGTCCGAGATCTATCATCGATAACTTTGCGCATTTTTGTAATCTTACGTAAGAACTATCAAGACTATATATATACTATCCCCCCCCCACCCCTTGTAAGAAAAAAATAAGACTTGGTCGACCCCCTTCCCCCCTAAATCGTTTTACGTAATAAATGAATGGCCCCTTATGTATCGTTATTTTGTGAATGAATAAAACAAACCCGTTAAATAATAGTTTAATGGTTCCAAACAACGAAACGAAAAATTACACGTACGTATCGGCTGCGTTGCTAGCGGTACCGATCAAACGATCGCGGGACGCAGTCGTCTGAAGTGGGAGGGGTAGTCATCGGCAAACCTTCTGCACACGAGTAATACAAGCAAATTGAAGCAAAAGTCATAAGAATTTAAGTCATACAGGAACATCGATGAAAATTTTGATTGACACACATTTATGGGCGCGGTTGAAGATCGTTAACGCAGACTGGTTGAGAGGTTGTTTATACTCAAGCATTTGAAAAAAAAATTAAAGACATAACCGGGCAATTGGAGCTACATTAATTTTACTTCAATCTTACTCGTCTCAGAAATTATCTTAGGCAGTGTAGACTGCTGGATGGGACGTCAGTGAGTCAAATGTGTCAAGATTATTACAAATATAAAAATATCTGACACATCGATCGAGTGGTTCTCAAGCGATAATCTTTCAAACATGTAGCTAATTTTTTTTAATATTTTTTAATTTTTTTTATATTTTTTTTTATAATTTCATTTGTGATTAAAGTTATAATTATTAATGATGACGTGTCGTTATTAATAGTTACTTATGATTTGGTAGTTAGTATGCTATAGCTTCTTAATGCTAAAGAATTTATAAAATCAGTTAAATAATTGTTACTGATATAATGCACGAATAAAAAAAATAATTAAATAGACATTCGACTGACCCGTTGGCGCAGTTGGCAGTAACCCTGCCTTCTGCTCCAGAGTCGTGGTTTCGATTCCTACCTCGAGTCTGGGTGTAATATGTATATAAAGAATATGAAAAAAAAAAATTAAAAACATGACCGGGCAATTAAATTAAATTATTTTTTTATATATGTGTATATTTATTTCTATATGTATTATTTATATGTATTGTTTTATTTTAAAAAAAATGTATATCAGTCGGCTGTTACCTAAAACACAGACATTAAGTTGCCTACCTTAGGAACATACGATCGTGTGTGTATGTCAAAAATCGCCAAAATTATCTCCAGTAATTTATGGACGCCCCCTTACATAATTATACCCAACTTAATCGGACTCCAACAAACGGTTAAAAATATTTTGAGAATTTCAAAACTGTTAACGTACTTGACATTAAAGTTAAAATAAATAATAATTAATAAAAAGAAAACAACTTATAAATATTCAAGCACACTTGTTTTCACTCACGTTACTTGACCGATTAAATATAACCTTTTAAGTTTTACGCATTTAAATTTTTCCTGCAAAAAAAAATCTTGTTACCAGGTCAATTGTAAGTGGTTTTCTGAAAACCTTGATAAAGAGAAATTGAACAAATTGTGTATGGTTTTTTAAGCTATGAATAATTTCGAACAAGTTTAAATTTCTACTCTTTAAAAAAATGTCCAAATAACTCACAAAAAGGTAAAAATTTCGAAGGAACAAGAATATTTCGACGAAATATTCCCAAATAAAAATAAAATTGTTCCCAAGTATTAACGAATCGGATTACTTTTTTTTTAACTCGATCTTTTAGACATTTACATTTTAACTGTAAAGTTTTTTAAACAAATAAACGCGATAAAATCCGAACAGTATTGATCTTTTAGACTTCAGAGATTTTTAACTCAGAATTGAAGTATTTTGTGAGTATTTTACGGGACAAAACATGCATAATTTTGGATATTGCTTTTTCGAGTTTACTCCTTAAGAATCGATTTTCATATATAAGGCGCCCGGTATGAGAAAAATATGAGAGGTAAAATCTACTGATGAATGACCTCGTTACTTTTTCGGTGCGCGCGCACCTATGGTGCGGTGCGAAAGTAATGTTGCTCTAATTAATATTGAAAAATAATATTTAAAAAATAAATGATAATTGTCAGATAATAATAATTACATAATTTATCAACATTCCTAATGAAATATTTGTGCACATCTGAAATTGACTATTGTGAAAAGTTTAATGTAAAATATTTCGCCGATTAGTTATAATAAATGTATATAAAATGAATAAATATATATTTATATATGTATATTATTTTCATTAAATTGTTAATTTACCCTTTCATATGGTATTAATCTTATTTTCAGTTGGATAAACTCTTTTTGCGTATGTTTAGACAATCGTACTTAAGGAGTAAACTCCAGTCGTGCGTCGGAGCTGACACACACAATTTTTTTATTTTTGTATTATAAATGTTCTAAAACTGAAATTTTACCTATTGTATATAATAGATATCCATTTTTTTTTTTTACATTATTTAATGTATAAGTTTTTTTTTGAACGAATTAAGTACGTGATTAACTTAAGGACTGCGTGAAGTAGACACAGACCTGACGTTTTCACAGACTATCATTGTTAATCGACTGAAATAGCAAAATACTCAAACTTTCAAAAGCATTTTCGTGGCAAAAATACCTAGCTTAAAAATTGAAAACAACTAATTGTTACTAAGGGCTCATAAAACTTACTTATTAAAACTTGGCCAGCAACTAAAAGTAGGCCAACGAGATTCCAATTAAATAGAGAACATTCCTTAATTTCCGTTCTTCGAATGCATCAAGTATTATTACAAAGTAAGTTTATTTATCCTAATTTAACGCTTATTAAAATAAATACATAGTATCTACTGAAAACAGTATTAGTTATATTATTTGATTATTTTTGCTTGAAATATTTTTATTTCCTAATAAAAACAAATGTTGAAAGACGCTGATTTATCAGCAAATTTGTTGAAAAACATTAGTTTCTATATCCGTTATTAGTCATAGCTTGTTCTTTTATAACCATCCTGAAAAAACTGCTGTCTGACGCAGAATATTTTTTTTTTTTAGAATCAGGCAACAAACAACCTTTTTTACTTATTATTACACTATAAAATTTATTTTTTATTTATAACTACATTTTTTTTTCGATTTAATATATGTCTCCATAACAAACAAAATGATACAAAAATCATCTGTGTGATCAATATATTAACGTAGAATAACGAACTTTTAGATAAAATACACACATTGAGTACCCAATTACAGAATATCACAAGTTATTAAAGATTTTCTCGTATTTGTATAAAAATATAATTCGCTCTGTTAATCATACATTTATATACACGTAATCAAAAGATCGAGACTATCTTTTCGGTCGAGCAATAAAGAGGAGAATTTAAATATATATTAAAAATAATAATAATTCACCAGCTAATTTCACCTACTGGGGAAAGACCTCTTTTAAAAAATAATAGAAAACTGCTACACTACCGATTGGTAATTGTATAATATCTCGACTTAGAAAGTGCTCGAATCTACTCGAATTAGAATCGCGATTTATACATATGAATCACGTGTTTTCTATCAAAAGTGTACTAAACAACCTCGGTTTTTATCAAATCTCTTGAAAACTTACCAATAATTGTGCTAAAATCTTTTTTCTTTTACGATGTAAAATCAATTTCTTCAACGTTACTCGGATGACGTGAATCCATTTATTGTAAGTGATCAGATAAATTGTATTATATTTATCGTTTCTAGCTCCGCTAGACCTTATACGCCACTAGACGTCGGTTTGCACAAATGTAAGGGAAAATTGTATTTTTTAATGGAAGTAAAGTTTCTTTACATAGAAGAGAAATTTTGACACCAAGTGAACGTTGTTTGATTTTATTGAATAAAATACAGGATGACTGGAGAATTAGGATAAATGTTTAAGGAAAGAAAGACTAAATGTAAAAAACTAAATGTACCAACCTACATACCTATTTTGAGTCGACAGCGCAGCTAGCTGCTAGGGTGTCCAGACGACGCGTAAATAATAAGATAAGTGTTGAGTAATTAACTTTTTTTTACATAATTCAAATGAGAATCATGTACCGAGTATTCTCCTTAAATATTAATTCTAATTCACCAGTCATCCTGTATAGGTGTACAAATCGTATTTAAGTATTATATGTCAAGAAAAAAGTCTATATTACATTATCAAAACAACTGACCTTATTTATATAAAAAAATAAAATAAAAAATAAACCTGCCGTACTCTCAAAATACAGATATTCTATACCAATTTCCAAATACCGTACAATTTTTCACTTTACATATCTTATTTTAATTAGTTATAATGATTTTTGTCTACATATTTTTGTCCTGGATGAAAAACATTGTTTCATTAGGGAATTTTAATTTATGCTATAACCTCATTAAGGTTGAATTTCATTTAGGGATAGAAAAGTTTAATCGTCTGACGTCATAGTTCTCTTATGAAACACGAATAATATAAATAACGATCATCTTTTAATTAATGAAAATAGTGACGATGACGAAAAAAAGCTTTTATTATTACCTGACTGCGACAGAAGGAGGGTTATGTTTTTCGAGTGTATGTATGTATGTATGTATGTATGTATGTACGTATGTATGTATGTATGTCCATTTCTTTGGCACGCCCTACAGCCCAAACGGCTGGACCGTTTTTGACATATGAGGTGTCGTTGGATTTGTCTAAATTGTAGTAGTGACATAGGCTATATAAATTTTCAAAATGGCGCCGGAAAATGGCGGAATGAGGAGGGGGAGTTGAATTTTTTTTCTTACTGTAGCAAAATGGGTATCAAATGAAAGCTAGTAAATTGTTTTATTATTTTTAGTTTATATTAAGAGTATTTTACGCAGTCGGGTTTTTTTTTTTGATTTTTTTTTTAATTAAGCATACTTGTTAATATGGATTATTATTGTGTAATTAGTAATAATATAAATTAAGATAATGTTTCATTTCTGTTAAAAAATAATATCTACATACTCGTATATGTATATAAACTGACCCGATTGCGCAATTAGTAGTCTGATTATTGTTATATTGTTTGTCAGTTATTGCGTACATCAGTCTCAATATTTATTTAAATGGCGATGAAAATATCGAATAAAACATTGATGTTTTTAAACTTTGATGTTTTTAACATTTTTAACATCAATGTTTCACTTATAAAATGTCGATGTTTAAATATCGATGTTTTTATGAGCGATGTTGCGTCCCTGAGTGCGGCGGTACACTTTCATAATTTTTTTTAACATGTTGCACCTTATGGATTTTAATGAAACTCGGCATGCTTTTAGGTATGAAAATTATTATTTTTTTTTTCAAAGTAGTATTTCGATTTGATTTGATAGAAATCAATATTTTTTTTTTTTGCATTTTTTCATATCTATATTTAGGCTTGGTACATACAGAATTGCTATTAAATAAGCTGTAAAGTTTAGCATAACAACTAGAATTGGTTTTATTTTCCTAGCTTTAAAATTAACAAAAATATACCACTTTGAAAAAAGTCACCCCCAAACACTTTTTTTCAAATAGCTCCTCAATCGACTAAGATACAGAGCTAATATCTCCTGGATAAATTACTATTAGTATCCTCTACAATATAACATAGATTACGATATAGGTTCCTATCGGCGGCAGTTTCGCTATGAATGTACGGCTAGACCCATACCAGCATTCAATGTATCAACCAATTCCTACGGTTCAGTTCAATTAAGTTCATTAACGATATAATTTTAGCTTTCCATACTTTTATGAAGAAAATGAAATTTGTTTGCAAGATATTTGGTTTTCAAAACATTTTTTTATGGTGTATTTATCTACCTACGAAATTTTAAAGGAAAAAGAATTATGAACATTAATTATAATTAGAAATATATTAATTTACATCCATAAATTAATAAAAATCATAATTAGACTACTTGATACAAGTTTACTTGGCAACTTAGACCGAAACGTAAGATTTTTTAAAACTTTTTCAAAATTACTTTATTTTTATTACGAGTATTAAAAATTATGAGTATAGGTACCCGTCGGTATCAGTTTCAGAATATTGTAATAAGCTCGCTACATCAGTAAATTTAATTTTGTTATATTTTATTTGATATGGATATTGTTGTTATCGAAATTAATGATCTTTTGAACAAAAATATTCATTTTATTATTAATTATTTATTTTAAGCATTTCCACTTAGTTACAAAATATTTTGACCAGACAAACTTATATAGCAAGTAGATACATTATGTTCTATATAAGATAGACTATTCGAACAGGAATGAATTAAAGAGTAAGATAATGTATGTGTCTGACAAAGTTTCGGAATTATCAATCTTTTTACGTTTGTACAAATGGACACTAAAGCGGTTAACCGCTTTAATATCAGTATTACACAAACGTTTTGAACTCTACATAAACCATTTGCAACATCACGATTCATTTCATTAAACTAAAGCCTGTTGTAAATGTTCAAAATATGTATTGGTCTTCTTAAATTCACACTATATTCTAAAATATGAAAGGTTTCTGTGGACTATGTTCTGTTTACATTTTATTTTTTAGATAAGTTCAAAGGTATACTTTAGGATTTGAGGAGAGTCGGCGGAAACCGAACCGGTCGCTCTGAAGGTCGATGGGGGAGGCCTACGTTCAGCAATGGACATCCAATGGCTGATATGATGATGATGATGATGATGATGAAATATAAACTTCGCCCTCATCATCAGTCATTAACCTTATTACTGATAAAAAAGCGCACTTACGACTGAACCCGACTCGTGCGTGAGTCTGTGCGTTTCTTGTATATTTATTTTAAATGTTTTTTTTTTTGTTGTGTCATATTATACATACGTGTATCATACATGATATTATTTACGCCATTGTTCCGTACTAACATAAAACGTTAATTGATAATATCACTTTTAAAATGCCGAAAAAAAAATCGTTTTATTTTATTATAGTATTCCCTTCATTTCTTTTTTCTTGTCATACATTATATAATGTTGAATATTATGTGAAGTGAAAAAAAAAGAATTATTACGGCGTCATAATAATAATAAAATATTCCTTCCATTAGCTATCTAAATTGAAGCATTTAAGCTTTTTTTTCTATATTGCCGTTTTACACAAATTTTTAATTAAATTTTAACTTTCTAGACTAGACTCAGACAGACAGACAGACAATAGTAGCAGAACTACTAAACCTTTATTGATATCTGTTATTATTTATAAAATAGGTATGACATCTTATTACAAAAACTAATTTTTGAAATAAGATGACTTTGAAAGTTTACAATAAGAAATTATAGGTTCATACAAATGTAAAAAAATAAACAATTATACTCATAATATATCAGCGCGAAGGCGTTCTATGACGTCAAGTGACTTATTTATGTAAATTATTACTAAGTATTAAATTATTCATCTCACGTTCAAATATAGGAATTGAATTATTTCATGGTTAAACTTCAAAATTTTGATATTAGTGTGATTACATAGATGTCGTTACATGATTATAGTAAAAAAAAATTTGGAGAGCCGTGCGGTGAGCGGTTAGGCCTTAAGCATTCTCATCGTAGCTGGCGAGCCATTTTGACGTAGATTGTCTTTTTGCTGGACTAATTACTAACTTATTATTTTGCATTTAAACTATTTATTTCATAAAAAGATAAACCCTCACAAATTACTTATTGTTAGTAAAAGTCACTACAGGGCTCAGGGCTTAGGTCCGTCAGCACGTCACTCTCCTTTATCTACTGCAAAGTATAACAACGCACTTACATACATAGATTACGACTTTACACACTAAAGAACGTATGATGTATGGACATTAATGATAATACGGTATTTTTTTGACTACCCCTGACTTTTATATTTTCGTAACCCTAATACTAATATTAAACAAAAGTAGCCTTAGTTACTCCTTATAGCATTGGGTATCCAGTTAGTCTCGTTAAAAATGGCTTAAGTAAATTATATTATACTATGTGAATATTCAGATTAACTGTGTGTATGCAATAAAGTGTATAAATAAATAAATAATAAATAAGTCAGAAACAAACAGACAAAGAAGACAAATTATAAAATGTTTTTGTGGCGAAAATACGTAAAACATTAGTTTTTTGATATATGACATAATTATATTTTGATTCAATAAATCATTCGTAACATCAGTTTCGTAAAAGTTTTGTTTTAATGTTATGAACAGACACTTTTATTTTATTAACTTGGGTATATAAGGATATCTATATATATCTATATATATATAGGAGACTTTCTATAGATATAGTCACTCATCACGATATCTCTGGAACTATGAGACCTAAAAACTTGAAATTTGGCAGGAATATTCCTTTTGCCAAGTAGAGGTCAGCTAAGAAAGAATTTTACGAAATTCTACTTCTAAGGGGATGAAAAAGGGAGGCAAAGTTTGTATGGGACAACGTGATTCCTTGGTCCAATCTACTTCAAATTTTGCATAAATATTCTTTAACAGAATTGATTGAAGATGTGTTTCGTATTATATCGAAATTCATTCCTTAACGGGGTTAAAAGGGGGTAGAAAATTATTTTGATATAAATACTCCTTAGTTCTTTTGATTTAAATTACATTTATATTGACACATGTTTGACAACTTAATTCGTCTGTTATAATATATTTTCCAGTATTGACGCAGGTGTAGGTGATATCTTTTTTTGGGTGCTCCTGATGGAACAGGCAAGACTTTATATTAAACGAAACAAAATTGAGTTGTAAATATACCGTGTGATCGATTTATTGTAAAATAGTGTCTTTATAATATTTTTTACTTCAATGTTGGTGTTGTGTTAAGTCAAGGGTTTTAAACTAAATGACTCACTAGCAAGGCATCTGTACTCACAATGATACAGATATAGAAGACACCGTAGTGAATTTGGAAACATTTTTGAATTATACGGCATTAACACTCCAATTATTACAGATTGGCACCACGGACTAATGTTGGAACAAGATCAGAAAACATTATAAATCATGTACCCATTTAACTTTCTCTTACACTAAAACTAAGAAGGAGGAGATAAAAGCTGTCTTGGACTATTATTAAATATAAATATATGTTTGACATACACACACGATCGTCTGTTCCTAAGGTAGGCAACTTAATAATAGATAATAATAAATAATAAACGTTCACACTTAACAGCCACCAATAGGATGTGAATCCTGTGTCCACACAATACACAAGCACAAACGCCCAGACCACGACAAACATCTGTATGGCCTATACAAATATTTGTCATGTGCGGAGATCGAACCCGCGACCGCTAGCGCATCAGCCAGTTGCTGTGACCACTGCGCTAACGCGTCGTCAACTTCAATGCCTGTGTTTTAGGTAACAGCCGACTGATATGCATTTTTTATAAATATACATATAAATAATACATACAGAAATAAATACATATTACACCCAGAATTGAGGCGGGAATCGAACCCACGATCCTGGAGCAGAAAGCAGGGTCACTACCAACTGTGCCGGGTCAATTAAAATTTAAAAAATAATTACTTGCGGGTTTATTCAAATCTAAGAGACAAAATCGTATTGACTTGTGGTTTAATTATACCTACGATACAACGAACGAAGCATTAATGACCGTTCTGGTGCAGTGGTGCAAGTAGTCGCCTTAACGCCTCGCCTTAATGGCGATGGCTCGTGGGCTCGATTCCCGCTCTGGGCAGATATTTGTATTTGTGCCAATATTTGTTTCAGGTCTTGGAGTATATCTGGGTGTATAGTGGGTTTCCCCACCATGCCCCGGAGAGTACGTAAAGCCGTCGGTCTCGTTTGTTATCATGGATGCCTTATAATAATTGTTACTTATGGTAGGGAATTAGGGATATTATCCGCTAACCCGCAGTGGAGCAGCGTGGTGGATTAAACTCCAACCCTTCTTCTATATGGAAAAAAATCCTTCGCTCAGCATTGGGTTATTCACAGGTACAATACACTACAGTACAGGAGCATTTGTGGCCTGCAGTGACGAAACTGAACCTTACCATAAATATCTAAGGGGAGATGTTACTGCCGGATAGTTCTCAGACATGTTACTTAAAATAGGAAATGGTGATTTCCGGGAACCATATAATTAAATAATTTATGAGTGCATATGAATGAGTATGTATTTATCATAAACAATGCTTAAAGTCAATCTCTGTAGCTGGAGGCCTGGAGTATATTTAAGCGAAAGCTGCTTCTGTCACAGTCAGTTGTATGTGGCATATTCTAGAATAGCCTGGTGATTATAGCACACCGAACGAAAAAAAAATTGTTTATAAAGAAATACTACGGAAGGTGTAGTATTACCGATAATAAAGATAATACCCCCGTGTAACTTTCTCCAGATCAAAGGCAGAGCTTCTTGATCATAAAATATAACAATTTTTATTTTTATTTTAATGTTTATTAAAACTTTAAATACCTACTCTATAATAAAGATTGTTATATTTTATAAGTATTCAAATATTTTAACATAATAATTTATATGTTATAACAAAATTAATAACGTAAAAAAAAAAACAAATAAAAATCCTATTATGACCATTTTCGACTTCTACGCGGACGAAGTCGGGGGCTAAAATATTATCATTGACAACTCAATCCGTCTATTATGAAATATTTTCCAGTATCGACGCAGGTGTAGGTGATAAAGAATATAAATTTATATTTTTTGAAATTTTAGTTAAATACCCGTGCGAAGCCGGGGCGGGCCGCTAGTTGCGTATAAAACTTCTCTGACAGACAAAAAAAAACCGTATTCATACTGACAGTAATATAGAAGAAAATTTTCTATATAGACTATATAGGTAGAAAAGATAAAAACTTAACGTCTAATCGTGTTTACTTTCGCACTCTTCATTCATACTGTTATATTGTCCATTCACAAAACGTCCTTCGAAAATAAAATAAATAAACAAAGCTTACAAAATCAAAATTTATTAACAACTTGTAAAGTCAAAAAATCGAAACGCCAACTGCTTCCTTATTTTATAAATCCTTTTATGAATTAAATGGGTAATGCATACAAATATGAGACTTATGTAAACGAATTACGACTTAATTTACAAAATGATGGTTTTAAAAGTTCAAGCTCTCGAACCTTGAAATCTTCGTAGAAACAAAACAAGTTAGTCCGATCCCTTCTATACGGATCTGACCTTCATCACATACGGAAGACCTAACCCATGGGATATCTCTTTTAAGAAATACGAGTAAAATTGATTTTGTTGCTATATTACAAATATTTGCATTTATTATATTTTATTTATAGATTTAAACATTTTATTTATTTTAAAAGTGGTAGGTACTAAACTATATTGCAATAAAAAAATTGTAAGTATTATTATAACAGTCTTGGCCATACATTTTTTGTGCATGTTTCTGTGTGCACTTACATTTTTTTTTTAAATTGAGTAATAAAAATTAGTATTATACAAAATTCAGATCACATCCGCAATTACTATTACTTACAAAGTTTTTATGATATTTATTTTTATAATAAGCCTACTACCTATAGTAATTACAAATTTAGAACCGTAGATAACAGATAAATAAGCAAGTTTCTTAATCCGATCGTATCGTCAGAAATGTAATATTTTTGACGTGATAATGTTTTGGAAATCGATGAATACCGGCTGCACGCACGAAGAAGTGTCACGTGCCGCGAGTGAGAGCGCGGAACAAGTGATAGAGAGGCACGTTCGGCCTAAGCGTTCGACTTGTGAATGAAAAACAATAACGCAGATTGGAAGATCTTAAATATCACACATGTATATAAGTTGTAAATAAATTCTTAATAGCACATTGTTACTTGTAATTAATCAGTATAATTTAAGTAAAATAATATTTGAAAAAACGAGTGCAAATAAATGTCGATTTATCGAAAAAAATTGTAATAATTGAATTTACTCGTTCTTTGTATTATACAAAATAGTGATAACTCAGTGATAATAATTTAATTCAATTCATAAAAGTATTTTTTTTTTTAATTTTTTCTTATGACGTTATCACATAAAATTATGTATATATTGCTCATATATTTAATATTATAATTGTTACGATTTTTTTTGCCTTTCAAACTAAATATATTTTCTCAATTTCCAATTTTGTACACCTACAAACTTTCGCTCTTGTACGTCCTAAGGTTGGCTGGTAGAGAATGCTTTATCATTAAGCCCGCCTTTTGTACAATTCAATTTTGTGTTGTGCAATAAAGTATAAATAAACAAATAAAATTATCATCCGTAAACCGTCTTTACAGACAACCAATTTTTTATAAATTTATAGTAACTAATGTTATAAAAAATAATTCCAATTTAGTTCTTATACTCTTAATGCATTTTATATTATAATTACAGCAAACAGAAAAACGCCCGACACAAAATTAAAGTATATAACTCAACTTTTAGAATTCTCAGTAAAATCAGCCCTCATCACAAAACTGTGCGATTAATCGATCGTATGTATTAGTCATTTCATTGGGTACTAAACAGATAAGTCATTATTAGCTTTAACGATATATTCATACAATTTTAACCTATAACTCATGTCAATAAAGACTAAAATCACTTGAAACCAAAATTGCCATATTATTCGATAAGTAAATAAACTGTAACATTTTAACCTACCGTAGTAACGTGTTAATCGGGTACGACGATCGATATTGTATATCACAATCACTTATCTCCGGTAATAATGTCACTTTCACTCACGGTTCTGTGTCGATTTATTATTGTTAAAATCGTTAAAACCGCGTACAATATGCGATAGCCTACGTCTGACTGCGCGGGAGCCTCTCCCCCACCAGTCGTCAACTTGTTTGAACACTCGCTTTTGCTTATTACAATAGTATAAGGCTCACTGTGATTCATTAATATTTGGTTTTCGAAAACGAAACTCTTTCACCTAATAAGTGCTAGATCTGTGAAGTTTATTTATAATTTTGCTTTGAGCTTTCTGTTAGTAATTTACAAATAAGACGATTGTTTTGTAATAATTTAATTACACTTTGACAGCTTTGAAATAAGTTTTTTTTCTTAAATCCCTGTTTAGTATAAAGGTAAATGTAATATAAAAGAATAACTTTTTATTGTACTTTTACATTAAGAAAAAGTAACATTTAAAAAGTTGGAAACACAATACAAATGGCGACCTTATCGCTAAAGAGCAATCTCTTTCTTGTAACCTTAGGGCGGAGGAATGGTATACCACCTATAGGTGTACAGTTTTATTTTATATACATATTATATATACAGATAATGGTCATAAAATATTATTTCTAGGCGATGAATTTTGTTATTCTGTTACATCAAAGCTTTTGTTAAAATCGGGTATCCTTGACCTAATACTGCAAAAGTCATCTGTAAAATACACAACTCCTTATCAACTTTTCGAGCATGTGTCGTATTTGGACTAATCGGGTTTGTCGTAATAAATATGTATGTATAAATCATAACCAGAGTTTAATGATGAAGTGGAAAAAATAAAAGGAGAAGATATTCTAAGATTTGGAAATAAAATTATACGATATCAATATATTTTGTATAAACTAAAAATAAAAGGAGAAGATATTCTAAGATTTGGAAATAAAATTATACGATATCAATATATTTTGTATAAACTAAAAATAAAAGGAGAAGATATTCTAAGATTTGGAAATAAAATTATACGATATCAATATATTTTGTATAAACTAAAGAATAAGTGGGGAAAAAATGAAAACAATTCAAACAATTATTTTTAGCGCATGCATGTGCCATATGATTGTAATGAAGTTAATATATGGGTATTTAAATAAAACGAAAATGTGCAATATTTTAATAAATAATAAATGTATATTCTAAAATATTTTAATATCTCAATTTATTTTCTTAAACAAAACTTTAATATTGGATAGAATCAGGCGTTACTTTGCGGAAGTTCATGATTAGCAAGAAAAGGTTAAAATTATTTTGCTATAATCCGCCAACAGCAGAATCTGTATGGTCAAACATGTAATTAAAAGCTAAGCACCGCTCACCTTCCCAACCAAGCAAGAAAGCCAAGTTCCCAAGCAAGCAATACCATTCCTGAGGATGCTCCGGTGTCGGAGCGAAACGTGCGTCGAGAGTAGTGTTAGAGTCTTGTGTGGTGGTGCATGTGAATGGTGGTGGTATTGCTTGCTTGGGAACTTGGCTTTCTTGCTTGGTTGGGAAGGTGAGCGGTGCTTAGCTTTTAATTACATGTTTGACCATACAGATTCTGCTGTTGGCGGATTATAGCAAAATAATTTTAACCTTTTCTTGCTAAAACTTTAATAATTATTTTTAGTAACTTAATTGATTCGACTTCCTTTGAAAATTAAATATTTTAGAATATGATTTTTTTCTTTTTTTTTACTGAGAGTAAAGGATATATGTATTACTTACGTTGACAGGTTGATAGGTATACTTGTTGCACACACAATGTCACATTTAAGATTTTAGTCTATGACTAATGACGCAAAATGGTATAATATAATATAAATATAAATATTAACCAACAATCACACGTAAAATATTTTGACCGTTAAATATTTTGACCAAATTAAAAATTTTAAAACAATTAGTAACAGTTAGTAAATATATAGTTAGTCTAGTTAATCACCGATGAAAAGTTATTCCTTTACACTTTGCCGTATAACTATTTTTGAGATATGATCTTTTAAATACAGGACGCGCTTTGAAACGTGCTATCTCAAAGTTCAACGCAACATAACTCTACACCTGAGTCGTAATCTGAGAAACAATATATAATATTGTATAGTTTAACTCGTAGTAAACATAAAAAACATAACATGAGATAGTATTCCAAAACAAATTAAGTCACAAGGAACGATTGTGTGCAACGCGACCCGCGCAGCGATGAGCGGTATCAGGAACAAAAATACGCATTATTAAGGATTACTCAAAAACTACTAGTCACATCTCACTAAAATTTAAATGGAACCACATGACGAGCACTATCTTTTGCATATAAAAAGAATCATTAAAATCGGTACACCCAGTAAAAAGTTATGAGCTCACAAACACAAAAAAACAGACGAATTGAGAACCTCCTCCTTTTTTTGAAGTCGGTTAAAAATAGGAAAGACAGCTTAAAATGAGCCATACGTTCAAAGATTTTTGAACATTCCAAGTTTTAAGTTATTTGAATCAAATACCGAGGATTGTTATGTCTATAATTTTTAAATTGTCCACCTAAAAAGACCTTGTAATATTTATCGAATAATATTTAAAATATCTCTTTTGAAAAAAAAAAACCTACGCTACGCTTTAATGAATTATAATTGAGTACACATTTTAATTTTTACTACTACTTACTACTCTACTAATTGTTTTAAAGTTTAAATTCATAAAATAATTTTAATGTTATTTTGCTGTCAAGATAGACAGACAGACAGACAAATAAAAATCATTTTTCCCGTCAGTATCGATTATTGAGTGCTCCCATTTTTTTTTTAAATACCTGCAATGTACGAATTAGACCTATTAAAGTTTTATTATAAGTATAGATTACAAGTGATATCTACTTACCTAAACTGAACTGAATCAGCCTGTACACAACCCACTGTTGGGCAAAGGCCTCTTCTCCATGTAGGAGAAGGGTAAGATATAATATGTAAGATACTTATGATGTACCTATTAAATTAACGTATTAATAAGTAACATAGCTTCATTCCAGGAAAAAAATAATTATTATACTTACTTTGATTAAATGACGTCGTTTAGAATTTACATAACGTTTATTTTAGACAGTAAAACTAGTACATAATAATACATTTTCGCTTATTCTGTTCTGTATTAAAAATCCTATTAATATTATAAATGCGAAAGTTTGTCTGTATCTTTGTTACTCTTTCACGCAAAAACTACCGAACGGATTTAAATGTAACCTTACAGTAATATAGCTTCTACATCAGAATAATACATAGGCTATAATTTATAAAGATTTTGTGTAACTTGCCCATAATATAGCATAGCTTAAAAATTATCACGAAAGTACGCGTAAATTATGCCTATACCACATTATTACATATTTTGCCACTGGGTGCGCGAGTATTCGTGAGTTACCAATATTATTATTATTACAAGTAAATACGAACTTGGTAACCCGGCTCGTGAATGTAAAAATATATAAAATTAATTATTTATTTTGTATGTATGTATATGTTTGCGCATTTATATAAATCACAAATCGAAAAATAGACTTTATGCACCGTTTCCACCTTTCCAATTTTCATTTTAATCCATTCATAAGGTTGCCTGTAAGAGATAAGGCCGCCCTTGCACCATTTTCTTGTTTATTTCTGTGTATTACAACATACTTTGATGTGAGAGCAATAAAGTGTTTATCTATCTATCTAAATATAAAAAAATAATTTATTTTCTTAGAATTATTTTTATTAAAAAAAATGGGAAAGTATTGTGCCGTTTATGGGTTACCTTAATGGCCGAAAGGCAAGTTATAATTTGGGAAAAGTATCATTATTCAAAGCACCAAAAGTGAGTATACTCAAAATAATACGTGAGTGTTGTGGAATACTCTATTGCTCTACTACTACTATACTATACCTACAGAATATTATTATTGACAAACATATTATATTATTGATTAACAAATACAAATAAATTAATTACTAGCGTCTATAGTAATTAAATGAAACGCAGAAATAAGTACCTAATGAATTGATGAAATGGTAGGATATTTCGTAATTAATATATTTTTTTTAACTTTTAAACATTTTAAACATTTTATTGTACATAATTCAATCCATTCATTAGCTCGTTACAAAATAAAATATAGTATATTAGTATATTATATTTAGTATATTTTTGTATATAATATATTATACATACAACTTTTATTACTTTGATAATAGATGATAACAAATAAACAATAATATTAATTTAAAAAAAAAGGTTATTAATTTAAAAATTGTATTTAAATATAATAATAATACACCTTCTTATTAACTATAAATTCAATTTTCAATTTAAAAAAATCACTAATTTAAAAAATAATTTAAAATTCTCGATCACAAAATCAATATTCCGGATACTCATAAAACTATAATAATTTAGTTTTAAATATTAAATATGTAATGTTTATTAATAAATAATATGTTTAACAATAACTTATTTCTTGGTACCTAGCGCGCTATATTGATGCCGTTTTTTCAAGATTACGTTCGCACTCCTGGTATACGTGCACCGTGTTCTGGACATTTGAAGTTTAATATGATTATTTATGATTAAAAGTTTGCTGTCATCATATTAATGTTTTAAATTATTTGACGTAATCTCGCCTCTGAATATTCCTCCTCTAATTTTACTATTTATTAACAATTTATTTTTAGTTTAACTATCTTTCCTTTTTAGATTCGTTGATCTCTTAATTAACTATTATAATTAATTCTAGGTTCAAATAATAATAATAAATAATTACTCTATCAATACCTGTAATAATAATCTATACTAATATAATTTGTTTAAGGGAAGTGTTTGTTAGCTGTTTTGGATGTTATGTTTTGTTGTTATCTACTGGACCGAATTCAAGAGATTTATTTTATTGATAATATTATATTGGAAAGATTCTTGTTTTATTGTTGTTGTGTTGTTTATCGAGGATGATAAAACGACATACCATATCACATTAAGCCTCATGATTAACTCAGTAGCCATAAACAACTACACAGGTGTTCGCGTACGGGTTGTCTAGTATTTATATAATTTATTATATTCGTAATCATTATAACCACCACCACCCTATCAGCCCTTAAATGTTCAATGCAGAACATAACCCCCCCCCCGCTCCCGACCCATCTCTAGGCGGGGGGTTTTCAAATACTCTTATGGAAATAAACCCTTTTTTACTGAAAATTCCGAAATTTCTGACAATATTTGACTGTTTCGGATTTTTTTAAAGCTTTTTTTTAAATTATGATAAGACTTTCAGAGTCTTTTCAGATTAATCTCTAAAAGACTGAAAGTTTTATCATAAAGACAAAACTCCGAAAAATGCTGTAAAATTCTTATAAAGTCAAATATTGTCTGAAATTTCAGAATTTTTACTAAAGAAGGGAATATTTCCATAAGAGCACACCTAGCAGGCGGGTTGGTGAGCGCAGTTTGTTATAGCAGCATATAGTGACGCTACTGCCCATCACCATCCGAGTGGGTATACAGTTGTTCGCACCACTATGGTCTTAGTCGCTTTTTATGATACCTCGGCAAGAAAGAGGCATGGACTATTCTTTTCTGTCGATAACATTATAGTAATTTGATAAAAACGGCCTTTAAAATATTGTTTAAATTAATCGAATACTGTCTCTTTGTCTATTAAGTGTTAGTGGCACTCACGATGCACCTAAATTACTGTGCACGAGTATTAAGGCCCGGTATTCAATTAACATACTAAAATTAGGTTTGCAAGCTTAGTACTACCTCTATTGTGTATAAGGCACTTTAGTCGAAACTTTGTTACTACATATTTAGATATTTAACTCTATCGATTCGTGTTTATTTCTTAGAATAATTCCTAGAATTATTATTGAACAATTAAAACAACAACGAAATTTGCTAACTTTTTTTTAACAGGAGTTTTGTTTAAATTTATTTATGGGCTTTGATGATTGTTATATGAAAGTCATCAATCCTAATTATAATAATAATAATATTCTCATCGAATCCTTTAAGCCAATTATATAGAATTTAAGCTAATTCATTTAAGCCAAATATACAGAATTCAAAATTATGTCAGTTGTAAAATTCTCTACGATATAAAACCTGTTAGGATACACTTATAATTGTTATGTTTTCATTAAATAATAATAAACATTCAACATAAATATAAATTCGCAAAATTCAAGTTTGAGTTTAGTCTTTAAGATTATATATATGGATATTATCAAGACGAAACAGGTTCTTTCAATCAACAAGGTGAAGGTAGAGACATGATATGAGACAGACAAAGTAGATGTACGAGGAAAGTAAGGGTCTTTGTTCAGTGGTGTACCTACCATTAAAGAAGCCTTTGTCTACCAGAGGTTTGCTAGAGAGTATAAACTAAATAAAGGTAAATAATTGAAAAATATAAACATAATTAATCTTACATCGAAATCTTTAATATATATATATATATATATATATATATATATATATATATATATATATATATATATATATACTTTAACAGTAAATTTATGGAACGTGACATAATTATGGTAGCTTTGTAATGTTAAAACGTTTTAATCCAATTTATGATAAAAGCTTAACGCTTAACAAGATGAAAGATATCCGATTAATGTTAAGCCAAAAAACCCCAAATATTTGACTTTAATCTTCGATTTGAAATATGTTTTACAGGAATTAGTGACGAAATGAAAATTGTTACCTTTAAAATTTGAATTTTAAACACTGATCTCATTTGCATTATTTCAAAAGTAAGTCCGAATTTTTTAAATGAAAATTATATGAAAAAAATATTTTCCCTAAGATTTTTGAAATAATTTAGAATATAAAATGCTATTTTTTTTTAATCAAACTCTTAGAATTGATGAGATCCGTAGATGAACGAAGGTTGCCGACATAGCCCAACGGATTTGCAAGCTGAAATGGTAGTGGACAGGGCAATAACTGGTAGAATTGATGGCCGATGGAGCTGAAAGGTTCTCGAGTGAAGACCGCGTACCGGCAAGCTTTGCGTCAGAAGACCGTACACGAAATGGACAGAAGACTTGAGAAAAGTCGCCGGAAGCCGTTGGATGGAGGCTGCTTGGAACCTATCGCTCTGGAGGACTATGGGGGAGCCTTACGTTCAACAGTGGACATCCAATGATATAATGATGACATGCAATTTAACTATAAGTAGAGAACGAATTCTATTTCATAAAATGGATTTATTTTAAAACAACTTTTACTTGAACTAGGTGCTAATTTTGATTAACAGTATGCTAGATATTTCCGACGGTTTTTATTATTCGTAATAACGTAGATAATTGATTTTGATAGGAGATCACGGTTTCACACAAATCGGTATGTTAGACCTTTCCGGACGACGTATGTAGACCACGATATGAAAAATTGGCTGTTACCGGAGAAGCATCTGCAATCTGCGCTAAATGACAACATAGATATTTCAAAAAATGTCTATCAATACTTTATATAAAAACGCTTTTAAATACAATTTTTATAACTGCATTCTTTCTTTTTTTTACGCATTTATTGAATTATTAAATAAATTTTTTATCATCATATTTGTAAAATAGTAGTCTTGCAACAAATTTCTATACTTACGGTTTACGGTTTAAGATTTAAAATAATATTAGAAGATCACCAGCCGAGTGATTCCGTTGAAAGCCATATTGGCGATCGCTAATCAGCTGGTATCTTTCCAAATACCGCCGGAGCTGGCAATTGATTATGGATTCCATAATCTTAGAGAGCAAAGAAGCTATTGGTCTATAATTCTACGGGTCTGAGCGGTACCCTTTCTTAGGGACCGGCTGCACTAAAGCTGTCTTTCACGAGCGTGGGACGACGCCTGATGAGTAAGAGTGCCGGAAAAGACTCGTAAGGACGGGTGCGAACTCGGGAGCACAAGTTCATCGCACTAATAGAGGGATCAGGCCCATTCGACTTATAAATATCCAACGCAATGCCTTCAAAAAACCTTGGGACACTTTTAGATAATGAAAGTTTTCGAATTTGTATGGGTCTCCGGTTGGGAGCACGTCTGTGTTTTGAACACAGATGTCCGTGCGGAAAGGAGGTTGATTTCTTCAGCTTTGTTTGAAAATTATTGTTGAAAGACAAGCTTTCAACGACTATAGATGTGACGAAGCCTCGAATTCTGATATATCTGATTTCTGATCGATATGACGTATTTTATTTATTTAAAATTTCTTTATTAATAGCTGTTACCTAATTCACTGTTATTACCTTCATATTTTGTCAGGAGCTTTTTAAAGTAATTAATGTCTCGTTAATACATTTACAAGGAGGCCCAATTATTTACAAATTACTTTCTTAGAAAAATAAATTTTGTCAATTTAGCTGAAATAAGTTGAATACGCTCAAATTGACACACTGATAAAATATAAAGATTATTATGAACATCATGATAAATATTATTTAATTTTTCATTTTGGGTTATACCTACCGACATAATTATGTGCCCTTCATCGATTGAATTGGAAAACTGCGAAATATAACCTACATTTGGCCTTATTATAGAATCACATTTCAGAATAAAAAGCGTGACCTAACTGATTAAAAGTGAGAGAACTTTGTTACTCCTATTCACCAAAAGAACTTTGATTTTCTTAGCTTTTATTCCATTACTCTATTTAATCTGACTTTTCGAGCAATTTCTTATAAGTAAACAACTGAAAGAAATTGTAAAACGCTTTGCCACAGAATAAACATATATATTGAATTGATTATATGTAATTGTAAGTGTTTTGTGTATGTATAAATTTGTATTTATGTATGCTAAGCATACATATTTATACACTTTTTAAGTTAAAAATGTTCTGGTCTTTTGATTTTGTAATTTTTTTTTAAAGTAGAAAGCACTGTTTATTCAGAAAGATACTGTAAAATATCATATTACGCCCATAAAAGCGAAGCAGTAAAGTATAATGAGTATTTCTTTTTTTTTTTTCAAGTAAACGTCTCACATTTAATGGCCTTTAGCAAAATGAGATCTTGTGTTCAAGATTCCAGACCACGTCAAACATATTAATAGTATTGGCATATATAAAAATTTGCCATGGGCAGTCATTCCACCATAATGTGTGCTCATTAAATCGTGAAATAGAAATTAAATACTTTTGATTTAACTGTAAATCTATACTAATATTATAAATCTGAAGAGTTTGTTTGTTTGTTTGAACGCGCTAATCTTAGGAACTACTGGTTTGAATTGAAAAATTATTTCTGTGTTGGATAACCCATTTACCGAGGAAGGCTATAGGCTATATAACATCACGATACGACCAATAGAGGCTGAGCAATAATAAGAAATGTTACAAAAACGGGATTTTTCTTTTGAGAGCTTCCGTTGCGTTATTATTTCTCTTCTCGAGACATAATATTTAAACTATAGTTCCACTTTTAAAGTAAATATAACATCACTCTTTCACTTCATCACTTCTTCTCACTGAAAATTTTCGAAAAATAAAAAAACTCAATAATACGTTGAACGACCCAGGAATCAAACCTGAGACCCCTTGCTCGGCAGTAACACTTGCGACCACTCGACCAACGAGGCGGGTACCTACTCTTAGAGTAATTGCTTAAAAATATTTCAGTACTTCAGTACGTTTTTCTCTCAAATTAACACGGGTGAAATCGTAAGGCACATCTAGTTATTGATAAAGTTAGGAAAATAATACATCGTCGTTTTATGTTAAAATTATTTACGCTTTATGATACATTATAACATAAATATCTTAGATATCTAAATAACAGCTCACCAAGTTAAATTTGAACTGTAAGCGACGGTACTATATCTTTTATGCGGCAACAAGCCATAGCTTGTTGCACAAGTTGTTACTTTTAAATCAGTTGCATTATTTGTTTCGATATAATTTATTTTATGTTCTCCAACAATCATATCATTTCTTTTTAACAAGTACTTGCTAGATCGTTTTGTTTCTTCAATTTGAAAGATTACGCTAGTGAATTGGATATTGAAAATGTTGATGCTTTAATACTTAATTTTGTTAAAATGTCTATGTTTAATACCTACCACTACGGCTTCTACCAGAGTCTACTCGTATTAGTATATTTTACATTTAATTTAATTTTTTATTTTGACTGCCTGTTTATTAAATAAAAGTCATGCTTCTATTTAAAAAAAATGACAAAATTTCTATACAAACTTTTATTTCTTAAAATATAATTTCCTAAGTTCCTTTTGTGTTGAGTGTTTGGATTTCAAGGGCGATGTTCAATAGCTTACATTCAGCGATAATAAACTAGTCCGTCACCAATCTCTCGTGGCGGAGGTTCTTGCCGAGACCTACTCATACGTCTCGGGTAGGAGGGCTCTTGGTGAGAACTCCACGTTGGACGGGATCCTACGGGTGCGTCGGATAGGGCAGGAAGCGCTAATGCGGAGGTGGGGGGAGGACCTGGCGGTGCAGCCATATGGCACACGCGTAACGGCTGCCATTCGCCCGGTCCTTGAGCGGTGGATGCGTCGAAAACGCAAGCCCCTCACCTTCCGTCTGACACAGATTCTCACCGGGCACGGTTGCTTTGGTGTCTACCTGTGTCGGACGGCCCAAAGGGAGCCGACGACTGAGTGTCACGATTGTGGCGCAGCGGTGGACTCTGCCCAGCACACCCTCGAGGTGTGCCCGAGATGGGCGGTGCTGCGTCAAGGTCTGACGTCGGTCCTCGGAGGGGACTTGTCGCTCCCGAAAATCATCATGCTCGGCGACGACGAGTCCTGGAAGGCGATGGTCTCCTTCTGCGAGACAGTAATGTCCCAGAAGGAGGCCGACGAGCGAAGGAGAGAGGAGGCCGCCGACGTGGCCTCCATCCGCGGGCGACGAATGGGGGTGCGTAGGAGGCGCTACTTAATACGCCTCCAGTAACGCCCTTGTGCCCGTGTCGGGCCGGGGTGGGAACCTGGTCCCACTAGACACGACGTCGTCGGGACTGTTCAGAGGTTAGCCGGACAGTCCCCATGGAGGAGAGATCTGGCCTTTTCGCCGAAGCCAGCCTGTCGCTGGAGGGATCCTGTTGCCTGCAGATCTGGGACCCTCCAATTAAAGCGGCTAAAGGCTCCCGCAGGGGTTTAGTACGGTATTGCACTCCCAAAGTGCCGAGTCCGACATAGGTCTAAGACTGCCGACCCGGGCGTCCTGGATATCATCCGTAAATGGATTGCCCTGCGTCACAAAAAAAAAGTCTGTCACCAATCAGATGTTATTTATGTACATGTAGATTAAGCAAGGCGTTTAATTATGTTTCATTATTTCATGTTATTTCTGGTACCTAGGTAAGAGTTTTAAAACAAATTGTTTTAAAACTCTTTGTTGATATTCCAAACTATTAATAAGTGACGATTTTGGAAAACTATTTACGAAAAATCTATCGCTATTGCTCATTATCATATTAATGGATAAATTGTACAGGAACGATAAAGAAAGTAACTCCGCGGTACTCTATTACAATTATGTTATTTATTACGTTATGTACGATCTGAAGTCGATTACTAACTTCATAATAGTTGTTTTAATTCGATTGAGCATAAGAATATTTTAATTGTGTTATAATGCTGTTATAAATGATTAAAATGGTGAAATATATGTAAATACAATTACGATAGTTTCGCCTCCTTACTTACAATTAACTGGCCCGTGGCGCAGTTAGCAGTGGCCCTGTTTTATGCTCCAGGGTTGCGGATTCGATTCCCGCCCCGAATCTGGGTGTATTATGTATTTATTTATATGTGTATTATTTATATGTATATTTATTAAAAAAAATTATCAGTCAACTGTTACCTAAAACACAGGCATTAAGTTGCCTACCATAGGGACAGTCGACCGTGTGTGTATGTTTAAACATATTTATTTATATGTTGTTGGTTAGCAGGGAAGAGGTCCTCTTCCCTGCTAACCAACAACATATATAATAGTATGGACGCAATAACAAATAATATATTTATTTATTTAAAAAAAATTTCACCGTGTCTTGATGTTTTTATTTTATTTATAATATTTTAAAGACATCCTATAAATTTAATTAATGTTTAAATTTATTTATCTAGTAGTTTACGTTTTTTGTAAAATTAAACTCTAATAATATACTGGCATTTCTTACGAAAGTATCATTAAAAGGTCGAATGGTCCTCTCTATTTGAAGAAAAAGTAAAAAATGGCTACTCAAACTCTACAGGTGAAAATGTCAAAACAATTCAATTATTCGACGTAATAGGGTCTTACAGGACATGAGTAGATGCAATGCCATCGTTTTAATGACAATTAACTGAAATATAAAGAAAAATTACATGTATGAAGTGACGGATAAAATAATCTGTGAAAGAATAAAATTAACAAACGTATAAGTATAATAGTGGTATAAGTGTGAAAAGTTAACTTGTTTGTATATACGTAAATTTAAAGACCTTAATGGTCCTAATTTAAAAAAAAAAAATGTAGAAAGTAATTAATTTTAAAACAGTTAAGACTAGAACGGCTCTTACGAGTGTAATACTAAGCACAAATACAGTCTAATCTGTTAACTTTCATAATTGTTCGTCAACATAGCCATGAAGGACGTCTCGAGAAGAATAAAATTCTCGTTGAACTTCGAAATTATTTATCAGCACTTAAAACACACACACACACACACACATTTATATATATATATATATATATATATCGCTCCTTAAATACAAAAGTCACACATTTCAAAAAATATCAAAATTGATTTTTTTGCATAAAATGCATCTTAAACGATGAAACTTTAATGTTTTTCTAAAACAGCCGTCGTTTTATGATTAAAAACACCCGTAAACGCACACACGTTAGTTTTGTTTTGTACCGTTTCTGTAACTGAGTTCCGCGCAAAAGTACCACATTTTCACTTGTCAACAGTCATTCGGCACGAGCACATGCATTTTTTGTAAAAAACTACCACATTCCAAAGAACTACTAAAAGACAGGTGAAATTATATATTCAAAAGTGCCAAATTAAAAATATATATTCGTATTGCACATCACATACACGTAAGTATCTTATCATTTTTATGTGCAATAGTAGAATATTTCGAAATAGGCTACTTTTGCATTTACTAATCTTATATTTTCTCTTATTTTTGTATGCAATACTAGCGTATTTTGAATTAAGTTAATTTGGCAAAAAAAATATTAGAATTATTTTCTTATTTCTTTATGCTAAAGTAACATATTTCGAAATATGGTGTCTTTGTATTTGAAAGCGATCTCTAAATTGATTTTATTGTACATTAAAAAGAAATTTTTAGTTTTAATGTTATGTCTAAAAGTTTTTGTAGTTCTTGGAGTAATCTTATGTGTTGAACAAATTAATTTAGAAGAGCAATTAAAAACAATAAAATTTTACTTACCCACATATTATTGTATAGAATTATAACGCCTATTTACGAGAAGGTAAATTGTTTGATACAGGTAGGTACTTTTTTTTTTTGTTAATTTTTATTTTCAGAACGACAACAAGAGTGCACCATATTTTGAACATGGTACCACCTATAAATAAACCTTGACATGGACAGCAATCTCCGTCAACAATACGACCTAGTGAAATGGATTCAAGTGACATTCAGACTGACAATATTATTTATCATTAATATGATGCTGATGACGTTAACTCTCTACCGGACAGTCAGTTTTCTGTAGATATTCTGAACTCCGGTGAAGATAACGAAGATATTAAAGCAACGCCTCCACAACACAGAATATCCAATAAACCATTTGTAGTTATCCAAGAAACAGACTCAGACTGTGACTCTTCTTGTGATGAATTCTAGATCTTCGAGCAGTTCTAGTTCTAGTTCTTTAAGTAGCTCAATTTCTATAAATAACCTAAATATTTCTCTTCCGATTATAGTGTTAAAGATTCTACGTACGAAGATCGATTTTCTGAAAACCGCAAAGCCCAGTCAGATTCCGATGAAAAGCAACAACTACAAGCACAGTTGGCACAACACTTAGCATTCAAGACTTTCCACAATCAGCCGTGGATAACCAGGAGTTACTTAATATTAATTCACCATCACCCAGAGTTGATGATCAGCCACCTAGCGTTAACGAGCACCCATCTAGCGTCGGCAAGCAGTCTCCTAGTCTTGATGTACTGTTCTCTTATATTTACGCGAATTTATATATTATTATATTATTTTTTTATATTATTTTATTATATTTTACTCATTTAATTAAAAGTCTAGACCGGATTTTATTGCGTTTATTTGTTTAAAAAACTTTACAGTTTAAAGATTTTTAAATTATATAGCGACGTTTCGGACCCTTTACAGCGTCCGTGGTCTCGGGGGACTGAGATGGTGGGTGTCCGAATAATGAATTAATACCCCGCTTTTTATGCAGTTTTAAATTATTACTTACAACCTTTCCTATTCACGCAGAATGAATATAATCGGGAAATAATTAATTTTGAAGGTGTCTTACTCCTTGAGTGCCTTATTTTATAAGACTATAACTGCTAATACTATTTTAAGTTAAAGTTACCTCTGTTTCTCAAATGCACTGTTATGTACCAAGTTGATTAACTTAGCTTTGATGCTTCATTTAAATACATAATAGCAAATTAGTAATGATCTTATCGTAACTCAGTGACGAAACATTTATTTAACTGCGAGACACTATTTAGATACAATTCATTATAGATAGCAAATTTCGTTTAATTGATAAAATATTTAGGAGTATTTAGACAGCTTAATATTAGGTACTTTTCATTATTGAACTACATTCCATAGACCATACATCTCTATCTGTATAAGTAAGCTAATACAGCTTTTCAAAGAAGATACTCAATGTTTATTATGTTTATGTAGGGTGTGTCTACCCGGCACATTACAAAACATTTAAGTCCTAAGGTTTAAGTCCAGTAACCTATAAATTAGTCTAGTTTCGGTTTAGCTATGATAAAACAATACAAAGTATTCATTTATTTATTTAATTTTGAGAAAAAACAACAGCTAAAATATTTTCACAAATACACAATTTACATAGAAACATAAAGCTAATAATAATTCCCCACATTTAGAAACATCAAATTTATTTTTAAAATTACTCTTTTTAAAGTCTTTTTAAAATTGCGATTTTAGCTTAAAAATTTTAATTATTAAAGTATAGTTATTTTTTAGTTATAATTTATTTAATCGCTTGTTCAAAAAAGTTTCAGTGAACGCTACCTCAATGTGAGAATAATTATAAGTATCTATATTGTTGTTACTGAAAGCTGTTACCTTTAAGAGAGCCAGCTCAATACCTAGGTAGTGTATTTATTTTTACAATAATTCTTATGTTTGTTTTATTAATTCTATGCAAGAGTTTTATGTATCTTCGTTTTTATAGCTGAAAATGTTTGTTTTATTTTTAACTTAAAGATACTCTTCCCTATAATATAGGCAATATTAATTTAGACTTAATTTATGATCCCATGATAAGATTTAACTGTTTTACCTTAGCAAGTTTACTATGTATTAAGTTAGTATGTGCCGTTTTTTTTTTTAAACTGAAGTTTTTTGAGGTCGACAACTGAAAATAAACCTCGAATTTACCTAATTATGGTGGTTTAATTTTTAAAATTTTAATGTTCTCGAAGTCGAAGTCTATATACAAAACTTACTTGTATTTTTTCGAAAGTCCATTCGAGGTTTGGTTCAGATTGCTTTTTTGAAAAACAGGTTATTTAATTACGCATCTTTTAATACCTAAAAATGTACGTAGGTAATACAAATAGTTCATATAAAAATCATAAAATAATCGAAATTATTTTTTCAAATGCCGCTCCTGTATAATTTGCTTATTTTGACTTGTGGTGCTTTTGTATTTAAGGATCGATATATATATATATATATATATATATATATATATATATATATATATATATATATATATATATATATATATATATGTATATATATATATATATATATTTATTTATTTATTTATTTATAAATTTTAAGTTTTATACAACTTTGAGGTGTGGTGGTCACGTGGTTTACTCAAGTAGAACAAATAACAGAATGAGACTTAATCCTCAAAAGTGCACATTTATCAGATTTACAAAAAACAGATCATTTATTGCGTCATATTACACCATTAACAAAGTTAATTTAAATGAATCATCATTCACATGTGATTTTGGGGTAATTTTTGATAGGAAACTCAGCTTTAATAAACATATCGATACCATTGTAGCGCGTGCCTGGAAAATGTTAAGTTTTGTTAGGCGTAAGGACTTTAAAAATGTACGGACCCTAATAACTGTATACAATTCCTTGATTCGCAGTTGCCTAGAATATGCCTCAGTTATATGGAATCCCTCTTACAAAGTTCATATACTCAGAATTGATCGCATTCAAAAAAGCTTTACCCGTTTCCTAGCATACCGAGTTCAGGCCTGTCCACGGTCGAGTTACGAGTCAAGGCTTTCTTATCTTAAAATACATTCACTAGCCGACCGCCGTAGACTTTTGGACTTAATGTCACTGCACAAGATTTTCCACGGTTAGTTTCCCACAGTTTACTACAGCAAGTATGCCTAACAATTCCTTACCATAACCCTAGACAACCTTTAACTAATATTTTCAGCTGTCCCTTTAGCAGAACCAATCTAGGAAAATTTTCCCCGTTAAACAGATGTATGCGAACGTATAACGATATAAACAATCATGACATCGACATCTTTAGCGACTCCGAACGACTTTTCAGAAGAAAATGTAAGAAATTACTTGTTTATCCCCACTTCTCTAATGATTAGTGTTTAAGATTTCAAATTTTGTCTCATTTTTAATTTTTTCCTTGCTTTAATTTTATTGTATTCTCTTATCGTTTTATTTTTTATCCCTAATTTATGTTTAAAAGGTTTATTTGTTGTATAGTTTTATTGCAAATGTTGTATACACCTATAAAGACGTATCTGTTATCATTAACTTTACATGTACTACTAAAAAAACAAAATGTTTACTGATATTGTCGATGGTGTATCTTTTTTAAATAAATAAATAAATAAATAAATACTCTGTACATATTTCAGTAGTATCAAACTGATTGTGATACGATTTGTTAACCACAATTAAGTCAAAAATGCAATTTTATTTTCGCTTAAATGTAATAAATGGATTGATTTTTTTTTTAGTTTGTATAAATTTTGAATTGCCTATAAACAATCACCGATAATCTAACCTATCGAATAAATGTCAATAGTTTTGCTATTGAAATTGCACTACAACAAAGCATGAACGAGAAGAACTTAAGATTTCAAGAAATTAAAATATAAAAGTACTAAAATCAAATACAAATTTACATGCCATGTTCATAATATTGAATTAATTATTTAACTGTATTAATATTATAAAATGTTTTTTTTTTTCTGTAATTATTTTTAGAATCGAAAAAACTGATAATAAAAAACTGTTAATTAAAGAAAGACGATGAACATTGTCAGTTATACTATATATTACCATTACTTAGAGATGATGAGCGGTAACCAAAAATGCCAACTGGTTTTATAATCTAAAATACATTCAAAAACAACACATAAGCCTCTTTATTAAGTATAGGTATATATCATTCATTATATAATTTAAGAGCATTGCTCTTGTCGATAGACGTACCTCCTTTTTTTTTCCGATATCAACTTGACCTACCTACAAGACATTACAATTGCCCTTTCTTTTACTTAAAGTATATAGTTACGATCTTCTCGGTCTACAAGTTCTACAACGACCTGTTTTTATCATCCTCTATTCCATTTAATAATAGTTTTAATTAAGTTACCGTGTCTTATTAAGTGACATAAATTTTTATTTATACTGCCTCTTCTTATTTGTTACTTATTGTTATAAAAATATAACGAGAGAATATCTGGAGGCACGGCAGTGCCTCCGCCAAGTCGAGCAAAAAAAAAAGTGGCACGGCCGTACTATCTTTTCTCGAAGCAACTCATGCCATTTTCGACCCCCTATAACTTCGTTGTGGATAAAACTAGAAGTCTGAATTTTCAATACCCAAGCAGGCATTGTATAAACACGGTATATTTCAAATTTCATTCAATTTGAACGAGTAGTTTAAGAATTATAATTAGTCAAAGTTTCGAATTTTGTCACTCACTGACTGACCGATCATCAAAACTCTAAGGCACTTCTAGCAGACATAAAAGCTTCAAATTTAGAATACCATTAGTGTTTAGTATATAAACCAAGGAAAAATTCAAATATTTTGCAATTTCGGTCCAGTTTTCTAGATACACCAACTGCATAAATAACTTTGTAATCCCATATAAATATATAGGATTACAAAATTACATTTGCAGTGAATGAATCAATGTACCCGTACAAGTATAACATAGTGGAATAATAGGTGTAGATAGGTACCTAGATGATAGGTACCTAGATGTCTTATGTAGCTGTACCAAAATCACGCAAAGTATTAAAGAACACTAATAAATCATAACCGCGACTGGCTGAGGTGATTTGCCTGCTCCACGGCTTCCACGCTTCCCGTACGTAAGTTATTTTATTTTATTCAGTTGGCAGCTATATTAAACCCCTCTAATCGGTTTCTACACTGCATTGTAGCAAAATGCTCAATCTCTTGGCGGCACGTCTTTGCCGATAGGGTGATAACTGGCCACTACCAAAGACTCCCACCAAAGCAGATCAGAGAAAGAAAATTTACTCTGCCGGGGATTGAACCCGGGATCTCCCGCTTAATATACAACAGCGCGCACCATTTCGCCAGCGTGATCATCATTTTTGAGTTCATATAATAATGTCATTATTGGAATGCACCTGATTGATTAAGTGAGTCATAACAGCAATAACTGTTAATTAATGTATATTAACATTAAATAAATAAAAATAAATATAGAAAATAAGGACTCAAAATAACTTTTGTATTTTAAAGCTATAACTTCTTGATGAGAGTAAATTTTTATACGATGCGCGTGTACTCTGTGACAAAAAACCGACAACATAAAGCTAAGTAGTAGGCGCCGCGCAATTGCGCTAACTTACTTCATTGCGCTGGATGTGTCAACTCACTTTTTACAAGCTTTTATTTTGCTTCACCTGTCTCGATATTTGTCATCAAATCTTGCAAATTAAATTTGATCCAAAATAATAGTAAATCATGTGACAATGCAATATTATGATTACATGGTGCTGATTTGATGGAGGAGCTAGAAGGTAGCCAAAGGAAGGATTTTGGGCCCGTTTGAGTCTCTCTAGACGAGTAAGTTTGTCTTTCAATGGTAACCAGGGTCTGGTGATGAAGTTGGAATGTGGTCATAGGAACTCAGTAATGAAACGACGCAACCCCATCGAGTTTTGGCTCGTTTGGTTCATCTTAACGAATACTTTGTTTTGAAATGGTTACCAGGGTCTGATCTGATAATAGAGCTGGAAGGTGGCTATAGGAACTTCGCAATGAAACGACACAAACTCAACGAGTTCGGGCTCGTTTGGATCGTCTTGATGAGGAGTTTGTCTTTCAATGGTAACCAGGGTCTGGTGATGGAGCTGGAATGTGGTAATAGGAACACCCTAATGAAAACTACGCAACCCCATCGAGTTTCAGCTCGTTTTATTCGCCTTGACGAGTACTTTGTTTTTAGATGGTTACCAGGGTTTGATCGGATGATGGAGCTGTAAGGTGGCCATAGGAACTTTGCAATGAAACTAAACAACCTCATCGAGTTCGGGCTCGTTTCAATCCTCTTGACCAGTAGTTTATCTTTCAATGGTAACCAGGGTCTGATGATGTAGCTAAAAGGTGGTCAAAGGAAGTCAGTAATAAAACGATGCAACCCCATCGAGTTTCAGCTCGTTTAATTCGGCTTGACAAGTATTTTGTTTCAAGACGGTTACCAGGGTCTGATCTGATGATGGAGCTGAGAGGTGGCAATAGGAACTTTGCAATAAAACGACACAACCTAATCGAGTTCGGGCTCGTTTGAATCGTCTTGACGAGTAATTTATCTTCCAATGCTAACCAGGGTCTGATGATGGAGCTGGAAGGTGGTCATAGGAACTCTATAATGAAACGACGCAACCACAACGAATTTAAGCTCGTAGATTCGTCTTGATGAGTACTTAATTTTTAGATGGCTACCAGGGTCTGATCTGTTGACGAAGCTAGAAGGCAGGCAAAGGTACTTCGCAATGAAACGACAAAACATCACCGAGTTCGGGCTCGTTTGGATCATCTTGACGAGTAGTTTGTCTTTCATGGTAACCAGGGTCTGGTGATGGAGCTGGAAGGTGATCATAGGAACTCTGTAATAAAACGTCGCAACCCCATCGAATTTTGGCTCGTTTGATTTGTCTTCACGTGTACTTTGTTGTTAGATAGTTACCAGGGTCTAATCTGATAATGGAGTTGGAACGCAGTCTTAAGAACTTCGCAATGAAACGACACAGCCTCATCGAGTTCGGGCTCGTTTGAATCCTCTAGACAAGTAGTTTGTCTTTCAATGGTAACCAGGGTTTGATGATGTAGCTAGAAGGTGGTCATAGGAACTCTGTAATAAAACGACGCACCCCAATCGAGTTTCGGCTCCTTTGATTCGTCTTGACGAGTACTTTGTTTTAGTGGGTTTTCAGGGTCTGTTTACAGATGGCGCGCACCAACCATTAAATCGGCGCATCGTCTTGTTATAAGTATAACTTTTTACGTACGTACATAAGTATACATTCACTTTTTTAAATATTTTTTAAAAGTTTATTTTTATGGAAGTTTAGGTGTAAAAAATCGACAGCAATCTGACAACACTGTTTCCGGCTAAACATACTTCATTCATCTCTCTTGTCAAGTATTTCAAGTTGTCAACTTGAGATCACAATATGTATGACATGACAATCAAATTATATATCTATATTGTATCGGAAAAGAAAAAGAGGAAGAATATCTACGAAAATAAGAAAAGCTCATTAGACCTAGCGAAGGCTTTAAGAAAATACGTTGTTGATATTAAAGAAGTAGAAGACACCGGACAGGAAAATAAGTAGGACTGTCTACAAAAAGAAATGAGATGCCATCAAAAACATAACTTGTAAAAAGAAACCAAGTCTCGCAACTCACTTCTTCTTCTGTAAAAAGTTGTGAAATCCATGTAATACCAAGTCGGCTAATTTATTCAAACCCTACTTAAGGGTTCTTCTATTTTAAGTTATTACGTTAGTAGCTAACCTAACAACATCGTATAGTGATCATATCAATATTAAAAATCTTTGGTGTCTTAAATAAATAGATTGACTTGGCAATCGCATGAAAACAATGTATCTAAGAAGTAACACATAGGAATATTATATTAAATTAGATTGTTTAGTGCGATTGCCAAGTCAGTCTATTTATTTAAAACATCAGAGATTTTTAATATTAATATGATCACTATTCGATGTTGTTAGGTTGGCTACTAACGTAATAACTTAAAACAGAAGAACCCTTAAGTAGGGTTTGAATAAATTAGCCGACTTGGTATTACATGGATCTCACAACTTTTTACACAAGAAGAAGTGAGTTGCGAGACTTGGTTTCTTTTTATAAGTTATGTTTTTGATGGCATTTGAATTTGACATTTAATATTTGATTAGAATATGCAATACATTCGCTAGCAAAAAAGCAAAACCAGTCACTCACGGTAAGAGCAAACAACAGCTGTTGCGGTAAGAGAACCTATAAATACTTAGATTTGTAATTAATTATCAAAGTATCTTCAAAGTTAAAAAAATAATATTATTACCCCTCCAAATATAAAAATAAACACTTAAGAAAAATAATAAAAAAGAAAAACTTTATTATTATTTTAAACTTTAATATTATTAACAATAATTAAGCTAAAAACCACACACGCCGGAGGCGTGGTCTAGGAGTGTGGTTGTGTTGTTCTTCAATAGGGGTGATAAATTTCACTTGAAGAAATATAGACCAATCTCACTTCTAAGTCACATCTATAAGCTCTTTTCGAGGGTCGTTACGAATCGTCTCGCCGCAAGGTTCGACGAATTCCAACCACATGAGCCTGGTCTACGGTGCTATAGCCATTTCGAAACCCAGCTTGTTTTCGAAATGGCTATAGCACCGTAGACCACATCCACACTGTTTGGCAGATTATTCAGAAGACTGAAGAGTATAATCAGCCGCTGTGTATGGCATTTGTGGACTACGAGCTTTCGAGTCGATCGAGACCTGGGCTGTCCTGGATTAGGTACTGAGGTGTATATGTATATGACTCGGCGACCATGATCGTCCAAATCCAGGACCAACGAACGTCGTGGGGTAAGACAGGCGGATATAACTAATGTCCCCGAAACTATTTACTCACGCGATGGATGATCTCTTTAAGACTTTGGACTGGAGTGGAGGAGGAATAAATTTCAATGGCGAATACATCTCACACCTTTGTTTCGGTGACGATATCGTCATCTTAGCGGAGACATTGGAAGAGCTAGGGCGAATGCTGGGTGACCTGAATAAGTCCTCCCGACTGGTCGATCTCGGTATGACTTTGGACAAGACGAAAGCTATGTTCAATAAACATGTCATGCCCAGACCGATATCTATCAATAGTACCATTCTCGAAGTTGTACAGGATTATTATCTAGGCCACACAATCCAACTTGGCAGAAACAACTTCGAGAAGAAAGCCGATAGGAGGATTCAATTGTGCTGGGCGGCATTTGGTAGGCTTCGTCGAGTCTTCGATCTGAAGATTCCACAATGCCTAAAGACAAAAGTCTTTCAGCAGTGCGTCTTACCTATGTTGACATATGGCACCGAGATGTGGACACTGACGTTGGGATTAATACACAAATTTAAAGTTACTCAACGTGCTATGGAACGGGCTATTCTTAGAGCCTCTCTCAAGAATAAAATCAGAAATGAGATTATCCGCAAGAGAACCAACGTAACCGACATAGTTTGTAGAATCAGCAAGTTAAAGCGGCAGTGGGGTGGTCACGTATGTCGCAGGAACGATAGCCGCTGGAGCAGACGTGTCCTGAAATGGAGACCGCGTATAGGCAAACACAGTGTTTAGCGTAACGCACCGGCCCGCTGGACCGATGACTAATGCAAAGTCACCGGCGGAGGCTGGATGAGGATTGCGGAAAACCGGGTTATTTGGTGCGAGCTTAGGGAGGCCTATGTCCAGCATATGCGATAGGCTGATACGATCCGCTGCGATGCGAAGCTAAAAACTTACTTTTTCAAATCGATTTTAGTTTTGTTAGGCTAATGCCTTTAATTGTTTCAATAGAGCTTATTTGATTTCGCAATGTTACGTTGGATGGAGAAGACGCAAAAGGGATTTTTCTCTGCTGGTCAAGACAGCAGTCTTAATAAGATTATGTACAAAAACGAAATAGTCAGATTTTCATTGTTAAACTTTAAGCAAGAACCTCAAAAATACATTTTTACGTAACTGCAATAAACATAAAATTAAAATATAATATGCTGAGTTATGGCAAATCAGGATTTTCACAATAAAACCAAAAACATCTAGCTGTATGATGAATCACCGGGGCATGTCGTTGAACGACCTTTATATACTTTACTCTACCTTTATATTACATGAATGACAGTCAGACCTCTGTTTAATCGGCGCCATTAATAACAAGACTAGTCTATTATTTGAATAGCGAATTACCCTAATTGTCTATACTGTGGAAGTCTGTTCGTCAGTTATTTGATACAATAACTAACGAATAGAACAAATTATTTTTTGCTTCATTCATATTACTTTTTTTTTTACTTCATATACATTCATCTTTAATGAAAAAAAATATGTAAATATGTATATTTTTATAACGCCTGGGTTGAAAGTTCGATTTTCAATTGTAATTTTAGGGATCAAAGTGCCACATTGTTTCAACGCCAAATGATTAATTAATTTAGAGCGCATGTTTGTTGACACATTACACATTCCGTACCTATGCAAATACATTGTTTTTAAATGTCAAAATTATGACAGATCGCATTGTTTAACCTCAAAATTTCCTTGTAATAATCGTATGTAACACAAAATAACACAAATCTCCTATTTTACAGTTTTTGGTTATTTAAAGACTAAATAAAACTCTTTTTCATCATCATTGATACTTAATAAATCAATAATATATACACGTATAGGTACGTACCTTTTATAATTAAATAAAATAAGAATATTGGCTGAAAAAAATAATATTTCATTTTTTAATTCAACGAATTAAGTATAATAAAATAATAAAACATGTATTACTTTATTATACTTAATTAACAATTATAATAAAAACATAATATTAATAGCAAACACTTTGAATTTGAATTAAATGTAAATAAACTTAGTACTTAATCAACAATTATTATAATAAAAACAAAATTACGAATAATCTCGTCTCCGTTAAGTTCATCTGAACTCATTGTGATTTTTAACTTAATTATTAAAAAAATAATAATAAATAAATAAACTTAATGATTTAATTTCATATGTTTATACTGACTAATAAATAAATAAACTTAATGATTTAATTTCATATGCTTATACTGATGTTATAAAAACTAAATAAACATTTAAAAATATTTAAACATTGAATATTTTTTAAAAGAATACTTATGGTGTGATCTGCAATCGATACCGAAGCCAAAAATATAGTTTTTAGAATTTTTGTCTGTTTGTCTGTTTGTCTGTATGTATGTCCGGGATAAACTCAAAAAGTACTGCATGGATTTACTTCAGGTTTGGCACGACTATTATTAAGAAGTCGGGTCAAAATATAGGCTACATATTATCACGCTATCACCTACGGGGAACGAGCAGTGAACCCTTATTTCTTCAACGCATTCTGTAACAACGTGTAATCGAACGGCGCATATTTGAATGTTGTTATTATATTAATAACCACGCTACAAGTTAGCTCCATATTATAAAAATCACGAAATATAAGTAACTTAGGCCGATAAACATAATTAAATGAATATAAGTAGTATCAAGACAATTTTAAAGCAGTGCCATCTATGCGATTTCAAAAACATCAAGTCGAATTACATGTGTAAGCCCTTTTTGGATATAAATAATTTAAATTTGATCATATTGGCGAGGTTAATAGTTGTTTTTAAAAATCATAGATGGAGTTGTGTATTTTCTTCTTAAAAATTGTATCGTTAATTCGTTTCAGAAATAAGCAAGACAATTAAAAAAAATGTGTTTATATAAGTTTTAAGCTGCTTCATCTATGTCTTATAAAATTCATCGAGTTTGTCTGTATGTAATAACAAACAGAACTCAAAAAGAACTGCATAGATTTATAACAAAATTTAAACTCGAAATCGGCACGCTATTGCTGTAAGCAATTTGAACTAAATAACGAAGAAAGAGGTAAATTAAGCATGACATATATATTATAAATATAAGACATGCATATGCTTCTTCGGAACTTACCTCCTCCAAAGTTGTGTAACGGGACCCACCTTAAAGTCATCTCGCTCCACAGACACACCATTGAGGTGGAAATTCTTACGAGTTGTGGCGTCGGCGAGGCAGTATTTATACCACGAATTCCCCTCATACCTCATAACTTCCCGTTCCAGTTCAAGCGCGTACAGTTCCCCGTGAGTGTTTGCTTCGCGATGACCATTAATAAGTTGCAGGGGCAGACACTGAAGGTAGCTGGTGTCGACCTCAGGACGAGCTGCTTCTTACACGGGCAGCTGTACGTCGCTTGCTCCCGCTTCACCAGTCCTGTCTCTCTTTGCATTGTGGCTGCGAAGAGCCAAATCACTAATGTTGTTTATCGAGAAGTCCTATAAGTATGTATTTTTACCTTATTCTGTATTCCTTATTCATAATTTCTCCATCTGCTTCAGTCACAACTTGTGACTCAATTCAGCAGAATCACCATAAAGTCATTTATTCAAAGCAGGCTGAAAATAAGCACTTTTGGAAATGTAAAGAAGAAACGGGTAAATGAATGTTATTTCAAAAGGTATAATCGTAGGTATTTTTGGTGCTGTATAGCGTTCACGCAGACGACGTCGCGGGCAGCAGCTAGTATGTATATATACTCACACGTTTTCGGGTGATAATTTACTATCTTCTTCAAAATATATATTCTTTGTTAATACCTGGATTATTATTATTATTATTTTGTCGTAATCTATAACTAATTTCCTACAATATACTTTTTTTTTTTTACTTCTAAACAAAAAATCATGCATTTAAGGATACAACTTTGTTATATTATGGCCAATATACACAAAATGTTTATAAATTGTAGCCTATGTATTATTCTAATGTGTAAGCAATATTACTGTAAAGTTTCATCTAAATCCGTTCAGTAGTTTTTTGCGTAAAAAAAGTAACAAACATCCATCTATATAAATAGGATAGGATTGGAACAAAATTTGGTTATTAGCCATAGGACATCGAAGTAAAATTTGATTGGATGTACATATTTAGAAGCATCTGTTTGATATGTTATATTTATCAAGTCAAAATTAAGGGCGCGAATAAAATTGAATTAAAGAAACCTAGACAGAATCTAAAATGGAATTTTTCTCGGTTAGTTTTCTTTGTAGCAACTTTCTCGGAAACAGTACCGTAAGAATAAATTAAAATTTAAATATTAGTACACAAGAAATGTACTCGAACAGCTTTTTGCAATTCTTATATTAAATTATTTTTTAAAATATTCTTGCACCAGAATATTTTTACCTCGTTCAAGGTTTTAAATGTCTTACGTTTCAGGTAACAGATTTGATTAGGAATACTAGTTAGTTAATTTATGTTTTACGTGTACAGTTTTTTTAACCTTGAGAAAATTTTACTTAGATTTCATTTTTTTTAAATGTATGAAAATATATTTTTAGACAAATATGATTATTATTGCAATAATTTGTATTCTATAGACACAGATCGTATAAAAGTAGCTAAGTAGACATTAGTCTATTATGTATTTTTTTTTGCAAAAATATTTATCAATTATTAGAAAAAGATAAAATCCTAAACACTTTTCTATTACAACACTACATTATAATAATAATCTTATGTGGGAATTTCTTTCTAAGTCTTTTAAGTTTTTGTTGTTGAGAAATATCTACTATCATTCATAAAAGGAGAGTGGGCTTTAAGTACAGGCTCTCGGATTATAAATAACGAAATTGATTATAGAGGACGTAAAATTTGAAAATAACAATGGCATTACGTGCCTTGAGTGTCGACATTTATTGGATATTCCTCGAAACACTTAATAGCTATTAATGAAAATGTAGGAAAACGTTTATAGCTATGCATATTAAAAGCGACTGGATACTAAGAAAAAAAATAATATTGAATGAGATTGAAAGTATTTGATATAATGCAAATACAAAAGTATCTACTTTCATTAAAAACGTTTTTACGTTCTTGTATAGAGAAAAAAAAGGATCATGAAATATTTCAGTTTTTAGATTTAAATGAGTAATTATTTCTTTTGAGAATGAGATCTGTTATTCTGAAATAAGGTGGTTAGTTTTAATTCTGTAGTAGTTAAGAAACGTGACTTCTCATTGATAACGATTACGAACGATTAATCGATTCACGATACTTAAGAAGCATTATAGTTTCAATAGATAATAATAATTAATCAATACTGTGCAATGTAAATGCCATTCAAATAATTAGACCCTATATTATATCTACTAATTTTAAATCACAGTCATCAACTTACTTAGGTTATGTAATGAAAAGGCAAAAATTAACCTAATGCATTAAAATTAATAGTTTATATGTCATTAAAACATTTCCTTAGAATGTAAAGTGAAAAGAAATCCAAGGAATCCTACTCGGAAAATTACAGAGGAAAAATCATTCTAGACTGATGTCCAATTTTCACACATCTTAATAACTTTATACACTTTTTTCACAATCATAAAGGAGATCAACCTTTCTGGTGTGATGGTGCAAGTAGTCGCCTTAACGCCGGCGGTAGCTGGTTCGATTCCCACTCGAGACAGATACTTGTATTTTTACAAATATTTATTTTATTTTTTCTAGCCTGGTTGTATGTTCTTGCAGGTCTACACGCACTTTGCCTCGGAGAGCACGTTAAATGATTGGTCCCGGTTGTTATCATAGACACATTATAGCAATTGTTACTTTATATCAGCTTGTAAACCAACAACTGGAATGGAACAGCGTGGCGGTTAAACTCTACTACTTATTCTATATGGAGATGAGGCTTTTTCCCAATAGTAAGACGTTTACAGGCTGATTCAATTCAGCTCAATTCCAGTAAATTAATTATTGACTACACTTTTGAAATCGGAGAATTGTTTCATTTAATCACCGAATAAAACATTTTCTACATCGTTTCATTTATTATATTATGTACTTAGAGTTCTACAACAGTTAGTATTATATAACTTAGTTATATAACAAGACAGTAAAGTTGAAAGATATACGATGCTTGCGATAAATTTTAATTCCAAGGCCGTATTATAAAATACGATATACAATTTTAAGAATGAACACTAAGTGTGCGAAGTTATCAAAATCACCACAAGTAATATATGTCGGCGGGAAACCGCATATTTAAGAAAAACACGTGGCCGGAAATCATTGTTTAAATTAATTTAATGATTGTTTTAGTTAATTTACGGAACATTAGTAATTTCATTATTCTTTTTGTAAAATTTTGACGTAAGTACCTATCAGTTTAGTTCCCATTTATTTTTATGTAATGATTCAGCTGTTTGAATTGCTGAATAATTTGTGTTAAAATGTTATTGTTATTTCTATTTATTTTTATGTAATGATTTTACTGTTTTAATTGCTGAATAATTTGTTATTTGATATTCCCATACTTTGTAAAATATTAGATGTACCCACATTTTGTAAAATCACTATGCCGGATAGAACTATAAAAGCGACCACTTAGCGATGCATTGGGGACTTCTCAGCCAGCCAGCGCTCGGAGCAGACGCGTTTGGACTATCCGGTATACGTGAGCCATTTTGTGATATTTTTATAATGATTTAACATTGTATTAACGATTTATTATTTAAAAGAGTAACTGTCGAGTTTCTTGCCGGTTCTTCTCGGCAGAATCTGCATTCCGAACTGGTGGTAATAAAGATTTAAGCAATCAGAGTTCTAATTTTTTATTTCCACTACTTTCTAATCCGACATATATTTAAAAGATTTTTTTTTTTAATTTAACAGAGCGCAAACAGACAGTCGGCTTACCTGGTGGTATGTATACGCGACATCCATAGACACCCGCCAAATCAGAGGATTAGCAGGTGCGTTGTCAGCCTTTTAAATGGGTGTATGCTCTTTTCTTGAAGGTCCCTAAGTCGTATCGGTTCGGAAATACCATAGATGGCAGCTGGTTCCATATTCTGATCGTGAGAGGCAAGAAATGCCGTAGAAATCGGGTTTTTGTAGATTTCCGGACATCGAGGTGATGTTGGTGAAGTTTGGAATTTTGACACGATGTCCGGTGGTGAAATTCTGCTGCAGGTGTTAATCCAAACAATTTCTCAGAACACTCCCCGTGATAGATGCGGTATAAGATGCAGAGTGATCCAACATCTCTACGCAGTGCCAAAGAATCAAGCCGATTGGAGAGAACCTTGTCGTCGACGATTCGAACAGCCCGGCGTTGAAGACGGTCAAATGGAAGGAGCTGATATTGGGGCGCTCCAGCCCACAGGTGAGGGCAGTATTCCATGTGGGGCCGGATCTACGCTTTGTACAATTGTAGGCGAAGGCAAGGCATGAAATACTGCTTCGCCCTACCGAGCACACAAGTTTCTTGGAGGCCAGCTTAGCCTTTCCCTCCAAATAACCACGAAATTGCACTTTGCTAGATATGTCGACGTAAAGTATTCTAATACTGGCTGAGGCGGTCAGGAGAGTGCCGGGTAAATATTTGAAAATGCGCATATGGCATAGTTTCGGAGATTAAGAAAAAAAGGTGAGGAAAATGATTCTTTATATGATTTTTGTAATCTCAGGTACTTTCTTTTTAAAATAGTATCTAAGGGAATGCCTTAAAATATTTACTTTTTGTATGATAGGCAATTCAAAATTCATACGAACGGTAGTGATAAATATGAATAATTGGTAATTAGGTCACTCACAATGTAATGAATAGTTTTCAAATAGTAATTATGAAAAAAAAATTAGAGATGATAACTAAGATATAAAAGCTGCTTTACCAATTAGAGATGGTGGCATCGGCGTGAGAAAAATTTCTAGTGTCGCTCTTCCTGCTTTTTTTGCTTCTGTGCATAGTATCAAAGGCCTATGTTCCGAAAATTTAAAATTAGGTTCAGTTCAAATTACAGAGACTACAGACGCAGTAGAAAACTGGAGGTTGGTGTGTCCTAATGACGATAGCCCCAAGGAAGTTACAAAACAAAAACTTTGCGATACGCCATTAGTTCACAATACTCGTGAAAATTTGACGTAAAATCTTACTAGTGACAAAATCCGTGCAAGGCAAAAAATGCACCAACCCTCCTGTCACTAGTGAAGGATATGAGACGTAGAGTTAATTCTTTTAGAATTTTTTTTGCACTGCTACTCTAAGGTCCAAGTGTTTCGACTGTAAACGGCACAAAAACATAACATGGGATAAGTTACAAATATTTGTGCCATTTAGTCATTTCAACTTTCTCCGCAGCGGCTTCCACTCTTAAAGCTGTCTCCCTGACGTGAGACGGAGCTAACGCAGGTTGAGTCCCATAAAAGCGCCCGTTCCCTTTCCCAGGGAATCAGTGTTAAACCATCAGGCCTCTTGTCATTATCGCGACCAATTCCAGTAGGCTCAATAAGAGCAGGAACGTCGATGGTGGCAAGAGCCCTTTTAATGGTTTCATTCAGGGAACCTTGGCGGGAAAACATACCTGAACTCTTGTTGCAAGAAAGGCCGTGTAGTCCGAAACGTGGCTAAAAACCACAAGTTAAGTGAAAGAGAAGTACTTCCCCGGCGCGCCGCCCAATTTGGCTGCAAAAGGCTTGCATTAGGCCGCTGCTTCTATAATAAAATAGACCAAGACTTCAAAATAGACCAAAAATGTTGTCACAAGAATCACCTCCTTTCCGCACAGACATCAAAAATGCTGTCACAAATTAAGACGAAATTTCAACATAATTACCATTTCTAAAAAAATCTAATTACCATTCGCTTGTGCGAACGGCAAATATCGGTAATGAGACAAATGGTAAGTAGTATTTCAACTATTTTCTTAAATGAATCAGTCTTGTGTTAGAAACATTCTAATTCTATTCTCAATATCCAAAAGGAGTCACTATAGGGACTATATAAAACATGTTATCAAAAATATGTAATTGATCACTTACCTAAAAAACAATAAATGGTTATTAGATAATATTTTTACTAAAACACTTTGAGGACGAGATAATCACAATTGGCGCCAAAAACACTGATCTTTGGCACTAGCCTTCGCTCGGTGTTCGAGCTCTAACTGGTACCCACGCGCCTATGTACTATTGGGTTGGAATATTCCAGTTTTTACAAGAAAAATCATTACGGAATGTGCCCAAATGGTAATTAGCAAGTTGTCCATGGACATTTTTTAACTGATCTTATTTTTAATAAGTTATGTTCTTTGCGTGTTACAGCATGGTTTTACGTGTTCATTAACAACTTAAGTTTATGAATATCTTACCAAAAGTATAATCTTCAAGAAGAATTTAACAATTTTAGGATACTTATTGATTGAAAATGGAGAATTGGACACGAATGGGAATTAGATTTTGGCTCTTTGATTTGTAATATCTCTAAACTCAATTTATAAATAAGATTTTTAGTTATCGGTCCATATTTGAGATACTTTTTTACATAAGAAATAATTCACAAAAGTAAAAATATAAACTCCGCATTCGTTCTTTAATAACCGCCGCGCGATTTGCATGTTTTCAAATATCTGCCCTGCCTTCAAATTGGAGAGCAACATCGAAGGGAGATTTTTAGCGGTAAATACGCAAATTTACTTGGATGATTTTTATTGTATATTACATTACTAGCTGTGCCCCGCGGTTTCACCCACGTTAATTTGAGGGAAAAACGTACTTGAATATTTTTAAACAATTACTCTAAGAGTAGGTACCCGCCTCGTTGGTCGAGTTGTCGCAAGCGTTACTGCCGAGCGAAGGGTCTCAGGTTTGATTCGAAAATAGGGTACTTTCGGTAGTGAAAAATAAATTATGAGATTTGATAAAAATTAGAATTTATGTAGAAATATACTTAAATATTCTGATTTTAAGTCATAAAAGCACATTATTGTTTTATTATATTGAAATTAAAAGTCGTAATTTTTTATCTGTATATCACGTGATCATATATATATGATCATATATATCATATATATATATATATATATCTAAAACACGAGCCGCCATGCTGTGACGTCGTAAAGACAATGTTTCCGATATACACTGCGAGCACTCCTCAGTGCTCTCACTAGTGAAAAATTCGTTCCTTTATTGAGTGCCAGTACACTGCCGCAATACCATATAGAAATATATGACGTCATAAATAGCATAATTTTTGTACTGTGAGCACTGACGCTTTCTAAGTAAGGTGCCCTCAGTACTTTGATCACCTGATTAAAAAATATAACAGCACGAATGATTTGTTATTCAAAAATTTCAACAATATTCAAAAATTAATTTTTGAATATTTTTGAATTTATTTTTGAACAGAAAACGTATACATGATAAATATTTTATTTGAAAACAATGTCGAAAAATTAGGATGATAGTATACTGGACTGCGTTCCGTTTTATCAGTAACCAGTATAGCACAGTATAGCAAACTAAAAAGTAACGGCTTCGCAGTATACTGAATTGACGTCACACCTCAGAGTGCTCTCAGTGTATAGCGGAACACAACTTTACGCATATTACGTCACCAAAATAGGTGACCGTGTTTTCGCGGGAATTAAAAAGGTCTAAAATTTAATTTAATTTTATGGCAAGAAAGCGTGTTTATTTTGCCGAAGTAATTTTTTTTGTGGCTTTTTATTACGAAAATAAACATTTTTAAGTACTTTTTCAAACATAGTAGAATACCCTATTCTCAGTAAAAGAGTGATGTTATATTTACTTTCAAAGTGGAACTATAGTTAAAAAACGTGTCGAGAAATAATAAAGGACGCAACGGAAGCTCTCCAAAAAGATTATTTTTTTCCATTTTTGTAACATTTCTTATTATTGCTCATCACCTATTGGTCATAGCGTGATGTTATAATTATGGCCTATAGCCTTCCTCCAAAAATATTTTTTCAATTCGAACCTGTAGTTCCTGATATTATTAGCGCGTTTAAACAAACAAACTCTTCAGCTTTATAATATTAGTATAGATTAATATATAACATTTTGTAAGGTCAAATAATGTATCCGGTACGTGTTGTATATAAAATTATATCTTTCCTATAACAAATTTAACGATTCATTCTTGTGAAAAAAGTTTATCACAATCATGAGCTCTAAGTATCAAAATCGTAGTGATGCGAAAAGTTTCTACTAGAACTCCCCATTATTTTTGGAGTTTTCAGTAGATAAACTTAGTGCGGTGTGGTTTAATATATAATATATGCTTAATATTACGTCGTTCGGATCAAACCCGTCCGGTTTTAAAAATTGATTGCGCAATATTTAATCGTTATTGCGTAATGATATTTTATTGCTAATAAGTGTATTCAGTTGTTGTTAATTAAGCACTGCAGTCACTACGCTATGGCTACAAATAAAAATTTGGAAGGTCGTAATTCGATTGATGTCATTTCTCAACGACAAATTATCAAGTTTATGTACCTGGAAGGACACTCAGTGGCCGAAGCCTACCGAAGGTTGGTGAAAGTGGTGACTTCCAATGTCACCACTCTCCCAAACGACGGTTAAAGAGTGGTACAGACGCTTCAACAACGGAGACTTCTATGTCGGAGAGCATCGTGGAGGCGATAACGAATCTGGACTGATCTGACTGATGAAAGTGATCAGCGCTCAGAGATGATTCAAGAAGTGTTTCGCGAATCAAGATCTTGGTCGTTAACCTCGCTGTCGGCTAAGACTGGCATACCTAAAGTCACCTGTTATGACATAATTAAAAAAAATCGACTTGTCCAAAATTAACGCTAAGTGGGTTCCGCGTAAATTAACCGACGATCAAAAAAATGTGCGAGTGGACTACGCAAGAGTGAACTTACGTGCATATAAACAGCAACCGAGTCGTCTAGAACATACAGTGGCCATTGACGAAACATGGGTCAACCTCTTCCGTCCAACTGAGAAGGACCAAACCAAAGTATGGCTTGCCACAGGAGAAAAGCGGCCATCAGTTGTGTCAAAATCAAGACTTGTACCTAAGCTCATTTTGGTGCTAGCCATGGACTTCAATGGCATATGCTACTATGAATTACTGGATCAACATGAAACCGTAAATCATAGTCACTATATCAAATTTTTGAACAATTTGATGGATAAATGGGGCAAAAATCACGAGCACACAATATGGCTGTTAGACGACAATGCAAGGCCTCACCGTTACCCATCTGTGGAGGCCTTGGATGGATCAACATAATGTTGAAAGTTGGATTCAGCCACCACATTCTCCTGGCTCAAGTCCTTGCGACTATGGTTACTTTCATCAGCTAAAGAGAAGAATAGGTGGTGTTGCTTACCCTGATGCTATTGCTTTGAAAAGCTTTGAATGAAGAAATAATGGATGGCAACCAACATGGAAAGTATCAGTTAGTAAGGAACCTACCTAATCCTACATCCTAACTGATCCTACAATATATGGACAAACACGTGAAAACTATGTCTTTTATTTGACTTTTTGTGTGGGCGGTTTTGACCCGAACGACCTAATATATCAACATTGTTTTGTTGTTTTTCTGGGTTCCAGATTAGTCTGTAGTTTGAATTTTCAAGCGGTTTCTTCTTAAAATATATTTTTGGAAAAACTAAATTCGTCACTAAAAAGTCTAGTAACTCGAATACTACAAGCTAACGAGGAAATGAATATTTAGTAAATATAGAAGAATATATTCTCAGCTCAAATAATATTATAAAATCGATTGACCTTGTTATTTGTCTATTATTTCGATTAATACATTGATTATTTCAATAATTCGGAAGGTAATTCTCTCTTTTTTTTGCCATGAATGTAATCTGTTTTTGTGCCATGAATGTAATACACGTGCAATACGAGACCTGCGTGTTTCAGAAGAAATGGGGCATATATAATTGTCATTCTGCGTTGTAGTAGCTTAATATTTCAAGACTCATATTCTAATTCTTGAATGAAAAATAGGCCTTTTCCCAATTGTGGAACACTTAAAGACACAAACAACTATACCAGCACACAACAAAGACACACAGTATAATAAAGAAGATATATATATATATATATATATATATAAGAGTCATAGTACTGAATGGAAATTATAATTTTTACCGATGGTTATCATACCTATTCAAATCAGTTATATCACTTCAGTCTTTTAAAGTTATTATTCGCAAAAAAAAATCATCATTCGCTTCACAAATTTATTAACATTTTTATTCACAGAAGATAATAATAAATATTATAAAGAAGTATATTTATGAATCTTTTTAAATAGCCGTTCCACCTTTGCGGGTTATTTCGCGTATTCGTCGACTCTTTTTTTACAAGAATTATTGAAATAAAGCTTAAAGAAGTCGTAGCTAAATATTATACAGTCCATATTTTACTTAAAACAAAACCGTGTTTTAATGGAAAGGATTATTCGTAGTTCTTAAGATTACCGCGTGAAAATAATTTAGTCTTACACTTTGACTACAATAGATTTGCAAGTGAAATTGAGTTTTATAAACATTTCAAAGCAGCAAAAATGTTACTGTCAAGCGTAACGTTTGAAATCAGTGTAATAGACATTCGTAATATCGAAGCTGAAGTATTATTGAAATTAAATATTCACTCATTCGCTCGATTGCGTTTTATTTTAAGATTCTAATCTTAAAACGAGATTTAAAACATTCTATGTTCTATAAAATGGAAAATGTCGACGGTAGAAGAATAGCTTCTGATTGTTATGTAAGTTTTAATAAAAGATCTCATGATTCAAGATCGGTACCGGTAGGATATAGGCCCCCATGTATTTTTTGATGCTATGTCTGAATTTCTAGGAGTTTTTGTGCGATATGATCATATTTTTAGGCGACTTTAACAATAATATTAAAAAAAAAACGCTAGTACCTAGAATGTTGTCTATATGTTTTTTTAAGCCTTTAACTTTTTATTTGATTTAATAAACTTTATCACTACACACATATAGTATATTCACAATAAACACTGCATATTCACAAATCTGTGTCAGGGGAATAAAACCCAACGAAAATTTGGAAATTCCTTAAGTCTCTTGAGGTTTACTAAACCAAACAGCACTTAACTTCAAATTCCTTTGACCTTAATGAACTAAATAAACATTTTACTTCTTTCGACACTACAGACTTACCACACACTTAGTCGCCATTCTACCATTAGAACTCCCTTACTGTCACCAACTTTTCCTTTCTCAGAGTTGTGATGTTAAGAAGAGTATATTAGCTGGTAATTCAAATCCTTGGTAGGCTTCGACTGCCTGTCATAACGCACATTTTAACGAGTCCTTCATTTCCAATACTCGTCCTTCTTGTCAAAAGTTTTCAAGCGTTTTATCAATCAGCAGACATCATTATTCCTTTTCTCAAATAATCTCCTGAATCTTTATCAACCCGGTTTCGACATTCCGACATTCGGCTTGCCATGACTAATCAGAATCTCACTCTGGTAACCTTGCTACACTTTAGCAATGTATTAAATACAGTGGATTTTCATATACTCCTAGCTATTTTGTGTTCTCTTAACATATTATCTCCAACAGTAATTGATTGGCTTCACAGTTACTTGTACAAAGGCCGGTGGCGGTTGAGTGTCCAAGATTTATTTTCAGACTGATCAAACGTAAAATCCGGCGTTTCACAAGGTGGCGTTGTGTTATTTTTTTCTCTCCTGATTCGATTTTTATAAATTCATTAAGTCTCTAATGTTCGTCTGTACTAACTCTATACCAACCAGGATGGTGATGGGCAGAGGTAAATACATTTTCATCAGCAGGATATCAATCAATAAATCAATCAATTCATTATATGGTATAATTTACTATTTGTACATTTATCGTTATCAAAGCTACTGCACAGAGCCCTTGATATCCATGCAAGGAGCGTTGTGTACTTTGTAAAACCGGTAGTTTCTCCCCATCAATACGATCTCCCGGTCAGAGGTACCAAGCAAAATCGGTCTCTGCCAGACCTTTGACTTGACTTTGGCTTTGGCCAAGTAAAGGGGTGTGAGACTTTTGTTATATACTATTATAACATTACCATCCAAACGTATAGCACTCTCCCTCCTCGTTTCAAAGCAGGTCTTGAGACTGCACACCTGCCAGTTATTAATGAATAGCCCAGCAGTTTAGTTCGGTCTAAGTCCATCTGAGCACGTCAAATGTATATAAGATCACTATCTTGTTTACAAGAACACAAGAACTTCTATCAGCTGTCCAAAAAAGACCTCGCTAATCGCTAGTTTCATATTCACCTTCTGTAGCTAAACAAGATGACGGCCGGCTGGTCGAGTGGTCAGGCAACTGGACACCTTACGCAGCGGTCGCGGGTTCGAATCCCGCCAGGTGCAGATAATTTGTATGACGAATATAGATGTCTGCACCGGGTCATGGATGTGTATTTATGTATATATGTATTTATATAAATTTATTTCCGTCCCTAGTACCTGTAACACAAGTTCTTACGAACTTAGCACGGGGGTAGGTTAACGTGGTGTGATTATTGGTTAATATTTGTTGGTTAATATTTAGTTTTAAATTGTGTTATCGGTGGTGTATACCTCGAGGACCCTCAGAAGCCACGAGTAGGGGCACCGAGTATAATACCTTCTTGTAGTCAATCCAGGTAACGGAGAAGTTCAGATGGTTGCGTTCGACAAGCTAGGCCGCAACAGTGTCAATAAGAAGGAGTTCCTTTGTGCCCCTACTATCTCCATGACATTCGTTATAAGCTGCAAAAAAAGATATTAAGCTGGTCAATATGACGAGAAATCTTGCAACTCAGAACGGATGTCAGTATTTTATACATGGAAATCAGACACGTTATGGGGTGGTTGACCACGTAGGGTAATTGATGTTGGTGGATTAGGAGCTAAGTAAGTGATGCCAATAGTGAAAAGGTTCGGAAGCATACTCCGCTCTATTACCTCCTGGTATTATCGAACCAAGGTTGCATGACAGATGAAAAGCCCTTTCAGTCAGTAGTGATGCAGGGCATCGGCCGTTGAACTTCGGTATCCGCCAGACTGCATCAGCTACTTTCTCTGGAGAGATAACGATCCACCAAACCACCTCAACCACAAGGCACCACAAACCTGAACCACCGCAACCTAAGGGCCCTCGTCATGCCCTGCCTCCCGTGACCATATATTTCGTCACAAGGTGACCAGGTCAGCAGCATTAGGCATATACTTGTTTATCTTTTAAGCAATAATTTTAACCAATAATGCGGTAATTGGAAAGCTCTTTACACGGATAAGGTATTAATCTTTATCTGACTAAATATACTAGTTACCTAAAAACGGTTCTGGTGTAATGGTGCGAGTAGTCGTCTTAATGCCAAAGGTCACGGGTTCTCTTCCCACTCGGAGAACATATTGACATTTGTACAAAGATTTGTTTCTGGTCTAGATGTATGTTTTTGTGGGTCTCCCCACCGTGCCTCGGAGAGCACGTGAAATCGTCCTTCCAGTTGTTACTGCAACAGCACAACTGATAGCAATAGTTACTGTTGATAGGAAAATTAACCGCCAACCCGTAGTGAACTAGCGTCGTGAATTAAGCTCCGATACTTTTCCTATATGGAGGAGAGGCCTTTGCCCAGCATCACAAATTTTACAGGCTGATTCAGTCTGTGAGTTAGTACGTTACCTTAAGTATTTCATGTACCTTATGGTAATCCTTTACAACATACAGTTTAAATAAATAGTACCTGGATGACCGAGCTTTGCTCGGTTAAACTATATTTAGACACAAATTACATAGTGATAAAATATGAATAATATTTTCAATCTTACCAATATAATAATAAAACAATAGACACTGGTTATTTAAATAAAAAAATAAAAAGAGATCCTAATAATATTTTTTCTCACCAAAAAAGGGACTTGAAAAAAAAAAGGAAAAATCTTCCGTTTTCGAGACCGCCCGATTTCCCACCTGAGCTATTATAATTTATAGATGGTGGCGAAATTTACTTTCTTATTCTAATGATATTCTAGCAGTTTTTAATTGCTCTCGTGATTTTCATTTAAATAACCAGTTTATATATTTTTTTACTACCTCTGCACAAAAGTGACACTTTCTGTCCCCGCTTCACAGGGAGAAAATCTGAATTTTCGTCCTAGGTCCGAAGGTAGGAAATAAAAAAGTACGTGCAACATGCGACGAAAGTACTACATCCATTCCTGTATGTTTGCTACCCTCGCCTTCGGCTCGGCAATTTCATATGAGGGTCACAAAAATAGTACTATCATCCCCTTATGACACAAAATACTATATTATTATATAGGTAAGATCGAAAAATATTATTCATATTTCATCAGTTCTATCGTATCTAAATATAATTTCCAAAAAAAAAGAACGATTAACAAAAAAAAAAAAATTAAAAAATACCGAGCAAAACTTGGAAATCCAGGTAGTACAGGGCTCTCAATAATATTTCTTTTTTTTTTACAAAAGAGGGAACCTGAAAAAAAAAAAGCAAAAAAAAAGTGGGACTTGAGGCATCGGGATTCGAACCCAGGTATACTGATTTCCCACCTAAGTTATTATAACCTTGTAGATTATGCCGAAATTTACCTTCATATTCTAATAATATTCTAACAGTTTTTAATTGTACTCGTGATTTTTTGTTTAAATAACCAGTTCATTTTTTTTTATTATTATTTCGGTAAGATCGAAAAATATTATTCATATACCATCAGTTCGTAAATCGTATGTAAATATAGTTTCCAAAAAACACGAATTACAAAAAATAAAATAATAAAATACCGAGCAAAGCTCGGTCATCCACTTAGTGAAGGGCTCCCAATATTAGTTTTTCTCACAAAAGAAGGAACTTCAAAAAAAAAAAAGAAAAAAATAGTTCTGGAGACATCTGGATTCGAACCTGGGGATCTTCTTATTTCGAATCCGCCCGGTTTACATCGGAGCTATTATAAACGTATCAATGACAGCGAAATTTACCTTCGTATTCTAACGATATTTTTTAATTGCCTGAAAAAAGGGATAAAACGACATTTTCTAAAAATAAATCCTAGCTAGATCGATTTATCGCCCCCGATACCCCCTGCATACTAAATTTCATGAAAATCGTTGGAGCCGTTTCCGAGATTCAGATTATATATATACAAGAATTGCTCGTTTAAAGATATAAGATATATCTTAGGAGTTATAGCAAAATGAAAACTAACTTTCGCGAAAATAAATTCAAACGTCGGTCCGATACCGATGACGGGACTCGCTTGTTATCGCTAAGAACATTACATATTCACTCATATTATTCGTGTGAAGTCGGGCGGGTCGCTAATGTCAATATAAATAGAATAATAATAGAACTAAAATTATATTTTTGTGGAAGGCTTATGACATTCAGAACAAAAGGCACAATTTCCATTACAAGAAATGTTCCAATATTGGAATATTTCTACTTATTTTTCGTGACATTAGACTATAGCTATTGGATTGGCAGTGGCTTTTTTGTAGAATTATGTCAATAATTGCAAATTATTTAATTTCATTTTCACCTACGTACATACGTACAAATAATTTTAGATTTTGCACCTATTTTTATGATTATAATAATTTTATGCTGAATAAAAATATTTTGACTTTGACTTTGAAAAAAAAAGAACATATATAGAATGGGGAGACTTTAGATAAAATAACATTACAGGGGTAATATAGCAGCTTATAACAACAAAAGGGATAACGAAAATAGTAAAACAAAACATTAGGTGATCCCTTAAGAAAAGCTTGTTTTGTATAATATGTATAATAGAATATTTTTATATAAAAGCCTTAAAACGTTGGATGGAAGAAGATTCAGGGGAAAATGGATAAGAGTTGGTAAAATATAATCTATAATATATCTGAAATAGTTGAGAAATATTGAGTACTTATTACCTTTTTTGCTAATTTAAGAAATTATTAAATAGATACTCTCTTCTAATTTTAAATTAAAATATTAACAAATTCAACCTACAGAACATTCAAAGTTGTTGATTTCATAGCAAACAAAACTAATAATTAATGAAAGCGGTAATACTAAGCACCTAGCACATTAACAGACAAAGAAAGTAGTATATAGATCTCTTTTTCCTCGTATATACACTCGTTGTTTTTTAACTAAAGAAACCCAGACATCCTCGCACTTTGGTTCAAAATTATAATATCCCTTAGAATGAAACTGTTTAGATACTGCTATGAGGACGACACCATCATTCTTAAAAACATAAAGTCTACTACTTTCTTGATATATGTGTAAATAAATGTATTATATACTAAAGTGAAACGCTGCCTTCTTTTAAAAACTTGCGAATCTAAAACTTTTCAAGTCACTTAAGGGCCTACATCCAAAATAAAACTTCGTTCGTTGGGCGGAGCCTAGTATTATCGTCGCGAGAAACGAGGGGGGCCCGCCGCCGATTGCTATCCGCGGTCAGTGTTTTTGTCGATACGCGTTAGCACATCGAAAATCGGCCAAGACCGAGTCGGACTCGCGCACGAAGGGTTCCGCTTCCGTACTATTATCTTTAAAAACGGCAAAAAAAATTATGTCTGTTGAATGCGAGCCCCCTTAAGTATTAACTTTATTTTAATTTAATTATTTATTTTTAAAGTGATTAATACAAGACAATATTATGTAAATATTTCAAGCATCTACCTGTTGCAGTTATCAATATCGAGCAAAAACAAGCAAAAAAAAATTACGTTTGTTGTATGAGAGCCCCCTGAATATTTGTTTTATTTTAATTGTTTATGTTTAAAGTGAATATATAACTAAATAATATATAAATATGATAGTGTCCCATTTTACCCTTTGGCTACGGAACCCTAACCCTGCGGTGTGTTTGTATAAATTTCGATGCGTTACGTAACTTTTATTGGACAAATGTTGTCGGTAAAATAGGCACAGGTCCGCCGTCGATGAATGTTAGCGGACGACTAAGTGAAAGTGACGCAATTACTTCTTATATGCAAAACAAGAAATGGCTATATTGAGCGTGTACTCAAATAAAAATCTGATTTTAAGTAATTTTCGATACAACTATCTTCTATTTTTTAAAATTACTTCCATTGACTTAGTTAGAAATGCTTAGCTGTGGCAATGAAAAATGTCTAATTTTAGATGATATTTTAGTAATTTTTTCTATCGAGAAAATTTCATTTAATCATGTTTTCCTAGTTATACAATTAAAAAACACAGTATCAAAAAACATATATTAAAAATTTTGATTCCTAGTCTGCATAATGAAAGAGTGGCATAGGGTAGATAACCTTCTCTTTTTTGAATGTAGGCCCTTAACTCTGAACACTTTATAATTCTCCCTACTTGCTGCACGGTATTTACAAGATTTTCCTGTTTATTTTCTGGAACACATACTGAACTACTGAATCAGTCTATAAACATCCCACGTTTGGGCAAAGGCCTCCTCTCCGTATTGGAGAGGGCCTGAAGCTTAATTCACCACGCTGTTCCTCGGTGAGTTGGCGCCGAGGAGAGAATTTGTATGTTTATTTGTTTCAACGCGATAAACTTGTGATTTACTTTTTTTTTTGCATATGAAATCCTGTTTATTAAGGTAAATTATTTCTTATATTAAAAGACCACGCTATGACTCGCCGCTCAGATTAAAGCAATTACGTCAATGTAAATTAATCACCGCGAGTCGTCTAGAGTTTTAATAAAACGAAAAAAGCTTAGGATGTTTGATATAAATTGTAAAGATAACAAAAAATAGAATAAGAAAAAAACAAGTGGTGTCGTGGGACACTAGATAGGAACGAAGTTCCTTATTACATAAATACGCGGGGTTATCCGGCTCTAAGAACCAGAAAACTATGGATGTGCGGATCGATGGACCAGGACAAATAGGTGTGCGTTTGGATGTAAAGGTTGCTGAAGGTACAGGATTAAGATAAGTCGTACGTTTGTTGTTCAGGGTAGATGATCTCTTCAACCCGGCGGAAAACGTTCCTGCCAGGAGTTCTTACTCGCGATGTTCTGCTTCTTCACTTTTATAACGGTTTATTTTTGAAAATTAAGCGAGAGGCATGCCATTCGCGCATGGAGTCTTTATCACATCTACGTTGCAAACAAGCACTCACTTCATTGCTCACGACGTCGACGCGAGTGCCGTCGACTCATCGTTATGTTTTTTTCATCTTCTTTCTTCAGGCAAAGGGACCGGAAAAAAGAGGAAAGGAGAGGAAGATATGGGAAGTTTATGAGTTTCAAATAACAGATTAAAAAAATAGTCTATGCGTTGTAGCGCTAACAATAGTGCAGAGTGCTGTGCCAAGGCCGCTGAGAAGGCAGTGGGTTATGACCAGAAATGCGAGTTCACTGCATGCGGTGGTCAAGATACCCGTAGTATCTGTGGATGCTGGCTGGCTGTACGACTCGCTGCTCGAAAGCTTGAGGAAGTGATGATGACGTCACGATGACGTACCTTTGCGAAGGATGTGCTGACGTTCATGCTCAGGGTCACCAGTTTAGGGGTGAGAGGAACAGGATGTAATGCTAGTCTATCCACTGCCGAATGCAAAGCTGACACTAGTAACGGATGCTTCAAATGCATCAATTGGCAGCGTACTTCAACAAAAGTTCAACAACATCTGGTAACCTTTAGGATTTTATTCTAAAAAATGAGCCCAAGAAATCAGAAGGTTGCGTGTTCGAATCACGTCGGGGTCACCAGTTTGGGGGTGTGAAGAACAGGGTGTAGAGTTCCTCATCCACCATTGAAAAGGCAGGATCCTCCGACCAGACGGAATTTGTGTCAGGTGAGCTACTGCCTCAACGGTTGTTGTCGGGTTCTCGTATGTATGTTCAATCACTCGGATAACTTTTGACAGCGTGATGTAGGATACGTCAGTTTTTAGTTCGTATGTGGCAAGATAGATGTCGCTACACGAGTTTTAATATTTCAAGTTCTAGTCTAGCTGAAAAGAAAATAATTATTCGGTTATTTATTTATTTATTATAATTTTTTATCGCTAAAAATCAAAAACTACTTTACAAAATTATCTCAACACTCTTATTTTATATACAATGTTTCATAAAAATATATAAAAAACGCCATCTAGTGTGGGTAGGGCCTTTTTGTTGTCGCAGGGGAATCCATTTACGGATGATATCCAGGATGCCCAGGTCGGCAGTCCTAGACCTATGTCGGATGCACTTTGGGAGTGCAATACCATACTAAACCCCTGCGGGAGCCTTCAGCGGTTTTAATTGGAGGATCTGCAGGCAACAGGATCCCTCCAGCGACAGGCTGGCCTCGGCGAAAAGGCCAGACTTCTCCTCCATGGCGACAGTCCGGCTCACCTCTTCGTGTGAGCAGGGCCTGCGCAGCAATAAGCAGTAGCTTATCCCTGCGTAGGTTTTGGGGTCTTCACTAGATGGCGTCAACTCATTTTAAGAATATACCAGTTAATTAATAACTAGCACCAATAAATTGGTAACTTTTATAAAAAAAATATTGGTAAATTAAATAATTATTAATTGGTTTTTAAATAATTACAATTAAGAATAAATATTTAAATGAACATTTTGATTTTAGTTTCGAATATTTCTTTTGTGAGCTTTTTAGATGAAATAATCCTACTCGTTACGGACGTTTTTTACCAGTTAGGGTACCCCGTCGTCCCATTAGGAACTTCGTCTATACTAATAATAAATCTTTTAAAACCTCCGTTTTATTAATACACTATATATCATTAAGAATAAATTTTAATAGCTCGATTTAATTTCAATCAGTGCCATCTCTTGTAACATTTTTTCTTAAACGCGTGTCACGTAAAAAGTATAAAACCAATGTAAATAACTTTAATATATAAAAATTATACATAACTCACAGTAACATTTAGTTTTTTTTCATTGTAATTAAATTTAAAAATAAATATTTAAGAAAATAGAAATAGGTACCTAATGTGACGCCATCTATTAACAGCTGGTCTAACGAATCGTAACAAGAGAGATGGCTATGGTTATGGTATGGTATACTGCATACGTAATATAATTTTTTTAAAAAAACTTCGGCCGAAATAATGACCCTCGCCCATATTTAAAAAAAACGCTTTTTTTGCATTTAATACCTTAGTGTACTAAGGTCTTAGTTGTTTGTTTGTTGTTAAAATATTTGGTCGTTATTTGTTTATTGATTGTACAAAGTTGAATTGTTATAGCTATTTAAGTTGTAATCTTAATATATAAAAGCGAAAGGTCACTCACTCACTCACTCATCACGATATCTCTAGAATTTAATGACCTAGAGACTTAAAATTTGATATAAATATTTCTTTTGCCGAGTAGTGATCAGCTAAGAACGAATTATACGAAATTACACCCCTAAGACGGTGAAAAAGGGGGGCAAAGTTTGTATGGGATGACGTGATTCCTTGGTCCAATCTACTTCAAATTTTGCATAAATATTCTTTAACAGAATTGATTGAAGACGTGTTTCGTATTTTATCAAAATTCATCCCCTAACGGTGTTAAAAGGGGCTGAAAGTTATTTGCTTCGAAGTTGATATCAATACTCAGTGCTTTTTGCAGTTTGAGAACTCAATCAATCTATTATAAAATATTTTCCAGTATCGACGCAGGTGTATGTGATAAAAAATATAAATTTATAATTTTTGAAATTTTAGTTAAAACCCGTGCGAAGCCAGGGCGGGCCGCTAGTTTGAAAATAAACGTGCGCTATATTATTATTATTATTTTTTAGTGCTACACTCCACCCGTTCAATATATACACATAAATAAACATAATATAATACAATACTTATATAATGAATATAATAAATTTACATAAATTTACTTAGATAAATATAAGCGGGTGGAGGATTACGGATGGTTAGGGCTGTAGGCTGAGAAATCGGCGGACAATCCTAGCCGAGTCGGGTAATAAAATAAAAAGGTTATAACCGCCCTTTGCATCCTGGATGCGAGCGAACCGTCACGGATACCCAGCTGCCTCAGATGGTGAGCGAGGCTAACTGGGATCAAACCGTTGGCAGATATAACGATAACGACGATTTCAGTGGAATCAACACCCCACATGTCGACAATCTCGTGCGCCAGATCCAGATATTTACGTTTTTTCTCTGTTTCGGCTTTCACGAGGTTCTCGTCATGTGGAATGGTGATGTCCGCTAAAACCTACCTCGACTGTGCCCTATCCATCACCACGATATCAGGCTTGTTCGCCAGTATCGTCCTGTCCGTGGCGATAGGCAGGTCCCAGTAGAGCCGGACTCCGTCGCGTTCGAGTACTGGCGCCGGTGTGTACTGGTAGTACGGCATCCTCTGTTCCAGGAGACAATACATTAGAGCAAGCTCTTGATGAAAAATCTTGGCCGCTTGGTTATGTCTGTGCAAGTACTCAGTGTTGGCAAGCGCTGAACACCCCGTAAGCACATGCCTGAGTGACTCGCCGGGATGACGACAAGCTCGACAGAAGTCGGGAGTGCCATCCTTCAGAATGTGCTTCCGGTAGTTGTTCGTCTTAACCACCTGATCATGTATTGCACAGACAAAACCTTCGGTTATTATTATTGTTATTATTTTATTTAAATATTCCATGTTAAATCCTTTATTTTGAGTCTTTTAAAGACATATTTTATTTTGAAGAATCTCGAAGAGAGAAATACCTGGATATCTGACGATCTCAGGCACTAACATAGGAAATATGTACATAAGTTATTGATATAAAATAGAAATACATCTCTTTTTATTTATTTATACATAATGCTTAATACATGTACGTTGTACTCGTATTGTTATGAATATTATTGTAGGATGTAATGTGTGAGTTTTTCTAGGTGAATGAAGAACAAATCAACACGACATAACAAAAATATCAAGTACCTAGTCACTCTTGATTTGCTTATAATATGCCCAATTCTATCTCATCAATCCTCGTGACATTTTGGACGGATCATGTCACATCGCGTGGTTATGTATTAGTTCTTAATTGAAATCTTAACTTCAATACATGATGATGGCATGAATGGAAAAGGAATTAGAATAAAGTTACAACTTATAAGGGTGATACCAAAGAAAAGTTCTGACAGTTGATATACGTTGAGAGCCAGGAGGACGAGAAAAGAAGAAGCGTTCCTTTAGATACGGGGGAGTTTTATTATAAAATATACAAATTAATAACAGTTTAATTTGAAAATTTATTAATTATATTGTACAGCTTTTTTATGATATAAATGAACATATCTGGTAATTAAATGCTAACATCAAAAAACTCAAAATAGACCCCATGAGCAAGTTAAACTGAATATATGATTTTATAATTGAAAATGTAACATTTTCTAACATATTTTGTATTCGTTACCTAAAAATATATATTTAATCTTTCTTTCATATAATATAAAAAAAGCTTAAACGATTATGGAAAGAGTCATTTTGTTTCATTAAGTACCAATAAATATTCAGTAAACAAATAAATAAAATAAATAAATAAATATGTTTAACACACGTCGTTAAACAACTGTCGTCTGTTCCTAAAATAGGCAACTTAATGCCTGTGTTTTAGGTAATAGCCAACTGATATACATTTTTTTAATAAATATACATATAAATAAACATATATTACACCGAGACTCGGGGCGGGAATCGAACCCACAACCTTTGGAACAGAAAACAGCACTGCGAACTGCGCCAACGGGTCAGTCGATAGTGAGAGTTTAATGAAATTAAATTTTTGTTACAAGTATATCATAATTTGACAAGTTTTTTATTATCATTTTGACAGGCACTTTTTTGATAGTTTATTAACGAGAACTTATAATATAATAACTTACCGTAAAATTGTGTTTTTGGTGTGGAGATAGAAGTATGCCACACTACATTACAAAAGTTACTATTAGAAAGACTAACGACGACAGTTGATTTTAACTAAGAGTGCTTGATAATAAACAAAAGACATGTTTGACGTCGTGCATATTAAAAAGTTACTTCATTTACTATTACTTTTTATGTGGCGTAGCGTATATTGTAAGTTCGTAATTATATCGCTTTGATTGAAAATGAAAACTGTTGATTTTTCTAAAAATAATAATACGAAAAAGAATTTGAATATAAGTTTCTGTTAAAGAAAAAGTAAACTTGTTTTTTTTTTTTTTGATAAGCTTTAAATTAAGTTTTATTTGTGAACATTAAATGATAATTTGAAAAAAAAAAACACCTTAATTAGTTAGTAATAGTAATTTAACTAAACTAATTAAACTGAAACCTTCCTTACACTCTTGACGCATTAAGGTTACAAAATACATCCTTTGCTATTGATTATGCTTTAAGTGAAAGCTCGCCTGGAGGTTTGTAGGGCTTTCAGAGAAGTCTCAGTATTCATAGTAAATTCATTTCTGTTTGACTAAAGCTGCATTAGCTAAAGTGACATTTATACCCGACTCATACAGACACGTCTTATAGGGCTTTAGATAAGTTAATTGATTAGTGTTGCTATTTATAATTTATTCTGTAATGATAAAAAAATGGAGTGTATCTTTGTATACGGAATAGTTAACGCACAATGTTGAAAATGAATATTGATTGAGGTAAAATCTCATAATTAATAATAAAAAAAAAATTAAATTTTCATATATTTACGTAATTCATTCATTTTTCCCTTGGTTTGCATCATTATTTTTTTTTTAATTATTGTTTTTTTTTATTTTTTATTAGCAACTGATTGTATATTTTTAAAAGTATTTGTCAAATAGGTCCGGAAGTGGAACGATTACAGGCTCTTTCGATTCAGTTATGTTACGCACATATTTGCGAAAAACAAAAAAAAAACACACACATTTGCATTAAAAAGTAGGCGTTTTAAAAATAATACAACAGTTTCACATAAAAATAAAACTAATATTATGTGCTGGGAAAACATACAACATTGGAGGAAATGCGTCAAGAAAAAAAAATTGAAATCTCAACGTCATTTACTGGTTAGTGATGGAGCAACATTAATTGCCAATAGTGTTAAACTGGTAATACAGATACATATCATGTACCTTTAATCAGCCTTTTTTGTAAACATAAACAACACTTTTTGACCATTGAATATTATGAAAATATATAATTTACATAGATATTTTGAAAAAAGATTTTTTTCTTCCTTTATATACATAACACATATTTATTATAAATACTAAACTGAGCTCAATCAGCCTGTAAACGTCCTACTGCTGGGAAAAAGCCTCTTCTTTATATAGGAGAAGGGTTGGAGCTTAATTCACAACGCTGCTCCACTGCGGGTTAGCGGTTAATATCCCTACCATGAGTAACAATCGTTATCAGGTGTCTATGATAACAACCAGGACCGACGGATTTACGTGATCTCCGATGTACTGTGGGAAGACCCACAAGGACATACATCCAGACAGGAACAAATATAAGTACAAATATCTGCCCCGAGTGAGAATCGAACCCGCGACCACCGGCGTTGTGGCGACTACTCACACCACCACACCAGAACGGTCGTCGCTCTCTCTCTATGTTTCTGTAAAAATAAAGCAACAAACAAAATCCTGTCAAAATCCTTGTCCGGGTCTAAGCATATTAACGAAATTTCTAGAAAAGTACATTTCTCAATTCAGTCCCTTAAAAATCTTCAATACTTCCTTCCGATTAAAACTAAAACTCTTCTTGCTCAATCGGTTTTACTTCCTCTTCTTGATTATGCCGATTCCTGTTACCTCGATGCTACTGAAGAACAATTAAATAAACTTGAGAGGCTACAAAATGTATGCATTCGATTCATTTTGGAACTTCGCAAGTTTGATCACATCTCTAAGTTAAGAGCTGAACTCAAGTGGCTTCCTATTCCACTTCGCAGGGATACTCACATCTTTTGTCTCCTTTATAATATCCTGTTCAATCCATTGTCACCCAACTATCTACGCGAGTGTTTTAAATTTTTACATCCTCCTGGTTTCTCATGTCGATCTAATATTCAACTCCTCCTGCAAATTCCATCACACTCTTCCAAGTTTTACTCCTACTCGTATAGCGTCCATGCAGCAAGGTTGTGGAATTCGTTACCATCATCGATTCGCACCAGTAAATCTATGAATATCTTTAAAAAAAAGTTAAAAGAGCATTTTTTGTCCTTGACATGATATTTTATAGTATATAAATATGTATTTTGTATTTAAGTAATAATTTATGTAATGTATATGTATGTTATATATTATGTCTAGTGTATACATATTGGATATGAATAAATATAGTATGTTCTACATTTTCTTCGCCCATAATTTTGTTTGACAATGTAGTTCTATTTTCATTTAGTTTCCTTTGTTTTTTTTTTTGGTGTAATTGTAGGTCTACCTTATCTGATTTATGTCTAACAATAAGATGATTCCTTTTCGGGTGTACTGGAAGAAATCTCTTATAAGGAGATAAGGGATAAGCAAACCCTTTATACATTCATTTCAAGGAGTTGTATCTTTTTTTTAATTTTCTGTACGTATAATAAAGAGTTAAATAATAATAATAATAATAATATCTGGATTTGGCGCACGAGATTGTCGACATGTGGGGTGTTGAGTCCACTGAAATCGTCCCTATCGTGATATCTGCCAACGGTTTGATCCCGGTTAGCCTCGCTCACCATATGAGGCAGCTAGATATCTGTGACGGTTCGCTCGCAGCCAGGATGCAGAAGGCGGTATTACTCGACTCGGCTAGGATTGTCCGCCGATTTCTCAGCCTACAGCCCTAACCCCCGGCCGTTTGATCTCCCTGCCGGGGCGTAATCCTCCACCCGCTTATATTTATCTATGTAAGTTTATGTAAATTTATTATATTCCTTATATAAGTATTGTATTTATTTATATGTGTATATGTATATCTTGAACGGGTGGAGTGTAGCAATTAAATAATAATAAAATCTTAATCTTACTTACATCTGACTTACTTCGCCATGCGGTGACCGGCAGACAAGAATAGTCCCAACCTTTCTCTTGCCGAGGTGTCGTAAAAAAGAATTAAGGCCATAGTGGTGCGAAAAATTGTACACCAAAAATGATGGTGATGGGCAGCAGCGTCGCCATATCCTGAATCCTGCCACAACACACTGCACTCACCAAACCTCCTGCCACACGTGTCGAGCATTTACAAACCCTCTCAGAGATGATGGGGGAGACTTTCATTCAGCAGTGGAAATCCAACGATGAACTTATCCATAAAACTACATTATATAACTATCATTGTTTTCGTTCCAAAAAATATTTTAACACTATTGTTTTAATATTTTTACTGTGTAGTACTCGAATTTATAAAGAAATTCTACCATTCTACGTGCTAGCACGCTCTAAAAAGACGTTCGGAAGAACGTGTCTTCGAGAATGTAAGCGAAGCGAAAAGAATTCACACGCGTCGAAACATTCTTTAAGTAACCCCCGGAAAAGGCGTACAAAAACAGTTTTTTTTTTTGCAAAGAAAATATGACCGACGGCAAGTTACATATACAAGTTATTTGGTTATCACAGGTAACAGCCCGTGATTTTAACGATGCCATAGAATTTTGAGATAAACAATTTAGAGATAAACCATTTATTTAGAGATAAATAATTAAGTATTATTTTGGATTTTCAATTATCTACATATCAAAACTTTCATCGAAAACGGTTTATTATTTATCGTGACAAAGTAATAAGCAACCAAATATAAATTATCACAAGTTTTTGCGTTTACAATATTCATACGGATTGTCTGTTTGTGGTGATAATTAATATTTTGTTGATAATATTATTACATAATGAAATATTTTTACATTCAATTATTCATCGTCCCTGTGGCGCAGAGGATAGCGCGTTGGACTTCTAATCCAAAGGCCGTGGGTTCGATCCCCACCAGGGATGTACAAAATAATTTTTCTGTAATAAGTTTTGCATTTTGGCACAAAATTACTTTTACCTGTTTATAAATGTTTCTGCACTGTTAATGTAAAACATTTTTAATTATTCAATATTTTTTAATGTACGTAAGCTTAATAATTTTGCCAAGATTGTTACGTTACTGAAAATATTAATTTACGTTAGATTATGTTTCATTAAACATTGAGATACAGCCGCAGAATAATTTTTTTTTTTCAATACCCTATAACAAAAGTCAGCTTATTAATAATTTAGAAACAGTGATGTATAACTTCACTATGAGTATAAATCGTAAGTGACTATTAACATCGTCGGAACTGCAAAATCGTTTTTTTTTTTATTTAATTATTTCATAAAACGTTCCTGAATAACCAAGTCTATCATCAGCTGAAAAGAAAAATATTATTTTTGCATAGTTTTTTAATCACTTAATTTATATATGTCGGTATTTAAAAAAAAATATGTAAAAAGTCGCATGCAATTTACACTTTGCATCGCTCTTCTGTAAAGTTTTTTTTTTTTTTCATATCCGACATTTTTAATAGTCATAGGCGAATTATTGTTTTTATAGCCTTCCTCAACAATGTCGTCCTCAAAAACTAAACGGAATAAATAAGAAAGCAAATCAGACTGATAATTTCTGATAATAACGTGTTCAAAACACCATTCAAGTTAATAATATCAATGCAGACAGAGTCGATTAATTAAGAAATACGACAGTAATTAACCTGACAGCGACATCTTTATAGAAGCCTTACATATTATGTATCTCAACACATGAAAAGTTAGAAATATCTTGAGAAATAATAGACCTGTCCATCTATTTCCAATAGTGTCAAGAGCTCAAATTGTTATAATTGTGATGACTGTGAGCTCTTAGGACAAAAGCAATTTATAAGAAAAGTTAGTATTATTATTTTTTTGGACAAGTGAAATTTATTATTTTGTTTTCCGTGTATATTCCATTTTTTGTCAGCTTCAGGAAGCTAATTAGTATATTTTGCACACTTAAGATAACCCAACTCCAAACATTAACAACATATGGTCTAATATCATTAGGGCAAGTTTTTGAAGAGACTGCTGTCTTTAAATAAGAACAAAACGTCAATTTTATTACTATTTACGAGTAAATAGTTATTAAATGAATCCAATAAAACAAAACGAAACTTTTCCTTCTCATATTAGTATGATTATAACAAAAGGGTTTTTTCAGTGTTTTTTTTTTTGCCTCTAATAAAAAGTTTTGAAAAATAAAACGGTTCGACCCAGTTTGCAGGTTTCTTTTTCATGTTTATTCATAATTTCATAACATGGTTTGTACGAAGGATTATTTTGAAAATCTACCGAAAGTGTCATTTTTAATGAAAATATCAACAAAATCTGTTGTTCATTTTAATTCGAAACACAGCCTGAATCAATGAACATAGAAACATACTATGCTCTAATATTTAGCCAGATATCCAAGACTTCCGTGGTTATTTCTTTATAGACACGCTGTCGCTATATCGTATCTACAATTGTCGTTTACCTCTTAATAATAAATGATCACCTGGTTTAAATTGGAATATGTGACTATTCATTGCATTAATGTTATCTTGACTATTCGTAATATGTTAAGTTTCCCATATTCTTTTTAAGTTCTCCACCTGCTCTCCGCCATCCTATCTGTGATGTCCGACTTCTATAAACGTTGAATATTTGTAATGTTTGTGATTAGTCTTTATTCTATTGTAAAATTAAGTCGTAAATGAATCATGTACCTTTTTTAGCATAAAGTTTACATTACTAACATAATTTAACTCTAGTTAAATAGTAAATGTTGGGCCTTGTTTTAGGTAAAGGTCACATAACTCAACTGAAACTTCTATTTCAACCGCACTGATTATTATTCTCTCTCGTATCTTCTCCATCCTAAGTGACATTGGCGAAATTCAACATATTTTACTACCGTAACGAAGGCCATTCCAATTCAATTGAATCAATTAAAATACTATAAAAAATCCTAATATTAATGAACCGGAAAAATTATTTGTTTGAACGGGTTAATTTCAAAATCAGTCATATGGAGAGGTATTATAGCACAATTCCTATGAATTACGAGTAGGAAACTAAACGGGTTATTTAGCTTTAAAAAATAAATAAATTATGATTTCAAATTTGAATCTTGAATGATTTAATGATTTAATTTCGTTTCAAATTTTAATCCGTGGTTGTAAATAAACGATCAGTAATTTTGTCCGGATTAATTCATTGCAAACAAAGGAGATATGTACATATATGTATAATATGTCACATAAAATATACTCTTTCAAATAAATTCTCATCACGTATTCCATTTTGTTTTTCTTTGGGATAATACTCACTTAAATATACATATTTCAAGTATTGATATTTATTAAGCCACTACCGTGTAAAATAAAATAACAATGATATGGATGTTGTTGTATTTACCTACGTGTATATGTTTAAAGTAACTCAATTTATATAATTACAGGTACTTAATTAAAAAAATCAAAAAACCCGACTGCGTAAAATACTCTTATTATAAACAAAAAGAATAAAACAATTTACTAGCTTTCATTTGATACCCATATTGCTACAGTAAGAAAAAAAAATTCAACTCCCCCCTCATTCCACCATTTACGAGCGCCATTTTGAAAATTTATATAGCCTATGTCACTACTACATTTTAGACAAATCCAACGACATCTCATATGTCAAAAACCGTCTAGCTGTTTGGGCTGTAGGGCGTGCCAAAGAAATAGACATACATACATACACGCATACACGCATACGCGACCACGCCCACACGCGCACACGCGCACACGCGCACACGCGCACACGCGCACAAACGCACACGCGCACACGCGCACATACGCACACACGCACACACACACACACATACACACATACACACATACACACATACACACATACATACATACATACACTCGAGAAACATAACCCTCCTTCTGTCGCAGTCGGGTAAAAAGTGTACTACCAAAGCCCAAAGTAAGTGACAGATTTAGCACAAAAAAATCTAATAACAGTGTAGTGTGGAGTTAGTAAGGAATATATAAATTATGTGATTAGTAGAGTGGAGGGTAGGTACGTAATATAATATATAAGACATAAAGCTTAGAGTTAGGAAAAAAATATGAATTCAACTTAATTAGGAGTCACCAATACACTAGCAACGTCGCAGACCTAACTTATAATAGTCCCGGCCTCTTTTTTGCTAAGGTGTCGTAAAAGACGACTAAGGTCATAGTGATGCGAACAACATAATATCCTTTTTTTTTTCTATATTTAAGGAGTTTTAGTCCATAAGGACTATGACACTCCATAGGAACATCACACATGGTACATACAATAAAATTATTGAAATCGTCGTCGCATACCAATGATTACAATTTTATACAATAATTTAGCAGGTTCTGAGAGAGGATAAGCCAAAACATAATATCCTATCACAACACACTGCGCTCACCAACCAGCCTGTCAAGCATTGTGAGTATGTGAGTGAGCAATCCCTCCCCCCCCCCTCCCCCGAGATGATGGACGGATAAAGGTCTACGTTCAGCAGTGGATATCAAACGGCTGATGTGGTGATAGATTACCCTCAAAGGTTTGAATGTATTTACATCAGCAGTTCTAGTCAAGCAATCAATTAGATTAGCACGGTCATTGTAGATATCGATACTGTATTTAAAATCGTAAAATTATTGTGCAGTAAATGCGGTCTACGTCCAACTTCGTGTTATTATTTTTGATTATGCGAGAACAAATACAGTTACAGACACAGAAGTTTCTTTTTCTGGCTACTAATTGTTTTTATCAAACACTGGTTGTATTATATATTATATACTTATGTATTGGTTGCTTATAAAAAGGGATACGTATTGTGAAGATATTTGACGGTATGGTTGGCTTATAACTCTCGCGTGCCTTATCGAATGACAGGAAAGCTGATGGATTAAAATTCAATGAATAACTGATGAACCTCTGCTATTTAATCGTCTCAATCAAGGGTATAGGCTTAGATTGATTTGTTTTTGAATCGATATTCATGGATTAGAAAGGCTTTCCCCGCAGTTTTCCACGTCTAAAACTATATAGTAATATTATTTGATATTTATGTTTTATGTTTAATACTGAGTTCAGATAATGATATATAGCGTGGTTAATTCTGTGCATTGACTTTTTTACGTGTTATTCTTATGCTATTGTGGCTAATGGTAAATTACTGAAACTATTTCAATGAAACACAATATAATTATAGCTTATATACTTGGTCATATTTTAGGCTGAAAAGTATCCTAAAATCAGATTAATCAACAATTACGTCAAAGCTGATCAGATTCAATACAAGGTTTAGCTAATTGTCACAAACATATTTTTTTAATTGAAATATCTTGACGAGATTTTTTTATTTGAATTAATGTTTAATTGATTGAAATGTTTAACAACAACGCTCCCAAATGCTCCTTATATATGTTTTAGGGCTGGCACTTAAGAGCGCAGTAAAACTAATAACTTCTGTGTTAATAAAGTAGTTTTATAAATTATATGCTGAATAAAATTAATGTGTGTTTCCTCTGCTTATATGTTTTATAAATATTATTTTTGTTGACTTATTTTTCAAACCTGATGCTAATAATTATTTTCTGCTTACCTTCTGTAGCGTAATGAATTAGCACTATTGAAGTTTCTAGAACTTTGATGAACACATGCTTAAAAGTCTTTTTTTTTTTAAATTTTTCTACTTATTGAAATGAATTACATCTATCAGAATTGCACTAAGTGAAACTTGTGATTCAATGGTTTTTAGTATTCCAAAGTGCTGGAACACCAACCTCGTGAATCACGGTGGTTGCAGATCACAAATCAGCCTTACGGACGACCTAAACTGGTGGATTGGCAGAAAACCACACATTCCTATCCACGAATGTTATAGACTCATACAGGTGACCTAATTACATTAATGGATGGCCATTACTGACTGAAGAAAAACTGATTATATTTTAAGTGTTTTTATGTACCTATTTTTTACTGCGCTATTGACTGCGTTTAACAAAAACAGTGTTTATTATTATTATTTTTTTGACACATTAGTCTTGTACATTCGTTGGTTAACTACCTAATACAGTTCATATTTAACAACCCTCTGTAGGATGAGATCTGATGTCATAGCTTCAGAAAAACGCAGTAGAAAAAAAAATAGAAAGACCACGACATCTTGAGCGGTGATCGAAATCGTTCTTTAGTGAACTAGCAGCTTTAGCAACTAGTTGCAGTGACCTCCACGTGATCTCAACGTCAATACAAATTTATGTATATGTACCTCAGTAGATTTTTCTTTTATATTGAATAATTCAGTTAGTTATGATATTTATTGATGAATTAGAGTAACCAACTATGCCTTAACTGCTATACAGACTTCTTTTGCTATTAAGAGGAAAAGTTTGGAACTCAAGGTTAATCTAACATTGTAGAAATGCTCCCGAAAAAGACTGGTTTATTGACGATGTTCGCGTATAAAACCAAGCTCGAGATGATTTATAAAGTGCATTTAGTACATACATAACTGGTGCTTGCTAGGATTTGAATGTCTCTGACTCATCGTGACTCTTTTAGTAATTTCGTGCAGCGTTAAGATTTTATTACTTAGGATGGTTATAAAATAAATTACAATTCGGATTTTTAATGGTCAATAATACATCATTCATATCTATGTCATTTTTTTACAAAAATAATTAAAACTATACTTATAATAACAATTTATGTACAAATAACGAATAAGCCTAGTTATTAAAATATTATTTACATTTAAATATAACATTATACTTAATTAAAATAATTATCATGAAATATGTATAATAGAGGTATATTTTTAAAATTTAAAATCGACTATTAATAATAAGTTTAATTGTAATATTGAGCATTTCATTAATAATTTTAAGAAAGGTTTAATAAATATTATTTCGAGTAGTATAATAATAATAAAAAACTTCAATTAATAACATTACATTAATTTACACAATTACATAAAATATAAATATGTGATGGTAACGAATATTAAGTTAAATTCAATTCTTCGTTTCTCTTAGTTGTCTTTTTTTGTCAATTTGATACAATTATTCCGCCAATGCTATGTGCTATTAACGAATATTTGTATAACATTAAAGCACGCGTATACATATGTCTGACATTGATAACTGGGATAGTCAGCTATAGGTTTTTATACACAAAGTCCTTGAATATGTCATAACCTTTTTTATTCAATTCAAAATTTCAAGTAAATATAAAAGTATCAAATTGTGAATCAATTTGTCCGACCACAAGGCCGGCATATAGATCAGGACATTATTTTTTTTTTTGAATCGTAAGCGAATGTCACGTACCAAATGGTTCAAGCTTAAAATTGAACTCACAACTGCCACTTAATATACATACAATACTCGTTACTAACTGAATTGGAAACACATTCGCCGTTATACTATTAGTCAACTTGATTGGCCGCGAGCTAATGGAATAAATTGCCAACATCTGGGGATTGGCTTAATGTGAAAGAATAAATATTTTATAAAGTGAACACATTTATCACTCATGTTCAGTAGGAACTGTACACAAGGGACATATTTAGTCGTGATGCGATTAAACGAAATTGTACCGCATTGTGTCTATTGTGATCTTACTTAAATTTATATATGTATTCATTTTTGTAATAATATTGTAACATGTCCAATTGTGTACAATGAAATTTTTTTTTGTATGCGTTCCATGATAGATACTGAACCCAAAACCGTTGTATTTTTTTTTCATTTTTTCTAACTATCTATCTTGGGCACACATCACGTCATAATTACTAAATCAATTTGAATGAAATTTGCCATGATTCAAGTCCACAGTACGAGCTACGATCCTGAATACTTTATATCTCGAAATTCAGAGAGGGGATGAAGGTCGCAGATACAAATTGATAAGGATATTTTTAGAATTGTTCTGAGACACTATGCAATACAGACAAAAAATTTTTTGAACGTATCAGACGAGATGGAAAAAGCCAAAAATATCTTTATTGATTCATTATATTTCTCTTTCAAAGCATGACTTTGAGAACTCCTCTTATGTTTAAAAGAAAATCTGTGCCAGGATAGTATAGTTAAATTAAATAACATTTTTTTAAACTTGAATTTTCGTTTAATGTGCTTTCTTGAAAAGTTTTTGCATTAAGCTCTCCAGAATTTCTGAAGAATACTAAAGTTTTCAACAAGCATAACTATCTAAAAACTGTATGAACTGAGTGTAAACATTTGAAATTTGGTAAACCTATTACTTCTTCAATGCCGAAAGTAATCATTGCTTTGCTAAAAATTAACACAAAAAATTAATCTTTGTTGTATCATAAATATTTAAACATCTTACATTATTTTCTCTTTTATACAATTATTAAGTCCTTCAAGATTCAACATACAATCATTTATTTTTAAATATTTACTAAAACTTTATTAGCAATGCTAATAAATTTTAAAGCGATTAAAAAAACATATATATATATATATATATATATATATATATATATATATATATATATATATATATATATATATATATTAATACAAGTATACAATAATTTATATATATTAACTTTTTATTATTTATTAAAATTTAAAGCGATATTATGTCTTCAACGTTACAAATGACAATTATATTATAATAATGTTCACTTTATAAATAAATATTTTTTTTTAACTATAAACATTATTTTTATTTACATACTTATTTTTAATAACATATTAATTCACCACGTAGGCTTATTATTATATGTACCCATCGAAATTGACATTAATTTAAATGTCATGATATCCTAACTTGACTTTGTACACTAGCCCATTTTTATATAAACATAACACCGCAGCATCGGTAGAAGTGTAAACAGTGATTGAATTAATGTATTATTAAACGTAACCTTAGGTAGGTTCCTACCTAACTCAGCTTTAATACATCAACAACAATCCATCACAGTAATTAGGCCCACAGACGCATCATTTACTTAAGCAAACAACAAATTATACAAAAATCTTAAGGACCCGCGTGTCTCGGAGTCATTTTGAGACGTAAAATTCGGTATAGCATTAAGAGACGCAAATTCGAAAAGGTTCATCATGTAGATATAAAATCCAATTCTTCTTTTTCTTATTACGAGGCCTTTTTACGTAAGTGGATTATTTGCAAGCTATTTCTGTACAGTGCTGAGTACGTATGTCTCTACAATAAAAAAAGAATTGTTTCACTGGATTTTACATTTCAAATGCCTATTCAATTTTATTGTGGTTTTTTTTTATTAGTCAGTGGATCTCTTTAAAAAGTTGATGCAATAATAATGATTAGGGACCATTAATAAAATACGTCACCATAAATTCTACTTATTTTAACCTTCTTCCCCCACTCTCTGTAAAAGATCATATGATAAATGCTGGACCTTATCCATCCTATCCATGTGTATGATACATTTCTAATTTAAAATAAAACAATACTTTTAAATAATTTGAAATTTTCGATCTTATAAAAAATTTAAGAAAAAATCAATTCACATTTTTTATTAGTGCGTAGAACGTATTAGCGTTGACTTTTGTAGTGTTTTCAGATTATTTCACAAAATTATATGATTACTTGTGATATTTAATATTCGTTCTTTATTTAACGGATTTTTTCCTTCTTAACCCCGGTTCTAATACACCCAAGTATCTATCTTTCAATATTTAAGTAAAGATATACTTATAATTATATACTCGTATATATATATATATATATATATATATATAGGTATATCTAGTTTATTATATAGTCTAGTATATAGTTATGTAGATAAAGTTACGCATCGGATGATTTTGCATCGTAATTAAAAAATAAAATAATAATCTCGACAAACCATAAAAGAAGAAATGTTGGATGTCCAACTTTTAACACATTTTTCACGGCGACCTCTCTTATAACGTATTTTATAAACGACCTCTTAGTATTTATCATATGAGTATATCGTTTACAATGTAATTTTTTCTTAATTTATTAATTACTTTAATATATTACAGTCAACGATTTTCAGTACTATTTCTTTATTAATAATTCATTATTACAATTTTCTTCACGTACAGTAATAGAAAATTCAATAAATAATTAACATTTAATCACATTTACTCACATTAAAAACTTTAAAGACTTATTTTTGTTATATATGTACAAATAAAAACTATAACTAATGTTTTATAAACAAATAATAATTAAATTTTCAGTGCTAAAACGTAATAGTCCCTTACACTTTACGTCCGTGGATAAACGCTGAAAAAAATATAAATATTATTAATTTATTAAAAATACAGGAAAACAATCAAAAATTAACTTTTTGTCATCTAAAAGCTGTAAATAATGTATAGTATAGTCATTTGTAGGATAATATTTAGTATGAATTACATATCTCTTAATTGAATTAAATTGTTGAAAAGTAACGTTGGAATTAATAAATTCATCCATACAGATATAGGTTGCCCAGAAAACAGAACGCGTAGTTTTATTTAGACCATAATATGTTTTTGTTGTAAAGATAATATAAGATGAAAATAAATCAAGGAAATCTTTATATTGCCAATAGATATATATTAGTGACAATATATATATATATATATATAATATTTTCTTGGCGTGGCTTATATTTTGTATTGTAGCCAACTTCCATACACACACATCGTCAAGTTATAAGATAAAATAAAAAGTTGAAACAAAAGGTAATTAATTATATGAGACATCGAAAACGGGATATAAACTTGCAAATCTGACCACGATTTACAATTGTGAGGATTTATTTACGGATGAAAAGGATGTCTCTTTGTATATCTGATTAGCTTTCAAAACCAATATAGCGTCTATTGCAATGAATCTTTTATACTATGTAGAGCTCGAGATATAGAATATTACGTAGGTTACTTTTCATTTGTAAATTTTTACAGGACCGAAAGACATGCGAGTAAAACCATGAGCTTTCTAATTAGCGCTGACATTGATTCTAACAGGTAAGAAGTAACAATGTCAGGATATTTAACATAATAATGTATTTAAAATAGACATTTAAGCCACATTAATTTCGACAAAGCTGAAAATTTTGAGAGTTATTCACTATTATTAATGAAGTACATTTAATTTAGTGTAGTAACTACTACACTACTTTTACTAATGACATTTGTTTTTAATGTTAAGCTGTTTTTGTTGGTATAAGTTTAGTCTTTAGTTACAATATATTTTTATTACAAATGATATTTCTAATGTATTTTCTCTTTATTTCTAATTTCTCATAAATTGTCACTATTATCGAATAATAGTTTAAACAATAGTTGTAGATCATTATATTAACAAAAAAAAAAAGGAAACAAAATGAAATGAAAAGTATGCATACCTTTATAGTATGCATGTAATTTTAAAATTAAAATTATTGTAATTAAGTTATTTTATTTTTCCCATCAAACAAAAAAGTGTTTCCATAAAAATTAAAAACAGGATCAAATGAAACAACACAGAAACCTCGTTAAAATTGAAAAAAAAAATTGTTTGATGATGAAAAGTTAGCCCAGTTATTTTTAAGCTACGAAGACTGAGGCTGTTAATAATTCTGCCTTTACTTACATTAAAAATAGTAGATTATAATAAAAAGTACTATTATTAATATACTCTGTACATATTTTGACTTTTGTTGCATAACAATTAACATTGTTATTTGTGTAATTAAATGTAATTTTATTGTTAATGTAGTTCAATGTTATTATTTGTCGTTTAAATTTTGTTATTTGTTCATCACGATGTCTAGATTTGAGACATCATGATCAAGAGAATTAGAGAGAATTAGATCTTTCTAAGAATTAATCTTCAAGTAGAAAATCCTTCTAATTATATGTCATGTATACTTACTAAGGTTAATATAGGAAGTATGTATAATATGTTTTCTTCACTGCTATATTTAGTAATTTTACTTAATAGTTAATGATTTAACATCCACTAATATTAATTTAAATACAGCAATATTTTTAAGCATAATGAATTTATAAAGAATATTATAATTTCTCAATTTCTCAAAAATCATAATATTCGTAATTTAAATACCTTGTGATTTCTGAATTTATGGAGACTATAAAATGCTTTAAATAATTAACTTTTAATTTATTACCTTCCCATCCATTATATTGAACAAAGCTGGGAATATTTATCATCTTATTACATCTATTTATAGGAAGTAGGTTAACTAGAGATTTAATATTAGAAAATCTTACCAGTTAGTCATAATATTTAAGGCTTAATAAAATAAAATGAATATTGTTTTTAAGTCTTAAGTTTTTTTAACTCTATGTTCTGCTTAAAATTTATATTTATTTAATTTTAATATATTTTTTAAGTTAAATGTATAAATATATTTTTATCGTGGATTCTAATAATTTAAAGTTCGCTAATGATTCTACTTCAAATCTAAATCTCAAAATACATTTCAACAGAAATCTTACTTTTGCATGGTCCTTGGTACGAGATATACATATATATGAGAATATATAGTATTCTGAAATTGAAAGTTATTTGAAATGAAATAAGAAAATATAAAATGGCTTTTGTTTAAATAGGTAAAATATAGGACGGATCTATTATTTAAGGGTGATATCAGGTAATGTTGTGTTCACCAATTCACAATGAATGGAAATCGATTATTTATTGATGAAATCCGCTAACATAATTATTTCAACTGATGATATTACGATTATTAAGATATTTGTGCAAAAAATAAATTATTTTTAGATTGACTACAGTATATTTTTTTCAGTCCTTTCAGGGAATAATAAGATTTTTATTGTGATTTTGTTTTAAATTTATTTTTTCTCACCATCATAATGGGTCCGATGCGAGCACCGCGGACAGCTAGCAAGCGAAGGCGGTCTCTGCGACTGCGGGGCGGGTTCTAGACCCGACGAGCGCGGCCATGCGACTGCTACACTTTCTCTTGAATTTCTGGGCTTCTCTGCAGCTATGAACAATATGATTAGATATGATTTTTGTAAAATATCTAATTTTTGTTCGATTTTAAACATTTGTATTGTCAATCATGACAATATAGTATTTCAACAAAATGCTTCTGTTTTATTGTAAAATCATTAAAACTTACAAAAAACTAGAATATTTTATATTGTAGGAGATTTTCATTAAGTTATAGATTAATCGAACCAGAAGTTCAATATTTAAAATTATCCAAACTGCTGGTAATTATATAGATCAAAACCTTCAATAACTCTTAAATATTTTAACAATTTCACAGAAAAAAAATTCTTCATTATTTCGGTCTACACGGCATTTTTTTAGAACAAGAGTTCATGTAGGCTTTCCCGCCACGATCGAGGAACCTCGATGTGAAGATCTATTAAAGCAACTTTATTCAACTTTAAAACTGCCATCGATTTGAAAAAGTTGAATGTGAAATCGCTCACAAATAATGAAAAACTTGATGAAATATAAAATGACGGTTGACTTTGTTCAAAGGATATTCAATTCATTAACACTATTGTAGGCTATGCGGGCTCGATGTCCTTGAGTTGTACAAAATTAACAATGCAGTTCTAGACTTTCTCGGTGTATGTAAAAGCCGAATCGGAACACGAAGAGATATCTTCCTGTATGATCGTCTGAACTCCCCTTAGTTTTAATCCTATTGATTTTTCTTGTATTTGAACTGTCTAAATTCTCTGATGAATCCTTTAGGGAAAATTTTTAATGACAGGACACAAAAGTATTCTATTTTCTCTACATGGATGACCTCAAAGTTCTGGTACCCAAGGTTAAGTGTCTTAAAGTGTTTCCGAATATTATTTTTATTATTGTTTATGAAATCTACAAAGAATTATTAGATACCAACCAATGGGCTCGAGCTATTAATAGTTGGATCATGCCCGCACTCTTATACTGAATTCGACGTTCTAGACAAAAGAGTCTACAAGAATATGACCAACAAACATTGTCAGTTATTAAACTATAGTGTACAATGTACATACGTAATAACTATAAGTCAGTAATTAGCTATAGTTGTATAAAATTAGAAAGCAGTTCACCCTTTCCCTTTCAGTTTTATTAAGAAAATAATGTGAAAAAATATAATATAGACGCGATAATGTCAAAAATGATTTGTCTGATACAAAAATAACTAGGTACTGCTTTCTTACTTTTTTTTTGCTTTTTTAATTTTTTTCTTAGTTTTCCATTTAAAAAAAAAAAAAACTACAAATTCTCAATTTTGTTTCATGGACAATGTTTGTCTTATATTAAGAAATAAGAATCTGTACGTCGAAGACTAGTGTGCCAACTTTTTAAATCACTCAACCCTATCTCTATTTATTGAATTAATTAAAAAAAATTGTTGTCTGTAAAGTCGGTTTACGGACGATAATTTTACGTGATAACGTCATAAGAAAACACTGAAAAAAAAATGCATACTTTTATGAATTGAATTATCACTGAGTTATCATTATTTTGTATAATACAAATAATGAGTTAATTCAATTAACTACGATTTTTTTCGATAAATGAACATTAATTTGCACTCGTTAATTCAAATATTTTATTACTTAAATTATACAGATTAATTACAAGTAAGAATGTGCTATTCAGTGTGGTAATATTTTCAAACTGTTGTGTAATAAAATTAAAATAGGTTTTTGTATAATAACTATATATATTTGATATATTTTAGTGAAATTACAGATAATGTATAGAATATTACAACGCAAGGTTTTAATAACTGGTTAGTAATTTTGCGAAAGATGATTTGTAATATTTTGAAACTGAGTTGTTGTAAATTGTGTAGTAAAATAACAGCACTGAGTTCCTTTATTCCAAGACCGTGGTTCGTAAAAACTTCCTACACAAATTATTAAAAGTAGTATAGAAATTTTTAACAGTATATGTGTTTATAATTTATAATGATTATTAGGAAGCTAATCATTAACAAACTGAAACTTAAACTTTTTAATTATACTAAGACTTTGAAGAAGCTCGTTGTGTTTGTTTGGTTGTTTTATTTGCAAGATATTTAGGCCGTTTTTTTAAATAATTGTAATTATTAGACTAATGGAGATAACTACATTGAGACATCACTGACTGACGAATTTCAGAATAACGTAAAACGTACCATATTGGTAATAGAATGTCAAATAATTAAAATATTCGACTTATGACTATAGCTAGCTATATAAATTTCAAATATGATATCACATAGCTGTGTTATATAGGACTGTTTATATTTTGAATCTTATCTACTTAGATACTAGCTGCTAGCAGGCTACTTAGCCTAGATATAAAATATAATTAAGGGTTGACAAAAAATGTGACAAAACACATTTTCAAAACCTAGTTTGAGTTTAACAACGAAAATTTTAATATATGATTATATATAATATGATATATGATATATATGACTAATAAAACCCAACATTGCGTTGAATGTTTTCGTCGAGGTTAAATCACGGTGCAATCATGTAAAATATGAATTTTGAAAATTTGTAATGTATAATATTGACATTGTTTTTTTTAAAAGACGTTAACGACGCGTTGGCGCACTGGTCTGGGTTGAACAGTGTTTTGTCACTTGCCTTAAAAATCAGGTCTATGAAACGAATATCTTATTGCATTAGTTTTGGTATTTTTGTTTGAAGTTAACGTTAAATAATTTTATTCAAGATATTGCTAATCCTGGCTAATTATTCTGGAACACATTCGTTTCGTACTTTCAAATTTTACTTATTTCTTAAATAAAATTTTATATTAAAATTATTTCAAATAATAATTACGTTAACGAGTAAAAACCTGATCTGGATCGGCTGCCTGAGTGCGAGATGCAGTCTGGAGGCGATTCGGGCATCGGTCGCTTCCTTTTAAAGCATGTATCCCGCCAACGACACAGGATAGCAGTGCGAAAATATGATCTAAATCTGTGGAAAGAAGATAATTATTTTAAAGCATACGAATGCCAGTTATATTACGCTATGTTTAGCTCATTATAATTATAGTGATTCAAAGAGTGCGAAGTGATGTGGCAGATATCTTTCATTCCATATCAAAATCGCTTTTTTGTGTAAGTACGATTAATTTTAAACTTAATATTATGAAAATATTATATAAACATTCCTTGAGACACGTGATTATTTCATACATCTCAAAATACATCTGTATTTAATACCATTTCTCAGTTCCTAATCTATTAGAAAAATTCATTCGTGTAGTAAGCTTTCAAGTCCGTGATTAGAATTATTATAGGATAAAGCAAAATGTGATATGGGTCTCTGTTGGGCTTTGCGTATACAGGAAAGTATTGAAGTTCAATCTACCATGTTCCTCGAATGCGGGTTAGGGTGGATCCAAGTGTACGTAATGTAATTTTTGAAGATTTATGATCACCCCTTCCCCCGTTTAAACGCCGCGTAAAGTGTTTCTGTACTATTAATAAAATAATACTAGTACAAGGACTCATTGCTAAGTATACGTTCTAATAATCGAATATAGATAAACTCAGTAAGGTAAGGCATTTAGGACTTTTGTAAATGTATTCATAAACAACCGTTCTGATGTAATGGTGAGAGTAGTCGCCTCAACGCCGGCCGTCGCGGTTTTGATTCCCACTTGGGGTAGATATTTGTATTTATACAAATATTTATTTCTGGTCTGGATGTACGAGTATGTACTAGTGGGTCTCCTTACCACGCCTCGGATAGCACGTAAAGCCGTAGATCCCGGTTGTTATCATAAACACCTGCTAGCGATCGTTACTCATGGTAGAGAAGTTATCAACTAATCCGCAGTGGAGCAGAGTGGTGGATTATGCTCCGATCCTTCTCCTATATGGAGAAGAGGCTTTTGCCCAGCAATGAGACGTTTACAGGCTGATTCAGTTCAGTTCAGATCAGTACTTATAGAAATCACATTTGTGTTAAAGTACTTAAAGTATAAAAAAAAAATAACGTCATAAGAAAAGATTGATAAAAAGTTGCATACTTTTATGAATTGAATTGAATCATTATAAATGAATTATCATTATTTTGTATAATATAAAGAAGAAGTTAATTGAAAAATACAATTTTACAAGACGAACGTTTAGGCCGATCGTGCCTCTCTATCGCTTGTTCCGCGCTATCGCATGCTCGGCTCAGGCGGAACGTGACAATGAGTCATACTCTTTCGTGCCAACAGCCGGCGTTCATTGATTTATATTTTATAAGACGGTACGTTTACTATAGTAAAAACTTTTAATAAAAATGAAAATAGTAAGACGTTATAACAACGAATGCAAACATTTACTTTTAAATAAATTGAAAATCCAAGCGCATTACGTTTAGGATGAATTTTATTTTTATGCGCTGAAACTAAATTCAGTGAACATGATTGATGTCGTTGTACTACGGTAAACTTGAAGGGTTAACCCCTTCAACTTTACCCTTTGAACCAAACATGAACTTTCGAGCGTATTAACGACAAAGAGCGATACCAAACAAAAGCGACCGTATCCAAGCCGCGAAACGAATATATATTTATTAATACTTACTATAGCTTAGTCTATTTAGTTAATTCTAATGAGGGAAAGGTGCAACAGTGAGATGATTGTCAAATAAAAAAATATCTATCTTTCAATATTTAAGTAAAGATTGTAACATATATAATTAAGCAACCTTTGCGTAGGGTGAAATTGCTCACGTGAATGGATAGGTTGTTCAATGTGGGTAGCATTGTAACACTGAATCGTTTAGTGGGGATCGGAGGAGGAGCCGCTCGGGCCCTTATAAAAGGACGGGCTCGGTAGAATCTTTTCTTTTCCTCGTCTCTTCGGTGCAGGGTGCGAATTGTTGGGTGAGTCATTGTAATAATTATGTAGAAGCTTGTATATGCCACTCAGTAGGTCGTGTAGATGTAAAATTCATTTTTATCTAGTGTGTTTATTTTAAAAATTGTGTTTCTCTATAAACCAATGGTTAGGTTGTGTCCTTGTCTTGTGGGCCATTTCCATGTCAACCCAGAAACAACTGGGGGTTGACTACGGGAAGGCTCACCGGATGGTGTGTCCTTCCAGGGTCCGGGTAGGCGTACGGAGCGGTCGACACTAACTCTTCCCACGTGGCGACTTCTGCGGGTGAACCTCGGACCCCAACAACCGGGTTCTTTTTCTTGATCTCGCTACGAGAAGGAAGCAGGGGGGCAGGGAAGCCCATCCCTACAACCGTTCTACGGCGAGAGACGTCGAGAGTTGACGGGGTTCGCCGTCCACGTGTCCCGGCGCGCACATCCTGCCCGACACCTACACCAAGACGGAAACCGGCTTGGGGTCATCCATGCTCCACGTGCCAATAGTTAAGTGCCCGTCCGGTTAACCTCTAGACCTGAACCAGGAATAGTTATTGAATCACGTAGCTCGTGATCTTTTAAAAATTAATAATAAACATTGTTATTGATAAATTTCTAACATTTTTGTAACTTGCCTACCTACATATATCACTATGAAAATAAATGTTGTAGTTTTGTTCATTTAATATTTTTTATTTATTTCTCTCTTTTATTTAAATATCTCTCTATTGTTCGCCGATATAATATAAATATTATTATACCGCGACAAGATATATATATATATATGTGTGTGTGTGTGTGTGTGTTGTGTGTGTGTTGTGTGTTCGTGTGTGTGTTGTTTCAGATACAGAACATTTTGATTCCGTAAATACCTATGTTAATAATAAGAATGAAATTGATGGAAGTGAAACATCTATGCCAATTTCTTGCAGTATAGATGATTTACCCAAATATTTGCAATTCAATAGTGAGATTTTTACCACATGAGTAAAGAAATTTAACAGAGAAAAAGCTTCTAAGGAGCGAGCAAAATGTATACCTATTTTGGTAGGGTTGACACAAGAGGATTAAATTTAATAAAAAATAGTTGTTCAACAAGATGGCTAAGTTTATTTTTGTTGTGTTCTGTCTTGTTTTTTTTTTTCTTTTTTTTTATATTAAGTATTTTCATAAGTAACTTTATCATTATGTATTAAGGTAAAAAAAAAATTGTATCAAATTTGATTTTTTTATGCTCTTGCGATATAAGAAGAAAAAATGATTCATTTCTAAACATTTTTAGGAAACTTCTCCATTGATATTTTTTAATTTTGATTGAAATTCTTTATCACTACTAGCTTAAGTGAGCTTTGACGCAAGTTTACCGATGCTACGGCTTGCCGGCGAACCACGCGATGCGATTATACAATATCATAATAACATTAGACATGTATGAGGTATATATCTACTTACTTAGTGGAGTCTTTGGGATAAATAAAAATGGTGTGTTTTTATTCTTTCTATTATTGTTCATACACACGGTAACCATATTTACACTTTTATATTAAAACACTATTAAAATTACATTAAAACGCTATTTTAATTATTAATTTATCATTAAATTAAAACACGACACGTGACGATTACTGCAGCCATTGAGTTCGAGCACCCGCCGAGCCGCTATAGGCCAGTTTCTCTCCGTACATGACGACGTCTTAACTCATGACATGAGTAACGACGACATTGTGGACCACATTGTGGTTTTACCCTTACAAGCCAAAATATAAGAAGTATATACCGTAAACTAAACGACCTAAATGTGAATTTCCGTCTATTTCAATGTACCCTGGACGTGATAATTCTTACCGAATGGCGAATCTATAAAGATCAACAAATTCCAGGTCTTATAATCAATAAAGCTTACTCGACTACAAATCACCTTAATTAAAACGATGGGTTTGTTGTTTTTCATTATCAAACAAATGTGAACGAAATAAAGTTAATGAGTGTTTCCTGTATCGAAGTGACCACGCATTTATTTGTTATTTTGGGAATCTACAGATCACTGTCAAATATTAATGCAGATTTTTTATTTTATTTTATTGATTCATTGAACAGCCATCTTGAATTGCTGGCATCTCGACGCAATATTATACTAACTATTATACTAGCTGCAGTGCAAAAAAATCTAAGAGAAATAACCCTGAGTTTCATAACCTCCAGGCTCCATTGGTGACAGAAGGGCTGGTGGATTTTTGCCCAGATAATCAGAATTGCGATTCAACGAGAAAAATCTTCCAGCATTCTTGGCACCACATTCCACGCGGACATGATTTATACTAAAACTGTCTGTAACTGTCTTCCATCTCCTACTTGACTGTCCTGTCCATCTCTATGATACAATCAAATTAGAGCATCGGTTTGGCTTCACTCTAAAAGGAAAAACCTAAATAATATCATAAAAGATGACAAAAATAGAGACATTTTCCTGAGTTTTTGTATATAAATCTGTAAATTAGTAAATAAGAAAAATAGTTAAGTAAACTATTTATAATTAGGAATTTAATAAGGATAGGCAAATTAGCATGTAACTAGTAATAATTAATTATCAATAGTTATATTGTATAATTATTAATTAAGAATAATAAAAAATGTTTAGTTTTAAGTAAATATATATTTTTTGTTACAAGAAATTAATACTCTACAAAATAAGATAGTAATGTAAGTCATAGCCGTAAGTGAATTAAAAAATTATAGAATGTTTTAAACATATATTAGAAATAACTAGAATACCATAGTAAATAGGAAGGGAACCTACTCATAGTGTGAAAGATGACGAATGACAGAAGTATGTAGAACGGAAGTGCCAGAAGCATAGTAGCGTGAACTGGTATGGATGAGTCGAAAAATTTATTGTTTTTTTTTTTTTTTTTTTTAATGTTAAGTGAATAGGCAAACTGGCAGACGTTCCACCTGATGGTAAGTGGTTAACGTCGCCCATGAACATAAACTAGTTTACCTGGAACTAGCCCAGCCAACTCATTTATGTGTTGCCTATCCTGAGACATATGATATTAAGTCTCGGTGCCAGTAATTACACTGCCTGTCTTGCCCTTCTCTCCGAAACACAGCAAAGCTGTTTCACGGAAGAAATAAGCAAGATGGTGGTACCCATGCAGCCGAGAGCGCGGCACAGCGCATCCCTCCCACCGGTAAATTGTAAAAACAAACTCCGATCCTGTTGGAGGGATAGTATATTTAAAAAAAAATAGCTGTCTGTACATAATTAGTTAAAGTTTTGCATTGTCAATATGTATAATATTGTAAAATTTCGAGATTAATATAATTAAAATATTAAATATATTTTTGGTGTACTCAATATGGGCGCTACCATTAATAACAAAAATTAATGAAAATAAATGTGACAACCCTAAGACCGCGAAACGAACCAACATTTTAAGAGACTTTAAAGCCAAACATACCACTGTATGTTTTTACGCTGGACTAATATGAAAAAACGTCTGGCAAAGCGAGCTCAGATAAGATTTTTATTAACATTTGGTAGGAAACCTTTGACGATGTTTTATTCTGAATCAATGAAAAGTTTTGGTACCATTGCGTACCGTTATGTTTTCGTTATAATTTTCTTGTTATGCTACATAAACTATACGTATAAGGTAATTTTACAATTATTAAAATGATGGAAGCTTATAAGAATAAATAAACTCTTTCAAGTACTTAAATAATTTTTATACACCTTGTATAGGTTTTCTTTACATATTTAAAAATAAGAAAAATCATTTAATTTGTATTTATTGAAAAAAAATTAAATTTTTGGAATCGAAAATTTGACACAGATACAATCAATCTATTCTAAAACATCACTCATACGAGTATAAGGCTAAAATGTCTAGACCTTAATAATATAGGCCTAATTTTTAGATGTGACATAGTAGCGATGACATTAATGTCAACAATAAAGACCTCTAATAGAATTATTGGTTTTAAAATTCAACGCGCACATAGACTCCGGCATCAGCTTGTATTAAGTTAAATTCAATTCAATAAACTGCTAGAATATAAATGCTCGTAAAATAAAATTGTAAAAGTTCTGTACCATTGCGTACGATGGTGCGCGATGCTAGACGCTAATAAATGAATTGCGTAAAAAATTGAGAATTGTTCTTGAAATTGACTTCAATAGCTTGGTGGCGTGGGTTCGATGCCTGTCTATACGTACGAGTATTTAAGTCGATGTGGTCACTGCCCGTAATATACACTCATTTGCAAAAAAAACGGGCGGTTTCGATTTTCTTCCTGGCTGAAAAAAATAAAATACCAAAAAGGTTTTAATCATTTGAACATGTTACTGGCCAGTTATAAAAGTGCCATAATGTTTATAAGAGTACATTCTAAATTCAAATTTTTGACTGAGCCTGGTTTTCAAAGAAAATAACTTTTAACTACATTTTGTGGCGCGAATTCCCTATAGTTAATATCGACTCTAATTAACTTTTTGTCAATTTTTATTAAATTATCTGGTGTCCTTGACATTTAAAAGTATTGTTATTGCCGTTTAGCAATCTCGAAAATGGTAGATAAAGTGATAAAAGCGAGCAAAATTATTGCGCTGCTTGAAGAAGGTTGCAGTCAATGCTTCGTGGCTCAGATGCTAAATGTGAGTCGGTCGACAGTTCAAAGGACCTGGCAGCGCTATCAAGAGACCGGTTCCGTCAAGAGAAGGCCTGGTTCTGGCAGAAAGACATGTACCGAACCACGGGATGATCGTTTTCTAGTTAGTCAAGCGTTGAGAAATCGCAAATCTTCTTATGTGGACCTCAAGAATACCCTCGAAGAAGTAAGAAATGTGCAAATTAGTCTATGGACGGTCAGGAGGAGGCTTTTCGCTGCTAATATACACAGTCATCGCCCGGCACGCGGCCCTAAATTACTCCGTGGACATCGAGTTGCCAGGCTTAGCTTCGCTCGAAATTGTGTGTCATGGACTCATGAAGACTGGGATAGGGTATTGTTCTCCGATGAAGCTAGGATATCTCTGCATGGTGAAGACCGACGTCGGCGAGTGCTACGTAGACGAGGAGAACGCTTTGCAGAGGCATGTTTTGAAGAAATCACACCTTATGGAGGGGGCTCTGTTATGTTTTGGGCAGGAATAAATTCTATGGATCGTACGGAGTTAGTCTTCATCGAAAACGGTACACTGACTGGACACCGATACATAACGGAAATTCTAATTCCTTATGCACAACCCGCTTTAACCGCTTTTGGCGAAAACTCAATTTTTATGGACGACAACGCTCGCGCCCACCGGTCTGGCGGTGTGGATGCGTATATGCTAGAAGTCGGAATTCGTCGTTTGGACTGGCCAGCTAGAAGTCCGGACCTCAATCCCATAGAGCATGTCTGGGACGTTCTGAAGCGACGAGTGAGATCAGTGCAGCCGGCTCCGCAGACCATCAGAGAGCTAAAGAATGTGATTACCGCGGAGTGGGAACGTATTCCCCAAGAAACCATAAAAGATATACTCACTAGCATGCCCAGACGAATGCAAGCTGTGATTTCAGCAAGAGGGGGTGACACTCAATACTAAACTTTTATCTGCTTTTAATGTATTCAAGAAAAACAAAGAAATTAACGCGTTTCATTTTTTTAGCGAGCAGGTACAATCATAGTGTTTTGAGCTTAAACATTATTTCTTAATAATTTAATTAAAATGTTATGATAAAACTGATGAAAACTATTCCTTCCTAATTAATTTATAAAATTCTGAGGATAACAATACCTAAAATTGTCAAACAAACTAATAGTAACTATAAAATAGTTCTTTGCTTAAGTGCCCGTTTTTTTTGCAAAAGAGTTTATTTCTGCCGATTCCAGATATTTATTTATTTATTTATTTATGCTTTATTGTACACAATTTTTATACACACAACATAAATATAGTTAGTAATTAGATAAATGTACAAAGGCGGTCTTATCGCTAAGTAGCGATTTCTTCCAGACAACCCAGACTACACGGAATATGTATAGAAAATTTAGGTGGTGTACCATTAGTATATACTTAATATATCTTAATATATGATATTGTAATCACCCAACTAGAAGGTTAGTTTTGAAATTAATCTTATTGCATTTTATTTATTTGCTGTTTTTGAATTGCGCGTACTGGTTTTTTCTTTTTTCTTTTTTCAAATACACAGGATAGAAATGAAGCATGTGCTAATAAATAATATTGATGAGAATCGATAAAAAGAACAGGCATCGTAAAGAGTTATATATACAGAATGGTCAAAAAGTCGTAGATCAAACAAAACAGGGAGATAGAGGAGGTAATTTCCAACAAAAAATCTTTCTACAGCATGGCCATAACTTCATTGCACAAAAAGTTATGAAAATTTTTGATTTTTCAATGAAACTACCGACTTTTTTAACAATCTAATCAATAAAAAATTAAATTGATTAAAAACAATAAAACAAAAAGTGCTTTACTATGGACTCGATAATTTATCAATACTACAAAAATTGTATTGCAGCTCTTGGTACCAAATTTAACGAGCAATGAATTTTTTTCCGTAAAATTTGAAGCGTTACAAAAAATTACTTCTCACTTTAAGAGCATCCTGTGGAAAAAAAACGTACTACGGAAAAGTGACCCTGTATTAAATTTTTTTGCTAATTTAATGTTGATTCAAATGAGGTACAACACTTTACTGTTTGACCTTTAGTTTTGGTTTTATGGTCGTTTTTTCATATCAAAGTGCAAATTTCATTAAATTTAAAATTTTAATTTAATTTTATTAATAAAATTCGCGTAAATATAAGAGAACAGTAACTATTAACCTCGCCAACATGATCAAATTTAAATTATTTATATCGAAAAAGTGCGTACACATGTAATTCGACTTGATGTTTTTGAAATCTCATAGATATCGCTGCTTTAGAATTGTCTTGATACTACTTATATTAATTTCTTATATTACATTCATTCTTACATTCATTATGTTTATCGGCCTAAGTTACTTATATTTCGTGATATTTATAGTGTGAAGATAGCTTATAGCATGGTTATTAACATAATAACAACATTCAAATATGCGTCGTTAGATTACACGTTGTTACAGAATGCGTTGCAGAAATAAGGGTTCACTGCTCTTTCCTCGTAGGTGATAGCGTGATATTATGTAGCCTATATGTTGACCCGACTTCTTAATAATATTAGTGTCAAATTTGAAGTAAATCCATGCAGTACTTTTTGAGTTTATCCCGGACATACATACAGACAAACAGACAAACAGACAAAAATTCTAAAAACAATATTTTTGGCTTCGGTATCGATTGTAGATCACACCCCAAGTATTCTTTTTAAAAAAATATTCAATGTACAGTTTTGACTTTCCTACCATTTTATTATATGTATAGATGTATCTATAGTTAAGAGTACTGAAAAATAATATTCACTTCGGAGCGCTGTAAAACCTTAGCTATTGACTTAATGACAAAATGTTTTATATAAAAGTTGTTCCTCAAAAAAGATCTACAAAAATGGTCTGATATCATTTGTTCGTAAAATGATAAAAAAAAAGTTATATCGAAAAATTTAATTTTTTTTTTCGCGAATTTCTGAAAATTTTCGCTTATAACTTTTTTTTTATAGTTCTCCGACAAAAAGTTACTAGACCAAAATTGTAGATAATTTAATTTGCAACAAAAAATGTCAAGATTTTTTTTATCAGATAAATAGTTTAAGAGATATATCGTAAAAACCATTTCAACCCCTATTTTCAAGATAACGGCCGTGGGACAAGGGTGGCGACCCCACAAATGTGGTTTTAGCTTAACACTGACCCCCGCCCTACACATCAAAAAAATAAAATTGCGTCCTCTAAAAAACGCAACCCGAAATGTAACTTTTCAATGGACTAATAGCGAATAAAATTTTATGTCGATGTCATTCTACTTTTGAAGTGCAAATTTTTGTAAGATTTTATTTAAAAAAAATTATTAATTTATTAAAAAGTTTTTGCTTATTCCCATTTCAAAACGGTGAGCTGATTTCAGATTAGAATTTTACAAATATGCGTTTTTTAAGATTATGACTTTCATAAATTTAAATGTATTGGGTTTTATTTGCGGAAAAAAGTAAAATTTAGAATACAAAGAATTTTAGAATACTTTGTTTCCTTTTTAAGATTCTTTTTAATTCTTGTTCTCCTTCGTATCTACGGGACCGCTTTTCTTTTTCTAATGATGATGATTCTTCATGCAGATCTCATAAACGTTATCTTCTTCAGATACCCACCCACCGTACCGATTTTTATTCCTACTCCTTTACTGCACATTACGTTAGACTTTGGAATTCCCTACCATATGAAATTCGCGTTTGCAAAACACTATCTCTGTTCCGTTACCGGAATAATGACTAATATCGATCATTAAAGGCCACGATGTTCGCGCAAGTACGTGCATACGATGGTAACAGTTTACATTCAAAACTGTCATGTGTGACGTACTTGTCATCTGTGGCATGTTGTATCTGTGCCAGCCGTCGGCGATCGAACGTCCCCGCGAACCGCCAAGAGAATCGAATCGGACGTGCAACGGTTAACATTTAAACACCATCGCTCATCGTGCACAAAGAAGCGCCTACATCATCTACATAGCATCGTGTTGGAATTGCTTCCCCCCATCGAAGGCTGGATCAACGTGCAGCTGCATACAAAGTACGTCAAACATTGTACTTCGTTTGCGCTGCTTGTCGTGAACATCGTGATCTCTGTATGTATGTGACTCCGCCACCGCCCAGGTGCAATTTCCGTACAATCTCTATTTAAGAAAAGAGTGAGAAAATTCTACCTGAATCAATCCTAGTTTAAAACCAATTTGATTAAGTATCTTCATGCGTATTGGAATATATTATTGTATGTATTATATTATGTATCGTGTATATGTATGCGTGTATGTATAAGTATAAGTATTATATTATTTGTATCTATGTGTATACATTATTATGTAGGTATATATTATGTATTTATATATTGTATAATTATGTATTTATTATTATATTTTATATTTTTATTCACAATATGTTTAGTTTGTACACTCTAATTTTTGCGACTCTTTTACCATTTTCCTGTGGCAGGACTACTGGAAGAGATTCCATCATGGGATAAGTAGTGCCTTTGTACCAGCATTGTTTTATAAGTGCTTTTTCCTATTTGTATTCTAGTGTGCATAAATTGTTAAATAAATAAATAAATACATTTTGAATTTTTCTGTAAATTTGACGGTATAAGAACAAACGTTATTCTTAAGCTTAAAAATAAACTTGCAGGTTTGTGTTTTAGCGTTTTAAGAAATTTAACTAATAAGGGAACGAACTGGGTCTTTAAAGTTTTTAAGCAATTTTATCGAAAAAAGTTAATCAAACTTAATATATATATATATATACATTACAAAAGACGATATTTTTATTTATTCATAATTTAATCGATAGAGTAACAAGAACTTGCTGACAGAGCGTCTGACAATACTTTAACAAGCCAACATGTATTAACCAATTTCTGAGAAACTGAATAGGCCTTTAATTAGTTATTACTTAATTAATATTCACAGTCCGTACGGGCTTGGACCGTGGGACGTTCTTTTTAAATGACAAAGATTACTTCTGTGGAATTAATAGCAAAATTTACGTGTTCAATTATTATACGGAGCATATTTTATATATACCAAAAAGTCCGCGATAGTATATGTTTTTCTCTTAGGAATAACCCACAATAACCATTTTATCCTTTACTTTTTACGAGAAATAATGGCCTATTTACAAAGCGATTTTAAGTAATACAGCGTTAATCCTTATCTAATAAAGTACCTTAAATACATTGTACATTTAATATAGATCAATATGGCCCTTTACAGCATGTAATTTAGATGAATATTTTCGAAGATATTACAGTTTTAAAATGCAGGGACATAGCGGTTGCAGCACCACCGACCGGGGGGCCGGTGGTGCGTGCCTATAGATAGCGCGTCGTAATAGGACAGAATATTTACTTACGTTGCCGCCCTTCGCCCTATAGCACTTTAATATACGTATAGCACTTTATGATTATGTACCAGCATTGTCATTGAGTCGCAGGTAAATAATAAAAAAAAAATCTGTTAAGCGCTTCTAAGCACGTTCGCTGTCCACGTGTGATGAAAATTTAATAGTAGATACTCGTAGTTTTGAACATCGCGTAACATTTGTTGTTTTTTTTATAAATTAATAGTTAAGAAGTTAACTATCGTTGCCTATCATTATAAAGGACTATAAGTGATTCTTGTTCGAGCATGAAATTTAACAAAGAACAATGACGACGATATTGATAAGCAGTAAGTTATAAAAACTAAGGGATATATTATAGATAGACTATGACAAGAGTAAGGGGTTTTGTACTTTGTAAAGCCTTTATTGTAATTCAAGCATTTCAATACAAAGCGCTTAATGCGTCTGATAACGTATTACTCTTAGCTCGATTGCTATAAAATAGCTTACGATTTATTTTATTTAAAAAAAAAGGATTGCAGCATTTATCAAATAATATTTCAATTAAATTTTTGTAAGAACAAATACAATGACACTATGTTAAAAATTATAAATATATAAGGATTATGAATGTTGCAATTTTATACACGTGTTTTAAGATAGTAAAAATAACTTACTTGGCATTCATCCAGTAGTATATGATAGGGTTAACCATCGCATTAGCCATCGCCAGCCAATAGAATCCAAGATAAACGTGCTGTATGTACTTCATATATAGAATAGAAGGGTTGAAGTGGGTGTAGATGAAGTACGAATGGTACGGCAACCAGCATATGCCAAATATGACGATGACAAGAATAAACATCTTCACCACCTGTTAAGAAAAACATTTAGTAGGTATATTAACTTAAGTTTTTAATAGATGCAATACTTAGGTTTTATTTATGACTTTAGAATTCGTCCATGAATCTTACTAATTATACGGATAGTCACAGAAATACGATAATAAAATATTTAAAGATACTTTTGTGATGATTTATTTTTAATCCGTTTCAATAGCGTTCTGGTATAGTGATAAAAGACGTCGCCTTAACGCTGGTGGTCGTTAGTTTGATTCCCACTCGAGCCAGATATTTGTATATGAACAAATTCTGTTTTTTGGTCTTTCGTCTTTCCGCCGTGCTTCGGAGAGCACGTAAAAACTATCGATCTCAGTTGTTATCATAAAAAACTGAAAACAGTCGTTACTCAAGGTAGCAAAATTATCCGCTACCCCACAGTGTAATAGAGTGGTGGGTTACGCTCGAAATCTTCAAATATATAGAGAGGAGGTCTTGGCTCAGAAGTATGACGTTTAAAGTTGATTCAGATCAAGTATTTTTATAAGGAAAATGCTAAAATATACAACGTATGAAAATTTATATTCAAGTACCTTATTATGATTTATTATCTTAGTAAAATTAAATTCCGAATATGTATAGAAATTTTACAAAATTTTACATTCAATTCTACAACACAGAGTTGTATACAAAAAACGAAATCTGCAAATATGGAAGAAAAAATCTCAAAGATGAAATCGAAGTCATGAGGATCACTTCTTTAATTGACGAAAACATCCCAAAACCTATGAAAAGTTTTAGAATTGGCAAGTACCCAAAAATATCGCAACATTAAAATATGCTATGACCCACTACAACCAATAAAAACCTTATTACACAACAGAAACGAAACTGGTGGAAATAGTAAGGATTTTTACAGACTAGACACCAGCACAGCAAAAATATTTTTAAACTAAAAATCAGAATTAACAAGACGAAAAAACAACCGTGAAGAAGACCTTACTACAAAATACACAAATGGGACACCGATGATCATAAAAATGCCAAAAAACGACAAACAATAAACACCAACTTTTCTTCTATTAGCGAGACCAATACTTATCAAGTAGCCGGTAACTATCAGAGTATATAAACGTATAAATCACGCCTTACATTCCTTTACATTAATGCACGAACTAAATGCAAGGTAGAGAAATTGGACGAATTCAAGTGCATCTTACGAACAGTTTCAAATACTATACATGTGATTCTACTAACAGAAACATGTGTTAGTAACGAAAATCAAATATTTGATCTGCAAATCTTTAATTACACACTATATTACAATTACAGAAACGATTTAAGGCGGAGGTGTCTCAGCCTATACACATAACAATCTGAAGTCTAGCCTATATGAGTCGATTTACTCTGGAGGAAATAATTACTTATGGGTTCAGCTGGAAAAATATGTGCATGAAATATTAGTCGTCTATAACCCTGGTAATACAAACATTAATGACTTTCTGGATCTGTACAAATCTCAATTGTAACAAAAATATAGGACCATCATTTTCGGAGACTTCAATATTGACTTGTTAATAAAAGATAACAAGACTAAGCAGTAGTTACATGAATCTATTGAAAGAATCTGGACACAGTCATATTACTTACTAAATTCACTACAAAATACTGCACAAGAGAATCATCAACAAAGAGATCAATTATAGATCATGTCTAGTGTGTCATAGTACCAATCTGAAAAAAAAATTGTTTCAATGTGGCTCTAATCGACTCCCATATGTTAGATCATAACCAATTTTACTTGGAATTGAAGAAAATAAAACGAGCACCAAAACAATATACTATGAAAAGGTGGCCACTTTGGTGACTGGACTTGAGCTTAACAAGCAGACCTATAATTACATACAGTTTAAGTTAACAAAAATATTTAGTTTAATTAAAGACCTATCTAACGGATGATTAATTCCAACAGCTTTAAATTAATCATGAGATCAACTAATTTTAAGATTAAGTGCAACTTAACTAACGGAAAATTAGCGACGGTTTCGTGCAACTCGCCGTTAACTTATAAAAGTAAAATAATAAAAACGAAAATATTAAATCTCCTCTAAAATGATTGGGTAAACAAAGAATTAATTTGTGAGATAGATAAAAGAAATGCTTTATGGTCAGAACTAAAAAAGAACCAAGACAATAAAAATTTGAAAATAGAGTTTCAGGCAAAGAGTTCATATGTATCAAAGTTCATTCCAAACACAAAAAATAACTATTACCATAAAGTATTCACAAAATGTTATAATAAGCCGAAAAAAATGTGAAACCTTGTAAATAATATAACTAACAACAAAATAAAAAATTGTGCTGTTTCAAAACTTTCAGTTGATAGGCAATATGTTACTTACCCAAAAGAAATGTGTGAAATATTTAAAAAATACTTCTCTACTATAGGACCTATGCTAGCAAATGAAATATCTAACACTTCTTACGATAATTTGTCCTACGTCTTACCTAAAATTAATCTTCAAATCGATCCTGATTTGTCCAGTCCTGAACCATGTACAATAAGCGCAATAATCCAAATGATACATAACCTTGACAGTTGTTGCAGTGTTAGAACAGCTAGTATAAGAACTAAAGTATTAAAATGTATACTAAATCAAATAGCTAGCCCTTTAACACAATGTTTCAATAGGTTATTATTAGTAGGATCATTCCCAGATACATTAAAAGCTGATAAAGTTAAATCTATTTATAAATCTGAACTTAAAACGGATCCAGGTAACTATCGCCTTATTTCTATATTGCCAGTCCTATCTAAGGTAACAGAAAAAAAAACACAATAGATTACTTAAAATATCTAGAAACAATTAAATTTATCTCTGACGGCAGTATGGTTTTAGGCCAAAAAGTAGCATCAAATGAGTCATTATCTGCAACATGTGGCGTTCCAGAAGGCCCTATATTAGAACTATTACTTTTTCTGACTTATATTAATAACGTAACCTCAACAATTCCTCGGAGGGGACTTGTCGCTCCCGAGCATCATCACCGCGATGCTCGGCGACGACGAGTCCTGGAAGGCGATGGTCTCCTTCTGCGAGACAGTAATGTCCCAGAAGGAGGCCGACGAGCGGAGGAGAGAGGAGGCCGCCGACGTGGCCTCCATCCGCGGGCGACGAATGGGGGTGCGTAGGAGGCGCTACTTAATGCGCCTCCAGTAACGCCCTTGTGCCCGTGTCGGGCCGGGATGGGAACCCGGTCCTGCTAGACACGGCGTTGTCGGGACTGTTCAGAGGTGAGCATGGAGGAGAAGTCTGGCCTTTTCGCCGAGGCCAGCCTGTCGCTGGAGGGATCCTGTTGCCTGCAGATCCGGGACCCTCCAAATTAAAGCGGCTGAAGGCTCCCGCAGGGGTTTAGTACGGTATTGCACTCCCAAAGTGCCGAGTCCGACATAGGTCTAGGATTGCCGACCCGGGCGTCCTGGATATCATCCGTAAATGGATTCCCCTGCGTCACAAAAAAAAAAAAAAACCTCAACAATAAATACTTGAAAAAACATGCTACATTATTTTTAAAGCTTAAAACAAACAAATTTTGTCACATGAACCTTACAATTAAACCTTAAAATTAATAACGAACAATTACAACAAAAACACAGTAAAAATATTTCAGATTAAGGATAGACAGTAATTGAATCTGGAATAATCAAATTGAATATATAAAAATAAAAAAAAAACTAACTTCAATCACTAGCTCAATTCGTAACCTAGTTCGATGTATTCATCGTGAGCTGCGTTATACCATCTATAGCAGTAGTCAGTTTCTTCCGTTTTCTTTCAAACATCTACTACAAAAATTTATAATGAAACCAAAATAATGAGTATTCGGCAACTTCTCATATTAGTACATGTATCTTAATGTAATCATTATAAACAATACTCCACACTAATATAGTTTGACCAAGGATAAGAACATAGCTTAGCACCCGACGAGCTAGCTTAACTAGGACATCATAATTATGGTTTGAAGACACTTACATAATATGAAGGAGCACGAATTAACAATAAAATATCTGCTCACATAAAAAATGTTTACTCATTTGACGCATGTAAGACCAAACTGGCTGAAATCATAACAGAACATTCACTTTAAAAAAATGCAAGGAAAAAAGTGCGGTCTCGTGGGACACCAGATAGGAACGAAGTTCCTTATTACATAAATGTTACTGGCAATGTAATATTTATGATTATGATTGTTGGCAACATCGACGTAAGGCTATTCTCTCTTGCTCTGTAAAAATAAGTGTGTGCGCTGTATGCGGAGTCTTTGTCTTAAAATTAAATATAAAATAAAAGTCGTCTTGCAATAAATCCATTGTTTTACTTACATTTTCTACAGGTTATGGGCCCAGGCACATAATCCTAAGAAAGAGTAAAACAATCGATAGTGTGTCGTCGAAAAATACTGCCGGCGTTAGCACGTGGTATCGTGCGGCGTGCTTGAGGTTAAGTTGGCGGGAAGGAAATATTTGCGAGTGAAGCAAAGTCTTGACGATCAGGAAGATGGCGGAAGAAATTTTAAAAATGCATTCACACATCAAGCTCGAGGGAATATCAAATTGGAATTTATGGAAATTTCAGTCTATCGTATTTCTACGGAGTCAAGATTTACTAGAAGTGGTAGACGGGCGTCGTGTGAAACCAGAGGCAGCGGCTGATAAAGCGGCATGGGAAAAGAAAGACGCGAAGGCTCAATCGTGGATTGTAACAAGAATATCGGAAAAAGCGATGCTGCATATCATAACTTGCACTACGTCAGCGGAAATGTGGAGAAAACTTTCAAGTGTCTATGAACAAAAGTCAGAAACAAGCATCCACATCGTACAACAACGCTTCTTTCAATATAAATATGAAGAGGGAACCGACATGTCTACATTTTTATCAAAAATTGAAGAGTTACGAAACCAACTTAAACAAATGGGAGAAGAAATCTCAGAAAAATTCGTCATAACCAAAGTGTTGATGTCACTGCCAGACTGTTACAAACATTTTGTATCTGCGTGGGAGTCCGCGCCGGATGAGAAACAAAGCCTAGAAAATCTCGTAGCCAGGTTATTGATAGAAGAAGAACGTATTAACGAAAAATCAGTGTCTCAAAATTCACCATCATCGGCTTTTGTTGCTAAGAAAAACATTAGGTGTTTTAAATGTAATGAACTGGGACATTTTCAAAGCAAGTGTTATCAAAACAAAAGTTCGAGATATGACAATAAACCGCTTAAAAAGTGTTATTACTGTAATAAATTAGGACATACTAAAAGTGAGTGTTATTTTAAAAAGAATCGTGATAAAGACAGTAAAAGTAACGCGTTCGTAGTTGTAAATTCAAGTGGACATTTTGAACAATCTAAGTGGCTCGTGGACTCAGGCGCTAGTCAACATATGTGTCGCGATCGTAACTTATTTACGACGTATTTTCCATTGAACAATAAATCCGTGATCATCGGCAATGGCAATGAGATTAGTGCGCTTGGTCGTGGACAGGTGGCGGTACAAGTCTATGATGGCAGCCAATGGGTGAACACTACCATAGACAATGTCCTCTTCGTACCAGAGTTAAAGACAAATTTGTTTTCTGTCAAATGCGCAACTGAAAGAGGTTATGTTGTGAATTTGGACAATGACTTGTGTAAATTTTACAAGAAAAATATACTATGTGCGGTAGCAAACCGTTATGCAGATATGTACTATATGAACGTACGTTACAAGTGTGAAATTGCAAACGCAACTGAAGTGAAACCCGGACTTAAAGAGTGGCATGAAAGACTCGCTCACCAGAACTTGCAATATGTAAGAATGGTACTTAAAAACAATAACATTGAAATAAAAGAATCAGATTTCAAATGTGAAGGGTGTTTGCAGGGCAAAATACACCGTATGCCTTTCAGTAACAGTGAAAGTAAAACAAGTAGACCGTGTGAGTTAATACACGCAGACACATGTGGACCCATGGAAGTTCCGTCTGTTGGGGGATCCAGATATTTCGTTATATTTAAAGACGATTACTCCAACTACAGGTCAGTGTACTTTATTAAAGGCAAAGACGAAGTAAAGAGATGTATCTCGGATTTTTTAAATAAGGCTGAGAATGTAACGAAAAATAAAGTGCTTTATTTTAGAAGTGATAACGGGTTAGAGTTTATGAATAATGAAGTAAGAAAGCTGTTTGAGAAACGTGGTATCATACACCAAACTACGGTACCATACACCCCTGAACAAAATGGCAAGGCAGAGCGAGAAAACCGAACTCTAATAGAAGCAGCACGAACAATGTTGTGTGCGACAGATCTACCAAAGAAGCTATGGGCAGAGGCTCTTCATACTGCAGCTTATGTAATAAACAGAACAAGTAAGAGTAATGAAACTGGAAAGACCCCATATGAAACATGGACAGGTAAACAATTTGACATAACTGATTTAAGAATTTTTGGAAATCCTGTATATGTCCATATTCCAAAGGAGCAAAGAAGGAAGTGGGATCCTAAAGGAGAGAAAGGAATCATGGTGGGTTATAGTGAAGACGTTAAGGGTTACAGAATATATTTTTTGAAAAATAACAGAGTAGAACTGAAGAGAGATGTTGTATTTCTAGAAAAAGGTGAAGAACAAAAAGAGCAGTTAGTTATGCTGGATATTACGAAAAATAAAGAGGAATGTATTAACAATAAGAGTCCAGAGCAACCTAAAGACAGAAAGGAGAAGATTGAAGAAGGAGGAGGAGAGCTTAGTGGAAATGTAGAGGATGTACAGTTGAATGAATACGCAGTCAGGTCTAGCGAGCATGAGGAAAATCTTAACGTGTCTAGCGAACAGGACAGTATGTACACACCATCCACTAGTGATGTAGGATCCAGTTATGATGAAGACGAAGAGATACCAACTCGTCAGAAAAGTACTCGAGTTAGGAAACAGACCTCGTTCTACAAGTGTCATCATGTTTTTGTGGACGGAAGCTAACCTAAGACTTACCGAGAAGCAATGCAACGAAATGATGCAATTAAGTGGCAAGAAGCAGTTCAGAAAGAACTAGAAACCCTGAAAGAAAATAACACGTGGACATATTGTGACAAACCTATAAGTGAAAAGACTGTAAGTAGTAAGTGGGTGTTTAAAATCAAAAACTCTAATAACAGTGTTCAGTATAAAGCTAGATTAGTGGCTAGGGGTTTTGAGCAATGTGATATGATGGACTTATGTGATATATATGCACCAGTAGCGAAGTTGTCAACCTTTAGGTTATTTGTATGTATGGCGTCTAGGTTAAATTTACCAATCAGTCAAATGGATGTTACAGGGGCTTTTCTTTATGGGAATATTGATGAAATAGTTTATTTAGAACTACCAGAAGGTGCCTATTGTGATAATAAAAAAATTGTAAAATTAAATAAATCGCTTTATGGCTTAAAGAAATCACCAAAATACTGGAATGATAAATTTAATTCAGTCATTATAAAACAAGGTTTTGTAAAATCGCAAAGTGATTCGTGTTTGTACACAAAATGTAAAGGTGATGCTAGAACATATGTATTATTGTATGTTGATGACTTACTCTTTTTTGGAAACAATAAAATACATATAAGTGATCTTAAGTCAATGTTAAATAGTGAATTTAGAATGAAAGATCTTGGTTTTGTGTCAAATTTTTTAGGTATAAATGTAAATCAAAATTTAGAAAGAGGAATTACTGAGTTAAATCAAAAAGAATACTTGGAAAATGTATTACAAAAATTTAAAATGCAAAATTGTAAAGAAATGTGTACCCCTATGGACCTTAATTTTAATAAAAAAATATTAGAAGGAAGTAACAACTCTGTACTTGATAAGAATATTGAAAACAAGTGCAGACAAATTATAGGGTGTTTGTCTTACGCTGTATTAGGAACAAGGCCAGATTTGTGTGCTGTTATGTCAATTTTAAGCAGATACCAAAATAATGCAAATAATGTTTTATTAATAGCCCTAAAGAGAGTTTTGAGATATGTAAAATACACTATTAATTACAAACTTGTTTATAAATGTAACAGTGATATGTTGATAGGATATTGTGATGCTAGTTGGGGAGGAGATCTGAAGGATAGAAGGTCGACAACTGGCTATTGTTTCATGTTTGCAAATTGTTTAATTACTTGGTGTTCAAAGAAGCAAGCCAGTGTTAGTCTGTCTTCTACCGAGTCTGAATATGTAGCGCTCAGTATGGCTGCTAGTGAAGCTTGTTGGCTTATTAATTTACTTAAAGACTTTAATGTTGTAGGAGTGTGTCCTGTTACATTGTTTTGCGATAACCAGAGTGCCATAATGGTGGCAAATACCGATAATGTTAAGAGATTAAAACATATAGATATAAGATTCCATTTTATTAAAGAGTTAATAAAAAATAAAAAGTTAGTCCTAAAATATGTTAAAACTGAAGATCAAATTGCAGATGTGTTCACTAAGGCATTGAATAAAAATTTGTTAAATAGGTTTGTAAATAACTGTGGTTTGCGTAAATAAATTTATGTAATTAAGGTTTAAAAGATGTATTACATTGAGGGGGGGTGTTACTGGCAATGTAATATTTATGATTATGATTGTTGGCAACATCGACGTAAGGCTATTCTCTCTTGCTCTGTGAAAATAAGTGTGTGCGCTGTATGCGGAGTCTTTGTCTTAAAATTAAATATAAAATAAAAGTCGTCTTGCAATAAATCCATTGTTTTACTTACATTTTCTACAATAAATATTATATTCAAGTTCTAGTCGAGGTAAAAAGTAGATAATTATACGGGTGGGTATAAATTTTTTATTATGATTTTTTTTATCGATAAAAATCAAAAACTACTTTACAAAATTATCTTTACACTATTTTATTTTATTCACAATAATTCATAAAAATATAAAATAATAATTAATTAATTTAAAAAATCAAATAACCCGACTGCGTAAAATACTCTTATTATAAACTAAAAAGAATAAAACAATTTACTAGCTTTCATTTAATACCCATATTGCTACAGTAAGAAAAAAAATTCAACTCCCCCCCCCCTCATTCCGCTATTTGCGGGCGACATTTTGAAAATTTATATAACCTATGTCCTACTTCAATTTAGACAAATCCAACGACACCTCATATGTCAAAAGCCGTCCAGCCGTTTGGGCTGTAGGGCGTGTCAAAGAAATGGACATACATACATACATACACTCGAAAAACATAACCCTCCTTCTGTCGCAGTCGGGTAATAATATACAAACAAACAGCTATTTACATGAATAATAATTAAGCCTAATTATGTTCTATCATAGAAACTATAGGTTTATGGTAACTAAAATATGGTATATATATTTGTGATTAGGTTTTTCAAAATTAACTGTAAATAAATTATACACATACAACATCAAAACTAAAACACGTGTTAATCATACACATATTACCAAACAAAAACACGTGTGCTTTTATGTATTAAATATTTTTTTTTATTTTTACTTAGAATTGGTAAATTAAATAATTAATAATTGGTTATTAAATAATAACAACATTAAGAATAAATAGTGAGTGTATGTACCAGGGTACGTAAACTTAGAATAAAAAACATGGAAATGCAAAACAATAAATGTACATACTATCCGTGCGCAGAAACTTTGCCGATGACCACCCCTCCCACCGAAGTTGACTGCGTCCCTCGCTTGTCTGATGTGTACCGCTAGCAACGCAGCCGATACGTGCGTGTAATTTTTTGCTTTCGCTACGAATTAATTAATTGTTGTTTTCTTAGGTTTTACTTGTTTTATTTTTGTTAGTTATTTGTCTTCGTTGTTTGGAACCATTAAACTTTTATTTTACGGCTACGTTTCATTCATTTACTAAATATAAATACATAAAAATATATAATATACGTAATAACAACAGCGTTTTTTTTATTTACTATTTATAATTACACTTTATATTAAATTTATAATTCGACCAAGACTATTTTTTATTAGTTCGAATACAATAATAATCTACATTTATGTGACCTTTTTTTTCAACCCTACTAACTATCGACGCGTGACGTCACAAGGCCATCGGCAAAGTTTCTGCGCACGGATAGTAGTACACTCAACTGCATGTCGATTAGTAATACAAGAAGTATTTTTAATTTAGCAGTATTATAATCATGAAGCTCAAAATTTTAAGTTCAGAGGAATTATTGCTACGTAGGTTTTGAAGTATTCACTAGATGGGGCCAAATCATTTAAAAAATATACCAGTTCAGAAATAAAACCAATAAATTGGTTACTTTTATAAAAATTCATTGGTAAATTAAAGGGGCTAAGCTGGGAGTAGAGTACTACACCCACTAAATAAAAAATTAAACAAGTGCGAGACGGACTCACCCATGAAGGGTTCCGTAGCAGCAAGTAACATCATATATATTTTATTTTATTTTCTTTTATAACCAGTAAATTAGCGTCACATTACCGACGTGCCGTGCGTACGAACGAGTACATTGTTTGCCCGCATCTCACGCATCAAATTACAAAACCAGTTTTGGTCCAAAATTGATGCTTTCTGATTTTAACTGTACACACATAAATATATTTATCGTTATTGTTATTTATTGTTATTATTTTGTTTACTTATGTAGAAACTTATTGTTCAATCATTATTGCCTAAATCATATTGAAGTAATGATGATTAGTGAATAGTAGGTATATATTATCAACTACTTCATTATTGTTTTTCGTTTATATTATTTTTTTTTCCTATATATAAAAGATTAGTACTTGTCGCAGCCCGTCACGAAAAAAAGGGTATCACTGAAAATCAGTATTGGGTTCTCAAACCCAAATTTCAACTGAGTGATACACCTTTTTGGGGCACAACACATAGTTGCAGACATAATTCGCATTTTTTAATTATTTTTTTTTTTGTTTTGATTTATTAATTTTTTTTATGACATTACCTTCATCGACATAATTTATATTTATTTTAAGTTGATACATTTCTCTGTAGCTTATATTTGTGGTGTTTATTATTATTTTTTTATTTTTTTAATTACTTATTTTTGTTTATATTTTTTTTGATATATATGATGTTTTAATAATACTGAATTATTTTTATAAAAAAAAAAGAAAAAAAAAAGAACTACTTACTAGATCTCGTTCAAATCAATTCTCGGTGGAAGCTTGTATGGTAATGTACATCATATATATATTTTTTTAATTTTATCATTCTCTTATTTTAGAAGTTACAGGGGTGGGGGGAGGGGTTTACACATCTACTTACAAAGTTTCAGCAGTAAGTATAGTTCTTATAGTTTCGGAATAAAGTGGCTGTGACATACGGATGGACAGACAAACAGACATGACGAATCCATAAGGGTTCCGTTTTTAGCCATTTGGCTACGGAACCCTAAAAACAAATTGTACATTTATTATAAATTAAAAAAAAAATATTTATTAATTGGTTTTTAAATAATTACAATTAAGAATAAATATTAAAATTATGTGAATATTGATTTTTAGTTTCGAATATTTAGTTTGTAGAGTTTGTATTTAAGAGATTTAAAAAAAAAAAAATCTTAGCGTATTTTCGTGACAGACGTTTTTAGGCGGTTAGGGTACCCCTGCGTGTCATCCCATAAGAAACTTCGTTCCAAAATTAAGCCAAAGTGTTAAATGGTTATCTAGTTAAAAGCTAAAATGAATGTTATATTACTGTACGAGTATATGTGTATTCTCATGTAAACGACTTATGTCTTTTTTGAGAATAAATGTCTTATAGGCCTAAAAATACTATCAGTATCTGACAAATACAAAAACATTGTAAAATTGCAACCTGTTTAGTATTTTGGCTATAAAAATGTAATATTACAACAAATGCTTATTAAAATTGCAATACAATACAACATTTTGTAAATTTACTATGCAGCTGCTTAGTAATAATGTAATGAATTTACAAAAAAAATTACAGTGTATATATTTTTTTTGTCCATTATCAGTAAAAAATAAATACATAAAATATATAAAGTATAATTTATCTCATACATAATGTGTTTACACGGCCCAAAATAGATTCTATAGCCCGCAATGAACCTAAATATAACTAAGATACAATTTTACAAGTTAAGCATAAATTCGAATGTGTAATGAAATACCAAATTGCTAGTTTATATTTTATACGGGATCATACATAATTTAATTAGAATACTTAGAGTGGATATAACATTTTTTTTTCGACACATCAAAATTAATAATCACCTATTTCTAAAATTTAACTTTTAAACGAAAATTTAGCGCTACTATAAAAGAACAACCGTTGTAAAAAGGGAGCATTAATTAAAAGTATCAGCCATTCTGAAAAGCAATGAAAATGGAATCTGGATGAACTCGTGCATTGTGGTTAGTAGTTAATATAAAGATCGAGAATATTAGAGATAGAGAATGAAGATAAAACAATCTCAAGTCAATAACAATTTATCTGTAGGTCTTAATACTAATTTCTGACTTAACAAGTTCTCGATCTACGAGTATAATCGTCCCAATCATAAAATTTATCTCTTCACTCGGGATAACGAATCAACTATTTATTCACAAAAAGATAAGAGGATTTATACGAGCTATATGAGACATTTACAACGAATACTACTTAAAAAGACATTATATACATACGGACATATGTCCGTTAAGAGACATTACCTTAATAATGTGGATGATTCAAGTTAAGTTTGTTTGTTTTTTTGTGTGTGTTATTGACAATAAATTCTATGTGACGCTTTTGGTATATTTATTAGTTTATTATGCTATGTATGTATATATGTAGTGTTTAAGTATTAGTGTGTAGATATTTGTATGTAAGTTTATTATTATATATAATATTATGCTATATAATTGCACCACCTACCCGTTCTCTCTTAAATAAATTACTCCAACTTATTTCGGGTTGTCTGGAAGAAATGGCTAACAAGCCATAAGACCGCCCCTTGGACTTCACATTTTGTAATTGCCATAAGCTTATCTTGTTTATATTATATATGTGGTGTACAAAAAAGTATAAATAAACAAATAAATAAATAAATAAATAAATAAAAGTATATGCGATGCTATCGAGATTTTAACCTGAATATATTTATATTATTATATTTATAGAAGAAAATAAAGATTTCGGACAAAAGAGAAGAGTCTGATACGAAGTATATCAGTCAGCTGTTATCTAAAACACAGGCATTAAGCCTTTTTTTTTTTTGGCGGGAAAAAATGTACCTGAACGCACACCCCGTTGTCCGGGAAGACAACGGGGTAGTGTGGGGCTCTCACCCACTAAAATAACCCGCCGTGCGCCCTTACCCGCCTTTACAAGGCGGACCATGGGTACCGCGTACGCTCCGTGGTCCGCAGGCGGCAGCCCCATCGGGTACTCTCTCCTGTGCAACGCCCTGCGCACTTGAGCATTGCATCTTCGCGGTAGGCTATTTCAGCGGACGGTGGGCAAACCCCGACCCTACCGTCCGCAGCCTCGACTAGGGCGGCATCAGGCGCATGTGAGCGCGCCTGCGGCGCCCCGCACGCCGACGGCGAATTGGGTCCGAGAGAAGCGAGTCTTCCCGGGCCCTCTCCGCCGCCTCTTTCCGAGAGATGACGTCCTCACAGAAGGTGGCGACCGCGGTCCAGGCCCTATCACCGCCGACCATCGCACGAGCAACGGCCGGCAGTGATAGGTTCTCTCCAATGACTGCAGCGAGATCCCGGCGCTGCTTAGCCCAGGCCGGGCACGATTCGAGCGTGTGTTGCGCCGAGTCCTCGCTGCAGTCGCAGTGGTGACAGCCCGGAGTCGTATCCCTCTTTGCGACAACTTGCAAGTATTTGCCAAAGCAGCCGTGCCCTGACAACACTTGCACGAGTCGGAAAGTGAGGACTCCGTGCTGCCGCACCGTCCACTCCATCAATATCGGCTGAAGCGCCCCTATGGTCCGAAGACCAGCCAAAAAAAGTCAATGAATCATATTTTCATCCTTATATTCCACGTTCTAAGACTCACAATGTTTAAATTCCACATTTTAAGACTCAATAAAGCAGTTGGTTTTTTTTTTGTTTTTTTTTTCTAATCTTTTATTTTTTATGTTTTCGTTCATGCGAAATTAATTCAATTTCAATTTTAAAAAAAAACTTTCATCGTCGTTACACCAGAACAATATTCTATTTTGTACGTTCATTGTAGATGTGTATTTATCACTGCCCCACTCATAAAAATTATAGTGGAATGTCTTATAACAGCGAATAACTCACTGAACAGTCTTTCAAATACAAAAAAAAAAAACAGATCCACATATTCTGATATCAACGCGTTCTTACAAATAAACTTGTCAGCATTTTCACATCGACGTTTTTTTTCAATTCCATATTAATTTAAAAAAATCAAAAAACCCGACTGCGTAAAATACTCTTATTATAAACTAAAAAGAATAAAACAATTTACTAGCTTTCATTTGATACCCATATTGCTACAGTAAGAAAAAAAAAATTCAACTCCCCCCCTCATTCCGACATTTGTGGGCGCCATTTTGAAAATTTATATAGCCTATGTCACTACTACAATTTAGACAAATCCAACGATACCTCATATGTCAAAAACCGTCCAGCCGTTTGGGCTGTAGGGCGTGCCAAAGAAATGGACATACATACATGCATACATACATACATACATTCATACATACATACATACATACACTCGAAAAACATAACCCTCCTTCTGTCGCAGTCGGGTAAAAAAAGGCAGGACCGAGTGAGATTAAACAAGGCACTTCGATACAGTAATCTTAAACGACAATATAAGCTTTAAGAAATATAAAAGTATGGAATAAAATATTATTGATCTTACTTTTCTTTTCGACCGAATCGAGTCTGCTTGACGCTGTGTGAGTTCGCCGATTGATCTTGAACCCCAGAGAACTCTACCCATCGCTGAATAGAAGAACGTCATACCCAACATTGGAACTGCATATGTGACCACGAAGAATAATACTTGATATCTGTAACAAATAAATTAATTACTAAAGAATATTATAAATGAGAATTATTTATCAATTTACTGTATTGCCTATGTATCGATTTGTTTCTTTAAATAACATACGTGGATTTAAATACACGCACACGCGGAATAACACCGTTGAAAGGAAATCGACATGATCTGTGATAAATTCTGAGATATATATATCTGCCAATCCATATTGAAGCAGCGTTGTGGATTCATTTACTATTTTTCTTACTTAATACAGAGCTTTCTTAATAAATTAAAAAAGATTTCGAACTTGAAACAGCTTGCTACAATTGCAAAATTATGCTGAAGTACAAAATGTTAGCACTTCAAAATGTTTTTAAAAGAAATTATAGACTAAAATCAATAATAGCTACTAGTGGTCGCCCAGTGGTCAAAATTCGACCAAATCTATAATTGACAGCATTGTCAACATTATAAAAATATGATTGCGCATAACATGGTGAGCGTATGCAGCAGTCAAAAATTTCGATAAAAAATTCGTTGCAAGACCTGTATTTAAAGAAAAAAATCGTTGCAAGACCTGTATTTAACAGCGCGTTGATAACATATTTTGACAATAAACAAAATTTGTGTATATATGTACATGGTACATACGTGTGTGTGTGTGTGTGTGTGTGTCCTAGTGTTTGTATTGTGTTTTTTAATTAATTTGATGTATTTTTTGAGCATTATTATAAAAAAATATTAGCATTCTGCACTTCTTCTCCATATAAACTTTAACTGTGCCAAATTTCGTACTTCTCCTTCCGTGTATTCTTTGTAAAAAGGGGTAGAAAGTTTTTGCTTCACGTATTAATACATAGATAATACTGTTGGATAGAATTTTATGGTAAATAGAGAAGAAAATTCATTCGTTTTTTGAAACTGATTTTATTTAAAATTTAATTGTACTCATTATTAGATTTTCCATAAATATTTTCCACCAACCAACCAACCAGAATTAGAAACTATTGATTTTGTAAAAAAAACATGTCCTGTTTTATTATTACATTCATTGTGTGTCTATACAAATAACAAATACAGAAGAAATATCATATGCTAGACTAAACTATATCTGAACTGAAATATTGTTTGGCGAAGACTTTCGTCTCCTATATCGTATGAAAAGGGTTGATGCTTAATCCGTCACGCATGCCGGTTGGAAAATAATTTATGACTATGATCGTTATTAGCTATTTATGATTAAATTCGGAACAACGGCTTTACAAACGTTTTCTCCAAGGCACAGTGGGTGGAACATACAAGGACTAACGCCCAGGTCGCAAATAATTGTACAAATACAAATATCCGCTCCGAGAATTAAATTTTTATTTAACTTATCAAATTATTAAAATTTTTATACAAGGTTTAAAAAGGTTATCTTATCATCATAAAAGTAACCTTTCCTAATTCCTACATAAGGTGTGGTTTGCAAAACTTAGCAATTATTATTTGTTAATGTTTATTCTTTTACGTCACGTCTATGTATAGGTAATTGAATGTGTAAACGGTGATTCGACAAATTATTGGTGTTTCTGTTCTTATTACATAATTAACACATTATTTATACTCTACTTGTAATAAAACTATACTAAATCTAATATTGTACACTGAAGATATTTAATTTTTTTTTTTTTGTTTTGATGGACATTCTGTCGATAGTGATTTATGATCGATACTTGGCCGCGCATCACGCCGAAACTATTGAATGAATTTGCAAGAAACTTTGTATTACTATATATCTTTTTCTAATTTTGTCTACATTTTGAAATACATTTCGTAGAAGCCTAGCCGCTCCTATTCCCGGGCGGCTCGCGCTTTTTTACTTGAAGTGCCCACCGCAATAAATTATTACACCCTAAAGTGTCCCGCCGTTTTTGTTCCTACGACCGCGCGTCGCCGTGCGGATCGCGTTTCACACAATCGTTCTTTGTGACTCAATTTGTTTTGTAAGACTACCAAATATTATGTTTTTTTTTTAATGTTTACTACGAGTTAAGCTATACAATATTATCTTTTGTATGTCCGATTACGACTCTGGTGTAAAGTTATGTTGCACTGAACTTTAATATTTGCGTTTTAAAGCGCGTCTTGTACTTAAAAAAAAAAAACATATCTCAAAAATTAAAGCAATGATATAAAGTTTTTAATTTAAAATTAAGTTACATATATAATTGAGAAAAATATGAAAAATAAAAACATACACTTACCCAAACAAAAATATTTGAATATCATTGGCTGTAAGTAATATCATTGAACATCATTGCTTACAGCCCTTTTATTTTAAACAAATATCTGGCACCGCGCGGCGTAATTTGTGTAACAAATTTTAAATTTAAGTGTTTATTAAACTAATTTAATCACAATAATCGTGATTATCTGTTGCACGAAACCTACATCAGATTAAGTTAACAAAAAAATTTAGTTTAATTAAAGACCTATCTAACGGATGATTAATTCCAACAGCTTTAAATTAATCATAAGATCAACTAATTTTAAGATTAATTGCAACTTAACTAACGGAAAGTTAGCGACGGTTTCGTGCAACTCGCCGTAAGATTCGCAAATACCACTTTTAAGCTTGAAATAAGCAAAAAAATATTACAAAATATGTAGTCTTATATTCTTATAAATTAATCAAAAACCGTAGCGATATCATTCACCACTACTTTAGCGCAGGCAGTTTAGCGTTCAAGGCCGTGTTGATCTATGGTCGACACTCACATTTTTAGCATGCGGGCAGTTTAGCATGCGAGGCTGCGTCGACCTGTGGTCAACAGGGACGTAGGAGCAGCTAGTAATAAAATTGTGTATTGTACAGATCAGGACAAAGTTTGGATGAAACATATTATTTTAAAGAAATGTAAACAGCCAAGATAAAACAAGTAAACACAATGCCCTTTAGACGAAGTTCATGAAAATCATACAATGATATTGACATTTTTTATAGAAATAAATAAATACCATTTGAGAATTAAAATTTAGAATATAACGTCAATATAAATAATAATAATAATATGTTTTTTTAGAGTTATTAATTACTCAATATATCAGTTGTCAAACATTGTCTACATTTAGTGAACAGTTCCCCTTGTTTCCGGCTCGTTCAAGGCACAAGTTTATTGGAAAGTCTCTGTGAAATAATTCACGTAAATTAAAAAAAAATCAAAAAACCCGACTGCGTAAAATACTCTTATTATAAACTAAAAAGAATAAAACAATTTACTAGCTTTCATTTGATACCCATATTGCTACAGTAAGAAAAAAAATCAACTCCCTCCCCCTCATTCCGCCATTTGCGGGCGCCATTTTCAAAATTTATATAGCCTATGTCACTACTACAATTTACACGAATCCAACGACACCTCATATGTCAAAAACCGTCCAGCCGTTTGGGCTGTAGGGCGTGCCAAAGAAATGAACATACATACATACATACATACATACATACATACATACATACATACATACATACATACATACATACATACATACATACATACATACATACATACATACATACATACATACATACATACATACATACATACATACATACATACATACATACATACATACATACATACATACATACATACATACATACATACATACATACATACATACATACATACATACATACATACATACATACACACATACATACATACATACATACATACATACATACATACATACATACACTCGAAAAACATAACCCTCCTTCTCGGGAGCAGTCGGGTAAATATATTCGAATTAACTGACGTACAGGCAAGATGTGAGTCTACACTACGATTATACCTATGTAGATACTTGTTATCCCGAAGTTCAGTACGACTCCCCTGAGATAAGGGATGAAAATAAATATGTAATCGAAAACGATGTCACGAGTATAGTTTGTAAAAATTAAAAAATATATTTCTAAAAATGTAATTTAATTAACGGTAAAAAATTATAAGGTGCTTTTTAATTACACTGTTATGATTTCAGTTTCATTTACGTGATAAATATTAAACGAATGAAACAGTCCGTGCTTTTTATGCTGATTAATGAAATATTTTTTGTTTTAATTAATTATATTTGATTATATCCATTCTTCCAGACTTTTTTAAATTAATACCGATTACAAAGCTGAGGGGCTTCTCAATTATCGTTTTTTTTTTTGTATATTAAAAAAAATTGTATGTATATTATGCGATGCATTTTGATTTGATTTTTCTTTTCAAACCGATTAGATCAGTTAGTCAATGTAGATAATTTTCTTTTCTTTCTAAAAATATGTTTAGTAATTTAGGAGTGTAAGAAATCAAAAAACATGATTATTTTGCCCAGAATCTTGGATACAATATTTTTAATATACTTTAGTAAGCTATATTTATAATATACTATTATACTATTTATAAAAAATGCCTAGTTCATGCATGTTTAATATTAATAAAAAAAATATGGTTGGAAATATTCGAAAGACCTGACTTTGAAACAAGCTTAATGGCCACAAGAATTTTCATTGCCTACCTACATTTTCAGCTTACTTTCATGGAATATATATATATATATATATATATATATATATATATATATATATATATATATATATATATATATATATATTAATTTTTTATTTAACAGTATTCCAGCACATAATTTTTGTTTGATTTTCTATGAATATCTACAAATATCTAATACATTTTTCTGCTAATAATATTTGATGTCTATTTTATTTACATTTATTAAAATGTAAGCAAAATTCTGAATAATATTTTAAAATTAAAAACATATTTAATTTTTTAAACAATAGCTGTTAAGCCTAATTTTAACTGAACACTGATGCCCACTAAATTTTATTTCTCTTTTATTAATTAAAAGCTATAGCAGCGACTATGCTCGCGAGGGCCATCACTTACATTAATCCCATAAGATAAATTATGTTCGCAATTAAGGTGATTCCAGATAATTATTATTCACAAATCAACGAATTTGAAATATGAAAGGACAAAAAAAAAACAGGATTAACCATTAATGAATAACAACAAAAAACAAATTTTGACTTTTTCCACTCTTTCGCAGACATACAAAAAAAAAATTTTCTTCATTATCGATTAAGGAGTTAATACCAAATTTCATATTTGAAGGGTCTAGCAGACTTACTATAAGGAAATTGCACCAATGTCTTAGGAGTATACCGAGATACTCGTATAATACGAGTATACTTTAGTATAATGTAAAAAAAAAAAAGGTTATTTTGAACGAGAAAAACTATCATTGACTTGAAAATTTTGTTTATAAAAAAAATTATGTTCTACTCACACAAAAATCTAGAACTATTTAAAACTGAGATAAATGATGCTTAAATATTTATATTTGAATAAAAAGTTAAAATAACTAAAATATTTGATCGTCAAATTATTTCAAAGTCCTTTTATTTCAATATAAATAAATGATATTTTTAGAGCCTACCATAGATTAGAGTAAAAAAATGTTTACAAATTCTTTCAATGTATTAATAAAAAAGAGTTTATAATTTTTTTAAAGTTTTATTGTATAAATTTTAACGGCAAATATGATAAAATTTTCACTCGTAAAACTTAATTTTAGTTTTGCAATAGTACCCACGTAACAGCAAATTTCGATTCTCTGTCTCATCCCAAGCGGAATAATGTGATATATAATACACTTCTGAAGTTTTTCTTTCTCATCTTATTAAATGTTGAAGTATATCGGATGAAGTTTCTATTTTTGTCCTAAATAACCAAGAATACCTGCATAATATTATTTACATGATTTTTTTTTTTATCGCATATTACATAATTATATATGATAAGAGAGATAAGTTGAGATAAGCAGATACAATTAAGGAATATGTTTTCTTATATATTATTATATTTTTTAATATTAAGTTACATTATAATTTAATCTCGTGTATTATGTAACAATTTAAAAATTTTGAGTAACTTATTCCTAAACCACAACTAGGACAAAGAACTTCGAAACCCTAGAGACACTAACTCAATATACACGCGTAACTAATATCTACAATAAATAAGTATATAACTATCAAGCTGCGCCCAATTCAGAAAGCATCATCCGCGCCATATGTTATAATTATATCATACTACAAAATTTTCTTTTTCTTTCCATATAAGTAAATCGCAATCCGACATCATCACGTTTTTTGAATGTAAATAAATATACTCATGTTATGAAATAAATGTCAATAACATTGAGTGTACGTTACAACTCTCAATGACCTTAAATTTAAAACCGAATGTTGAAGAACTAAAAACACGAAAACAAAATACGTTCTATGATACAAATTGTATAATATATCATTTCAACTTGAAAGAGTTTATTCAAATATTATTTAATTTGCACGTATTTAACATAATTATTTGGACAGATATTAAATAAGTTAATTTATACTTACATAAAATCCATGTAAGAGACGTCGGGTAAACCATCTGGCCATGACAGCAAGCATGCGGTCTTTAATATACCTTTGGATCTAAAACAAAAAAAAAAGTTACATCTAAACAAATAGTTTTGATATTTTAGAAATTTATATTACCATCTTAATGACTCGTTCTTTTTGTGAAAAACTAATTGAATTTATATTAGATAAATTTTCAAATAGTTAGCCGATGTATAACAGTAATCAACAGATCGGATATTTTTTCTTTTTCACGATTAAACTCCCTGCTAAATTAATTGGCAAATAACTTTATTTGCCGCATACATTTTACGGAGCGGCAACCGCGCTTTTTACACAACAAAAAAGAGAATAAAATCTCTTTTTTTTTTTCAAAAAGAGATTTATTTGCGTATTGAGAGAGAAACTTTTTTTTTTTAATACGCAGTGTGCGTATTACAAAAAATGTTTCACATTTCATGAGTATTCCAGGTGAATATAGACGATATTATAGAAATAGTAATATAATTTATTCGATAACGATACTAACATCTTAAAAAAAAAACATATATATGAATATGTATCAAACTTTAATAAATGAATTTTGTATATTATTCATCGCCGCTTCTCTGGAGGGGATTGTTCATAGATTTTCAGAATATTTGGATATTCAAAAAAAAATTTAACGCTAAACCGTCTAAAATTTTTTCAACAGAAGAGTTTTTTTATATTTGTTTAAATGCAAAAATGTTTAGATCGAATCTAATAATTCTAAATAAACTGATCCGAAATGAATTCACCTCTAAACGTCTCACTGCTGGGCACAGGCCTCCTCTCCATATAGGAAAAGAGTAGTTCTATCTACCACCTACTATCTATCCTATCTACCGCGTTGCTCAATTGCCAGTAGGCGGGTATTTTCCCCAACATGAGTAACAATTGCTATCAGATGTCTATAATAACAACTGGACTTTACGTGCTCCACGAGGCACAGCGGGGAGACGCACAAATACATGCACCCACACCAGAAACAAATATTGGTTCAAATAGAAATATCTGTCCAGAGCGGGAATCGAACGCGTGACCGACAGCGTTGAGACGACTACTCGCAAGACTACACGAGAACGGTTGTCTCGATTTTGTATAAAAATATTTTTTATTGCCTACATATTCCTTTTAGCGAAGCCGTTAGTACAAAAAATTACGTAAAACCCAGCGCATTATCCAGTATCAAATAAAAGGCCTTATTCTGCAGGTCTTAAATGTACCTCTATATTTTTTATTACATTTCAAATAGTTTTAACTGTTTTTTTCCGAAAGGACCTAAGAAGTTGATTACCTCTTATAGCTAACCAAATCTGCTTAGCCAATATTTTTAAAGTTCTACGTTTAAATTTAGGCTAAAATTACTTATATGTTTGATATGTAAGCTTGTGACAGTAAACTTTTGCAATCATAGACAGATTAAAAGTATAATTATATTTTAAATAAAGTATTGTTAAAACAAGTTCATTAATAAAATATTTAAGCAGACTATGCCAACAAATACACTTTTGAGAGATATCGAAATTTTTTTACTTAAAAAATAGATGCGGATTCGACAACTACTTTTAGTGGTGCTAGCAATCTTCCATTGACCGCAGTTCCTCTTTTAAAGAAAAGTTGCGGCTAAAATTGAGACTTGTTTCTCAACTACAGTTTTTCATCCTTAGAAAACTCTTTGAAAATATCCACATTACCTCGCAAAATTTTCTTTTGCAAACAATACGAGTGTGATGGAAATTAATCTACGTTTACTATTTTACTGAAGTGTTTCAACCGTTCTTAGCTTTTTATCTACGAATGTCAAAAATCATTTACCGCATGTTTAAAAAAGTTTAACGATCAAGAATATTTTAGACTACACTATAATATAATGGCATATAGCTCATAGCATAACAATATCGCTCACCGTACATTTAGTTCGTACCCGCTCAATTAGCTATACTATATATTATTAGTATGAAGTTGAGCGATACACTGTACCTACTATAAATCCTACGCCGCTTTCTAATCCTCGCCCCGCAAGCAAAATGGAAGAAACAATAAATTTGGACGTGATCCTGTGGATATGAGTTACGGCACACTCTCACAGATCGCGGTTAATTAAGCTTTCCATATTCCATATTTCTTACGGTTACATCACGGAATGTGAACACAATGCTATATAGTATAGTTTTATGGCTTTTAATAATCTATATATCTATATATATATATATATATATATATATATATATGGAGACTTTCTATAGATATAGTCACTCATCACGATATCTCTGGAACGATGAGACGTAAAAACTTCAAATTTGGTAAGAATATTCCCTTTGCCGAGTAGAGGTCAGCTAAGAACGGATTTTAAGAAATTCTACCTCTATGGGGATGAAACAGGGAGGCAAACTTTGTATGGGACAACGTGATTCCTTGGTCCAATCTATTTTAAATTTTGCATTAATATTCTTTAACAGAATTGATTGAAGACGTGTTTCGTATTTTATCGAAATTCATCCCCTAACGGGGTTAAAAGGGGAAAGAAAATTATTTTGATATAAATACTCCTTAGTGGTTTTGATTTAAATTACATTTTATTTTGACATGTTTGACAACTCTATCCGTCTGTTATAAAATATTTTCGAGTATCGACGCAGGTGTAGGTGATAAAAAATATAAATTTATAATATTTGAAATTTAAATTGATAAATTCCAGGTTCATATTTTTATTGAACTTATACAAGACTTTATATATATATATATATATATATATATATATATTATTTTATGTATTTTACTGACAGTTTTAGTTTAAAGATACTTTATTTCTTCTATTCAAAAGAATATACAACTAATTCACTTGTTGAGAAAGTTTTGACATAATAAATAAAATCTTATATCTTTAAACGAGCAATTCTTGTATATATATAATCGGAATCTCAGAAAGAGCCAAAACACATAACGGCGTTGCGGCGACGCAACGCTAAAATCGGCAGTTTGCGTTGCGGCGTTGCGGCGCCGCGAAAAAGAGCGTTGTTGTAGGGTAACCAGTTCTTCGTGATTTTTTATTGTGGATATTAATTTAATTATTTTAAATATTATAGTTCACGTGAAATTTGTTAATTATTGTTTGTGAAGTTGTTATTTAGTAGAATGCATAAAAAGTAATCCTTTGTACCGGAAATAATTTTGTGAATCAAGTTTGTATGCTGGTAGAATTTTAAACAACTTTTGTCTCATAAAGCCTAAACAAAATTGAAACAAAGTGATACATAAATTAATATCTTACTATATTAGTTTTATAGATTAAATATAAATAAATAGGTTTTGTCCGCGGCTCCGCTCGCATGGTACAGGCACCAACGGTAGTCGGTACGTAAAGTAGGTACTCTATGTACTTTTCTGTACCCCAGAAAACTGGTATACAGAATTTCATGATGATCGGGATTCAGGTTAATAGTTAAGGCGTAAAAGCGTAACAAACAAAAAAACTCACTTTAGCATTTATCATATGGATGAAATTAGCATAAAATTAATTTACATATTTATAATTTAGGTACATCATACATGTCATTTTTTGAACCGAGTCATAAATTAGCTGTAAATCTAATAGTTAAAAGTGGTTAAAAGTAACAATACCTATAACAACAATTGAGCTGAACTGTGAGCCGTTTCACAGCTCCGGTTCAAGCATATGGCTCATGAGCTTATCTGCAGTTCATAAAAATTCATTGAGATACCCATGTCTAATAAAGACACAAAAAAATAAAATATAAAAATAGACACAAAATGTCAATAAATCATGGTCAACAAGTATGACGTCACAACGCCGGAATTGGCGGTGCCGCGCCGCTAAAATTGGCGGTGCCGCCACCGCCGATTTTAGCGTTGCGGCGCCGCAACGCCGTTATGTGTTTTGGCCCAAACGGCTCCAACGATTTTCATGAAATTTAGTATGCAGGGGGTTTCGGGGGCGATAAATCGATCTAGCTAGGATTTATTTTAAGAAAATGTTATTTTATCCCTTTTTTTACGCAATTAAAAAATACCATTAGAATACGAAGGTAAATTTCGCTGTCAATGACAAGCTTCTAATAGCTCGGTAGGAATCGGTCGGATTCGAAATCAGAATACCTGGGTTCGAATCCAGGTTTCTACAACCAATCTATTTTCCTTTTTTTTTCTTTTGAATTCAGAGCTCTTTTTATTTTTTATTTAAATAACCAGTTCCTATTATTTTACTATTATGTCGGTAAGATCGAAAATATTATTTATGTTTCATCAGTATGTAATGTATCTAAATATAATTTAGCCGAGCAAAGCTCGGTCATCCAGGTACTCGTAGTTTAAAGGGGCGACATGAGCAAACATAAAATAAAAGTTAAAGCCCGGTAGGCCTAGAAATGAATACCATTAATAATTATGTGTGTATTTAGCATATAATTATATTTTATGTATATGCCATGTAGGCGACAACAGTGCATAACCTACCTACCTTTTCCTTACATATTCTGTGTAGTCTATCTATTTATGTAAAACTTTTATATATTTTCCTTAATAAATTTATTTTCGTGGCAAACTTAACTAATACTATTTGGTACTTTTATAAATAAATACGCAAATTTAAGTAAAAAATTACGTAACACATAATATTGAAATAAATAGTGCCTATAGGATGTTAAATGTACTTAAAGAGCAACGTTTTAATCATAATATACGTTGAAGATTCTAGAACAGCAAATATTAATTTTGGATTTTAGAGTAAAACAATTGAAGCTTTTAAGCATTTAGGAGAACATCGTTTATGCACGTTTGACATAGCATTTATATATAATAAAAAAAAAGAATTAACCCCACGACTCATAGCCTCCACTGGTGACAAGAAGGCTGGTGCATTTTTTGCCCAAAGAATCGGAATTGCGATTCAACGGGGAAATGCTGCTAGTATTCTTGGCACCATTCCACGCGGACATGATTTATACCAAAACTGTTTGTAAATTATTATTTTAAGTTTTGAATTGTAAATATGTACAATATTGTAAAATTTCTGTAATAAATACATTTAAAAATATATATATATATATATATACACTCATTTGCAAAAAAAAAACGGGCGGTTTCGTTTTACTTCCTGGCTGAAAAAAATAAAATACCAAAAAGGTTTTAATCATTTGAACATGTTACTGGCCAGTTATAAAAGCGCCATAATGTTTATAAGAGTACATTCCAAATTCAAATTTTTGACTGAGCCTGGTTTTCAAAGAAAATAACTTTTTACTACATTTTGTGGCGCGAATTCCCTATAGTTAATATCGACTCTAATTAACTTTTTGTCAATTTTTATTAAATTATCTGGTATCCTTGACATTTAAAAGTATTGTTATTGCTGTTTAGCGATCTCGAAAATGGTAGATAAAGTGATAAAAGCGAGCAAAATTATTGCGCTGCTTGAAGAAGGTTGCAGTCAATGCTTCGTGGCTCAGAGGCTAAATGTGAGTCGGTCGACAGTTCAAAGGACCTGGCAGCGCTATCAAGAGACCGGTTCCGTCAAGAGAAGGCCTGGTTCTGGCAGAAAGACATGTACCGAACCACGGGATGATCGTTTTCTAGTTAGTCAAGCGTTGAGAAATCGCAAATCTTCTTATGTGGACCTCAAGAACACCCTCGAAGAAGTAAGAAATGTGCAAATTAGTCTATGGACGGTCAGGAGGAGGCTTCTCGCTGCTAATATACACAGTCATCGCCCGGCACGCGGCCCTAAATTACTCCGTGGACATCGAGTTGCCAGGCTTAGCTTCGCTCGAAATTGTGTGTCATGGACTCATGAAGACTGGGATAGGGTATTGTTCTCCAATGAAGCCAGGATATCTCTGCATGGTGAAGACTGACGTCGGCGAGTGCTACGTAGACGAGGAGAACGCTTTGCAGAGGCATATTTTGAAGAAATCACACCTTATGGAGGGGGCTCTGTTATGTTTTGGGCAGGAATAAATTCTATGGATGGTACGGAGTTAGTCTTCATCGAAAACGGTACACTGACTGGACACCGATACATAACGGAAGTTCTAATTCCTTATGCACAACCCGCTTTAACCGCTCTTGGCGAAAACTCAATTTTTATGGACGACAACGCTCGCGCCCACCGGTCTGGCGGTGTGGATGCGTATATGCTAGAAGTCAGAATTCGTCGTTTGGACTGGCCAGCTAGAAGTCCGGACCTCAATCCCATAGAGCATGTCTGGGACGTTCTGAAGCGACGAGTGAGATCAGTGCAGCCGGCTCCGCAGACCATCAGAGAGCTAACGAATGTGATTACCGCGGAGTGGGAACGTATTCCCCAAGAAACCATAAAAGATATACTCACTAGCATGCCCAGACGAATGCAAGCTGTGATTTCAGCAAGAGGGGGTCACACTCAATACTAAACTTTTATCTGCTTTTAATGTATTCAAGAAAAACAAAGAAATTAACGCGTTTCATTTTTATTTAGCGAGCAGGTACAATCATAGTGTTTTGAGCTTAAACATTATTTCTTAACAATTTAATTAAAATGTTATGATAAAACTGATGAAAACTATTCCTTCCTAATTAATTTATAAAATTCTGAGGATTTACATAAGATTTTACATAAAAAGGGTTTGAGCTTAATCCACCATGCTAATCCACTGTGGTTTAGCGGATAATTTCCCTAACCCTGTTATATTAGGTGTCTATGATAACAACCGGGACCGACGGCTTTACGTACTCTCAGAGGCACGGTGGGGAAATCCACATGACGATCCACATCCATACAACCAAACCGAAAACAAATATTTGTACACCAGAACGCTCGTCTAATATTTAAACTAAATAAACGATAATTTTTAAACCATGTTATATTATGACCAAATAATATATCTTTTTTATAAATTGTAGCCTATGTGTTATTCTGATGTATAAGCTATATTGCTGTAAAGTTTCATCTAAATCAGTTCAGTAGTTTTTACGTGTAAGAGTAACAAACATCCAAACAAACTTTCGCATTTATAATATATATATTATATCCATTTTTTTAGATGTCCTTTGGAGAGGATTCTTAAAACATCAAAAACTAATAAAAAAATAGTCAACTTTTTTTTATTCCCGTTTTACAAACTAAGACATATTATTTAGATACTAAATTATATCTGTTGTATAAAATAGCTCAGTCGCCCACATAGGTACTATTATACGATTTTCCGCCCCCGTGAGTGGCGTTTTCGAGAACCTAAACAAACATTTTTTTGATATAAAAATAGTAGTCGTTTAATTATTATATATCGGATAGTGACAAACAAATTTTATTGTTTTGTTATTTAAGTTATTTATATTTATACCGAAATTGAAAATGAAAAGCATGAAAACTAATTATTTACAGATAGTAAAAATCATGTCTGCTTGGGATGAAGCCAACAATGCTGGTAGCATTGTTGGCTTGATTGTTAGTTTTCTGGGCAAAAAATGCATCAGTCTTTCTGTCATCGGAAGGTGAAAACTATGAAACGTAAAGTAAATTTTTTTTTTTTTGCACCGCTACTTCAAGGTCTAATTGTAAGTGTTACGACTGCAAACGGTACAAATGTTTTGTTATAATTGATGAATATTTGTGTCGTTTAGTCTAATGACTGATATGTGAAAAAGGTGAAATCAGATTTTTCACGAATACATTGACGGTCGCTAGTATGTCGACGCAGTGTTAATACATCAGGTATCTTGCCATTATCAAGACTAATTCCAGTGGGCTTAATAAGAGGACGGACGTCGATGATGGTAATATCTTTCAAGGTTACCGTGGCGTAAAAACCTACTTGATCTCTTGTTTCAAGAAAGGCCGTGTAGTCCAAAAGAATTAACCTCCTTTACGCTCAAATATCTGTTTTTAAAGCACAGTGACGAAAAACAAGTAATGGAAATTTAAATCATAAAATAATAAACAAATTATTTTACAAAAAAATTAGGCAAGTTGAGGCTTGTACAATAGTTATAAATTATATTTTGATTTTTAACAAATTAGTAATTAATATAAAAAAAAATTTCTATGTTCATGAGTTAAGTGATTTTTAGTCGTTATTTTATAAGGTCATATAAATACTACAAATGCGAAGGTTTGTGAGGATAGATGTGTGGATAAATGTTTTTCAGTTTTTAAGCATTTTACGTAAAAAATACTGAACGGACTAACTGGAGATCTAAAAGCTACTTTTTATCCGGAAAATCCCACGAGATTGTAAGTGACGCTTATAGAAAGGCAACGTACAACTAATACTATATAAATATTCGTATATACATATACTTACTAATCCTTGATTAATTTCGAAATTATTTTTCTTTTTATAGTAAAATTCGGAATTAATCAATAATGATTTTTTCCCTAATTCTTACGAGTCCAAAGCATGAAAGAATCATATTATAATCATAATTCTGAAACGGAAAGCCGATTTTTAACGGAGAAAAGAAAACTATAATCTTTTTTTATTAGTCTTTTTGAAATGTGTCACTAACCAAAATTCGTAAAAAAATGTATTTTATACTCCTCTATACTCAAGATTTTTTTTTAATAATTTGTTGTGGTGGAACAATTAAAAAAAAATTAAAAACTCATATTTTCTTAAAATCCGTTTTATATATACGAGTTTGTGCTTATAAGTATACTGAGCGGGATAGTGACTGCGAACGAAGTTGCGGGTACGGTCTGGGTTAGTTGATAGTAAAATTAACAGTTGTTTTTTAGCTGGAATAAAAGAAAATTTTTGAACACCCATTTTTTCTAAAAGTTATGAAACGATCATGTCGATTAATGACTTTTTAGTGATTCTAGGAGTAGAATCTATGTGCAAGAATCGCCATAGATTTGCTGGATTGATAATTATCAGAGCTTGAATTCCTGTATTTTTAAGCGCTAAATTTGTTTAAAAATGCATCCCTTACTCGGCGTCGAATAAAAATGAAGAAATCTGCACGTTTCGAAAGAAATTCTGAAAGTGTATGTAACACAGAGTAAAGCAGCGTAGCGGAATATAAGTCCTTAGCGTGTTTCAGAGATGAATGCTAACGTCTTGAGAAAACCTTCATGTATCGGTAGAAAGTCTGAAAAATGTATATATATATATATAAAAAATTTTAACTTTTACCTGCGTATAACTTTGTACAGTACTAAACCAAACATTTTTTTTTAAATTGTGTCGAGCAAATTATTTTCTTTATTTGCGATTGTGAAAAAATTGTTATGCAAATCTCAACAAAATAAATTGGATTCACATTAAAGCTTTTGCTGCTGTGCCTTTTGGGCTAATTTATATTTCATAAAAATTTAAATGTTGTCGTACAATTTATTCCATTTTATTCTCGAGATAAATTTTATTTCTCTGAAATCATGAGATCTTCTGTTTTATTGGGTGTATTTTTACGATCTTTTGATTTAAGCGGAAATTATTGATATTAAATAAATTAATTGTGTTTTTTTTAGAAGTTTGACAATCTTTTGTTAAATGATGCGCTATACGACAGTATATTAATATATATACCTTATGCATCATTTGACAGTTGATACCTACTTTGTATACACAGGTATATGAATATTACTATTCTATAGCAGCTGCCCATTGTTATTTTACATGCAAGGCTTTCTATCAGTTAAAGCTGCTTTTTATCCACAAAACCCTTCCGGATAAAAAGCAGCTTTTGTGATCTGTTATGTACCATTAAAAGAAGTTTCAAAATACAAATGTGGAATACGAAGGACTATCAAAAAGGAATAACATAGTTATTCTAATCTTTATGAAATACAATATAATTTTGTCTACGATTCGATTCGTGATTGCCGTAGCGGTTCCTTTTTTTACTATAATGTTACTACGCTTTCAAACATTTATTTATTTAAGCCATAAACTTACATCCAACATTACAGGTAAACCCAATGCGTTAGTTAAGTTGATTACAAACATTATTATGTAAAATAATCTCACTGTATTTTTGGACCTAAAAAAAAAAAATTCCATTCCATTTTAGCAATTGTAGTACAAATCATTTAAATAATTCAATATAGTCAATTAAAAAAGTATAATAATAACAATTCAATTCAATTCAACATTGAAATATATTTACTCGTGTAATAAAATACTGCCGTGTTAAGAACCAGTGTTTAAAACGCTAACCAATATTATATTTCAATTAATATTTGTATAATAATTGTATGTAAAAGTTGTCCAACGCTCGACAGATGGCGTACAGATCAAAATCGATCACGCTAAAACTTTGTTGTATACGTTATAGTATGTAAGTTAAATTATTTAAATAAAAGTGGTCGGTCGGTCGGTCGGTCGGATCAGTCGATCGGATCAGTCGATCGGATCAGTCGATCGGATCAGTCGATCGGATCAGTCGATCGGATCAGTCGATCGGATCAGTCGATCGGATCAGTCGATCGGATCAGTCGATCGGTCAGGTCGATCGGTCGGTGTCGGTGGTCGATACGTAGATCAGAATACTGTCGTGGTTTTATTTATTTAACCCTTCAAGTAGTTCACAACTAGTTCAATAGTCGATCGCCAGGGGCCATAGCACACCCAGTGCTATACAACCGGTTATAAAGTATATTTGAATCTTTATTGATAATTTTATAAAATAATAAAAATACCTTTGTAAGGAAAAGAAATACATTACATTTGTTTGAATGTTGGACACGTGAATCAATATGAGATAGTCGCGGGATTAAATTTGGGCTAGCATCGCTGATATTTCAAGTGTTGAATTTATGTTAAAAATAATCCCATATTTAGCAGTGAAAGAAAAGCTCCTGGGAAATCTTGCACATTTTAATAAGAAATTCTGAGATATCTGACACATTATTTAATCCAAAGTGACGATACACGTGGCAGCTTAAGCTCCATGATTTCTATTAAAATACTTTCAAAGAACATCTTAAAAAGTGATGTAGTTATATTTATACTTACATATATAGATTCCATGGTCAATGGTACAAGTATATAAAAAAGAAATATTTGTAGGTAAAAACACTATATTATCTATTAATTATTATTTAATTTAGGAATAAGGTTACCATTCTGTTATACAAAAAATTAAATAGTGATAAGAAGAAAGCTCTCTTTTAACCGAGCTATTATTCGAAAATAAAAATTTATATAAATTATGCTTATTTTTTTAACCATAAATTAAAATTAGAAACAAATATTAGTATGTACACAGCATAAATACCTTTTCCCTTTAAAATAAATAAATATATGACATAATGACTTTACTTATTTCACTCACTTTTTAACAGTTTAAGTTACGTAGAACTTTACAGAGAACACAATCTTAAGTTTTCTAACGAAATTCCTCGTGTTGCGGCTATACAACACAATATAACTTAGTACCTAACTTTCATCTATATCATTTTCAATTATATACTAGCAGACCCGGCCACGTGTTGCTGTGGCGAAGGTTTTATTATATTACATTGTAGTAAACTATTCAAGGGGAACGTTAGGAGAACATCAGTCATGGGGACCACCATGCTTTTTTACATTGATGTTATTTGTAAAAAATATGGTGAACTACATGACCGATTTTCTACTACTGTTACACCTTAATACAATGACAGTATTATTTACGAACGAAGACGGAAACGTTAAAGCTAATAGTTGTGTATAAAATATTTACATACATATATAATACATAAATAAGTATTTATACACTTAAATAATATATCATTTTAATAATCAAGTAATCACATTTCTATTTCTAACGTAAAGTATTAGTCAACAATTAAAATATGATCCTCAGTATTATTTTTTAAGAACACATCCTTAATGTATATATATTTAATGTATTTATATATATACGTCGTAAAAATATTTTGTAATTAATATCAACGACCGTTGTGGTGTAGTCGTGCGAGTAGTTGCCTCAACGCCGAGCGCCGGCGGTAGCGGGTTCGATTCCCGTTCGGGACAGATTTTTGTATTTGTACAAATATTTGCTTTCGGTCTGGGTGTATATCCTTGTTGGTCTCCCCACCGTACCTCGGATAGCACGTAAAGCCGTCGGTCCGGTTGTTATCATAGACACCTTATAACGGTCGTTACTCATGGTAGAGAAATTATCTGCCAACCCACACTGAAGCAGTGTGATGGATTAAACTTCAACCCTTCTTCTATATGGAGAAGAGGCCTTTGCTTAGCAGTAAGTCGCTTACAGGCTGATACAGTCTAGTACAGCTTTGATTTAAACATTACTGAGCGATCGTATACCTGTCTAAAAGGAAAATCTCAAACGAGCAACTTTTAAATTTCTTATCGTTTCTTCACGGTAGAGTCCACACTCTGAACTCGATTGCCTTAGCGGAACTGACATGATAGATTCATAAAGCGACATTTTAAAGCGAATAATGTACTTATTTTAAATTTACTCGTCTGATGGATAGAAAATTAATTAGAAAAGCAGAATAATTTAAGACTTACCTATATTCCTTTGTAGTAGAGTAAAGCAGGCAAGGTATAGCGAGCAACATTCCGCTCACCCATATGCCAGCTATCATGATGAGAGAACAGGTCTTCGACATCCGTGGTCTCATCGGCCTTACTATTGCTTGGTACCTGGTGGGTAAAAACAAAAGCATGAAACGTATATATATATATATATATATATATATATATATATATATATATATATATATATATATATATATATATATATATATATATATATATATGTTCCATAATATATATTAATAATAATAAATTAAATCAATTATTAAGTCCAAATATAAATTGAAATGTTAATACAAAAGGATCAAGATAGCTGAGTCGAAAATATTTTTATCGTTGTGAATGTTACGAATTTAAATTAAAATAATCATTGATTATTATTTATATTAATTATTATAATATAGTTTTGATGCAACTGAGTAATTAAATTTATTTAAAAGAGAAAACGAAGTGTGTTGTATAAAAAAAAACAATTTTTAAAAGTCTAAGTTATTTACATTACAAAAAATGATGTAATATTCTATTTTCAATTTTTTTAATGCTAATCACCTCCTCTTTATTACAGCCTATTTATTAATATTATTCTATCCACTGCAATTGTTATACATATATACATAGTCTGCCACCCCGTAAACACATGTCTGAGTGACTCGCCGGGATGACGACAAGCTCGACAGAAGTCGGGAGTGCCATCCTTCAGAATGTGCTTCCGGTAGTTGTTCGTCTTAACCACCTGATCCTGTATTGCACAGACAAAACCTTCGGTTTCCCCAAAGAGGTCCCCAAATCGCAGCCACTGCACGGAGGCCTTGACATCCACGTGAGGTGCGGGGAGCGCCTTGTAAAACCGTCCATGCAGCTCCATGTCTCCCGGTCGGAGGTGCTAAGTACAACCGGTCTTCGCCATTCCTCTTTGGCCAGGGATAAGGGGGTGAGGGTGAGACCTTTGTCACATACTACAACATCACCATGCATAGCGCTCTCCCTCCTCGTTTCAAAGTAGGCCCTGAGGCTGCACACCTCCCGGTTATGCATGGACTTGGCACTTAATAGGCCTCGGCCACCACACTTCCGTCGGATGTACAGTCTCATGACCGACGATTTCGGGTGATGCATGCGATGGTGAGTCATAGTCATGTGGACTCTTCTGTCCAGGGCATCGAGTTCGGTCTGAGTCCATCTGAGCACGCCAAATGTGTACAAGAGAGTGGGCATGACCCAGTCGTTATAAGCTCGGACCTTGTTGGCGCCCGACAAGTAGCTCCGAAGAACTTGTGTCAGCCGTCCAAAAAAGACCTCGCAAACTGCCTGTTTCATATTCACCTCCTGCACCCCTATGCATTGTGACATGCCCAGATACCGGTAAGATTCAGCTTCAGAAAGGGTCTTGAAGTTCGAAAGCTCTAGGCTAATCTTAGCCGATTGCGTCACCTGTCCCCTGTCTACATGCACGACCGCACACTTATCCACTCCAAGCTGCATCCTGATGGAGACGCTGAACTCAGTAGTGATTTTCACCAACTCCATAAGGCATGCAGGATTAGGTGCCAGCAGCTTGAGGTCATCCATGTAGAGAAGGTGGGAGACTTTAGTACCACCTCTCCGAAACTGAAAGCCTGTCCCCATAAAAGTGGTAAAAAGACCTTAAAAACTAAAACTTAATAATAAAACTATAAGAGTCACAAAATATTGCAAGAAAATTACTTATTTTTTACCGGCCTCTTTGAACGAGGTGCGATTCCTTTACATTCCAAAGCTTTAGACACAACAGCAATGTTTTGAACCGGTGACTTGATCACTTCTCCGGTCGTGACAGTTATAGGATCAGGAATATCACCAAGATCAGACAACCATTCGGCCCTATATCGCGTTCCATCCGGAGCCACGATATAGATGAAGCCATCACGTGTCCAGTACTTATTAACCTCAAAACGCTCCCGTACCGCAAAGAAAGCATCATGTCGCGGCTTTGTCAGATATTCCGACTGCGTGACACCAATTCCCTTTAACTTAGATTTCGTGAACCACACCTTATTCCGAACTGCCAAGTCATTGAATTTGATAACTATTGACCGAGGTTTCTTACCTAAGACGCGACCAAGCCTGTATGATGATTTAATACTGGCACTTGAGAAATTCAGAAGGTTTAAGTGCTCAGCGACGAGATTGGTGATACGAGTTGACGTGTCCTCCGATTTGTCTTCAGGTACCCCATGAAATAGAAGCATCTTTCGTCGAGTTTTCATTTCCTGACGGTCAATCGCTTTACTCAGGAGCTGGATTTGACTTTGTAGAGTAGTGAGAGCAGAAAATATGAATTTTTTAAAGGCATTAAAATCAGCTGCCAGTGAAGTGGTGGTTACCGGAGAAGAATGTCTATGCAAATCTTGTTGAAATTCGTCCATCCGTGCATTAAACATTTCGGTCATCGTTGATAAGGTAGTTTGCAGAGAATCCATGGTGAAGTGTGAAAGTACGAAAGAGAGTAGAAACTTAAGCAGATAGAAGGATTATGAAATAATTCAAAAGAAGATTGCTTGCTGGTGAGTGGTGTTCTTTTACATATATAGAAAATACATACAAAACGTTTTAATTATAATTATAACTAATTTAAACAGCTAAAATTTAACAGAGAAATCTACAACTTGCTTATTACTTGACACCTACCCGTGAAAACTCATTATACTTATTTATTATACTCATTATATTCAGTAGTTTCTAATGAACTTCCTTGCAATATTGCTACGAACAATCTCGTTAAAGTTGATTTTCATTCGTTCGAAAATTGCTATCTCACAGACATTTGTTTTAAAAAATTCTATTTAATTTTACCAAGAGAGGAATCAAAAATTTCTTGATAAGAAATAAGATTAACACAATGATTTTAAAATTTCTTTATCTTGTTATAGCGCCGAGTCGCAAATTTTATTTAATATAATATCATCTTAAAAGTGTAGCGAATAAGTTTGATGCCAATTATCTTTTACGGTTTAAAGAACTCTAATATTTATATCGTTGTGAACAAAGTAACAACTAACAGCAAGAGCGAAGTTACAGATAATATATTAAACTCTTTTAAAATATATCTAATAACACTAATTTCGAAATGATTTAGACTATACACGTTAGGAAAAGATAAGTAATAAATGGATATCAAGGGATCTCATATAAATGTCAAGCATTAATATCTCTTATTAAATGACTTCTTATTGAATGATTGTCTTGATGATATTGATTTAATTGTGTACTTTTTTATAATTCTAACTTATTTCTGTTACTTTCGCTTGTTAATAATTAATTAATGTGATTAGCTTGTTTATCTATTCCAAATTACAATTTTATAAATAAATAATATGTAGTATGTAGGTACCTCTTATTGTAATTATACTTTTTTGGTGGCTCTTAATATGAGTCATTACTAATTTTATATAACAAAATTATTGGTTGCTATTTAGCTTAATTTGTAAAAATAAGATGTGTTCTCCTGTAATCTGTTACATAGTTTTCTTGAAATTTATTGTCAAATTATTGTATGTGAATGTTTAACCTATGTATAACTGTTGGAGATCCTTATAAATAAATAAATAAATGACATAAACGTGCGCGTAGATATTTTAGATAGGTAACCTCTTACACACAAGACAGCGTCTTAGGATGTTTTAGATCACTAAAACTTCGATAGCGTAGACAAATTTCACAAATTTTTCACTTCTTCCTTTTATATGTAATAAAATTTAAAATGTGTTAACTATTAAATGACACATAATCTACGCCTAAGCAAAAATTGCTTATGTAATAATGTGACAAAATTTAAATTTTATTTCATTAAATCTCAAAGTCGAATCTATATTTAATATTTATCTATATTAATATCATGAATTAAGGTACAATTAAGTGTATCAAAAATTTTTATTTCTCGAATAATAGAGGAAATGAAAAAAGAGTATACACTATACCGGGTGTATTTGGAACGCTTAAAAAGATTTAAACCTAATAACATACTAATTATATACTATATAATGCATATAACCATTTATCTCAGAAACGGTTTTTTACGAACATTTTAGGACTTATCTATTTTGCGCACCCGCCATGTATGCATACACGCTGTGAACTCTCGTTCACCGCGAGACGGGCGACTGCCGACTAGCAGGCGGCGCCGCGGGCGGAGGTAAAGTACAGAACCACTTACCTGTTTACATCCTTCGGGTGAAATGAAAACCTCACCTGGTTCAATTTATGCTCCATTCCTATGGATGTAAATCTGGGTCGGGGCATTAAAGAGGGATCCACTACACAATCTTCTCGCAACTTCGCAAAAACACTGCAAATCCGATCACGCATTTCGATGAAGGTATCACACTCCCGATCGAACATCCTTTCCTTTACACACACACACAAAAAAAATCTAATGGGGTTAGATCAAGTGAACGAGGCGGCCAGGCGTGAGACCCTAGTCTGCCAATCCAGCAATCGCCTAACAACTCCGTTAGACGCTGTCTTACTGATCTAACGACGTGTGGCGGTGCACCATCATGCTGGAACCACGTTATCCGATACTCTGACAGTAGAATATTGTCTAAAATTGTTTCAATATGGTCATTTATAAACTCGAGATAACGTGGTCCATTTAATCGCTCCGGCAAGATACTGGTGCCAGTATCTGGCTATTAAATATTCCAGCCCACACGTTCACAGACCATCTGGTTTGATGCCCTATTACCTGGTAGGCGTGTGGATTTTCATCTGACCACAAATGAAGGTTCCGCCTATTCACATAAATAAACACAAAACGTCCTTCACACCTTCAAAAGTACAAATAAAATAATAATAACAAATACAAAACAATAATACGTGAATTAAATTTTTGCATAAACCACATCCAACACTCACGAAACCTCGTACCGACTACCACCGAGGCACCGAGTCATCGACTGCGAGTGCGACTGGCGACACGTGATTTGCGAATATGCTTCGTTTACACTTACTGGAGCATTCAGTGCTATTTAGCATGCAAGCAAGCAAGTCGAAAATTAAATTAAATTTATTATTTTCAATGTTTGCATATGCAATATATCTAAGGATTTTGTTTTTATAAGTTTCACTGTATGAATCCCACAAGCACCCATTTTTTAAATTCTGTTTTGTCGTATTCTGTTAGTAATTTATTTTTTCCCGTGTCCACTTAACTTGAACACTAAAACTATTGCAAACGTAAACGCGTCTTCAAAGCGGCGCGGGCGCGCGGGCAGTGGAAATTCGTGGAATTCGGCAAAGGCGGCATATTATGTCTTTACAAAGGTCGCCGTGGCCGCGCGAATAGGTAAACTTGTTATTACTACCAGTATGTACCTACTTAGTAAAATCCGTAAAAGTTGTTTCATTATAATGAGTTAAATTCGCGTAAATATTAGAAAACAGTGTTTGTATTTATTTATTATTTTTGTAGTACTACGTAAAGATATTTTTTATGAATGTTAATAAAGTTCGTATGAAAATTTATAAGTACCTACCAGTGTTTATTGTTCAGCGTGCAGTTTGTATGTTACGCTCAAACACCAAAAAGACTTATTGAGCGAAAAGAACAAACCACCATACAGAAAGTCCACAACGCGTTGTGGTTGTTTGCATAATTTGTATGTTCTGTGTTTCGTGTGTTTTATAGTGTCCACAACGCGTTGGGGCTTTATTTTTCGCTCAATGAGCGTTTTCGGGCGTAACATGTACACTCATAACAAAGAAGAATAATTAAAAAAAATGGGAAGGTTGTTATTGAATTTATTTGTAAAAACTAAAACGATGAACGACTAAAGCGATAAATCGCACCGGAGACGCAAGCGGATACGGGAGCGCGCGAGTGGTGCGGGAGTACGTTAACCTCGCGCCGCCGCGTTGAACTTGGTCAGCACTGAGCCGTTGGCGCGCTTGAACGTAAACGTACCGTACGTAACGATGTAGTATTCAATTAAATACACTGCAGATTTTCTTAAAACACGATTATTTTAAAGCATTATCTTAAAATTTCTGTTTCATTACTTTTCCCAAACCGGATTATGCCGAAAAAAGTTATAAAAAGAGGCAAAAAAATAATAATTCCTTTCGCGTTTTTTTCACTTGCATCATGTCCGGTATAATAAGCAGCTTCAGCTTTTTAGAGACATCATAATATTATGAATACTGTTAAATCCAGAAATAAAATAAAATATAGGCTCTTAAATTCTACGTTACTTGACGTAAATATAAAATTAAAAAAGAAATATATATATATATATATATATATATATATATATATATATATATATATATATATATATATATATATGTTTATCTTTTAGTTAGTACTTATCTTTTAGAGTTCAACAAACTAAAAAAAGTAAATTGTTATAAGCGTTAAAATGTATACTAACATATACTCCTAAAATTTTTTTTCGATGTTTGCTATTATGCTTATGGCAATATGTATATTAATTATAGTTAGATATAATACATATTATGAGTAAACATAGGTCATGTACAACCGTACAATTGGCCATACTCTTTCTTACTTTTTTTGGAATACACAACATAAATTTTTATTAGTTGTCTTAATAATATGGTAAGTTTAGTAGATAATATGTTTATATAGGTGTAATAGTTCTCATTTACTTAAAAACTATTTAAATAAATCAATAAGAACAATTATTTTTAAACTATAATTAATAAACTTATAGATTAAAGAAAGTTGCAGGCCATTAATGCATAGACTTATATATTACTAGCAGCCCGCCCCGGCTTCGCACGGGTATTTAACTAAAATTTCAAAAAATATAAATTTATATTTTTTATCACCTACACCAGCTGCGTCGATACTCGAAAATATTTTATAACAGACGGATTGAATTCATGTAATTTAAATCAAAAGCACTAAGGAGTATTGATATCAACTTCGAAGCAAATAACATTATAATATTGCCCACTGATTATAAAATTTGCCCACTTTTTTCACCCCTTTAGAGGTAGAATTTCGTAAAATCCGTTCTTAGCTGACCTCTACTCGGCGAAAGAAATATCCCTACCAAATTTCAAGTCTCTAGGTCTCATAGTTCCAGAGATATCGTGATGAGTGACTATATCTATAGAACGTCTCCTATATATATGTAGAATATAACAATCTTTATTACAGAGTAGGGATTTAAAATTTAAATAAACATTTAAAAAAGAAAAATTGTTACATTTTAGGAACACGAAGCTCGGCCTTTGATCTGGAGAAAGTTACACAGGAGTATTATCTTATTACAACGACATCGAAATACTACACCTTCCGTAGTATTTCTTTATAAACAACATTTTTTGTTTTTCCTTCGGGGTGCTAGAATCACCAGGCTACTATGAAACATGCCACATACAACTGGCTGTGGGCGAAGCAGCTTGCCCTCAAGTATATTCCCGCTACATTAAGAGTTTGCTATCTTAAGCTTTGTTTATGGTAAATACATACTCATATACACTCATACATTATATTATTATCCAGTTCCCGGAAATCACCATTTCCTATTTTAAGCAACAGGTCTGAGAACTGTCCGGCAGTAACATCTCCCCTTAGATGGACTCTAATATTTATGTTAAGGCTCAGTTTCGTCACTTCAGGCCACAAATGCTTCTGTACTGTACTGTATTGTATCAGCCTGTAAACAACCCACTGCTGAGCGAAGGCCTTTTTTCCACATAGAAGAAGGGTTGGAGCTTAATCCACCACACTGCTCCACTGCGGGATGGCAGATAGTATAAATCCATAACCATAATAACCATAAGTAACGATTATTATAAGGTATCCATGATAACAAACGGGACCGACGGCTTTACGTGATCTCCGGGGCACGGTGGGGAAACCCACAAGGACATACACCCAGACCTGAAACAAATATTGGCACAAATACAAATATCTGCCCCGAGCGGGAATCGAACCCGTGACCACCGGCATTGAGGCGAGGCGTTGAGGCGACTACTCGCACCACTACACCAGAACGGTCATTAATGCTTCGTTCGTTGTATCGTTGGTATAATTACACCACAAGTCAATACGATTTTGTCTCTTAGATTTGAATAAACCCGCAAGTAATTATTTTTTAAATTTAATCAGCCCACTGCGGGACAACGGCCCCTTTTCCATATAGTAGGGTTGGAGCATAATGCACCACGCTGCTCCTCGGCGGCTTGCCAGATAATTTTCCCTATCATGAGTAACGATCGCTATCAGGTGTTCATGACAACAACCGGAACCGACGGCTTTACATGCTCTCCGAGGCACGATGGGGAGACCCACAAGGAACCTAGGCCGAAAACTAATATTTGTACAAATACAAATATCGGCCCCGACCGGAAGTCGAACCCGCGACCGCCGGCATTTAAGCAAGACTACTCGCACCACTCAAAATCATAGCGAAGAATGAGAAATCGGAAATGATCGACGATCGAAAACAAATAAAACAACAATGGAATAGCTTATCTGGCAAAGTTCGTCATTCGGATTCGTTGACAATTTTTAAGAAACACTTTTACAAATATTATCTCTCGCTTTAACCGCTTTCGTATTATTATATGTTAGTACCTGGATGACCGAGCTTTGCTCGGTTAAATTATTTTTAGATACATTACATACTGATGAAACATAAATAATATTTTCGATCTTACCGACATAATAGTAAAATAATAGGAACTGGTTATTTAAATAAAAAATAAAAAATAAAAAGAGCTCTTAATTAAAAAAAAAAAAGGAAAAAAGATTAGTCTGTAGAAACCTGGATTCGAACCCAGCTTTTCTGATTACGAATCCGCCCGATTTCTATTCGAGCTATTAGAAGCTTGTCAACGACAGCGAAATTCACCTTCGTATTCTAATGGTATTTTTTAATTACGTAAAAAAAGGGATAAAACAATATTTTTTTTAAATAAATCCTAGCTAGATCGATTTATCGCACCCGAAACCCCCTGCATTCTAAATTTCATGAAAATCGTTGGAGCCGTTTCCGAGATTCCGATTATATATATATATATATATATATATATATATATATATATATATATATATATATATATATATATATATATATACAAGAATTGCTCGTTTAAAGATATAAGATGTATATATGTACATATGTTGTATATATATGTTTATGTTGTTTATATATATATGTATGTATTTATGTATCTATATTTATTTATCTACGCTTACACTATCCCGCATTTTATTATGTATAGTCTCCTTCAACTGGGGTTGTCTGGAAGAGATTGCTTAGAGCTATAAGACCGCATTTGCATGCTGTCAGTATGTCAGTATATACTATGTGAATGTTCATCTTAACTGTGTGTATGCAATAAAGTGTATAAATAAGTAATAAACAAATAAAACAGCTTTGTAGTTTTATTTGCATCTAATAAACATTCCGTTTAGTAAATTTCAGTATCATATATTTAAGACCTATTAAATATTTTTTATATATGATGTTATTGAATCTGTAAAAACAGAATCATAATCTCGTATAGTTAAGTGGAGTATAAAGAAGATTAATTTTGTATAAAATAATTCCATACGTATGGTTTGATTTTAATTTTTTTTAATTTTCACACTTTGTTCCTTTTTAGTGACAGTATAGGATGGCATTATTATACTTATTTTTTTCAGCTATTGATTTGAATACGAATTCCGTTTAAGAAAACCAATTTTTAAAAAGTCTAATAATTATATATATTATATTTTATCATTAAATTTGGCCCCTAAATTCAAATACATAAAAATAAACAAAATAAAAATAACAAAAAAGTATTTGAAGTGTAAATAATTAAAGAGACAGATTAAACGAAATGGAAACGCCTACTTATTTACAAGTAAAACTAAATTTAGAAAAATAGCGCTGAACATTCTTTAGACTAACTTCAATACATTCAGGTCAATGCAGTTTCGTATAAATTCAGATTAAGGACACTCTAAATAGCTCCGTTGCCTACACTATATAATAAACAATATTTTGGTGTCTAAAACGTACGTTTCGTATTCAAATCATAATAATATACTTTAATCTGATTTTCATAAGTAAAATAACTTTTCTTGTATTTTGTTTGGATATTGAATGATCCCAAGAAAAAGTATATGAATACAAATTTAATCCAATCTTAACGCATTAGCGGATTTGCAAGCTGAAGGGGCAGTGGACAGGGACACATAGCTCGTAGGACTGACGGTCGGTGGAGCAGAAAGGTTCTGATGTGGAGATCATGTACCGGCAAGTGCAGCGTCGGACGGCTGTCCTCAAGATGGACAGAAGAATTGAGTAAAATTACCGGAAGCAGTTGGATGGAGGCTACTTCGAACCGATCGCTCTGGAGGTTAAAGGGGGAGGCCTACGTCGATATGGTGATAATGATGATGATGGTGATGAAACGCAATAAATGCCCTCAATGTGGCACCTTATTAAAATATCAGACCTGATCGTGATCGATGGTTATAATAATAATAACTTACTGTACACAAAGAATAGGCAACATTACAAAAAGAATAAAATAATAATATATAAAAGGCGGTATATTTTGTTAATGGCCAATTTTACCGGTTGCTAATAAAATTCAGATAGTAATGTTTCATATAACGATATCCAATGGATAAAATAATCTGACATGTTTTTGCTTCTTTGGCCAACAAACTCCATTTTAACTATCAGATATTTCTATTCAAATTGTGAAACCAAAACTTGTAGTTTATTAGTTGAACTGCTGATAAAACTTTTTATATTTTTTTTCTTCTATTATTATATTAACATAGTATAACTGCGATTTAAAGTAGCTTATAACTTTATGTACGTTATATATTGCCTCATACGAGTATACCTGAACAAGCTCGAAAAAATAAAAATGATGTATGTAAATAAAGAATCTTCTTTTCCATGGAACAATATTTCTTTTTCCACAAGTATTGCCTTTGTCTTATTATTTTGATTTTATTTATTCCATTTAGAAATACAAATATTTGTAATGTTATCGTAAAAGAAAATTGTGGAAATGTGATATGTGTTAATTCAAAACTTGAGATTGCTGCATTGCTGTTTTAATTATACTTTTTTTTTATATTTATTATCAACAAAGCAATGATGCTATGCAAATTTACAGAACAAAACGTAATTCTATATTTAAAAGGCAAAGAGTGCTTTATATTGAATACAGAAAGCAGGAAAAAAAACTCTCAACCCTTTCGTATTGTTAATTGTTATTGTTCTGATAGACTTTCATAATAAAAAGATACACATGTTGCCTCACACTGCAGTGCTAAATAATTTCGTAAGGCTATGTATCTTCGAATCGTTTGAGTTGCTGCAAGCAGCATAAATAGAAGCTGCATTGCGCGCTTTAAGTTCAGTATTGAACTTTGAAATATTTTTGGAGGTCCACAGATCATATTTTGTTTTTAATATATATTAAATATTTTTACTAAACAAAATGATAGATATTTTTAATACAAATATAAATAGTATTGTATGTACCTTTTACCTTGTTTACATAAAGTTGTTTAGTTATTTCAAGAGTTTAAAGTACAGCGTGTTAAATAAATATAAAAACACTCTTCTGTGTCCACACAACATCAAACAAGGTCATAATAATTATTAGTACGTACAGACTCATGTGAAGTTGTTATACTCGTATAATGAATTCGATTTGAAGTGAAACATGACATCGGAATACTCGAAGTACGTATCGAGTATCTTTTTGGCAAAATCACGTATAGTTAATGAGGCGGAAACCTGAATGTAATCAAAATTCAGGTTTCAATACTGAGAAATATTTAAACATGACGTTTCTAGAACAAATTTTCAATAAGATAATAATTTAATTACAAAGTATCGTTTCTTCTTGCCTCGTATTTTACATGACGTTTTCAACGGAAATGTTTGAAATGTACAATAATAAAAATAAAGAAAACATCCTACCTTCAAATATATTTTAGTTTAAATCAAGATATACGAGTATATTAGTCGAATGGGCTTTTTAAAATCTTTTGACTTGTCATTTTATAATATTCTATAATTTTTGAGATTCTTCTGATAAAATTCACCAAACACTCTTTTAAAATTTGTCAAAATACGAACTTATTAAAATATTCATGTATTTAGATGTATTCTTTTTATACAAACGGTGCTTTGTCTACTTTTAGATATTTATCGTTAAAACGAATTAAAATTATCAAATAAAAAAAATGTCGTTTGTACGGAGTACACATGTCAGAAGTGAAACATCTTTGGCAAACTCAATTTAAAATTTATTAATATTCATTCAATTATTTAATTTTAATTTATTAAATTTCATAATAAACATTCTAGATTACTTATTCACACATTGTTTACGCGTTGCTAGGTTACACGTTGCTAGGATACGCGACATCATACTATCTCATTCTCTCCTACACATTTTCGTATTTGTGTCTCTTACCTGTTGTTTTTTCCGTCGCATCCCGTTTCAAATCACAACGATTCTAAAGAAGTTTCACTTCAAAAATAAAAATAAAATAAAAAAGCTTCGAACTCTGTTGGTCTAAATTTAATTACAGAATTTTTTGCCTGTCGCAATTATATCGTTAATATAAGTTGAAATGTGTACACGACTTTTATAAGAGTGGCACAGTACTGTAGGTTATAACTCTTATGATATCGGCACTAATTTTATTTTAGATAAAACACATAATAAGCAATCAAGGCTTAAATAGTACTTTATTTTCCTTTTTACTATAGTCAAACGATGTCTAAATAAAGGAAAAACGTACACATGTATGCGACATAAAAATACTTATTGTTAGTTTTGTCGTACGACTATATGCGAAGAGTACGTTGTAGCGACATGTAGAGTTACCTGTGTTACCTACCTGAGTTACCTAGTGATTTACCTGTTGCCACGGATATACCGACAACTTGGTGACAAGTGAAAAAAATATACAAATAAGGATAATAAATTCATACATTTGGTGGTACGATATCTCTAAAACTACATATATTGTAGACGTATATCCTTAAACGAAAAAAACGCTATATAGGATAACTACGACAGTAAGACATCGTTAAAAGTCTATAGAATTCCTCAATTTTGTAGACTTTTAAGCTCTCTCGAGCTGAAAATCACGTGTGGTCTATGTTCAAATTAATTAGAACACAGTACACCCGATGCACAGCTTTTAGAAGCAAAATACAAATTGAGAAATAATAATGCATTTAAGTGCACACCCAGCGATAGGTAACGAGGCATTTATTTTTATTAAGGATTTGTTATAAAATATTTGCAGCTTCGTTTGTTTGTGGTCACATATTCAATATGTACATAATTTCAATTTTTACGATTAAGTACACAAAGCTGTATTTAGTTCTCATTCAAAGTAATATTATAAACTATTTAAATGACCATTACATTGACCCCACGACTCATAACCTTCACTGATGACAGGAGGGCTGGTGCATTTTTGCCCAGAGAATCGAAATTGCGATTCAACGGGGAAATGCTGCCAGCATTCTTGGCACCAGTCCACGCGGACACGATATATACCAAAACTGTCTGTAAATAATTTGTTTTTAAGTTCTGCATTGTAAATATGTATGATATTATAAGATTTTGAAATAAATATATATTTTTAATATAAAAAACCATGGATATATTGATGTATTATACACATTATTGATATTTTGCCGCTCTGTGGGATCATCAGTTCGTATTACTCACGCATCGACACTCGTACTCAATCATAGTTAATGGAATCGGTATATTACGTTGTCAAAAATACAATATGTTATGTCAATTACGAGTTTTAGTTTAAACATGATGTAAGGTATTTTTTTTCAGGTATATTGTATTAAATAAATTAATAATTCTAGGTATATTGTATTAAATAAATTAATAATTCTAGATATATTCTATTAAATAAACCATATAAAGTAATATAAGCATATACTTCAAAGATACATGGACGAAACTATATTGGAAAATTATTAAGCAATAAATACATTTTTTTTCTTATACTCTTTAAACATGAATCGATGTAATTTCACTAATCTGAAGAGACTATTCACTTTTTATCAATCTGATAATCGTACCACGCAGAATTAGTGACTATTCAATGAATACATGAATATCAAATTTCATTGATTTGATCATTGAATATTTGTATGTGTATTAGTAAGTATTCACTTACTCGTCATTGAAATTCACTGATATGTAGTGAATACAGCTTCACTAACGTAATTAATGAAAATTCCACTGATTATTGTTTAGAGAACATGTAATATGTACAGGCTTTGGCGAACACGCAAAGTATTTGTAACTGTTTTAGTTTTACTTTCTTTGCCTGTTTTCGTCGTCTTTGTTTAGATCTAAAATCATAATTATGAATTACCTGTCAAATGAGATGCCTGTGAGAGTGAACACACTCGCTGCTACCGTCACATTCGCGATGAAGTTGCTGAGCTGACAGTACCGTACTCCGAACACCCAGTCACTGAAAATATATTACGATTATAGATACCATAACTCCATAATATTTGATCATCTATTTCTAACCTACGAATTTATATAGTGCGATAAAATTTAATAGAAATGTAAAATATGTTAAAAATAGAAATATATCGCAGTTTAAGCTACGTTAAAATTATGCTTGTTAGATTGATTAATTATTGTGTTCTTTACAGGAATATTAATATATTATTTATAATTATAAAATATACAGAATATTACCGACACGTGAACGTGATGATTGATGTTAAAAATGAAACTTAAAACACTTCAAACAAACAAAGTTCCCAATTTTATAAAGTCAGTTTACGGAGATTACTCTTTATATATCGTGTCCGACGAAAATAGAAACATAGTGAAGAATATCTACCAATATTAAAGTAAAATATTCAAATATACATATAAAATTTATAATTCTGAAACTGCTTAAATAGGAATGCTTACATAATACACATGCATATTATATATATAAATATATATATATATATATATATATATATATATATATATATATATATATATATATATATATATATATATATATAATAAAAGACGACTGTTCTGATGTAGTGGTGCGAGTAGTTGCCTCAACGCCGCACGCCGACGGTCGCGGGTTCGATTCGCGCTCGGGACAGATATTTGTATTTTTACAAATATTTATTTCCAGTCTGGGTGTACTTGTTTGTTGGTCTCTCCACCATGTCTCGTAGAGTACGTAAAGCCGTCGGTCCCGGTTGTTATCTTAAATACCCGATAACTATCGATAACTAGCTGTGCGGTGACCGGCAGAGTAGAATATTCTCGACCTCTTTCTTGCCGACGTGTCGTAAAAGGCGACTAAGGCCATAGCGGTGCGAACAACCATGCACCGACCAGGGTGGTGATGGGTATTAGCGTCACTTCGCCCTGGTATAACACACTGCGCTCGCCAACAAATTTGCCAAGCATGGCGAGTATTGGCAAACCATTAATATGACAAGCAACAAAGAGCCCAGGCCCTAGGTCCCCGATGCCCTACTATTCCCGGCTATGGAAGCGGTTTGGGTAACGGTAGAGCAGGGGGTGCGAAGAATCTCCGGGTGTGTTTTCGTTGCCACCCACGAAGACACCTGTCCCTGGTGACGCACAACATTCGCACACTGAGATCTAACGAAAAGATTGTTGAGCTGGAGGAGGAAATGAACAGGTTACATTGGGATATACTGGGTTTGTCTGAGTTCCGAAGAGAGGGGGAGGACACGATAACACTGAAATCCGGTAACCTATTCAACTACCGGGATGGCGACCATTAGTCCCAAGGAGGTATCGGGCTTATGGTCCGCTGGTCACTCATTGGAAAAACTAACCAACTAAACTAACTAACCAGCGCGGTTTCACCTCCGGTAAAATAAGTTAATCCCCCGAATTCTAGAGTATTAATTGGTCAACCGCCTAACGTCGCGTTCTGATGCCGCGCTCACATCTCGTGTTGATTTATTGTAATTGTACCAAAACTTTCGTACATCTACTAGTCGCCGCGAAGATAAGTAAGCGTTTAATGTGGCGAAAGTTTTATAGTTTCTGTTCCACTCCTATGATTCGTAGAGAGATATTTCGATGTATTTTTTACCCTTCAACTCGGTCATTATTACTTAGCTTTAGCTTTCTAATATAATTACAAAATGTAGGCTAAATAGGCTAGACAGCCGGCTGGTCGAGTGGACAGTCAACTGGACACTTTACGCAGCGGTCGCAGGTTCGAATCCCGCCAGGTGCAGATAATTCGTATGACGAATATAGATGTCTGCACCGGATCATGGACGTGTATATATGTATTTATATAAATTTCTTAAATTTATTTCCGTTCTTAGTACCTGTAACACAAGTTCTTACGAATTTAGCACGGGGCTAGGTTAACGTGGTGTGATTGTTGGTTAATATCTATTTATTATTTATTTAAATCATTCAATTCTTATAAACTTTAAACGAAAGGCTATGTATAAAGTACTGCTTATAAACCGTATGTAGTATAGCTATAAGTCATTTTAGTTTTTCCCTAAAACAATAATTACCTATTTATATTTATCAGATTTTTTTTACAAAGTGATAAGTTGGTACGGTAATACAAAAATTGTAAAATACATAATTCTATAAATAATTTGTCGAAAATAACTTAATTTTAATTAACTGTACAATTAATTTCAGGTACACGTGTTACTCTACAAAGATTATCGAATTAATGAGGCAAGTTTAAATGAACATAATTCCAAAAATTTTAATTAAAGTAGCCTTAACGTGCTTTCCTAAAATCATTTTATTAAAAGATTTACGAGTGCTTATTATTCGATTACATTCGATCACATTATAAACAAGCCCAATATCACTACAAGAAGCGCATCAGATTCAGAAAGAGAGAGTGCTGGAGGCGCTTCTGTACCAACATTGAAACGAACAACCAGGCTAACAGAGTTAAAAATGTACTGTGTAGCGAACCGATGCACACTCTGGGGTGCCTGAAGAAACCAGATGGAACATACACCAAAACAGATCTGGAAACCTCAGAACTGTTAATAACAACGCACTTCCCAGGATGCCAAATAAAAGAAAGAGCGACGTGGGAAGAAGAGCAAAGGGAGCCGCCGGAAACGGTGGACTTGAACACCGCCAAGGAAATCATCACCCATGAGAAAGTAATATGGGCTATCAACAGTTTCCTCCCATATAAATCTGCAGGACTGGATGGGGTTTTTCCAGGCCTGCTTAGATGGAGTGATAGGAAACTAATAGACCACCTTGTCTCCATATACAGGAGTTGCTTAGCATTCCGCTACACTCCCAAAGTATGGAGGGAAGTCAAAGTAGTCTTCATACCCAAACCAGGCAAAGGAGACTACTCGCAACCTAAATCATTCAGACCTATAAGCCTTACCTCCTTTTTATTGAAAGTTTTGGAAAGGATTATAGATAGGGAACTGAGGAGTACAACCTTAGTTGAACAACCTCTGAATCCCAACCAGCACGCCTACTCAACAGGCAAATCAACAGATTCTGCCCTGCACAAGGTTACATCCTACATAGAGGGCAATCTCCACCACAAAATATCAACCTTAGGCGCCTTTATCGATATAGAAGGGGCCTTTGACAAAACTAAGTTTACCAGCATAAGCCGGGCCCTGTCTAAGCATGGAGTCAATAACACAATTGCTGGGTGGATTGACAACATGCTAAGGTGCAGGGCCATCCAATTCACTGTGAATGAAACGACAAGAGGGGTCGTAGCGAGAGGATGTCCACAGGGAGGGGTCTTATCCCCACTCTTATGGAACATAGTGATCGATGAGCTGATCACTTTGCTCAACGACCGGAAATTTCTCACAGTCGGCTATGCAGATGACCTAACGATACTTATTAGCGGACCCTCTGAGAGCGTAGTCTGCGACCGAATGAGGGCCGCTTTGACAGTTGTCGAACAGTGGTGCACGGACCATGACCTAACAGTGAACCCTGCAAAGACAGAACTTGTGATGTTCACTAACAAACGGAATTTAGGGAACCTAAAACTCCCTAAATTATTCGGTACCAGTCTTGCCCTTACCAGGGAAGTTAAATATCTCGGTGTTATACTGGATAGCAAACTTCTTTGGAACAGGCACTTAGACTCAAAAATCAACAAAGCCAGCATAATTCTCTGCCAGTGCAAACGGCTGCTCGGCAAAAGCTGGGGCATATCACCTAAAATTACCTTATGGCTCTACAAAACCATCGTCAGGCCTATAATCACCTACGGTGCGGTAATCTGGTGGCAGAAAACGGAACTCACCACCGTTAAAAACAAGCTACAGCGGTTCCAGAGAATAGCATGCTCTGCGATCACTGGCTGTATGCGTACTACCCCCACAGCAGCCCTTGAGGTTATGCTTGATCTGGCACCGCTCGATCTGTTTATACAGCAGGAAGCAGCCATGTCAGCTATCAGGCTGAAACACTTGGGCCTGTGGTGCAACCAGGAAGGTCCACACAATAAACTATGGAATAGCCTTACGAGCTATGAGCCGCTAATTGCGGCTCCGTGTGACAGGATTCCCAAACAACATATTTTCGAAAGGAAATACCAAATACAACTATGTGAGACCGAAAGAGATCAGTCCGGCACATGGGAAGTCCGCATTTATACGGATAGCTCCAAAATGGGGTCTGGCACCGGTGCCGGTGTGTACTCACAAGATCTCAACATCAAACTGTCAATAACGCTAGGTCAACACAGCTCCATATTTCAATGTGAGTGTGTTGCTATAACTTATGCAGCTACCGCCGTCCTGTCGAAAGACATTAAGGATTATAATATCCGTATTCTGTCGGACAGCATGGCCGTACTTAAAGCACTAGAGAGTTCTTCGACTAACTCTAGTCTTATTTACGAATGTCACCAAACATTGGAAAGATTAGCCTCATTTAATGGGGTAATCCTCCAATGGATTAAAGGACATAGCGAATCACACGGTAACGACGCCGCCGATGTACTAGCGAGACAAGGGTCTAATACAGAGGTAGCTGGCCCAACTATTTTACTGCCGCTACCATTTAGACAACTGTGCTCGTGGGTAAGGCAACGTACGCGTGAAACTCACAATGCCCGTTGGGCAGACCAAACCGGCTGCAGACAGTCCAAAATGGTACTCGCGGAAGTATCACCACACCTGTCGAGTCGACTACTCAATCTGAACCGCATGGACATCAGAATAGTTGTTGGTACGATTACCGGCCATATGGCACTCAACCACCAACTTTTCATTATAAATGCAACGGACAGTCCTCTTTGCCGGGGATGTCTAGCTGCTGAAGAAACAGCCGCCCACGTGATCCTGGAATGCGAGGGAGTGGCCACACACCGGGCAAATATCCTTAAAGAAATAAGGACGCTCCGAGAAGCCTGCGAACGCCCCAGGAGGCTTCTGAGCTTCTGGAAGGAGCTTGGCTGGCTGAATTAGCCAGTCTTCTTTCACGCATAATGGACCAGAAGCGAGTCTAAATGCGGAAAATTGAGCCCACAACCAATACCAATACCAATATTCGATTACATGTTTGTAAAACAAAAGCATATAATTATATAATAATTAACAAACATATTAATTACAAGCTGTGCCCCGCTGTTCCACCCGCGTTAATTTGATGGAAAAACACACTTAAATATTTTTAAACAATTACTCTAAGAGAAAATTCTCAGTAAAAGAGTGATGTTATATTTACTTTAAAAGAGGACCTATAGTTAAAAAATGTCTCGAGAAGAGAAATAATAAAGGACTCAACGGAAGCTCTCAATAAAGATTGTTTTTTTCCCGTTTTTGTAACATTTCTTATTATTGCTCAGCCCCTATTGATCGTAGCGTGATGTTATATAACTTATAACCTTCCTCGGTAAATGGGCTATCTAACGCAAAAAGAATTTTTCAATTCGAACCAGTAGTTTCTGAGATTATCGCGTTCAAACAAACAAACAAACTCTTTAGATTTATAATATTAGTATAGATTGTTGTTACATTTGAAATAATGCTATAAGTTTGAACTGAATCAGCCTGTAAACGTCTCACTGCTATCCAATGGCATCTTCTCCATATAAAAGAAGTCTGGGAGTTTAATCGACCACGGTGCTCTACTGTGAGTTGGCATATAACTTTCCTACCACGTGTAACGATCGCTTTCAGTACGTCTACCATGAGTTTTTGTTACAAGCGCACACGACATAACTACAGTAGTAAACGTAGAAACGCAATAGTAATGACAGTATCCGCGAGAGGCGCTGCTCAACTTTCCATAGAATTTTTTTTTTTTAATTATTAATTTTCCTCTACGAGCTTTCAGACGCCCGTACCCTTTTTTACTGCCTTTATATATTATTACACAGGCATTATTACATCATTAAATCCATACAATTGTTTACTACACCCGCTAACGTGTATCGTCTCTGGAAACTCATGGTAGACGTACATCTATCGTCTATGATAACAACTGAGACCGACGGCTTTACATCCTCTCCGAGGTACGGTGGAGAGACTCGCAAAAAAAAAATACCCAGACTAGAAACAAATGTTAGTATAAATAAAAATATCTACCCGAAGATATATTTCCTTGAATCTTAAAATAACTGTAATTGGAAAATAATATTTATAATAAACGCAGACACCTTTTGTTTAAGGCTTGAGTAATGTATGTTTGTGTGTGCGTGCGTGCATACGAGGAACGTGCGTTGAGTACGCGCTTGAGTGTGTGTGTTGTGTATTATACAATCTTACGTGTTTCATTTTCATTCGCTTTTCTTCACGTCTTATGTCACGTAATCTCAAATATGCTATTTTTATGTAACAAGTTATATGATATATATACAATCGATACCGAAGCCATAAATATAGTTTTTGATTTTTGTCTGTTTGTCTGTTTGTATGTCCGGGATAAACTCAAAAAGTACTGCATGGATTTATTTCAAATTTAGCACGAATATTACTAAGAAGTCGGGTCAACATATAGGCTACATATTATCACCCTATCACCTACGGGGAACGAGCATTGAACCTTTATTTCTTCAAAGCATTCTGTAACAATGTGTAATCTAATAGCGTTCACGCAGATGACGTCGCGGGCAGTAGCTAGTATATATATATTTCGACTTTATCGACTACTGAATTCATAAATTGGTATTGTTACGTATTTTGTATAGTATACAAGTATAGTAATCGTCGAATACATTACTATCAAATTTCCGTCTATTTGACATTTTGATACAAAATATAACATTCAACTGCTGGAATATGTACAACATTTGATAGCGATAATATCTATCGCTTTACCCCACTCACTAGAATATGTTTCATTTATAACGCAATAGAATTTAAAACATTATACAATGTACCTGTGTAGCATATAGATGAAGTTAAAGAGGCAATTCAAAGACGCCATCATTAGATCAGCAAATGACAGGTTTACGAGAAAGTAGTTTGTCACAGTCCGCATCCTCCGATGAGCTGAAAATAAAAATATATTTAAAACTATTTCTCAAACATTACATATTACGTAGATCGGTTATAAAATAGTATTTTCGTATTTTATATGTATAAAATTGAAGAGAAGTCTCTTCGGTTGTATTGTTTGTATCTGGCTATTTTTAATATTAATAAGTATAGGATATTAAAAAAAGAAAAGAAAAAAAAACACACTTTTCACAATTTTTCAATTCTTTTTCTGTCTATCAAAATGAGTGAATCTAACGCAGAAATTAAGAATTATATCACTTTTTTTAAACTATGTACCTACATATAACTAAACAAACGGGTTGTAATATTTACCGTTGATGATTATTATGAATCGTAAGCATTAACGGCGAGTTGCACGAAACCGTCGCTAACTTTCCGTTAGTTAAGTTGCAATTAATCTTAAAATTAGTTGATCTCATGATTAATTTAAAGCTGTTGGAATTAATCATCCGTAAGATAGGTCTTTAATTAAACTAAATTTTTTTGTTAACTAATCAGATGTAGGTTTCGTGCCACAGATAATCACGATTCTTGTGATTAAATTAGTTTAATAAACACTTAAATTTAAAATTTGTTTCGTGCAACTCGGCGTAAGTTTGACATTGTTAAAGTTCATTGTTCATGAAGGACTAAAATTAAATCTTGGTCGAATTAATTTTTAATAATATATTTTAGAGTATGTGAAACCTCACTAAATCTAGAAATACCACAGTAACTACGTATATAACTGTACACAAATGACATAAAAACACAAATTTTAAACGAAAACGAGTGGCACGTGTAGTCTATTAACAAATATTTGAATGGAAAAAAGAGTTTGAATTGAGACTACATAGAAAGTTCTCCTCGTATGAAAAAAAAATATTAACTTCGAGAAAGATTAAAATGAATTATAAGGAATTTAATTTACTCTTTATCAAAGTCACCTCTTACCAAGTATAACTTAAAAACGAAATTCTTTTTGACACTAAGATGTAAATAGTAAACATTTTAAGTATTAGAGATATAAGATATTTTATTAATACAATTGGGAAAATGATATTTGGTGAGGAAAAAACAAATTATTTTACATAAAGTATCGTAGAAAATTTTGTTGTCATAAAACTTGAATGACCCTTATTTATAACTTTAATAAAAGTTATGTTTTGTTTTTTCTTGTGAATACGTTTTCCTGTATACGTTGACTCTGTGTGTGTATGTTTTCCTTGTTAATAAACTACAGAGGAGTGGAGTAAGATTACCCCTCTTGGCCCTCGCTTTTTCCCTGTCTTGAGTTTCTACATAATAGCCTACGCCTCATTCTATAAATCTGTCTTTATTATTTTTATACAATAAAACTAGCCACTGAGTTACTTCTTTCAATATCAGATTTTGTCCCAATTGACACCAATATATTGCATATATTATTACATTTCATATCAAATAATAATAAACTAGTCACAAAAAAAAAAGAGGAAAGAAATTATGGTTTCTGTACTCCTGCAATGATTTAAATGAACTGAATCAACCTGTACACATTACACTGCTTGGCAAAGGCCTCCTTTCCATATAGGAGAAGGTTTTGAACTTAACCCACTACGTAGCTACAGAGCGGATTGGCGGATAATTTCTCTACCAATAGTAACAATCGTTATTAAGTGTACATCATAAAAACCGGGATCGACGGTTTTACGTGCTCTCCGAAGCACAATAGGGAGACCCACAAGGGCATACAGACAAACTAGAAATAAATATTATTATACGTACTATATATACTGCCAGAACTCGAAATTAGCCGAAGTCGGCTAATAAAATCTTTACTTAGCAAGTAGTAAATTACCCAGAATAGAAAAATTGCTTAATGATACCGAAGAAAATTAAAATAATAGCGTTGATAAAAGGAAAAATCAGCCCTTTTTTACAATTAACTACATAGTTACAAAACTATTTAATGACAAATAGACTGTCTTGGTACTAGTGTTGTGACGTCTGATCTACGATTATATACGTGTGTAATTGTGTATACTATGCAATGGAGGCAAAATCTTGAATATCGGGTAATCAAGTGAGTAGTAAGTATCGGGTATTAAAAATAAAACATATTACATAACGAACGAAATTACCTCACGTTTCAACTTATTTCGACAAGTTCGAGAATTTCGTGATGGCTTTGAATCGCAAGCGTTATTTTCGGTCGTTTTGGTTACCGCTACGTTCTTATAACTCAAAGGATGGTATTGTTGTCTATATCGTGATGTAATATAGCGTATTTTTTTTTTCTTTTTTCTTATACTTTAAATGCAAAAATATATATAATACGGGTAATTGATATATACAATTTTGAAACAAACAAAATCTTTCGCCATATCACGTATAGAAAAAATATTTGATTTTAAAATAGAAAAGAGTAGTTATTTTCGTATTTATTACACCTCAAATACATAAATATCACCAAAAAATTATCTATAGTTAAGTGCATTTAATTTTATAGTGTTTCATATCAGTTGGTAACGTAATTTTCAAAGTCGGTTATGTTCAGCTAATAGTCAATTGGATATACAGGATAATATATAAAATATTTAATAGAAAGTTATATAATAAGAAATAATACGAAAGTTAATTATCTATATTATTATATTATCTGGCTACTTAAAAAGTTTTTATCATAATATGTAATACAATATAACTAATATTCTATCTTAATCGTGAATCGCGAGTTCAATTCCTTACAAGCACCACTGGATTTTAAAATGATATATTAGTCACTGAAATTAATTCCATGCTCTGATCTGGATATCTGGAGAGAAATTTTATGTTTACGTTGTCGAATTGGCGCAGCGTAGCATATTAAGCTTAATATGAGAAAATATATTCAACAGGACTGAATACTTACAGGCTGTTCACAGTACGGATAGTTAAGTGTATATTATTGATAAAATTGAATTCTGAAAACAAAAAATGTCTTTTACCTGTGACGATCCAAATAACAATCGCATTGCCTCCGATAGCAACGGTCAGCATGGCAGTGAACAAACAGACCCACGAATTGTGAGCCCATAAAGGCATTGTCGATGAAGTGGGCGACGGTGTCGGTTTCTTAGGTACCAGAAGAGTAGCTGCACTTAGGAGGCTTCGATTAAAATCCATTTCCCACGTGTAAATGACCTAGAATGGAAAAAATAACAATTAACTATTACTTACTGTGCAAAATAATACTTTTTCTCAGGTACGATAACATGTACGGAGGCACTCTAAAAATATTTTCCACGAAAAACTCTGAAATATACACTTAAATCAGTTATCGGCTCAGTTAAAGGAGAGACGGTATTATTTCAAAAGTAAATGTTTATTACTTCAAAATTATTCAATTTTCAGGTACTGCGAGGCATTTATTTATTTATTATTTTTATGCTAATTATATATATATATATGCTTTGATTAATAGTTATGCAGGTTGACAATCGAGTTTTTCTAAACGCATATATATATATATATATACAGATTAATTAATTGATAACAAGAATATTTTAAATCTATACTATAAAAAGTAAAAAAAAAATTTTAACTAAGTCATTTTAAAAATGTGTATGTCTTGGCCATATCGTGGAATTGGCCGCATAATGAAATGCTCGAGAATTTCATTAACTGGTCGCATTCATGTAATGTTTCACTAACCATTAGCCACATCATAATAATTATGTCTTAGCAAGATCAATGATAAAAAAAGCCTAACATACATATTCTTGAGTATTTCATGATATGGCCAATTCTATGATATGGCCACGACATGTATATTTTCATCTCGGGTGTAATTAGCGTTACAGACCTTTATGAGTACAACGCGAAGAAAACTTTTAAGTACAAACAAACGCTAGAAAGAAAAAACCTAATTAATTAAAACCTTTCATTACTTTTAGTGGCTTTCAAATGAGTTCATTTTCCAGGTAACAAATTACTTTTAGGGTTTTGTGCTCGTAGAGAGTTTTTGTTTATCTTCTGATAATGAACCCGGGATATATGGAATTTATAGACACTAACCCCCTGCTATGGCCAGCATCGACACGGATTTATAGATCCTGTGGGATCGCTTGCGCATGTACAATAATAAAACTCGATTCGGTACAAAATAAATGTGGTGCCTCCTCTCCCTTTACATCTCACGTCGGTTCCTATGGCAGCAAGAAGTCATCTCGACTTCGATCCTTCTCTGTATTGTATAAAAATATCACTGTCCAAGGGTTTGGCCTATTTATTGAGCCACGGTCTTTGAAGGGGCTAAAAGCCCGTGACGGTAACTCCTTCCTAATTCTTGCCAAACTGGATCTGCTCTTTTCCGATCATTTTCTGCCATTTCCTTCTGAACCATGTATTTTTACATATTTTTACATGGTATAATTAATAATAATTAAGTAAGGTAACCAAGTAAGGTAAACCAAGTTAAGGCGCCTACAGATAACGTGATTTTAGATAATTTTTTGGTTGAATTTAAAAAAATAATGGCTGTCTGTAAAGTCGGTTTACGGACGATAATTTTACATGATAACGTCATAACAAAACTTTGATGGAAAACTGCATACTTTTATGAATTCAATTGAATTAATATCACTGAATCATCATTATTTTGTATAATACAAAGAAGGAGTTAATTGAAATCTACCGTTGGGGTGGAAGAGAGATAGATGCATCAAATGCCGAACGCTTAGGCCGATCGTGCCTCTTTATCGCTTATTCTGCGCTCGAGGAACGTGACAATGAGTCATGCTTTTTCGTGTGTTTAGCCGGCGTTAATCGATTTATAAGACGTTATGAAATCAAAAAGAACTTAGAGTCATTTTATGTTGGTAAGGAATATTTTTCGTGCTGCACTTATATCGGTGTTTATATAAATTCAACATATTTTTTCACGCAAATAGCCAGTAAAATGCGTGACCAATTCACGTGAAGCCAAGTGATAAGCGCCGATGTTAAAAACTTACCAGAGAAGCTGCAAATGTTAATGGCAAAAAAAAAAAATAAGAATACAAAATATAAAAACGCTACAAGAGCTTATGGACCTAATGCAGTGTCATTAAAAGTAGCACAAAGTTGGTTCAAGCGTTTTCAGTCTGGGAATTTCGATGTCAAAAATGTAACTCGCTCTGATCGACCTCATACAGATAAAGTTGGTGCCATTTATGAAAAAGTGGAGCAAGATCGGCATATTAGTAGTTACGACATAGCCGAGGAACTGAAAATCGATCACAAATCAGTTTTGACCCATTTTAAGAAGTCTGGCTATACAAAAAAGTTCAATATTTGGGTGCCACACGAGTTCACTGAAAGAAACCTAATGAATCGTGTACTCATTTGCGATTCTCTATTGAAACGTAATTAAACTAAATCATTTTTGAAAATATTGATCACTGATGGTGAAAAGTGGATCACTTATGACCAGCACGTGAAAAAAAAAGATCATGGTCAAAGGGTAGTCAAGCTCCACAGACTGTAGTGAAACCTGGGTTAACACGCAATAAAATGATGCTATGTGTATTGCAGGATTGAAAGGGTACCGTTCATGATGAGCTTTTACTGCCGGGCAAAACCAACGATTCAATATATTCATTATATAAATCATTAGCAATTATATATTTAAACATTGATAATTTATTCGAAAAAAATGTCAATAGGTAATTTTAATTAATTTTGTAATTTTACAATCAGGCTGTTTAACATTATTTTCTTTGTAATTTCTGCTCTTTGTCTTATAATACGAATTATAACTCATCATCAGTCTATTAATTGGTGAATAGCGTCCTTGACGACTACGTATGAATTTTTCCACAAATGGAGTAAATGGAGATGGTCTTACTGCCCTTGAAGGAGCATAAAAATAATCGTAAAAATCTTTAACAACAAGTCTATTACAGTGACATATGCCGTGTCCAATAATTGTATGTCTACACTATTTAGAGATCCACATAAACACTTGTATGTATGAATTAATCAGCCTATAAACCACCCATTTCTGAGCGAAGGCCTCTTCTCCATGTGGAAGAAGGGTTGGAGCTTAATCCACCACGCTGCTTCACTGCGGGTTGGCGGATAATTTCGCTACCATGAGTAACGATCGTTATCAGGTGTCTATGATAACAACCGGGACCGACGGCTTTACGTGCTCTCCGAGGCACGGTGGGGAGACCCACAAGAACACAACCCAAACCGGAAACAAATATTTGTACAAATACAAATATCTGTCCCAAGCGGGAATTGAACCCGCGACCGCCCCGGCGCGCGGCTTTTAGGCAACTACTCGCACCACTACACTAGAACGGTCGTCACACCAGAATAGTCGTCACACTGCTGGTCGTTATCACTAATTTTTTTTTTTTAAAACACTTCAGTCATTAGGACGATGAATTATATGAATAAAGACAAGCATTTCTGATAAGTTGTTGAGTAAAAAAATTCTGCCAAAATTTTACTTAAAATATAATATTAAACTATACTACTATACTTATAAAATTAGAGATCTTCATTCTGAAATAACTTCCGTCATGCCTTATACTTTACATGTTTAACAATTTTAATTAAATTGTTAAACATATAAAATATAAGGCATGACCGAATTGTTTCAACATTGTTATATTTTAATATTATACTTTTTGAAATAGTTTGGGATCATGTACAATCTAAGTTTTATAAGTTCTAATTAACACACAATGTCCAATGTAAAAAGAAAATTTTAATATACCTTTAAGTTCTTGAAATCTACATACCTAAGTGTTACTAATGTTATTAGTATTTCAAGTAACATATATCACTGCTTGTATTATAATTAACAACATTTTTGTTATAGCTAAAATAATCTACTTTTATTTAAAAAAAAACCTCTAAAACTCTATTAAAAACTAAAAAAAAAAACTAAACCTAAAAAAACCTAAACCTCTTATTGTTAAAAAAATTTAAAGTGAGATCTTTAAAATAAATAGCAAATTTATTTTAGAATAAGTATCGACTTATTCTAATATAAATTTGCTAAGACACACGAGCAGAGTAGTAACCACAATTTCAATCTGAAAGTGTAGACATTTCACTTATTACACAAAACTCAAACTTCATATATACGTAATTACCTGAAGATGACTTATTTGAAAAATAAAATTACTTTTTATGAGCTAAACAGAATTTTATCCCATTTCAAATATTAGAACATTTTTTATTATTATTCATAAATCAGTTAATTTTTTTAATTAAACCCATCTGGAACCCATCAAAATAACGTAGTGCTGACACATTGTTAAAAATTTGTCTTAGATATTGCTCTATGTCGAGTTTGTTCCAGAACAAAGTATTAAAAAAAAAATCATATAGTATACCTAGTGCTTAATAATTTAATAAGTTTTTATTAAAACGTCGTAACGACATAAAAGAAGAAAGTCATCAAACAATTGACCTACTAAAAACATAATGTGTCACCCAAACAAATTGTCTTTACTTTTACCCGTGTTAATGATTCTTGGTTTTGGCAATACTCCAATAGGAAATATTCATTTATTGTCTTCTTGTTACGACTCATAAATAATGCATTTTATTATGCTTTGACTTATGGTTCTATAGCAGTGCTCAATTCAGTTTTATGGATTACCACTTTATGAAAAGTTATGACATTATTGTGTGGTAAACACTTTCCGAGATACAAAATTTCTCAAGCTTATGTAATATGTCAAGAGATAGTATGAACAGCTATTCTTTTGAGATATGTAAATGTGCGGCATAACGCTGGCTGACCGTGTAGCTAATCGCATATCTGCATACGTTACTCAGGGTCTGTCAAAGTGAATAAGCTTCGAGAGTAGTGATGATCTGAGTTGGTCTGATCCACGATCGACTGATTACGTGGACAAATTAGAACGCATGCTGTCAAGAATAAAAGATGGTAATGGTTTTTGCCATCTCCAGTATCCGATTGCTTAGCATCACCCTCGTGCACCTGGACACTACCACTAATGATCCTCTTTAGGTGTATTGAAGGCTTGAGGTTCTTTGTTTCCTGTATCTACCGTGTTTCATGGTATGTTTGTGGTAGTATTGTGAGACTGTGGTATTGATCGTGAACTTTATGATAGAGCGGTCGAGCCATTTCTTTTCGCGGCTATCACCATGGCGTATCTCGCAAATGCGAAGAAAGACATTCTGTCGGCTTCGTTCTTCAGGATGGTATAGAGTGAAGGCTGGTCTAGTTTTCTCTGGAGTTTAAGCTCCAATCCAACCTATCTTTGCCGAACCTCTAACATTCTAGCAGAATGTGGAGAACTGTCTCCTCACGATTCGGATCGCAGATACACGAAGGACTGTCCTTGCCGGTCTTGGCCTCCGTGGCCGGTCAGAATCTGTGTATCGATAAATGTTAGTGTCGCTTTTCTTACCAGCTTGCAAGCGGTCTTTGCATCTGGCAAGAAGATTTTCGTGACTGAACCAGTTTCCGAAGAATTTTATCTGTCCTGACACAATCGGACAGTCTCTTCCCGAATCTGCCTCCTGACATACGAAATTGGAACCGTAGTCAGGGGCCGATTTTTTCGTAAGAGCCGCCTTTTTAGTCAACTCTGGCCTTCAACCAGAAGAATTGCACCGATTTGTTCTCTTCCCGCATCTGCCTGATGCATCTCTTCAAGTTAATGGCCAGAAGGTGAGTCGCCGATGGGCTCTTGAGTAAGTTGAGCGAGGATGTTGAATCGCTCAGGACATTGACTGACCTCTCTTTCTCACCATTTCTACAGCTCTGAAGAGTGCATACGTCTCCGATTGAAAGACCATGTTGTGCAGTTCGAGCCGGAATGTGGAGTACCTTACTTCCCTCCCTTGATCCCACCACGTTAGGGCCGCGCCGACTTTGTCATCTATTTTGCTTCCGTCAGTGTAAATTAATAGGCCGACGATGTGGTGTTCTTTAAGGGTTCCGGGGTTCAGGCCCATCAAGCATTCATACTCAGTTGATATGAGTAGAGATTGGTGGGGATTCCGTATTGGTTTCACTCTGTATTCCAGCTCCCTTCCCGGCGGTAGAAGGTCCACGCAGTGACCTTTTTTGACCTTATAGATGGCGACCTCCCGGATCCAAAGGTCACGTGGGAGTAAATCTGATAGCTCCAGTGCCGATGTCAGAGACACCGTTCTATACGCTTTGAAAATTTTCTGGGCCAAGCCTCTCAGCAGTGAATCTAGTTGTTTCCTTACTGACCACTTCTCTGCTGCAGGAGACCATGCGCTTGCCACGTACAGGACGATGAGCTCTATCACCGCCACGTAAATGGTCCCTACAATTTCTCTGTTTTTTTTTTTTGTGTAATACAATTTCCTTTTTAATACGTACATATATTGTAACATGGATTTTCAGAAATACATTTTAAAACATATCAAAATCAATTTACGGTAAATTTTGAGAACTTCCTTTCGTAAAGCCGACATCAACAATATTAAAGTTTTAGCGAGATTATTTTATATGAATTTTAAAGTAATTATTTTTTCTCGTATTGCTTGAAAAGGTTTATTTTTAAAGGTTATGTTTGAATATTTTATACATGATCCGATATAGATAATACAAAAGTAGGGATGGCAATTCATCTAAAAAAGATCAATTTTTAAATCGATTCGAATCGCAATATGATAAATCGATTCTATAATTATATACATATGTAGGTCTAAAAGGCCGATTACTCAAAACATATGTTTTCGAAGTACTTATAAATATAAAAATTATACTAAAAACAAGAAAAGCTACATAATAACCAATTTAATCCAGCACATAAAAATAATAATAATAATAATATCCTTATTTAATGTAAAATATATATTTGATCATGCAAACAAGTGTTTAGAATAATTAAATAGAAATTGGTGCTGTTTTTAAAAAATGCTTTTAGTATGAAGCTCGCCTTTTGTATACATACATTACGTTCAACTAAGGGGGCGTTCAAATATTTCGTAACGCAATTTGGGGAGAGATGGGGTTTTGTAAAACGTTACGATGCGTATCGGGGTGGGAGGGTCTCTTTCATTCCATCGGCAGATGCGTCCGAGTAGAAAAGAAAAAAATATTAGAATTAACGAGTTAAATTAACAGTTACTTCGTTGTTAATGTGTCGAAAAAATTATAATTTTCAATTAACTTCTTTGTATTCTACATAATAATGATAATTCAGTGATAATAATTCAATTTAATTCATAAAAGTATGCAATTTTTCATCAATGATTTCTTATGAAGTTTATCACGTAAAGCTATCGTCCGTAAACCGACCTTACAGACAACCAATTTTTTTTGAAGCCAAAATCGTATGTAAGGACAGGGCCAAGTTAGTAAAACGGCATAATTTAAAGTGGAGCTCATTTTAACCTATGAGGGGTTTTTTTTCGATAATTCTCAGTAAAAAGTGATGTTATATTTACTTTAAAAGTGGAACTATAGTTATTGTTATAGTTATTGGAACTATGTCTCGAGAAGAGAAAAAATAAAGGACGCAACGGACGTAATCGCTAATTGTAATTGATTCTTAAATTAAAAGTGATTATTATAATTATAGTGAATTGGTTTTTGGATTAAGCTGCACTTTCATTACTTTGTGAAGTAAAGTGACCATAAGATCGAGTTTGGACTTTTAATTTGTTCTTCGCCTAAACGCCCACGTGAATAATCTCGGCTGATCCTGATAATGCCAACCTCTCGCCTTTATACTTATTGAAATAACACGTTTTTTTTCTTTGAAACCATAAAACGGGTCTGTTTACTTTTAATCAACTTTGATCTTTATAAACATATTTTATTATAATTTCAAAAAAATATATATAAATAAATAAACAAAACCTTAATTGTTACATTGCAAAACAATAGAATGTAAATGAAATAGAATCTTCAAATAAAATTGGACTTAAATGATATTAATTAAAATAACATTAGTGTACCTATAAATTTCTCTTGTAAATATTTTTACTCTGTAGGTACTTGTCAGATTTGTTGGTTTGCAATAAAAAGTAGGTACTTGTGTTGTATTTATTGTAAAAAAATAAACTCATATATAAAAATTAACTCAATTATTTTTTCAAACAGCGATCTGAGGCAACTGACGATTGACCCTACAGCAGATCTCCGTATCATCGACACCGAAACAATGCCTGAGTAAATCTTAAGCGTATAGTTTATACAAGATGTCATATATATTAGTTTATCGATCTTTCAGTCGAAACTCTCGACTTGTTGCTGGTTAGAGGCTGGCAGTGTTCAAAAATTCACACTACCTTTTTCCACGATGATCTATTATTCAATTCAATTCCTATTATATCAGACATTATATCGATATCAAAAGTTTTTATTGTAATATCATCAAAATACTGTCTGGTAAGCAAGTGCTAAAAGCATCATTTTCACACTAACACCGCATAGTTAGAACTTCTTACCGCTTAACATCTAATTTACGATGTAGGCATATAATCTTGACCCTAAAAACGAAAGTGCAATAAGCACAAAACGTTTTCTATTAAAGGAGACAGGACGGGTAGCTGCCCCCCTCTAGAATAGCTAGAAGAGCAGTCGGTCACTGATAAAAAAGATTTTTCCTTGTTTTCTTATTCTAGGCAATGTCACAAATAAAGATAAGTGAAACGAATACAAGAACACCTCCACTACCAATGTGAGATACTCATATAATATGTTAAAAACTACAATACATTCTAGGATTTTTTTATCTGCCCTCCTCTATAGACAATCCTGGCTACGCCCTTGAATCGAACCCGCAACCGCGGGCATTAAACGACTACTCGTACCACTGTACAAAAACGGTTATCATTATTACACATTTAAATAGCTACTTTATCTAGAAGTCATAGGCTACAAAATATCACGCTACGACTCATATGAGTAGAGCAATAAATATAGATGCATGTTAGAAACATGTATCAAAACTAAAATGAGTAAATGTTATAGGTATATATAGTAGTATATAACATAATAAATGTTAAATATAGATACTTCCATTAATACTTATATTTTTTAATTATTCTAAAAAAAAAACTTAAAAAGTATGGTAAATGCACAAACTCAAAAAGAAGAGAATACTTTTCGGTAAGAAACACTTAAGTACGAGAACAAAATTTAATTATATTGTTATGAAATTTAAATAATTATATTTTGCGATCCTATTGTTGAACATGAAATAATTTGTTCCGAAAATCCGTGGGCTCCGTGGCTATTTACTCGGAATTAAAGTTGTATTGTGGTTGATACCATTTGGCATATTCGGCGTAGCAACGTAACACTGTCTAAATTGTACGAGCAATACGTATACTTAAAAATATTTTGCGTGACCTTACGTACGAAGAAAAAGTGTATCTCATCGAGTGCTTTTATTCTAGAGGTAAAAACTATAATGAAGCGTATAGAAGTTTTCGTACTAAGTTTGGGAGTGGCCAGAGCAAAGAGTAGCCAGTCAAAATACTCTTAGAAGATGAATACATACATATATGTACATACACACACACATATTATAATTTATACCTAGATCAATACGTACATATATGTAATTAAATTTAAATGTAAATATATTAATTACCTCAACACCATCTGTATTGGCTGACATTTTAAACTCGTTAGAGGCTTTTCCTTCCAAATTAAAGGATAACGCACACACTAATACACATAGCCATATAATAATGTTCTTATGACCACTATAGTATAATTGTTTTTTGCAACTTTTTTATTTAATTGAATTCGTATCTATCAATAGATCGTAAATAACAGTATGATGTCACCTAGCCTTAATCACTAATCACTTCACTTAAAATTATATACAATATGTTGTTCAGTTTCCCGTATTACCTGAAACAAAAAAAAAATAATAAAAATAAGTACACGCACTTACATATCGTTAATCGTCGCGTTTAATAATAAACCGAAATAAGTCAAAATTTCTTGATTTCTACTTTTTCTAATAAAATTGACTAACTCAGCTCAAAGAATAGGTACAATCTGGTTGCCACGTGAAACAGCGCAAAATGACCGATTTAATGGATCACAAAGACGACAGAATGCCTCCAACAAGGTAGATGTTCAAAACTTTGACAGCGATTTCCCACAAAAGTGTTTTTTTGACTTATTTCGGTTTATTATTAAGCGAGCGATATGTTGGAATTAGAGATGCCCCGAATATTCGGCCACTATTCTGTATTCGGCTACTTTTTTTTAATATTAGGTATTCGCTCGAATAGCATACAGTATTCGGTCGAATAGCATACAGTATTAGGCCGAATAACATACAGTATTCGACTGAACACCATACAGCATTCGGCGGAATAACGAAAATTTAAAAAAAAGTATATTTGGCTACTTTTGCTACCGAATAGTGGCCGAATATTCGGGGCATATCTAATTAGAATAATGGACTAATAATATTATGATGGTATAAATTATAGTACATTAATTAATAGAATAGGAGAAGGATTTATTTTTACTTTTTGTATGATAGTCAACACCATAGTAATACAATTACCAACAAAACGAAATGATCATATTTTTACTTAATTTGTGCATTTTGCAAACGATTTATTTTATTACATTTTTTGTTAATATAATAAGGTATATTTTTAAGGAAATAAAATAAGTATAAATTTATATATACATATCTTATATATTTTGAGCTGTTTAATAAATAAGTATTTAATATGTTCATTAAATTACTTTAAATATTACCGTGAGAAATATATTTATTCCTAAATAGTTTTTTTTTTAAATATTAAAAGACAAAAAAATAGAAAGATATATTTGAAATGTGTATAAATAATTTTCATCAAGGTTCATTTTGTTCATAACAGTCTTGAAACATTTGTAGCCGGAAAACCAATTTACGTACGAGAATTTAGGTCGGTCATCACATTTCATTACGACTTTTTAATATATATTTTTTAAATATATGAGTATATATATATATACAGGATGGTCATAAAGTCGTGGATCAAACGAAACAGGGAGCTAGAGGAGGTAATTTCCAACAAAAAATGTTTCTACAGCATGGCCATAACTTCATTGCACGAAAAGTTATTAATATTTTTGTTTTTTCAATGAAACTACCGACTTTTTTAACAATTTAATCAATAAAAAATTAAATTGATTAAAAACAATAAAACAAAAAGTGTTTTACTATGACTCGATAATGTATCAATACTACAAAAATTGTATTGCAGCTCTTGGTACCAAATTTAACGAGAAATGAATTTTTTTCCGTAAGATTTGAAGCGATACAAAAAATTACTTCTCATTTTAAGAGCATCCTGTGAAAAAAAAATGTACTACCGAAAAGTGACCCTTTATTAAAATTTTTTGCTCATTTAATGCTGATTCAAATTAGGTACAACACTTTACTGTTTGAGCTTTAGTTTTGGTTTTATGGTCGTTTTTTCATATCAAAGTGCAAATTTCATTAAATTTGCCTTATACAAAATAATTTATTAGTTTATCATAAACGGCCAGTTTTTTGTACGTTGGAATGCTATAACTGTTCTGTTCTTGTCACATTTAGGAATTATGAAATGGACAGATACTCTTTCGCTACGGATTGGCTAGATAAGTGGAAGATGGCTGCTGCGAGGAGAGCATACACCCAACGGGAGTATGCAGAAATGCATTATCTCTATGGCTATTGTGAAGGCAATACTCGAGCTACTGCCAGAAGATATCGAAAAAGCTACACTAACTGAGACCGTTTCCCGGACTACAGGGTCTTTATACGCGTGCATAATGTGTACATGGGGGAACCTTACCCGGTGAGCATGCTGCGAGAACAGGTAGACCAGTAGTACGATTTGACAATGAAGAGCAAATACTGAGACAGTTAAGACTGGATCCTGGTATTAGCTAACGCCAAATATCAGGAAATTTCGGGATTTGACGATCGACGGTGCACTTTATTATTAAAAGAAATAAATATCAAGCTTACTTCGTGCAAAGAGTGCAAGCTTTGCTGCCCGCTGACTGTGGACCTTGGGTGAGATTTTGCAGAAAAATGTTTAGACGAAACAGAGAGGATCCGAAGTTTTTGAATGAGTCAAATTTTAGAAGGATGGGAATTTTTAACATCCACAATTTAAACTTCTACTCCAGAGTGAACCCACATTTCATCAGAAATGATCGATTCCAGCATCTGTTTGGTATAAACATGTGGGCTAGAACAATTGACCAGCAGTTTGTGCTACATGAAATGCCACCAAGGCTGAATGATGCTCTGTATTTGAATTTTTCATAAAATAATTTGAATCAAATACTCAACGAAGTTAAGATTTTTCAGAAATGTGGCTGCAACAAGACGGCGCCCGGCCTCATTTTTTCAGTTCAAGGACATTTGAACGAGCGGTTCCCTAATTGTGACAAGATCAGAACAGTTATAGCATTCCAACGTACAAAAAACTGGCCGTTTATGATAAACTAATAAATTATTTTGTATAAGGCAAATTTAATGAAATTTGCACTTTGATATGAAAAAACGACCATAAAACCAAAACTAAAGCTCAAACAGTAAAGTGTTGTACCTAATTTGAATCAGCATTAAATGAGCAAAAAATTTTAATAAAGGGTCACTTTTCGGTAGTACATTTTTTTTTCACAGGATGCTCTTAAAATGAGAAGTAATTTTTTGTATCGCTTCAAATCTTACGGAAAAAAATTCATTTCTCGTTAAATTTGGTACCAAGAGCTGCAATACAATTTTTGTAGTATTGATACATTATCGAGTCATAGTAAAACACTTTTTGTTTTATTGTTTTTAATCAATTTAATTTTTTATTGATTAAATTGTTAAAAAAGTCGGTAGTTTCATTGAAAAAACAAAAATATTAATAACTTTTCGTGCAATGAAGTTATGGCCATGCTGTAGAAACATTTTTTGTTGGAAATTACCTCCTCTAGCTCCCTGTTTCGTTTGATCCACGACTTTATGACCACCCATATATATTCATATTAAATATATGAGTAGTATATATACACGTAATGTACGCTAATACTCATATATGTACATATTTATAACATTCCTCTAACGTTTGAAACGTACTTTCATTGCTGTTGTTTTACAGAAAAAAAAAGAAAAGTAAACATTTTTTTACAAGAAGTATCTTAATTATGTATAAATATATCATCTCTCGATGCTTCTTTTCTCACGAACTCTTTTTCGTTGAAGGAGTTTCTATTGAACCAGTTTGAGCTAAATCCTCCTGTTTTTTTCTCTTTATATATATATATATATATATATATATATACATTTACAGCTGAGAGTCCTTATATATATATATATATATATATATATATATATATATATATATATATATATATATATATATATATATATAGTATATATAAGGACTATGGACAGTGAGCAACTGTCATAATGGCGGGTGTAGGATTTTCATATATTAATCTGGTATTGTGTTGTTTATAAAAAAATTGTTGTATAGAATTTGTCAGTCAGTTTCACAACAAAAGGGACATTTTAATGCAATGATTAATAACATACTATAATAGAATTTTAGTGCTCTGAAATAAATAATCTCTGTTTAATTACAAATTACTCATTTAGTATTTTAAGTAAATAATATATAAAAAATACTCACGACTAACCAATAGGTTAATTTTTATTTTAAGTAAATACAATTTAAATCTGAAATACCGATAACCTACATAGAAAAATAATCGATCGTTCTAAAAAGGTTTGTCGCATTGAATATGTATGCAAATTAGCTGTCTTGCTAGCGCTGCTTATATATACCACTCGTATATTGCGGACTATTGTTTCCATTTTTTTCTAGCATAACATTTATTTACTAAAGTAGTGTATTTTTTGTATAAGACAGAAAAATGTCAAGAAAAAAGAAAAAAGAGCTAAGAAATTGAATTTGGTTGTTTTATTTTATTTTGAAGCAAATTTTCTTTAGAAGCTCACTCTAGTAATTACGCGCTATCAGCGAAGATAGAAGGTAAATACGAAACAAGTTGTGTTTTTAATTATATCCATTAATTTAAAACAACTGAAAAGTCAAACCTTTACATCACTGAACAGATTTAACAACCCCAACGCATTTAAATTCGGGATTTGTTAACATTTTCATAATTGTATATATTATCATATTGTATAACCATAAAACGAACAAATGAAATAAATTAATTTAAGTATTATATAAAACAGTGTTATTTTAAGATAAGTTAGTAATTATAAAACAAAATTTAAAAGTTGATCTAATATCAATAAACTTTTATTAATAAAGAAAAACTAATAGATACGATATAGATACATCTGAATGATAACACGCCGGAAACATCTGGTATTCTGGCACGTTGCCAGATTCCATGCATTCTATCTAATTCTCATATATATTTCTATTAATCCGACGTAAAATCGAGTCTGGTAATAAATTATATTACGAAAAGCCTGTAAGTATTCCACAGCTACACAAAAGTCACTTTTCACCTCTCTACTGAAATTAAATATTAGGACCAAGATTGTTCCAAATTACGCGCTGTCGCATACCTATATAGGTATGTATAATTATGTATAATTATATATATCTTTTATTTGCCGAAATATTGTATATATGAATGATCTGGGTAGTCTGGAAGATATGACTAATTAGCCATAAGTTCGCCCTTTGTACTACGTAATTTGTAACTATCTTTAAGATTTCTTTAAAGTGTTTTCTGGTGTAAAATAAAGTATAAGCAAATAAATATACATGATCATAAATAAAAATTGAACTTTTATATTCGACGGATTCTTTTTTTCTAAATTTATATTTTCTTGTCATTTTTTTTTCTAACATTACTTTAGTGCCTGTGTTGTAGGTAACAGCTGACTGGTATACATATTTTTTCTAATAAATGTAAATATAAGTAAGGTAAAAGTCCCAATTACTGGCCCTTGCCCAGTTTCTGACATTTTCAACATTTTTTTCTGTATTAATTAAAAAACTATATATTTAATTTGAATTTTTTATGTGTCACATGTGTTTCGTCACATGTCCATAAAATGTATAAATAATAATATTGTTATCTGAGATTATATTTTACTATTTTTCATAGTACATTTAAATTTTACGGGGCTCCTTGGGAAGATTATTTTGATTGGTTGAAGAATGGATCCCAACTGTTAATCCTTCTATTTTTCAAATAATTTATGATTTTTTTTTTATGTGTGTATCGATTATAAAACTATTTCAATGGTGTAGTTGTTCAGTATTACTTTTGATAAGATTCTAAACTACTGGGCTTTTTTTGCCTTTTTAGTTTCTTTTTATTTTATGTATTTTTTAGTTATTTACGCAGTCGGGTTTTTGTTTTTTTATAATATTTTATATTTTCTTTTACACTTTTTAATAAAGATTCATTAACTCCGTTCTGGTAAAGTGGTGCGAGTAGTCACCTCAAAGACGCGCGTCGGCGTAATATATAAATATTTGTTTCGGGTCTGGGTGTATGTCCTTGTGGGGTCTCCCTACCGTGACTCACGAGAGCACGTAAGCCGTTACTCGTGGTAAAGAAATTATCCACCAAACCGCAGTGGAGCAGCGTAGTGGATAAAACTCCAACTCTTCTTCTATATGGAGAAGATGCCTTCACTCAGCAGTGGGTGGTTTACAGGCTGAATGTTTGTTTAAGCAACTTTAAATCTTTATGTATCCTAAACTGTTACTAAAAATCTAAAATGATGAAAGGAACCTAAAAATCATCTGGACACAAAAAATAAACTCTAAAAACGAACAAATAATATTTAAAGCCTATTATAATTATTACCGTCACATATACAATGTCAGTTCAAATATTTTATTTTCCAAGCATCGTCACGTCGGGGGACCGCTAAGTGAGAAATACAGGTGTAGTCGCAGATTACAACAAATAACAAAGAATTCAGTCCAAAAAATTCGCAAAATCGACACAACCATCAACGTCGTCTGTCCTCACGTGTCTGGCCGTTCGTGTCATGGCACTTGGTGCATACCGCACACCGTACATCGAGCTTGCCGCGGGCGGCATAACGTAGATCTGCGTAGCTATGCATGAAACTTAAGATCGCTCGCTATCTAAATGTAATTCGTGATAATTAATTAGCTGTTGTTGGAAAAATACTTTATACTTTTTTTTTTTATAATTTATGTCCACGGGCTCATTTTGCCCATGCCTTTTTTATTCCAATTTGTTTTGTTTACTTGGTATAATATTAGCTGCTTACAATCTTACATTAGTGGTAACTTAATTAGAACTTAGTATCTCTAATGTTGGACGTGAGTCCACCGAACCGAACCGAAAATGTATTCTTAAATCTAGGTACATGCATTATATTTATTTTTTTATTATTATTATTATAAGACTTTATTATTAAATAATAGAAATATATTATGTATGTATCTATGCCTATTATATATATATATATATGGGACGTTCTTTGTCAACCGGAACACCTCTATAGCCAAAATTCCTTTTGACCTAAAAATATTTAAAAATATGGATAATTTAGGATTTTTTATGTACTTTCCATTAGAGCGTGGCCTTTTTTGAAATTTCGTTTACAGACAGAGCAGCACGTCCCCTAACCTTGAAAAAATACCACTTTACGAAATGATCAGGCTGTCATAAATCACAGGGGCTCGGAAAAATTCCAGGCAACGACTATTTTCATGTATTTTTTGCTGCTGAACACGAATCCGGCGGTATATTTTACGAAAAAAATTTCTAATCTTTTAAATGATTATTTATTACTGCTAATGTATAATTATGTCAAAAATACACCAAACTATAAAAAAATGGTTTGATTTTAGAAAATTTGGTCCGCTTGTAATATTGCAAATCTTCGTGCTTAACATCTCAAAATACATAAAAATAGTATCTGTCAATAATTTTCCTCACGTCCATCACAGGACAAAGCTCTCAAATGCGCGAAACTGCAATTTTGGAGGTGTTTTTTGAGGTTAGGGGCGAACGCTTGAGATATCGGTAAAAAATTACGCCGGATTCGTGTTCAGCAGCAAAAAATACATAAAAATACTGTCTGTCAATAATTTTCCTCGCTTCTATCACAGGACAAAGCTCTCAAATGCGCGAAACTGCAATTTTGGGGGTGTTTTTTGAGGTTAGGGGCGAACGCTTGAGATATCGGTAAAAAATACCGCCGGATTCGTGTTCAGCAGCAAAAAATACATGAAAATAGTCGTTGCCTGGCCACGCTCTAGTGGAAAGCACATAAAAAATCCTAAATTATCCATATTTTTAAATATTTTTAGGTCAAAAGGAATTTTGGGTATAGAGGTGTTCCGGTTGACAAAGAACGTCCCATATATATATATATATATATATATATATATATATATATATATATATATATTTACTATTCTAATGTACAATGTGCTATTACTACCACTTAATTTATTTTCGTAATAATAGTTTTACAGCTATTTGTTATCAATATATTCCTAAAACAACTATATCCTCACACCGATACTTTTAGTTAACATATCGAGCACACTCTCAATGACGGCGGTATCTCTGTGATGAATCGCCATCTTGAGACTGTGCTCGAGGATTTCCTTTTCCGTGGTCTCCGTCGCCGTCGCCACAAAGACCGATTGCGTCATCACAGTCGTCGGTGAATTAGGCACAGGTGTTGGTGTGTCTAGTCACCGCGACTACAGCATGAGAAACGCTGTCGTGGATTCGAAGCCTCCCTGCCTTAGTCTGGAGGACGATGACGTCCTCGTAGGTCTGGCCCTGCGCCTCGTGGATGGTTAAGACGCGCGATCCCTCGCCGGACCCATATCCCTGGTCAGTTAGCAATTTCTTCTCATCTTGCGTAAAGACCAGGTATAGGGTCCGATCCCGTCCTACGGGGATACGTGCGCCTGTAAGGCTCTCCACTCGAAACGATCGGAACTTTACATTATTAACTTTAGTGGTCCCCCGACGCGACGACGCTTGGAAAATAAAATATTTGAACTGACATAATATATGTGACGGTAATAATTATAATAGGCTTAAAATATTATTTGTTCATTTTTAGAGTTTATTTTTTGTGTCGGGGGGTTTTTAAAATTTTTAATTTTACTTTTATAACTGAAAAGTTATTCACACAAAACGTTTAGGTACGTGTTTGTGTAATAAAATATTTCATGTATTCATTTACTTATCGGTGTCATATTACAATTTGAACAAGTTTCCTCGTTGCAATCAACAAGAATATTCTGAGCTTGAAGTTAGCTAAAAGTTATATCGACGCTTGAAAGCAAAAGTTTCAAACCTGTGGGTAATTGTAAAGGAAAGGTAATTAGAAACGAAAACATGTATATAAATAAGTGGTATACAACATTAAAAGTAAGTAGAATTAAAACACTCTTGTAGTCTTCATCTTTCCTATAACTTAAAATTCAGATATTTTAATGAAGAAATTATAAGTGCACTCTACACTGCATCTATATTTGCCATTGCATTACTAAACAAGTTTTAAATACGAAAACTCATATCAAAACAATATCAAATCAAACTCATAAACTAAAAATTAAAACCACCATATACCAAACTAAATAATGTAAAAATGAATCCAATGTTACAAGAAAGTACAAAAGTACAAAAATTTTAACTAGTTACGAAATAGTAACTACACTAGTACTAAAGTAAAAATAGAAAATAAGGAATAAATAGAATATAATTAATACTAATTAAAATAAGAATTCACATTATTATAAAAGCCTACAGCTCTATTGCTCGGCAAAGACACTCCTATAAAAGAGATGGGTCACTTAATCCGCCAAACTGCTGCACTGCGGGTAGACAATATAAAAAAGTAAGTCTACGTAATTTAAAAATTTATTCTGTGCTAATAAATTTAAAAGAATGACTTTAAAATTACTAATTTAATTTTATGTCAATAACGAGTCGTAAAATAAGTAAATTATAAAACTAGTTTAAGTTTTTCTTTGTACTCGCAAACTTAATGATATGATAATGATGAGCCTATAACTTAGATATTAAAACAATTGAGATTTTAATTATTAAATTATTTGCTTTATGAAAAGTCTATTTAAATATAATTGCTGACTAAGCGAACATTTTCTACCTGATATTCAATAGTAATTATATTAGAACTTCAAGAGCTACCTGAAGAGATTTTTAGGTAGAGAGCCTATTTATATAAATGAGGCTTGATAAATTTACAAATTGAATAAATAAATAAATATGTTTAACACATACACAAGGTCGTCTGTTCCTAAGATAGGCAACTTGATGCCTGTGTTTTAGGTAACAGCCGACTGATATACATTTTTTTAAATAAATATACCTACATATAAATAATACATATATAAATAAACATATATTACACCCAGACTCGGGGCGGGAATCGAACCCACAACCCTTGGAGCAGAAAACAGGGTCACTGCAAACTGCGCCATCGGGTCAGTCAAAATGATTGGTAGCATACTAACCACATTAATAATTACTTTACTTAAAATTAAATAATAAGTGTTACACAATATTGTATTAATCTATATAATAATACGTGAAGCAAAAACTTTTTACGTCCTTTTACGGAGACTTTTACGGACTTTGACGGAAAAGTATGAAATTTGGCACAGTTAAGTTAAAGTTTGTATGAAAAAGAAATACAGCATGCTAATATTTTTTATAATAATAGTCAAAAAAACATTAAATTTATTTAAAAAAAAAAACACTGCGTACAGCACACGGACACACACATATGTACAATGACATATATACACAAAGGAGATGGGGACTTTTGGGCCAAAATGTAATAAGTAGAGATATGGTTTAAAAAATTGGTTATATTTTTTTATCTTACAATATAAAAAATCAACTTAATTCTGAATCTGGGAGCGGAGAAAAATGAAAAAGATTGTTTTCATCAAATTAATCGGGTATCGATTCAACTAAAATCGATTACAGAATTAAAAAAATAAAGGTTTCTACTAGGTTATTAACTCAAAGTATTTAGATGCACAATATTGAAGTTGTAAACGATAAAGTTCATTTAAATAAAGTTACATTAATAGCGAAAATATCATTTAATATTTGAAAATAATATCGATTTCGTATTGATTTAAAATAAATCATATTTTTAGTGACAGCTAACAACTGACTGACATTGATACTAGCCGTTTATTTTTTACCTACATTTCCTAGATGACATTTTAATAATAATAGAAGAAGAATGAAGTATGAAATACATTCAAAGGTTTTTTTTAATTCTGAACAATAATTATTAGTGTTTCAAGTTATTGATATTTGTAATGAGTTTTCAAACATTCTTCACTAAATGTAAGAAACATTAGTGCTTTAAGAACTTAGTGATCGGGTTTTTTAATAGACATTGTAACATAACCTCATTTTTACAAAACGTTTAATAACTCCGCTCTCAGATAGCCAAAATATACAGAATTTTCAGCGAGGGATCTATAAGCCTGAATGCATTAATTGATACCATTTTAATTTCATTACATTTTGGCCCAAGAATGTATGGAATCGTATCCATCTCCTTTTGTTTATTGTCAAAGTCTGTTGTCAACACGGTCTTAAATACAGGCCTTTCAACGAACTTTTTCTCGAAATTTATTATCACAGATCAGGTCCAATGACTGCTGCATATGCTCACCATGTTATACGCAATCATATTTTTATGATGTTAACAATGCTAACAATAATAGATTAGATCGAATTTCGACCACTGCGCGAACACTAATATTATGTAATTGATCATAATAATATAACTAGCTGTTTCTAGTGACTTTTCTCGCGACAGTAGAATGTCACGTATTCAACACCTACACGACACGTAAGTCGAGCACGTCAATGTCGTAAAATATCGTATCTAAAACATAGTACTAAATATAATTTATTGTATAAATTATACAATTTGTTGTTTTATTTTTCAAAAATAAATTAATAATTATATTTGTTTTAGAACGTAAAAACATTTTTTTTTTTTATATTTAAACAAAGCAAAGAACGTAAATCTATATTCATGTTTTGTTCATGCATGCTCTATAGTCTATAGCATATTATATAAAACAGCATGTGCCTACATATACGCGTTAATTAAACCACTAATTTAGTAGCAGTGAAGAAATTATATGTATATTATATTACATAATTATTTACGGTCGTAACGTAATTTACATTATTTATTGCCATATGAAAATTTTTTTTCTCATATTGTAGAAAAATGTATACTAAAAATCTTTTGAAGAAAAAATTAGCTATAAGTGTAAGTTATTTTTATGATCAAAATTAGAATTATTCTTTATTTATTTAACACCTTCGCAAAAAAATTTGTAAACTTACTTAAATTATAATTCAAATATAAATTAATGTATTTAAGAAAACATTTTTCATTGTTATTTTGTAATTCATAATTTTTTGCATTTTTACAGATTTTATATCACATATCACATATATATACTACAAAGTACAGCGTAATAATAGAAGTTCAATTTAATGAATTGATAAAAAAAATCACATAAATAGATTGTTACGATTACAACCGTATATACCTAATTGAATATTCGGACACCCACCACCTCAGTCCCCGGAGATCATGGACGCTGTAAAGGGTCCGAAACGTCGGGAAATAATTTAAATTAAATATTGTTAAACAGTAAATTTAAATAAAAGCGATAAAATCCGTTTTTAGACTTTTAATTAAATGAATGTAATCGTTAAATATTTCTTGGATTATATTTATCAAAAGTAAATGCAAAATACTATTTGCAAACGCTAAGAAAAAGTAAAGACTGCAATAACAAATGCAATAAACGTGCAAATAGCAGTGAGATTTAACATCAAGTAAATAGAAATAGTTTGAACGAAAACGAAAATAAACTATTACAAAAAAATTACAGCGTTTAGTCACGTTTCCCTTCAACATTCATTTGATATAAACGGAAACGGACGGAGTTTATTGGAATACAAACATTATTTTTCGATATTTTTGTACGTTGATTATTAAAACTAAAAGCATTTTAACATTCAACGGTTGATCTCTGAAATATATCCAGCGACACCGTGGAATATCTAAATGTATATGTGTGGATTTTGACTACTAATTCTTTTAAAAAAAATAAGTAAAAAAAATGTAATCTGTAATCTGTAAATCGTACAGTAAAATTAAGAATGTGCGAAGTACGTGTAATTATTACATAATTATTGTAATCTAGTCTCTCTATAGATGAATATAGATACATAGGTGTCGAATAAATTAATTATATATAAATAAAACTAATTGTAAAAAACAAACAGAATTGAAACTTTATGTTTTATATTCCATTCCTATGTTTATAAGACACCTCATGAGTTGAGCAATTTTCTCGTCGAAGGAATAAGGAACGCGTCGTTCACCGAAAAAGTACAATAATAATTTAAATTTTAAATTTATAATATTTTTGTACTTTCTTTCTATATAAATAAATAATGTACACCTATATCATAAATATTCTATCAATATACCTCTACCATAAAGTTGCCTGGACGAGATCACTCTGTAGCGATAAAGCCGCCTTTTGTACTTATTATTTATTTATTTATTTTTATAATGTTGGTTATTCTTTTTGTACAATAAATAATTACTATACTATAACATTTGTATCGTTTCACTGATTCATGGATGAAGTATAGTTCTCGGCCACCATTGAATATACGCCTTCTCTCCTTTCATACAAATAAAGGTAACACTCTATAACAGCTATAGTTATTCAGCGTGATGGTGTAAGCTGGATAAGTAGGCAATTGCTATGGTAAAATTTATGATAAAAGAAATTAAAAAATCATAATAAAATGTTAGATAATGAGAGAAAAAAAAGAATCAGTGTTGTCACATTTACTAAATTACAATACCAAACAAAGATTATGTTGGTAATCTATCATTCAACATAAAATCTATTTTCTCGTGTCTGTAAAAAAAAATACAATCGACATTAATACAATAAATCAGTAAATTTTGTTCAACTGATAGTTTATGATTGATATATCTGGTGTCCAATTCAGCGAAAAATTAGAAAATAGATAAGAGTTGACATCAAAAGAGAAACTGTAGGCGTAATTATAAATAATCGTAAAAAGATTGAAGCAAAGAATCAAATATCATTTGAAAATTATAAAAATTATTATTTTTGTTTCTCGTTTTGTATTAAATGTGTTTCGAATTGAAATTTTTTACGTAAATAAACTTTTACATTTACTATATTCCTGATTGTAAATTTAAGTCAATATTTAAAAATGAATAAATTTTTAAATATAAAATGCAAATACTGTTATTATTATTATTTTTTTTCGATTACCTTTTTTCTAACCCCGCCACTAGTCCCGTCATCTGAATATTGATGTCTGAATTCAGGAATCTATTTATAAAAAAATGTAATTTCGAATTCTTAGTTGTACACTATTCTTTCCTAAAAAAAAGTATCAATAAATAACTCAAAAATTACATATGACGTAACAAACACAAAAAAATATCGAATTTGGAACTCTATCACTAAGACTACGCTTTTCGTTCGCCTCCTACCACTACGCTATAAACATTAAGAAAGAAAAAGAAAAGGGAAAGGGAATCCCGATGAATGGACCTTTTTTTTGCCACTTTTAGCTCGATTCTAAAAATGCGTATGCCAAGTTTCATTATATTTATTAAATTCGCACTTAACCAGATTTTTAAGTCAGTTTAAAGAAAAACAAAAAAAAACAATATACAAAATAAAATAATAAACTACCTCTTGAGACATGAGTTAAGCCTACAATTGTGACAATATTTCTCACTGAAATTCTTAAAGATTTCTCTGCTGTTGTAGTCAACATAGCACGTCATTGAAAAGTCCTTATCAAAAACTAAAAAAGCGTTAGCATGAGCACTAGATACCAAGATTTGTGTTTTAAAACAGTGTCTTGTGCTTTACTTCGTTATTCATTAACTTAAATGTAAATTAAAGGAACATGGACGAGGATCGTCAGATTTACAATAAATTTTAGAATAAGTTCAAAAACTTATATTCCTGGCCCGTTGGCGGAGTTGGCATTGCCTTGCTTTTCGCTCCAGGGTCGTGGGTTCGATTTCCATCCCGAGTCTGGGTGTAACATCATAAATTTGTATATTAGTCATAGTCAACCGTTACCTAAAACACATGAATTAAGATGTCCATATTAGGAACAGACGACCGTGTGTGTATGTTAAACATATTCGTTTATTTTATGACATTCTCAGTTATTTATTTATTTATTTTTTGTTACTTAAGCACCACAAATATCAAATACGCTGATGAATTATTTTCTTGAATGAATTAGTTTCCTAGAACACTCTTTAACGGATAAGAAATATTTTTAAATTTTTATTATAAATTGTAATTTGTTTTTGTTTATTTCGTAAAATAAAATATTGCCTAATTAAAAAAGCAGTAAATAAGTGTAATAAATAGAATATAGTTATTGCTCAAAATCAAAATTTTAAGATTCAAAAACACTTTTTAACTGTCATCTTATTATTATTATTTTTTTTTAAAACTAATTATTGATAGTTAATGTGATCTGCGATGAATAACCGTCAAGAAAACAGTTACTCCTTTAAAAACTGTCAGAATATCACTCAAAAATTATAAATTCAATCATATGTTAAGTAAAAGTATATTTTTATATAAAACATATTTTTTATAAAATTTAAAATAAACCGTCAAGAAAACAGTTACTCCTTTAAAAACTGTCAGAATATCACTCAAAAATTATAAATTCAATCATATGTTAAGTAAAAGTAAATTTTTATATAAAACATATTTTTTATAAAATTTAAAATAAACCGTCAAGAAAACAGTTACTCCTTTAAAAACTGTCAGAATATCACTCAAAAATTATAAATTCAATCATATGTTAAGTAAAAGTAAATTTTTATATAAAACATATTTTTTATAAAATTTAAAATAATTAATAATTACTTTAGATAGAAATACATATATTCTGTAAACCTTGTTTGTTGCATCGATGCTTTTATTTTTTATCAATCGAAATCACTTTCAATGATTAATTTGCTTACTTATATTAAAAATATGTTTTAAATATACGAAAAAAGTTGTTACTCTTAACAAGTAAAATTTTGGAGAACACGCTTAAAAAGTTTTGTATTATTGTTTTATACGATATAATTGTTTACATCATTTGAAGAAACTGTTTTAATTTTAGTTAAAACTTTTAGATGTTGTCATTCAATCTAAAGACATTTTGAAATTAAAGTAATTATTGTTGTACTAATTTATCAATATACTTAACTTTTATTAAATACCATTTTAACGTAAATTTAAATAACAAGAAAATATTCACTTACCAAAATATATATTAACGAAATTCCAACAACAAATGCACCATTAAATACACTTCTTTAATCAAACATAAACTTATTGTAACTTATTTGAATTAAACACTTTATTTTCACGATAATGTTAACATCCGCGACATCAACCAGTCCGTCTCCTTCGGGTTTATAGTACCTACTGAGCGTAGGGGTGCGTTGGCCGTCGAATTTTGTAGGTATATAATATGGGACTGGTGGTTACTCTTCAATTATATTATAAGGAATTAAAGATATTATAAAGACAGTTGCGTTCAAATTTTATTGCTAAGATTGGAACAATTTATTGTTTAAATAAATTTTAGTGTACTACCGTTATGTTTTGTTTTATTTTTGGGTCAAGAATTAAAAGATTATTTATAGTTCCGATTCTAGCATTCATAAAAAAAATTACATTACTTGGCCAAATTAACAAAAGTATTTTTCTTAAAATATTTATACAAATTAAGTTTAGGCAAGCGTTGTGATATTGTTATATGTATGATTATTTAATACTTGCTATTTAAAACAAGCTTATTTTAAACTAGCTTGCAAATAATATAAATCAATTTTTAAAGAATTATGGTAATAATTTATTAAGAATGTTTGCAATAATCATATTTCAACTATTATATTAGTACACATTTTAGCCGGACGTTGAACTGTGGGAAATAATAGAAAAACTTTTATTTTTTTATTTAGCTAAGTAGAATACAAGTTTTTTTAAAAGCCACAAACGTCGTTACGTTCGTCGGCGTGTCGTGTCAAACAAATTTGGCTAGATCACTTTCGAAACTCCGTAAACATAAAACTTTTAGGAACTTTGATGAGTAACTATATAATATTTTCAAACATACAAAAGTTTCAAATATCAAGAAAACTAATTACATACGGTGTAGTGATGCAGAAAGTTCTGTTAATATCGTCAGTCGAGAGTTTGATTAAGATATTTTCACTTGTACTAATATGTTCTTCTGATCCCGACGTTAATCCTTGTGGGTTTTCCGAACATACCTAGGGTTTAATGTTAAGTCGTTGAATCCGATTTATGTTATATATACCTGAACTGTGAAAAAAAATGTTAATCTAAGTAGGGAAGTTATCTGCCGGGGTGCTACAGTCGGTGACCTCCGCGTGGTGCACCCTGGAAACGTAGGCAGCAGCAGCTGCACAGTTGCGATTGAGGAACTGCTGCTGCCTACGGTTAACGACCGACTCGGGGGAACGCCGGGTATGCGATTTAGCGCTCCGGGGACTTCTCTGTTACGCAGAGTTGCCCCGTTAAGCGGCCGCATGGCGTATTGGGGACAGTCGTCTCCACGGGGGCTCCAGTGCCACTGCGCTCGGGCGCGGTGAAGCAACGGAGGCGGACGGGTCTGATGTGCACTCACACTGCCGTCAGACAGAACGGCTAGGCTTGTCTTAGTCGTTCACCGTTCTCTCGTAATCCCGCTACGTGGTGTCGTGGTCATGTCTCGCGGCTACGTGCGGGACCGAGGGTCTTGCCTTAACCGGCCGGACCGCGAGGAAGAAAACCTCTATAAAAAATTACCCCGAATCCCAAGCGGCGACGCAGCGCGAGGGGATGCATGGCTGACGGGTGGATCAGTCTCGACTGGGCTATGTCATCATGACCTGCCGCAGTTTCCCCCGTTCGCCGGTCCCTGGAGCAGCGGAGATAGAGCGCTCACCGAGCCCGCGAGTGCTCTATGACCGAAGGCGGCCCGCGTAGGCGAGCCAACCGTCGGGGCGTCACGGTGGCATGCGCCAGCGATCCCGTGACGTCCTTGTACGACGACGAGGGCACCGCTGTGTTTTAGTGGGTATTCTGACTTCGCAGTCAGCGAGTCCCACATACCCGTCGCCTGCGGGTGGCGAGATGCGTAAACGCATTTCACAGCGTCAAAAAAAAAGGGAAGTTATCTACCAAACTAATTGTCGTTTCAGTGCAGTTCCGTTGTTTTCTGAGAGCCTAATCTACAAGATGTATTTATAGAATTTATGACTTCGAAGCTTAAAGTAAAAATGTGATAAAAGTTAATAGATTTCCGTCTTCTTGTTTATTGTTTTATGCTGTTTAATATGATTTTATTTCTAGGCTATTTATGTTTAATATTTTGTTATTTGTCACTAAAATTTTAATCATTTAGGTTTTTTTTTGTCTGTGGTAAATATACTGAATCATGCTTTCACTCGCGTTGAAGTTAGTGATTACCGCTTAGTTTCTATCATTTCGTGATGTTTTACAGTCTCTGACCCATAATTAAAATTATACATTCGATTCAATATTTTTTTCGAGAATTGTAAAAACAAATAAACAAATTTTTGAAGCTTTCATGGTCACTATTAACACTTTCATTTAAACGGGATTATTGTTTTGAGATTCAAATAATTTCGATGAGGTTGCAAATTCCATAGTCACAGGGCGATTCTTTTGCAGAACCCCAAATGTCGTGACGAGCTTTTGCCAACCCATTTATCGACACTTCACCAGTAAACACAAGGATTCACTTAGTTTACGGCACTTTTTTCGCAAACGTTTGAGGTGACAAAGTTTGTTTACAAATTTTGACCGGTGTTACTTTTCAATACAAGTTTTTAATCTTTCACGTTGCATGTATATATATATATATATATATATATATATATACAGGGTGACTGGCGAGATACTATCGGTGTTTAAGGAGAGTGCTCGGTGCATGGTTCTCATTCGAATTATGTAAAAATATAACATAAATATTGATAAGCTTCTAAGTAAAGTTGCCCAACAGTTATCTAATTATTTACGCGTCGTCTGGACACCCTAGTTTCCACGCGGTAGTTAATTACGTCCAAACACCGCCAAGTGTTAAGAGGGTTGGCGGTTAATTCCCTAACATAAGTAACGATCGTTATCTTGTCTATGATAACAACAGTGATCGACGGCTGTACGTGCTCTCCGAGGCACGGTAGGGATCCACAAGGACATACACCCAGACCGGAAAAAAATATTTGTACAAATATCTGTCCCAAGCGGGAATCGAACCCGCGACCACCAGCGCGTGGCGTTGCAGTTGAGGCAACTACTCGCACCACTACACCAGAACGTCGCGTGTCGTGTTTTCATTTAATGATATTAACGAATTATTTACAACGATTTTCAATCATTAAACTACCTATTTACCTACATAACTACACTAACACACACACAGTCACTTTTAACAGTTTCGAAAGCAATGGTGATTCTGCATTTGTGTATTGATAAGCCATACCTAATTACTAATGACAGATTACACTAACACACGACAGATTAGGTATACGCGTATGATCGATCGCTAGGCGCGCAGGAGCCGGGAAGACACACGCAAAAAACACACAAACAAAAAACCCAACTGCGTAAAATACTCTTATTATAAACAAAAAAGAATAAAACAATTTACTAGCTTTCATTTGAAACCCATATTGCTACAGTAAGAAAAAAATCAACCCCCCCCCTTCATTCCGCCATTTGCGGGCGCCATTTTGAAAATTTATATAGCCTATGTCACTACTACAATTTAGACAAATCCAACGACACCTCATATGTCAAAAACCGTCCAGCCGTTAGGGCTGTAGGGCGTGCCAAAGAAATGGACATACATACATACATATTACATACATACATTCGAAAAACATAACCCTCCTTCTGTCGCAGTCGGGTAAAAAACAATCAGTGTTAGCATAATGAATACGAGCAGCTCCTCAGAGTCTGATTTGGAAGCAATGGATTTTATTTTTAATATATCCCTACCCAGAAACTTAAGGCGTAGGAAAAATTACGGATGAAGAATTTCAATTGAGATATCGCTTTAATTTAATAAGAACACACGGATAAAGTGGACAATGATGTCGTTCATAAATAAGGACTTGTCATATTTTTTTAACTAAAACAGTGCTAAGCCACTTATTTATTCTCGAAAAAAATATTCTAGTAAATAAAACTAGTATTCAAGATGAATTAAAGTAATAAAATCAATTTTAGACACGATCTCTTAAACAGAGCCATCTAGCTGTAAATAAAAGTACAAGTTTGTAATGTACGACGTAAATGACAAGTAAACCAAGAAAATAAACTTGTATTTAAAATTATATTAAATTTCTAAATATGATTCTGTTAAATAGGAATTAATTATTTTATAAACATTGAACATTCTATTTCTCTGACAATAAATAAGTAAAATGTATGTTAATAACTCGTGTACGAATATAAAAACCTTATATTTTTACATAATAAATGAAACGATGATCATTTGAGAATCAACGTTGGTCGTATTATTTTATCTCTCATACGTCGCACGTCTCATGGCGACCCTGTCAGGATAAGAAAACATCTCAAAGTTCCTAACTGTCAATAGAGGTCACTAGTATTGACTCACTACAATATCGAACTAGAGTTTTCTATAATGTTCATAGATGTCGCTAATTAATGTAATTTTTAACAACTTTGTTCATTCAATTTCTCTATCTAATCGATTATTTTTGGTATAATCTGTGCCAACCATCTATGTATCGTTCTTTGTTCGTTTCTTAACTAAGTAACAGCTAGTCAATGTTTATAAGTAAACAAAAGTTAATCATTGATTTGTAGATTATGAGAGGATTAACGAGATTTTTATAAGTAAGACCGTGAATAGCTCGTTACGTATTATATTTTTTTTAACTCAAACAGTGTTAGGCCACTTATTTATTCTCGAAAAAAATATTGTAGTAAATAAAAGCAAAAAGTAATAGCAAGAATAAGCCATCTAGCGACCAGTAGCCAAAACAATTGATTGATTATAATATTAGCAGACAGTGTAATGGTTTTTTCACTAGGTGTCGCTAGATAAAGATCAGATTTGATAGAATAATTTTTTTAATATGTTGAAAAATTATAAAGTTACTTTTGAAAATATTAAAAAAAAAACACAACAAAAATAAACTTTGTGAATTGTTGAACAGCCAACTGTTGTTTATTAAATAAAAGCAAGGAACTACGGTCCTTGCGGACCAGTAGTTTTGCTACTTGCCGATAGAGGCATACTAATCACCGAACTTTCTAGACAAAATAAATAATTTAATTTAAATATTACTTACGAGTTGAAAGATATGTTTATTCCATTTGATTTTGATGTGATGAGCAACAGATTTATTGACTAGGTAAATGATGTAAACTTGGAACAAAAATAAAATAATATTAACTGTTCACCTATCTTGGTATTCCCGGCGTATTTAAAAATGGAATCATACTCGTAGTCTTGGATTAGTGCTTAATATTACGCTAACAGTAGGTACTCTGCGATTGGGGAACATCTCCCGGTACAAATTGATAGTACCCGGTAAGCTATCATTACATTAACACGAACCATATTCAAGTACTCTTCATTTGTGTACTGATAAGCCATACCTAATTAAGGGTCACACTCACACACGACAGATTAGGTATACTCGGAATATCGAACGCTAGGCGCACGCGCGGGAAAACACAAAACAGACGTCCAAACCATACGTTGGCGCTAGCCTACTGACCTAGTGACCTAGTAACGTGATTCGTCGATCGAATAAGCGATTAGCCGCGGGGCGGGGGTGCGGGTACTGGCAGCATAGTACAACACCGCGTCGCACGCGCCGCCGGCATGACTGGAAAAGTGACAACGCGTCTTTTATTTGAATTGAAATTTATGAAAATTTGGTCCAAAATTAAGTTCCTATTTTTTTTACATAATTCGAATGAGGATCATGTGCCGGGTATTCTCCTTGAATATTGATGGTAATTCACCAGTCACCCTGTATATATATAAATATAATGTGCGTTGTCCCGCACGAGCAGTTCTTTTTTTTTTGTCAATAATATTCAGTATTGAAATTAGTACATTGAACAGACAAATTTGTAACATGTTAAATATAATGAATAAAATAACAGAAGAAATAATTAAAATACTGTCTGTACAATTTATCAACCACACGATCTCTGTGTTTTGATATACTAGATGTGTGACTTAAATTTTAATTAAAAAAAAGTATTGATTAAAAGTACTAACTTTTCAGTGCAATAGTCCATTTAAAAAGCTCGAACAAACAATTAATAATTGAAGAAGTTTCAAACACTAGAAATCGACGTTCGATTTAAGTCTGTTTAAAACATTCAGCACTATAGGATGGTCGTTATTTTAATTCTGTTTGCAATGGTTCTACAAATTATTTACTATGTAACAATTTCTAGCTTTGTAACTTATGAGTAACAAAGTTTTAAAACATATTTATTCCATGAATCGCAAAAACATTAAAAGAAATATTAATAAGAACACTTATATTAAAATATTATTTTTGACTTTTATAATAGCTTTTTTTTTTTTGTAATATAAATAATAGTAAAAACCTTAAATATAAAAAGAGAAAAAGCAGTTGTCATGGTTATCAGCTTTTGTGAAATATGAATGGAGGCAGTTTGATTGATGGTTACCGGAAATTCCGAGGCATCATTCATCAAAATCAGGATATTGCAGTATGTTTAAAAGATGTCCCAAATATTGAAATGCACACATGGAAACATACAAGAGAGCGGCCGCTTCAATGTGAATTACGAGTATGTACAAGTAGTTTTGCTGAGCGGAAGGCTCTAGTCAGACACATGATTTCAAAAATAAATACACAGTATTATGCAAGTGCACACTTATCGGTTTTACGATAAAATTTCCTTTGAAACAAATGTTCGACTTTCGTGTTTTGAAACATCATAGAAATATTTAAATGTTCCTAAGTGTTCCTTTTCATTATGATAAATGTTCCAGAGGGTTTTACGGAAAGAGTGCTTTAGTGAGACATAGGATGGTAACCCATAAAGAGAAGCTTACTGAATAATTTTATCCGTTAAAACTAGAGCTAATAAAAGATCACAAGCTATATATTTATTTCAACTACTGATGCTGTTAAAGTACATTATCACAAAAGAATACGTTATAAATCAATAAAATAAACATAGATATAATGTAATAAGCGTAGGTAGCAGATAGATACAAGAAAGGCAAGCGTTCTGGAGTGCATGTGGTGCAGGTGACTGCCTTAACGCCAACGGTCGCGGATACGATACCCGATCGGGCAGATATATAATACGTATTTGTATAAATCGCCTCTTTAGAAGAATAACGTGATATTTTATAAACAACAACTTTACAGGAGAGCCATTTCAAACATTTAAGAGTTGATAAATTCTAAAATATTGATAATTTTACTGTAGGAAAACAATTAATAGTAAGTTTGTTAATTTTAGTAAGTGGAAATATTTTTTTCTGGTCTATAGCACATAAAATCGTCGGTCCCGGTTAGTATCAGATAGCGACGGTTGCTCATGGTAGGGAAATAATCCGCCAACCCGCAGTGGAACAGTGGGGTGAATTAAGCTCCAACCCTTCTTCTATCTGGAGATAGAGGATCCGGTTTTTTACAGGCTGATTCAGTTCAATTAAGTTCAGTTACCGGGAATTACATCACATTACGTAACGTTAAGATTTGTTAACTGGAGAGAAATGAGCAAATATTGGTTGTTACCATTAACAAATATCAAAACAATATACATATATACCTATAATATAGATACCTATTTCAGGATACGTGCCAGTACCAAAACGAAAACACCTATCGTGCTAAACTTTAAAAGAGCTCCACTTTTTAATTAATTTATTATACAATGTGACGTGAATAACACAAAGACAAACACACAAAATTTACTGAAGATTCAAATCCATTTTAATAAAAAAAAACATAAATAATATTACTTTTTTTATTATTAGGTATACATTTCCAATAGCTCTTTCGGAACCGTACATAATAATTATGAACTTGAAAAGACGTTAAAACGAATTTCCCTTAGGCTCTTACAAAAAATACAAAAACCTCCTTTTTAACACTAACTACATAAATTTAATAATAACAGAATCTTTAAGCGCAAAAAGTATTTTAAATTGTATAAAAAAGAATTTGTCGACAAAGGATCAAATTAAATTTTAATTTCTTTTTTTTTCATTTAATAACAATAAGTAGAATAATACGTTACACGGACTATAATAACTTTTTTCATAAGTTTGATAAAAAATCATAAAAAATCATTTTTGAACAACCAGAACCTATTTCAAACTGATAACATTCATTTGAAATGTTAATATCAAGAACTTTTATGAAAAAATATTTTTTACCTAAATATAAATTTAAGATTTTTTTTTATTTATTTATTGTCATACTTCAACAAGCAAAATAAATGTTGGACGAGTTTACTCGGTGCCTCTGGCGAGGTTTCAATGTTGAGCCTTTTACTTAGTTGCAACATTGACAAAATTGAATTCAAAATATACTCTATTACCTACTCATTCAATTTTATTTATTAACTACTACAAAATTTATATATTACAATATTTATAATACGTGACATTGTTGGCATTCGTGATACTCTATCAGTATTATTTTCATTTCCTTCCACAACAATACATTATCCAATTTTATTCCTACAAGTATAAGCTGCAAATGCGTTTCCGATAGTCACTTCGTTCATTAGGCATATAATATGTGAAAACAATATACTTATATATGTAAATATATAAGTATATATACCAGCTTCAGATTAGCTGTACTCTCAAAGGTTTATTTCTGTACATTCCGAATATTTAGATGTCTGGAATTTCAGAACTAAAAAACTAAAAATCTTAAAATATTCACGGGACAATCTTTATTCTTTTTAACTAAAATATACAAAATGAAATCAGTTACATACCATCTCAACTAATACTTCTAAGATTCGAGATAAGATCTTGATCAAAATTTATCAACATGGCGGTATTTATTGGCAATGTCTACATTTTATGTCACGAATACAAAACTGGCTTAATCTAAACAACTTGGTCTTAAACGATGAGAAAATCAAATGTGTTGTGTTTGCTTTGTCTTATGTAATTATAATTTAAAAATAAATAACGAGAGTCTTTTTGTTTTTAGTGTCAACCACAGTTTTCTTAAGGATACATTTGGATTCAAACCTTTATTGGAATTCCCATTTGTCATATTTGACTTTAGATATTGAGAGTGTTTTTATTATACAAAAAATAAGTGTAAATAAGTAACATAATTCGTGGCATTTATAATCTTGGAGCTCCATTTGAGATGTTTTTTTTAAGTATATTTATAATAATATTATGTATATTCATAAAAATATTGAATACTTTGACCAAAACAGTTACTAGCGTAGTATAAATAACACGAGAAAGAACGATAAAACTTTAACGCCGGATTTTCGACTTTGCAAAGTAAATGTCTTCTCTATGGACCGAGGTATTTTATAATAAAATATGATATAAAATTCCACAAACGATTTAATAATTGTCGATTAATAAATTAATTAAGGTTTGTCTTGTGCCTGTACAAGATTACCTTTATATGAAATAATAACATACACAATAGTAAATACCGCATCAGAGTCAGTGGCTATAATAAACTTGTAAGTACCTGTACCGACCACAGTGGAACAAACATTTCCGAGCATTATTTGTTATCATGGCTACTTCGTTATGTTTTTTTTTTTTAAACGTCTCACACTCAACGGCCCCCAGTAGGATGTGAATCCTGTGTCGGGGGTCCGGAAACACACACAATACACAAGCACAAACGCCCAGACCACGACAAACATGTATATGACGGTATGGCCTATACAAATATTTGCCATGTGCGGGGATCGAACCCGCGACCGCTAGCGCATCAGCCAGTTGCTGTGACCACTGCGCCAACGCGTCGTTATGTCTATATAAATGTTCACTAGCAGAATTATTAATCTTATCTTAAAATTTCAAAATATTCTTACTAGGTAACTAAAGTGATTTGTTCATATTACACACAAAAATATTTATATCCAGAAAAAGCAGAGTTTGCAGGCTTACAAGCGTCTTTTATAAAAAAATGTATATATAATTTACTGCGATTTATAAGGCAAAAGATGCTTGTAAGCCTGCAAACTCTGCTCTTTCTGGATTATTACATTATATATATATCTATATATATATATATATATATATATATATATATATATATATATATATATATATATATATATATATATATATATATATATAATAGTTATTTTAATATTTTTGTTTTATTGTTAAAAATCAAATTATGCATAAAAATAAGTTTATTATATAGCTTCTACAAATAGGTTTTATTAATTTGATCCATCTGTCAATGAACAATTAAAATTTAAAACTAAAATTTGACGATTCAATTTGGCATACCTATATTAAAAATTTAAAGTAAATAAAAAGCACAATATAATAAGTAACATGCCGAGTGCACGACGACGCAGATTTTCTGTGCAGAATGAAATTGCTAATCGAGAAATAACAAAATCACAAAACGAAACACAAATCAGGTAAAAATACTCGTACAAATTTTATTTAATATTTTTTCAACTACGTTTATTTATAATACATGTATTCTTTAAATGGGAGTACTTACGACGGTAAGCAAGTGCAGTTTCTAGTTCTTGAAGATGTTGTGGGCTCATTTCTTACTTAGAATATACTTTATCTGTGAGATTTATACTAAATTATAACACAAAAAACCAATCAAACATATTTTTTTCACAGTCAACATGACTTAGAAGTAAAATTACAACAAATTAATGGCAACAATATTCGACATAAAAATAAACCTCAAGCAAACACTTCAAAACATTCATCAGCATTAGAAATAGTAACTGAATGCAGAAGTAAAAATTCTAATATAAATGTTATAGATAACACAGTCGTAACTTCGGATAAAGAAGTAACCGCAAGTTCTAGTAACATTAATCTTTTCACTATTTTAAATGCCACAAATACAATAGACACTAATGAATCTAAAGATAAAATCAAATTTAATAAAGATGAAAATAAAAAACTAGATCATGCAATTGTTCGGAGGGATCGTACACCAAGACGCGATAAACATCTTCATCGGATAAAAGTAAGAAGTCCAAAACGAAAGGCACCGCTTATCGATAAAGAAAATAGAAGAAGATCAATAGGTATAAATGCAGATGTGATTAATTGGAATGAAAGACATAACAGAAGTGAAATAGAGATACAAATTACACAACAAGTCATCGATGTTGGTGAAAATACAGAAGAAGAAGAAAGAACAAGTAGTAATTCTCTTGGAGATATGTGTCGCATTTGTCACAGTGGAGAAGCCGTTTCAGCTGATCTGGGTGATCTATTGTCGGCATGTTCTTGCAGAGGAACTATTGGAAGAGTTCATGTAAAATGCTTAGAACATTGGCTGACTGAATCTGGTAAATCTAGATGTGAACTATGTGGGACTAAATATGATACTCGTCGTGTCCATCGATTCGGTGTTTTGAAGGCTCTCATGATTTGGGTACTCAGCCACAATTCAAAGCATGTACGTATAAAACATTTTATTTGTCTGTTATGTCACTTAAATTTTATATATTTATATAATTTTATATTTGTATATAATATATATTTCTCAACGCAATATACGTGGCAAAGTTTTTTTTTTCTTTTTAATTGTGATCAAAGTTTCATATAACTATTTATAGAAGAAGTAAATAATGGTTACATTTTTTGTTCATTTGCTAATTCAAATTCGTACAATAAAAATCCGTGCGGTTTGTGATTAAACAAACAAAATATCCAGCTTTATAAATATCCAGCTTAATACTAGAATAAATTAGATATAGAACATATTACGAATAGTTATTTTACGTAATATTATAAATGTCTGACACAATAATATAACTTAGAAAATACATTATAGAATAGAATATATGCTTTTTTGAACGCGACTTAAAAGAGAATTTAATATACATAACTTAAATATACAAAATAATGTTAACGTACAAAGGCGGTCTTATCGCTAAGAGTATCGATTTCTTCCAGATAATTCCTCCGTTTGAAAAATGATCTCTCTGAATAAAAATAGGGTATACTACTATGTTTAAAAAAATACTTCAAAATGTTGAATTTCCTAAAAAAAGCCAAAAAATATATTTATAAACATGCTTTCTTGCCATACAATTAAATTAAATTTTAAACCTTTTTTAATTCCGCGAAAACACTGTCAGCCATTTTGGTGACGTAATATGACGTATAAAGGCCGTGTTCCGATATACAATGAGAGCACTCTGAGGTGTGACATGAATTCAGTAGCGAAGCCGTTCCTCTATAGTTTATAATACTGTGCTATACTGGTTACTGATAAAACGGAACGCAGTCCAGTATACAATCATCCTCATTTTTCGACATTGTTTTGAATAAAAATATTTATCATGTATGTTTTCTTTTGAACAAGAAAAATTATTATTTGAATATTTTTGACATTTTGAAATAACAATATTGATTAATAATAATAACAATAATTCGCGCTGTTATATTTTTTGATCAGGTCATCAAATTACTGAGAGCACCTTATCTCGCTGCTCAGAGTACGAAAATGGCGGCTATTTTTGACGTCATATATTTCTCTATGGTATTGCAGCAGTTTACTGGCACTTCATAAAGGGACACATTTTTCACCAGTGAGAGCACTGATCAGTGCTCGCAGTGTATATCGCAACATTGTCTTTATGATGTCACACCATGGCGGCTCGTGTTTTAGATCACGTGATAAACAGATTAAAAATTACAACTTTTAATTTCTATATAATAGAACAATAATGAGCTTTTATTATTCAAAATCAGAATATTTAAGTATATTTCTACATAAATTTTAATTTTTATCAAATTTCATAATTTATTTTTCACTACCGAAAGTACCCTATGATTAACGCTGAATAATGTAATATCAGATAATCATCACCGATATTTAAAGCACACGAATGTACAAAATTATATTACACTAAACGTTATCCATAATTTTGCATGTATTACATCTTGATTTTCTTACCGACGGTTCTGGTGTAGTGGTGCGAGTAGTTAACGCTGTCCGCGGGCGGTTGCGGGTTCGATTGCCGCTCGGGATAGATATTTGTATTTGCACAAATTTTGGTTTCCGGTCTGGGTGTATGTCCTTGTGGGTCTCCTGACCATAACAGTTACTCGTCAGGCTGATACGGTAGATTACAGTATAGTACCTATATTTTCTTAACCCAGATGACTTTGTACAATAGATAGGACACATAGATGGATGGACCAAACAAACACAGATACGTATCCAAGCTGACATTACTTAGTATTGATTAGCAAAATTTATCCTTAAAATAAAATAAACTCATACTCAGCGACAAAGGAAAATTTCGCTAGAAAATTTAAAGAATTCTAAGCTATTCGGCATCCCGTAGTGGAGCAACTAAACTAAACGATCAGAAACATTTATATATAAATAGTTGACTATTATCATAACATCGTTCATATTCATTGTAATAGATTACGTAGCTATATGACGTAAAGAAACAGATAATTATCCCCATGAAATAGTCAAAAGTTTTTATGGTTTTCTAAAATTAGCATGTTAAGCAAGGAAATAGATTCTTCTGCTCTACTACATTTAAATAAATTCATACTAACATAATTATATTTATCATTTCTAAAACCATACTTTTTAAATTAGTATAATATTTGCTTAAATACAAATACAAAATAAACTATTTGCCTCTCTGTTTTTTTGTAATCGGCATACTTGTATATTTTGAGATAAAGGATTGTTTACAGTATAAATAGTGTAATAAATATCGTACACAAATCTAATCATGGAAAAAATTTCGAATAATTTGTATATTAATCTGCTTACCTGTTAATCCAGGTATAATTTGAAAACACTTTAATATAAAATTTCTCAATATTAGTGTTTCAAGTGTTTAAAATTTATTTCGTCGTAAAATGAAGTTCTCATTTTGTTAATATTGTTTAAATTAAAGAATAAAACCTGATTTTGTAGGTTTCGAAAAATTCACCCAACCATGTTATCAATTTTATTTCGTATTAAGCTAATAAATCATTACAGAAAACTCCTCACATAGCATTTTGAATAACTCAATATAGAACTTAATCCATTAATACCAAGTCTGGAGAATACGATGTGCGTGACGGAACTTTTCAGCCAAGCGTTTAAATGGCTTCCTTGGTGATATTGGCAATGTAATCGTGGGCGTTGTCATGCAGTAAAAGAACTCTCTGGTACAAAGTAATATCTTCTTTAATGATCTTCACTAATTCTCAAAATCTTGTTAAACATCAGAGTTTTCATTTGTTTAATTTCAGCAATTCATAAAGTAGAGTAAGTACATTTTAAGTCAAACGTTATATCAAAATTGTAAAAAAAAATTGGATATATAAAAAATATAAAAAGTCGGGAACTTGTAACCTCAAAAAATTTGTGGTTGTCTCAAAAAATTTGGCAGGTCCTTAAAATTTTAATTACAAAAAGAGAATCATAAAAACGAGTTTTATTTAACACAACAAAAATTAACTTAAATTTATAGCTATTCTTTATTCTATATATATATATATATATATATATATATATATATATATATATATATATATATATATATATTAGGATATATATGTATTTTTTTACAACTCCTTTAATTATCATAAAATTTAAAATGAAAAAAAGCAAAGTTTATCTCTAAGACAGGACAAGTATGCAATTTTTACACTTATCACATAACTTCAAGTGACTCAGCTGCCTTTTTGGTAGAATATTACTAATTTTTTCTTTCAAATTTTTAAGGAAGTCAAAATGTCTGTTGCGTCGATATCCAAGGAGCCATAAGGCTATCATTTTTCATTGAGAATCATGTTTGTACTACTAGGATCTCTAGTTAAGCGTACTAGTGATTTATTATTTACTTTTGCCAATATAAATTAAAATTATGTGTTCGTGTTTGTCTGACCTTCTAAATTCTATCGACATAGGGAATCCTATAGGAATATATAACAATTGTAATCAAATGTCAATATGTATCAACTGTCACTGAATAGATACCTATAATTGTAACTCTCGTGAGTTTTCTACGAAATAAATGTGAAATATTACTTGAAAGTTTCTGCAAGCGTTTAAGGAGTGTATATTGGTGCTGCAAGAATACATGCAAGTATCAGTTGCAACAGCAAAATAACAGATTTAGTGAAAGAACGCAATTATAATCGGGAGGATATCATAATATCACAGTCATAGAGGGTAGTCTAACAGTGCTATTACAGAAGGTAAGCAAGTACTACCAATACTACAGAACTGCGTACATTGATTTACATTGACATCTGACAGCTAGTACCGGGCTGTCATCTGCTGTGACAGTTGGCGTCTGACGTCTGGCAGGTGGCGGATGACACTTGACGGCTGTCATCTGTGGCTGACATCGGTGGCTGTCATTTGACGGCTGACTTCCTGGTGTTGCTACATACTAGAATCTTCCCCAAAATTCAGCTGTCACGTAATATATAATCTTCCCTTATTTTGTGTGTTTTGCTACCGGAGGGTCTAACATATAGTATATAATCGCTGTGTATACTTTCCGCAACTAAGCATCACAGCTACCAGCCCTGCATTGAATAATCGGCAGCTTTCCACTGTTCCTTCTGCTTCAGCAGTGATTGAAATCATGCCGAAAAGCCGTTTAAACGACCGTTCTGGTGTAGTGGAGCGAAACGCGCGCTGGTGGTCGCGGGTTCGATTCCCGCTCGGGACAGATTTTTGTATTTGTACAAATATTTGTATCCGGTCTGGGTGTATGTTCTTGTGGGTCTCTCCACCGTGCCTCAGAGAGCACGTAAAGCCGTCGGTCCCGGTTGTTATCATAGACACCTGATAACGATCGTTACTCATGATATGGAAATTATCCGCCAACCTGCAGTGGAGCAGCGTGGTGGAATAAGCTCCAACCCTTTTTCTATATGGAGAAGAGGCCTTCTGCTGGGCTATTTACAGGCTGATCCAAAGAAAAAAAAACATATAATTCGGTATGATTCGACTTACCAGTGTATATAACATTTTCTTTACAAATGTTTTTTGCGGAATAAAAATGGGCTGTTTCTTACATACAAGCTAAAGTTAGTAATGAAACTATTATTAGAATGCATCAAGCAAAGAAATATGGTATAAAACAGACAATAAAGTGCTAAATCTAAAAACTACAAAACAACGTAAACTATAATAATAACAATAAATAATAACTAAACATTAATTACCAGGGCGAGGACGGTATTACGTTAGAGCTTCTGAAAATGGGTGGAATACCGGTACTTAAAGCCCTTCAGAGGCTCCTTAATTACGTCTTGCTTGAGGGCGTAACGCCGGAAGCCTAAAACAAAAGCGTGGTGGTTCTTTGCTTAAGAATTACAGGCCCATTTCGCTTCCAAGCCAAGTTTATAAGTTGTTCTCTAGGGTCATTACGAATCGTCTGACGGACAAGTTTGATGAATTCCAGCCTCCCAAAGAAGCTGGTTTCCGAAAATGCTATAGTACCATAGACCACATACATACGCTGCGGCAGATTATATAAAAGACCGAGGAGTATAAGCGGCCTTTATGCTTAGCGTTTGTGGACTATGAGAAGAAATTCGATTCGATCGAAACTTGGGCGGTGATAGTCTCTCCAACGGTGTCACATTGACTACCAGTATATCGAAGTGTTGCAGTTTTTGTACAATAACGCTAGTATGTCGGTTCGAGTACAGAACCACCAACAGGGAGATGTTTTCTCTCCGAAACTGTTAACCGCTGCAAGACGCTTACAAGCTCCTGGAATGGAAAGGATTTGCCATCAATATAAACGGCGAGTACACCTTCGATTTGCCGACGATACGACGTGCTCATGGCAGAATCCCTGGAAGATCTCAGCATTATTATCAGTGATCTCGATGGAGTTCCCCAACAGATTGGCCTTAAATTGAACATAAAGACGAAAATCATGTTAAATGTCCATGTCGTGCTCACCCCGATATCAGTTGGAAACTCTACTCTCGAAGTTGTTGACGAGAACCTCTACCTTTTTTTTACGTTAGGAAATTCATTTACGCATCTTGCCGTAAGGCGTCTGGTATAATCGCTTTCGCGTACAGCCATGACGCCCCGACACTTGGCCTTACAGCCCCTCCGAAGAACCGTTTAACCGGTCTCCACCGCGCTTTCTCGCCTTTCCATGCGCTTTCGCGTCACCCGTCCAAACGCTGACACGCTTTTCCTCCTAATGGAGAAAAAGAGCGGGCTGGATCTCTCTCCATGATACTGCCCCTGTGCTCCAAGCGTCAACACCCTCTTGGACATCTTGACTGGAGTGGCCATAGCTCCAGTACTTCAGTTGATAGTCAGCCGTAACCAGCAATAACTGGTTCCGAAGTTACTGCTGACTACATTGCCCAGGATGCACCACGAGGAGGTCACCGACATAGCACCTCACGAGTACATCGACCTTCTTTCTTGACACTAGGAAATACATTTACACACCCCGCCGTGAGGAGGTGGCGGGTATGCGGGACTCGCTGGCACGACGTGCCAGAATATCCACTTAAACCCAGCGGTGCCCTCATTGTTGTAGTGGGTCGCTGCCACGGGATCACTTTCGCATGCAATCGTGACGATGTCTATTTGTATTTATACATTACGACATTTTCTAAATGACGTAAAAAAATAAAAGATATTGAACATAATATTAATATATGTCATAAAATAAATTATATATACATGAATAATAATAACTTTGAATGTAATTCCATACTACATAGCCATATATATGTATATCTATTGTTATATCTATAGTTAGCAATTAGTTAAATTTATATAGAAAAATTATATGATCTATTTCATACTTCTCTAATGAGGAATCGTAATTATTTGATTATAATAATTAAACAGCAACTTTTACTATTTTGTTTAAAATAATTATTTAACTACCTTCCGTTAAGGAATGAGAATAAAGTCAGGATAGTATAATCTCATTGTATATTTTATCACAAAATATTACTTATTTCGTATACTAATTGATTATAATTATTGTGAAGCTACCACCGGTTCGGAATGTAGATTCTGCCAAGAAAAACCGGCAAGAAACTCAGCAGTTACTTTATTAAAGAAGAAACCATTAATACAATGTTATGTTAAATCATTATAAAAATATCACAAAATGGCTCACGTATACCCGGTAGTCCAAAAGCGTCTGCTCTGAGCGCTGGCTGGTAAACAGAGAGCGTGCTTCGCTAAGTGCATGCTTTTATAGTTCTACCCGGCATAGTGATTTTACAAAATGTGGGTACATCTAACAGAGTGGGTACATCTAATATTTTACAAAGTTTGCATACATCGAACACTATATATTACCGAAAAATAATAATAATAATAACAAATTCTAATAAATTCTAAATTTAATCTTTTTTAATACCTAAAGCAAAACCCCTTTAATTACAAGGATAAAATATTTAGATACGAAAAATTAATTACTTCTATACTAATAATTTTAAATAATGTAAAAATATATAATTCATAATAGTGAATTTAAATAATTTATAATATAAATATTGAAACACCTGGAAAATTCATCTAACAAGGGGACTGCACGACCTCGAAATTTTTTTTGGGGCTGAGACTTTGCAGGTTTGTAGTATACCTGTAGGGTTTTTTATTTATCATTTCTAATAATTAAACAAAAAAAATGATAACAAAAAAAAACCACAAGTGGAGATCGATAGATACTCTTCGGGTATACTACAAACCTGCAAAGTCTCATCCCCAAATAAAATTTCGAAGTCGTACAGTCCCCTTGTAAGTTTATAAGTCCATGAATGCATAACAAATAAACGATTTGAATTTGAATTTCATTATATATTCCCATTAATCTGTTTAGATTAATGGGGTAGGGAAATATGCTCCATATTTCCCTACGTTAGCCCTGGTACGATTAAAAAACAAACAAACTTTTTTTTTTTAAATTTTAAATTTATATTTTCAGATGATAGTAGATTTCCTAGGAATAATGATAATGACACCTATCGCCTTAGTCGCAGCTGGTTTGACGGGAAGGACGTTTGCCGGCCTGATGGCGCAGGATCATTTAACGCCATGGCCTTTAGCTTCTACATTTGTTCTTGCATGTATGACCCTCGTAAGTTTCTCATTTATCATATTTCTCATGTGAATAGGATATCTATAGCGGTAAATGCTTGAAACGGGTAAACTCATCAAAACTCATCGTGATAATAAAGACAATTTTATTTTTCTAAACTATTAGAAAAGGAAAGAGGATAAACACGAAGATAGACTTGTAAAGCGTAGCGTTATTTTATACTATACAAATGACTTTTTATATGACTTTTCCTCCCATGGTCCCACTAAAAGATATTTCTTAAAAGAATAAGTTGTACCCAAGTACAAATGCTTGTAATTTTTTTCTCCCACTATTTTTATATGTGAACTAAAGATTAATAAATATGTATGTAGGAATATATATATTTGTGTATGTATGTATTTATAAATGCTATAGCTAAGTTTGTAATTTTTTACTTTATGTTGTTTTTAATTTTAATACCTTTTAAAAATTAGTATATTCTATTTTCTTCTTTTGCACACTAACAAACGTCCTTTCTTGTATGTCCTCAGGGTGCCTGTCCATTGATGCGGAGCGAGACGGCAGAGCAGAGAAACGGAGTAATATTAACCAATAGAACTGCAGAGCCCTTGTCCACTGGAGCGGAGGGGAGATTTTTTGCAATCCTATTGATTAATATTTTTCCGTTTCTTCGCTCCATCACCTCGCTCCGCATCAATTGACAGGCACCCTAAGGACTGGTAGATAATGCTTTTAGCATTTAAGCCAACCTTTTGTGCAATATAATTGTTTTATGCAACAAAGAATTAAAACAAAATAAATAAAATTATATATGTGACAGTTAAGTACTTGAAATAGATGTGGTGTTGGTGTTTTAAAAAAAAATAAAGGTCAAAAGTTTATAAATCAAATCTATTAAATAAAATTTACGAAATAAAACAAAGAGCGAACAGAAGACATTTAGGATAAATTACAATTATCAAAATATGAAATTAATCAATAAATTAGTCCAGATCCAATATATTTAACACACAACAATGAAAAGCTTGTTAGCGCATTAAATGACAAACATCGACTATTCACATACGTAAAAATTAGAAGAGGTCAGTTCGGCATACATATTCCGCTTAGCAGTACAAATCCGACCGAAGCGAGCTACATTATTGACATCAAAATTCCCAGACTGAAAAGGCTTAAACCAAGTTGGTGCTACTCTTACTGACACTGAATTAGGTCCATAAACGTCACAAATTTTGTTCGTGGCTTGAGTCGGATATTTCTACTTTTTTTTTCTAATAAAACTTCAGAATGTATCGAATTTCTTTATTAGATTCGCTCATTTTTACAGATAGACGAAAAATGAGAAAGTGTTTTTTACTTTTTATTTTTCTTTTTCTTATAATCATGTTTATTAAGACCAGCCAGATACAGATAGTAAAACCAGTAAGGTATTTTACATACATACAAATACGTAAAGCCTTTTTTCGTGACCTGTTATTTTTGCCATCATAAAAAGATCGAATAATTATTGATCTATATTTATGATTTTATGGCAATATGAATATTTACCAATTACTCTACTGGATGTTTAAAAAATAAAAAAAGAATAATAGCGAAAATTGAAGTATGAATAATGATAATGACCATCCTTTCTTACAAAATATAATTAAGGCATAATAGTAGACGGTGTTGTATAATGTAGAGCTAGTAACTACGAATATGTTTCGTGCATAAATAAAAGTTAACCAATTATTTATCCATTGCATAAAAACATTAAAAAAAAATAGCTCTTCATTGAGACATCATATTAACATAACACTATGCTGTATTGCCTGACATGGCACATGACTGTACTGTGTGGCTCCATTGAACCGTCACACATTAAAAATATCACAATTTTTTTTTAAATTATATACATTAATCTTTTGTCCTACAAACCTCTATCTACGTCGACTATTATCTATATACATATTTCTGTTTGCCCTTCAAATGGATCTGTGATTTTTATTATTAATAAAAACGAAATCGCTTAAACATAAACACCTTTCGTAATATGCTTTTTCGATTATTTTGACTATTTTTAATAATGGGAATGGATAAATTGAACAAAACACGATTTTTTTAAAGTTGTACTGAATTAATTGCTTAATTTTGTGTCAGCTCCGTAAGATATCTTAAAATAAACCTACGTTGAACGGTTTTTTAGGTGTGCTATTACTGTTGGGTGGTGTCAGCTCTGACGCGTCATGCACTCGGATGGTGGATTTGGTATCGATCCCACTACGAAGTAAGGCTGCAGTTGCAACAAAATGAAGAATGAACTAAGGGACCTCACGAAGTCAAAAAGATCCCAAAATTAATTGTATTGGTTTACATTACCTCAATAATGTTATATTCATTTACTTCAGATAAGTCAAAATTTACAGAAAATATAAGAAAATCATTATAAATTGAACTGTTTTTCATCTTTTTACGTTTTTCACACACGACTTTGCCTTCTTCTATTGGTTAATGTGTTTATGTGTAAAATTTAAACACAACAATTATTTCTTTTAATTACAATTTATATTATTTCTATACCGTACTTCGTGCTTAATTAAGTTTATTTATAATAAAGAAATCATAAAATATTTTACTACATTAAAATAAAGTCAGTTTTTAATAAATGTTTGAATTTTAATTTTATTTTTTCATATAAATCGCTTACTGTTATTTTACCCTTCTACAGAATTTTAACAGTGTATGTATCTGTTAGGGCCAGTGCCCCGTGTCCTGCTGGTGATGGAGAACTAGGTACCAGATGCTAGTTAAATAAAACGTAGACTGTATTTTAAAACAGTGTATTCAGCTTGGTATAAGAAATAATGTAAGTATTGGCGTCGCGGGTAAAATTGAAAAATGTCGGCTCAGCGTCGCGAGTAAGGGTCGAATCCGCTCTTCGCGTTCGCCCCGCCCGCCGCTCGTGCCACCCGCTCCTTCCGTCGCCCGCGTCCCGCCTGCTAGCACCGCGAGTCCTTAACAGTATCTTTCTATGTAAGTATACTAAATAATATTATTTAAGACATGTATGAACAACATGACATTATAATGTCATAAGTATACTGGTGTCTACTGTCTACTAAAAAAACATCTAAGGCTTCGCAAAAAAAGTTGCTGTCGCTGCCGAACAAAACAACTCACTATTATACTTTTCAGATTTTTTCTACCGAGGATTTAATTAAAAACTAAATTTTCATTTTTAATAAATACACCTTTTTTGTTTTTCAATATTAATTTTCATTCTACTTTAACTAGAGCGGTTAGAGACTGACTATAGATAAATTTGACAATTTAATTAAAATGACGGAATTAAATTAAAATGATGGAATGTTTTGCTCCAGTCACTTTTAGTTAATTTTAAACTGTAAATTTAACCGTAACTGATGGAATAGTATCTAGAAGATTGTGTAAGTTATTGTTTTAATATACTTATGCTAAACCTGTAATATGGCCAATTATAACATTAAGTGAGTGAGAGCGCAACGCATATGCGCACGCGACCCCCTCCGCAGAATACGACTAGGAGGAAAGAGATGCCGTTACACGCTCCTTCACCCTCCACAATAGAGTGGGAGAGAGCACCAATTCTGCCACTCTATTGTGGAAAGTTGGTGCACTTCATCACAATGTTGTGAGTTACCAGACCCAGGTATCATCGTGTGTGGTAGAGGAATCTTTTCCGAAGATTATTAGTACTCCCTGCCCTACCATTATCCAGGCCGATACTGTATCTGGGAATAGTGGGGCCAGTGGGGACTGGGGGCCTGAGCTCTTTATTGCTGTTCATTTTGGTCACGCTTGGCAGGCGGGTTGGTAAGCACAGTGTTTTGCGACAGAGGGTGTTGAAGCTGCTGCCCATCACCATCTTATTTGGTGCACAGCTATTCACACCACTATGGCGTTAGCCGTTTTTTACAACACCTCGGGATTAATAAGGTCGGGTCTATTTTTCTCTGCCAATCATCGCATGGCTTTTTTTATATTTCAATACTCATTTATTAAAAAACTTGTAATGTATTCCAATATAGTAATTATAACTCATTTTCATTTTGGCCAGTAACTTCATACTTTACGAACGTTATTTTAATGAACGCAAAATACTCTTTGTGTGTGTTTTCCCCTTATGAGTATATTATTTTGATCAAATCTTAGTTAAATTTATAGTTAGATTATAACTACCATAGCTTACGTACAAGCAACCTGCATTGAAAGCCTCATAAAATCCTGAGATTGATTTTAAAGAATTGTATATAAATAGAAAAGAAATTAATAAGCGAACAGTAAAAAAAAAAAATTAAAAACCAGATAATTCCCACAATTTTACTAGCGCTTTACGGTTACTGTACTGTACTGAACTCTATTAGCCTGTAAACAACCCACTGCTAAGCGAAGCCCTCTTCTCCATATAGAAGAAGGGTTGGACCTTAATCCACCATGCTACTCCACTACGGGTTGGGGGATAATTTCTCTACCATGAGTAACGCCCTTTATCAGTTGTCTATAATAACAACCGGGACCGACGGCTTTGCGTGCTCTCTGTGGCACGGTGGGGCGACCCACAAAGACATAGATCCAGACCAGAAACAAATATTTTTACAAATCTGTCCCGAACAGGAATCGAACCCGCGAGCACCGGCGCGCGGTTTGAGGCGACTGCTCGCACCACTACACCAGTACGTCTACCATGGAATTTTTTTTACAAACACACCTGACATAACTACAGTAGTAAACGTAGAAACGCAATACTAATGATAGTATCCGGTAGATGCGCTGCTCAACTTTCCATACAAATTGTTGAAATTGTCTACTACACTCGCTAACGTGTATCGTTTCTGGAAACTCATGGTGTACGTCGTACAGAACAGTCGTCTACGACTTGGCGAACATCGTCTCACGGTTACTGTTCCGTCTCTGATAAAATCACCACGAGATTTAAACATCAGATCTCTTAAACTATGTTAATTAGTCTAGATACTCGTGTAAATAATACTTAATACGTGAAATTGATACTTGTGATTCTAACAACCAAACTATTGAAATAATATATCAATTTAAAAAACTGCTTAAAATCATTTTTATTAAAAATCCTGGTTTTCTAAAAATATCATAATTTTGTAACAATTTCGTCAAACAAACGAAACAAAGGCTGGCTTTGAAAGTCCAGTTTAATTCGATTTTTCATTTAAAAAACACCGGGAAAGCACGTTACAAGTTTTGCTTACAAGCTTTTGAGCGGCGAAAATTGAAACATTTTTACGAAACTTTCGATATATGAAAAATTTAACATTAAAGAAAAATCTCGTTAATTATCGATAGTTAATTAGATGTCTATTTATTTCATTTTCATTTTAAATTTTCGTCATTTTATAGTATGTATGTATTGTATGTATGTATGTATTGTATGGTAAAAATCTGATGCGCGTTTTTCATTCACCTGTCTAAACGTAACCCAACCATAAAAAAAAAAATATATTTAAGATAGTATTGTAAAATATATAGATCTCGTCGTTTTTTTGGGCAACATTTGAAACATGGTCGACATGGTGCATATGTGGAGTGTGTTCTCGTTTTTTCCTCGTTGCTGCAGTAACAACTCTTAAGGTAACGTAACGTAAGTAACGTTATTTTTCTGTCTTACTTCTCTAATTTACTACATATATTTTTTTGATAAAGTAACATACTCGTATTATAGCATTAAGGGAAAAATAATCATTTATTTCTTTTTCTTTCTATATCAAAATCTGCTTTGATTTTTATTTAATTATATAAATTAAAAAATATAATTATTTATATTTAATTATGATTCCCATAAGCGGCAGCTCATAACCATGACGAATGCCACTCAGTCGTATGTCTAGCAAGGTTAGTTCGTGTCTTTTATATTTAACTAACTTGCGTGTTCGATTTAACCGCTTTGACTTTAACGGTAACTGATCTGCCTATATGTATCGTACCACCATGTTCATAGGGACAGACAGCTATATAAACAGTATTCTTTATTTGTGAATTTGGTCTATATTCATTGTAAAGACGATTGTAGATGTTAAAAAAATATTTTTTGCATATCTATTTTTATTTATACATAACTACTTCGTTACGATATTACTACAATTGTCTAAATTGGTTTTTGCAGGGTCGCAACGCGCATGTGATGCCCCTGGTGTTGCAGGCGTCCATAGGCTACAGTAACCGCTTACCATCAGGCGGGCCGTATGCTTGATTGCCACCGTCGTGGTATAAAAAAAAAAAAAAAAAAAAAAAGAGCAAAAACTTAACTTTTAGATAGAGTATCAAGATAGAACCTACACCAGCGTTTAAATAAGCCCTCTAGGATCACAATTGTGAAAACCAGTTTCGTGAAGCAGCTTTTTGAGTGATTCGATAGCAGACATACAGACAGAGAGACCGAAAAAAAATGAAAACAAATATTTGGCTTCTATTGTTTGTATGAAAATCAATATAATTAACTTTTCCTAAATATCTCTGCAGCCCTGTTATAATTTTAACCGACTAAAAAAAAGAAGGAAATTCTCATTTCGTCTGTTTTTTTTTAATGCCTCGACGGTGCCTGACCTGACCTGACAGTTTTAATATAAATATAGAAAATTTAGTATAACATATATGTATATTTTAATCACTTTCTTCTCAAGAACATGCTTGTGTAAGAACATTCTATCTTGTATATAGTACTTAAGTCTTAAATTATTTTAATTACTGTTTATGTTTTAAAAATTATCTAGAGAGATCTAAAAACCATACGACACATAACCCTGGAGCAGAAAACAAGGTCACTGCCAACCACACCAACGGGCCAGTCAAGTATCCAATAGCCGATCAGAACATTTCTATTAAGGATATTATTTTCTACTAAGTCGAAAAAAGGCCTTAGAAGTTGTAGTCAAATGATTTTTATTACATTATTCAAATAAAATATTAGGAAACAATTACAGAATTTTTTCGATGTGTTGATAAAAACAAACAATATATTTAATGATTCTTAATAGACGAAACGTCATCCAAGTAATGAGGCCACATTCTTATTTCTCTATATAAATTTTTTCCCGGACTCTCCACCGGGACGAGTTTTTTGTGGGCTACCAAATTATAGTCAGGAGTCAAGTGTCCTTCTTCGACACCACATTGAATGAGATTTTGCGCTGCATCAATCTGGGCTTGCGTTGGCTCATCGTCTAAAAGAAAATCATACGATTTTATATTTATTGTACGCCACAGATTATTATTATTTTATATATAATCTGGATCTCGGAAACATCTCCAATGATTTTCATGAAATTTAGTATGCAAGGGGTTTCGGGGGCGATAAATCGATCTAGCTAGGATTTATTTTTAGAAAATATCGTTTTACCCGTTTCATCAGGCAATTAAAAAATATTATTAGAATACGAAGGTAAATTTCGCTCTCCTTGATAAGTTAATAATATAGACTAAGATCCCACCGCTCGATTCTGCAGGTATCTGTTTTTTTGATGAAATTAATTTTAAATGAATGTTGAGGGAGTATACAATGGATTAGCGATAGGTTGCCTCAAACAAATCAGCCGCAATTATCTGTAATTAATTTTTGTATAATTAATTTGGTAATATAAATTGCAGCTATATGTTTTATTAATCAATTTTACGTCATTTTAAAGGAAATAATGTAAAGAATAGAAAAAAAGATGGTTGCCAGCTCTCAGCCAGCCGCGAGTTAGGGTTGCCAGGTGTAAACATGTATATGTATAATTGTTGATTATTTACAGTTATCCGTTTTTTTTTTAATTTTAATACAAAATTGAAGTTTTATATTTCTTGTTTACGATGATTCATGGTTGCCAGTGAAAAAATGGCCGCAAGCAGTGGTTGCCATGCTTTCAATAAACGATTCTTCCTTCAGGTAAATGCGAGCGCAAGAGTAAAGCTACACGGTTTGTTACGTGCTCTAAACAAGAGTACAATGTAGTGTAGATGTAGATCTAGTATTTCTTTAATTAGTATTTATGAAGCATAATTTTTGAGTACAACAAAAAACTTTTTGCGTGAAAAAAGAACTATTTTTTATCGAAAAATATCATCTACAGAATCTTTCAAGCACATCGATGTTTTCATTCAATTCAAATTTGTTCATTCAATGTTCATGTATAATGAGCGGTGGGATCTTAGTGTAATAGCTCGCATGGGAATCGGGCGGATTCGAAATCAGTATATGTATATATCGCGCGTTTAATAATAAACCGAAATAAGTCAAAATTTGTTGATTTCTACTTTTTATAATAAAATTAACTAACTCAGGTCAAAGAATAGGTACAATCTGGTTGCCACGCGAAACAGAGCAAAATGACCGATTTAATGGATCACAAAGACGACAGAATGCCTCCAACTAGGTAGAGGTTCAAAACTTTGACAGCGATTTCCCACAAAAGTGTTTTTTTTTACTTATTTCGGTTTATTAGTAAGCGATATATATATATATATATATATCGCTGCTTGAATACAAAAGGGACATAAATCGAAAAAAAGTGAAATCGTTTTTATTTAAAAAATGCGATGTTAATAGGTCATATTTTTGTATTTAAAAGAGACTCCCATTGATTTCTCATTATAATATATGAAAACAATACTAGCGCCTTTTTAGTATTTTCGAGTTTCGGGGATCAAATATGAGCAAAACTGCCATTTTCTCAGTTGCGACCCGATAATCGAAGCGAACGCATTTTTTTTTTATGATAAAGTGCCATATTTCAAAAAATCCTTAACTTGCGTTAGTAATTTTATAAACAAAAGCGCCATATAGTGAAATATGTCCGTTTTGATCTTAAGAAATCACGTAAGTTTATTCCTCTTTCTTTAACAAAAGTGCCATATTTCAAAATTGCCCATTTTGTATTACAGATTTAGAGAAGTATAAAATCACTTTTAAATGAAAAGGGCCTTACTAAGCATAGCGTCCGCTTTGTTTATAATATTTTAGAGGTTGTAATATTATTTGATAAACGTTAGTGCCATATTTTGGAATGCGCTACTTTTGTATTTCTTTAGATGGGAGTAAATTCATTATAATTATAAATTTAATATAAAACTTAAAATAAAATTAAATATTTTAGTGAATTATTTTTATTTTTTAATGTATATTGTTATTTGATATACGTAATTTATTATAATTAAGCACCTTTTTTTGATAATAGAATGAGTAGTAGAGTATAAAGAATATTTGAAATGCTAAAATCCAACAAAAACACGAATAAGGATTAGGAAATTGAACACCACACAAAGTGAGGCAGAAAGATGAGTGCTATAAATTATAACTTTACCGATGACAGTTAATCTCCGATTTGAGGTACAAATTGAAAACCCAACATGGAATGAACCAGCTGCTCTGTTAGATAACTCCTCCAACAGTAATTCCATACCTGATAGTCAACACAATCTGAGTTTATCCCTGTTAGATAATAAAGAATCATGGTTTGAACTACAAAGATCAAAGACCAAACTAAACGTGATTGTTCAGGAAACTGTTTATGATAGTGACACTTCTGTGTCTACATGTTTGACAAATTCTAGCTCAGTTTTTTCTTCACACGACAACGTTGCAGATCTAAACTTTATAACTAAAAATGACCTAGAGATGACGGACACAGATTCCGATGAAGATAATTATATAAATTCAATTTTTTCACTAACAGTCAGCTGTTACCTTCTGATCCTGAACCTTCAGGTTTCAATAAAAATAATAAAGAGTTTAAAGAACAAAATAACAAATTGATAGCATTAGGTACTGTCTCTGTAGCTTTTTAGATTAGATGTAGTGGACATGTACAGTTGATGACTTTTTTTTTTTTTATTTCGTCTCCACTTCAGAGGCAGGATATATGTATTATTACTGTCGAAAAGTATCTGTGTAAAAATTTTGTATTTGTACGATACATTGGAACGAAAAACGATAATTTTACGGCCGAAAATACATAATACTGTCAGCAAATAATGCTAACACTGACTCAGGTGCCCAGTGTAGTTACGTCGAGTGTTGATACGGCATCTCCGTGTGATGAAAATGAAAGCTATGAAAGAAAAGGTCGCAATAGGAAAGCAAATCCTAATTTATAGAAAAAGAACCTTACAAAATTATTAAAGAGCAGTGGTAAGGGATACACATCTTTGTCAAAAACTAAGAAAAATATAGAAGAAAAAAAATTGGCCCAATTTGTTCTAAAAAATGCGAGATTCAATGCTGTAAAAAAATTACAACTGAAGAAAGATTACATATTTTTATTACGAGGAGTTTTTTTCTAGCTTATAAACCTGTTATTTAAATAGAAATATGCAGACTAGTTGTTATTGATATATTCACATTCAAAATTTAGCTTTGAAAATATAATTTCTATAGTGTTGTTAGCTCCAGAATGGTTGTGATTTCTTACTGTTTCTAATGACATTTATGTTGCACAATTACATTTTTACATTAGAATATCCTACTTAATTTTTGTTTAGTTAGTAGAATTCATATTATATCTATTTCGAGACTGATATTAAGCTATAAATCTAGTTTGGTATATTTTTTTATGATGGATAGTTCAATTTTGTAATTAACAAATTAACAAAACCTTATTATTGATGTAAAATGCTTGTAGTAATGAGCCAATGAATTAATTTTTTTATAAAAATAATTGCTTTTAAGTTTTTAATGATTTTTGAATATTTCTTTTTAAATTCTTTATTAAGAGGAAGATTTTAATTCTAGTTTTTTTGAAGCAGATTTTTTTATTTTCACTTAAAGAAGTTATTTTATTTATTTTTATAAACTAGCATTGCCATTTTAATTTTTATGTCATAATTTTTCTAGATTACCTAAGTCAGTGGAAAAATATTTTGATTAAAACATCAATTTTTTTGAATTGTGTCTAATTATTCTAATTTTTACCATAAAACGAGGGATTTTTTTTAAAACAAAAGGGACTTATGTGCTAATATGTCTTTCAAGACAACACTTGTACTACAATACTACGTACCATTAAATGCAGCTTTGAAATACGCTTTTAGCGGTATATAACATGCATGTAATTAATGAAAGAATAATAAGTTACAGACAAATATAAATTTTCTAAACTTTGAATGGCTCTCCTGTAAAATAGTGTCTGTTTGATTTGTGTCCCTTTTGTATTCAAGCAGCGATATATATATATATATATATATATATATATATATATATATATATTTAGTATAAATAATTTAATTATGTTTTCTTCACTACAACGTAAACAAGGGTCACAAAAATTTAGAAACCTTGGTTAATAGAGAATAAGCTATTTTTTGGCATTTTTTGTTCTCTCTCATTTCCAATACAAAAACATGTTTACCAACTGCGGTCCATCACGTCTCTGATATTTCGAAAATATCATTCCATGGATACGAATAAAAGCGACAACTTACATTCCATTTGCATTCAATGCGCGAAACCAGTAGTAGTACTCAAGGAAAAAGTTACAAGGAGTTAAATATTTTTCTTTAATTTTTTCAGTGCTACGAAAAAAAAAAAAATTCTTTCTCTTATAATTTTCGTAATAATAATGTCTTAATTTTTATGTCAAACTCTGTGCAAAGATAAATTTACGTAACTTTTATAATTAAATAATCAGGTGCACCTAGTAATAATTTAATTAAACACTACTTCCTTGTTGATATGAGAAATATTATTTAAAACTTTTGATCACATTTTCTATTACAGCACCACGCGTCTGCTACGATTATATATTTAAGTACTTACCATTAAAGTTTCCAATAAACGATATGCCTATGGATTTACTGTTATAACCAAAGGTATGAGCCCCTACGTGTAACCAACCAGCACCTTCGTAAACTTTTCCATTTCCACCAATTAAAAAGCTGAAAAAGGAAAAAGAAATATAAAAAAATAAAAATATATTTATATGGATTACACATTAGTGAAAATTAATATTACTCGTTATGATGTTGTTTATGGAAGATTATCAAAAATTTAATGAAATTATTTTTGTAAATTAATATTTTACTGGAATCTAGATTCCAGCCTCGCTAATACTAGGTTGACAAAAGATGTCTACATAGTGACTCTAAATAGTGATTAATAGTGTTTAAAAGCTATCAAGAATCGCTAAGACTGTACTAAATCTAGATACATATAGGTTTTTCTTAAAGCAGTAAAGATCAGAGTTATTTTTCCACTTTCATATCTTCTACACCAATTCACATTATAATACCGATAACAATTCGATCACGGTCCTGTGTCTTGAGTGGTAAAGTGTAATAATGTTTACACCAACCAATTAACAATCAGTTTAAAACAAAAGTTTTAAATAACAAAAAAAGGAATGGATACATACTTTAACCCTATATCCCAAAAATGTAAGTTTTCCATGTGATTGTTTTGAATGCTCTGTACAATATTTTTACATTCTTCATCAGTGCTGCATTTAGAAGTGGCAGTGTGCTCAATTATTACTAAGTTTACTGGTCGTGGCAAATATTTTACGTGAAGTGGACTTAGACCACCCCATTGTTTTTTCGTCACAACACCAGGACATACTGGAAAGAGACAAGTTAACTTTACTCTAAGATTTTTTGTAACTGTCTAGGGTCTGAATGTCTATAAGACTGCATAAATCTTAGATCTAGCAAATTAATTAACTCGCTATGGTGTTCAAAAAAAGTATAAAAAAAGTCCTGATTACAAGCAACTTGACTTAATACTTTTAAGTCCAACTTGATTTGACTTACGATTTCAGTGGATATTTCATATTCAAAAACAATAGGTTTTTAGAGACTTATAAATTATACATTAATAAAAATTTGATTTGAATGTACTTCTATTTCAAAATGTAATAAAAACTAATCGCACGTGTCAGTGTTATTGTAATCGATAAGTTATTGTTAGAACCCTTGATGGTTTGTTTAGTTATAATTCATATGATGTCACATAAAACTTAATATGGTAGCCCCTAGAGGACATGAATTACCATTTTAAGTGAGGTGTGTAATTTTCATATGTTGATCCCTTTTATGTTTAATTTTATTATTATTATTTGTTATAATAGTAGCCTTGGCAAGACAATTGTATTAATTAAATATTAATTAATTAAATAAACGTCTCACACTCAACGGCCCCCAGTAGGATATGAATCCTGTGTCGGGGGTCCGGAAACACACACAATACACAAGCACAAACTCCCAGACCACAACAAACACCTGTATGGCCTATACAGAATTGCGGTCAAAGAATACTGATCTGATACACACGGACAGCCGGATAGAGTTGCCTCAATATAATAGGGTCTCTTTGGCACCGTTTGTCATCGGAACCGTAAATATTGTTAGTAATATTATATACATATTATATACATATACAAATTACATAAGTAACTGAAATGCAATTACTGAACTATATGTGTTACATACGCACTCCACAATAATAGGTATAACTATTAGCTCTACGTTAAAAACCACTTACTATACTTTGTTATAATTATTTATATTATATATTTATACTCGTAACTAATCCTTAGATATTTTTTTAATGTTAGTTGGATAGGCAAATTGGCAGACTTTCCACCTGATGGTAAGTGGTTGACGTCGCCCATGAACATAAACTAGTTTACCTGGAACTAGCCCAGGCAACTCATCTATGTGTTGCCTATCCAGAGACATAAGGTGTTAAAGTCTCGGTGCCAGTAATTACACTGCCTGTCTTACCCTTCTCTCCGAAACACAGCAAAGCTGTTTCACGGGAGAAACAAGCAAAATGGTGGTACATATGCAGCCGGGAGCGCGGCACAGCGCATCCCTTCCACCGGGTAAATTTCTTAAATTAAAAAAGATTCATTAGCCTAGTCAATAAGCTATTTGTATATATACTACTTCTTAATTAGTAAGTTAAACACCCCACCTTGCCGCTCAGCGATTCCTTGTTTACCATGTAATATAAATAGTCTCACATCTCTAAACCCGCCGCATTCCATCTCCGACTTTGGTTCCTTAATAATGATCTGTTTGTTTGGTTTATTGTAATTACGCCGCATCTTTCACTCTGTTTCTTTTAATTTATATTCATAAAATGTAACAATATAATAATAGTTTTTGAAAGGATATTTATTTCACTGACCACGTAACATAATATGTGCCCATAATATCACATTGTTTGATATATACAGCTTATTCTATATATAAAAAGAATTTTAGCATAATACTACATACGTCTCCATTGCATACAAATACTTCGCTCCAAGATTGCATGAAAAATCGTGTTACAATGATAGATCAGTGATCATAGCTCATAGCTCATATCATAGCTCATAATTGGTAGGTAACATTACTATTATAGTTGTGTCAAAACAGTGTCATAATTATTTCCTGATAGTATTACAATGAAATTAAATATTAAGAACAATAAAACTCTCATTATAAATATCATTAATGAACTATTAATGAAATCCAGCCAGCCATAAAATGGTTAAGACAGGTGAAATTGTGAGGAAAGTTTTGTTTATATAGCTCATAATAATTGTTATCACAAATATACAAGGTTATTCAGTTCATAAGCAAATAATAATGATATGGGTGCAACTCGTATTTTTATTTAATAAAACTAATCGGTTATTAAATTAATACAGCACACAAGTTTAACCAATTGGTCCAGGCACTTTTCTAAATAACAGAAAGGTAACTTAATATTATACTTTATTGTTGAACCACTGAAATTTATTTAAAGAGAATAAAAAAATAAATAGAAAGAAGAGATATACAAAAGGCAGTCTTTTCGCTAAAATAATTTCTTCCAAACAACCTTCGATAAAAGAAAAAAAAAATTACTTATATTCTTTTCTTAAATGAAATAAGATATTGTGCGTCTTGCTTCAATGGACAAAGAGTTCTGACAAATTGATTAAAAAGTGGAGGAATTGCTGTAAAATTATTAAAAATGGAGAGGATTTTTTAAAACAAGATTCTCGAAGATGGAGATAATAAATAAAGAATTGAAACTGTGTTAAAGTAAAGAAGATGAGGACTACGAAGATATCAGGATAACGATGTTTGTTCTTTCTTAACATCGAGTATATTTTTTATTTTTTTTTTCAATATATTTAATATACACACACGTTTGTCTGTTCCTAAGGTAGGCAACTTAATTCCTGTGTTTTAGGTAACAGTTGACTGATATACATATTTTTTTTTAAATAAATATACATATAAATAATACATATATAAATAAATATATATTACCTACACCCAGACTCGGGGCGGGAATCGAATCCACAACCCTGGAGCAGAAAACAGGGACACAGCCAACTGCGCCACAGGCTAGTCATTATAGTCATATATTTATTATATTATAAAAGTAAATTAACCTGATACATACCAGCGTTCACAGAAACTATTTGTATTACTATGCCCACTAGAACGCTTAACTTAATAAACATTTTAAACATAACGCTCTTCCAGCTTCTCTTGCTCGTGCAAAACTGAATAAAGATCTGCGTTATGTTATTGACCTTTATATAATATTATCGGCGTCAAGACAACTTTAAAGATCCTCATTTTATCTCTTTCTTTTTGTATTACAAAAACAAAGACAACGATAACTCAAGCGAAGTCGGCATGTGTTCTTTAAACATATTATGTATTAATAACATACAACATGTGAATTTCGTCTTTTTTTTATAATTTAATAATCTTATTAATATAACCGACTATTTTTATCGTGATTTTGAAATATATATTGCTGCTCTTTTGTCTATTTGATTTAGAGATACCTACTCGAAATCGTTAACATATTATTAATCAATACATATAATAAAACTGTAACTGGCCGATGTCTGAACACAAAATATATAGAAAAATTAATTATGAGGGTAGCAAGCAATAGAAGCGAAAACAGTATATTTAAAATATTAATGTCTGTTTGTTTGTAGGTCTGTCTGTCAAAATTTGCTGCATGAAATTACACACGGTCTCTGTTGTAATTCTGAAACTCTAACTTAAAAATCTGGTGTAGGTACATCTTGATACAGCGTCTAGAAGTGGAATTATCACTCTATAAGTAATTGTAATGAAATCGTAACTAATTCATTTTTTTACACACATTATTTTTTTATATCAGTTGATAATTATCTATAATATGAATATAGTGTATAATATTTATTTTTATGATAAAATATGTTTGTTTATTAAGATTAAATGTTATAATACTTCACGCTAAGGCTAATCTATTAGGTAAGATTATTAACATAAGCGCATAATATCGCGGGGCTTGGCTATTTATTAATAATAATATTTATTTGTTATTTGTAATTTTACACAGACAGATATTTTTTTTAGATATTTAATTTTTTTACACACATTCTTAATATGTTATCTTTACATTAAAATTTACATATTTTTTTTAATGTTATCTGACAACTATAATATTTCTGATAAACAGAAGTATTATTCGTCATGATTATTAAATAGTTTTCGGAAAGATATAATAAAAGGGGGATCCCCATGTTACGACGTCATTTTTTTAATCAACTGCGTCTTCAAGTTACAAAAAAATAGTTACTATTTCGCTTAATAACTTTTAGGTCTATGGCCCTACAATTCTGTGCGCTTGAATAATCTTATAACGTCACGGATTACGGCGAGTGATGGACTAGCATATAGAATATTTTTAAAAGTAGAACTAGACTAGAATATTTCTAAAAGTAGAGCTATTTACACACTTGGGGTCAAAAATGACCCTCGACTCTGGGAATGGTTGTATTATTATTAATTAATTTTCTAATGTATTTTTTTTTTTTTTTTACTAAATACACGTTCTATAGATTTATCTATATTTGGGTTTATTAATGATAAAACTCTAGCTTCGTATGTTCTCAAAAAAAATCAAAAGCATTATGGTGATTTCCACTATGCGCCACAATAAATCAATAGATCCAAGTAGCGGTAAGCCAGAGATTATAACTTTCTCATACAACTTAAGGAAGCGTAGATGAATTGGACCAGAAATGTGCCGAATATTCTGTAGCTAGAAGGATTCAACGATGGCCATGCGTTATCTTTTTGGTTATTATGAATATTTCGATGGTGAATGGTTGTGTTTTATGGAAGGTAGCAAATCCAAAAAATAGCCTAAAGAGGAGTAAATACATAAAAAAAGTTTTCCATTGAATTAACCGTGCCTTTTATAGAAAACAGAATGAAGAAAAATCGTAATTTTTCGTTAGACTTAAGAACAAGAATGGATTTTTTTTTTAAGAACTTCAAGCAGAAGAAGATGGTGCTACTAATGAAACAAATACACCCAACTAACAGCCAAAAGTGAGGAAGATGCTATTTATGCGAACAAAAAAAAAGGACCCAAAATGTTCTCTTTAAAAAGAATTTCCTAGTTTTTGTTATTTAATTTATTTTTTTATTTTTTTCTACAGAAAACTTACAGCTAGATAGTTTTATATCTAAAAATATAGTTAAAATAAGGCCAATTACAAGTTTTCACAGATAAAAATCAAATTCGTAAAATATAGCTTTGTTAAACAGATAAGATATGAAAAATTAAATGTGAAGTTAAAATTTTACCAATTATAATAGGCGAAATAATAATAATAAAATAATAATAATAATAAAATAATAATAATAAAATAAGGAAATTAGATAGGCTCACTAAGGATTTTTAGGATGTTTACTTAAAATTTTCTTTAATTTATGGATGGTGGATGGTGGTATTAAAGAGATCGATGTCAACCTCCCGGCATGTCTTATTAAAAGTGCTGGCCGCCCTTATTACGAATGAGTTCTGCCTGTAAGTGGTCTTTGCTTCAGGAATGTCTAAAAGGTCAAATCTTCTAAAAAAAAACAGAAGGAGTACGGAGTCCAAATTTACTCATTAGGTCGGATGTGTCTGATGACCCATTGAATATTTTAAAGAGATAGGATATATCAGCTATCTTTCTGCGAATAATATATAGTGGCAATAAGTGAAACTTATAACAACCACTAATATATGTTGGGGAATAACAATTATATAAGATATTATAATTATATAACATTTTTATTTATTTATTTATTTACACTTTTTTGTACACCACAAATATATAAACAAAAGATAAGTTTATGACAATTACAAAATGTGAAGTACAAGGGGCGGTCTTATGGCTAGCTAGCCATTTCTTCCAGACAACCCGGAATAAGTTGTAGTAATTTATTTAAGAGAGAACGGGTAGGTGGTGCAGTTATATAATAATAAACGTACATACAAATATCTACACACTAATACTTACATACATAGTATAATAAACTAATAAATATACTAAAAGCGTCACATAGAATTTATTGTCAATAACACCGAAAGAAGAACTTAATTTGAATCGTCCACATTATTAAGGTAATGTCTCTTAACGGAGTTTTTAAATATTGGGAGTGATTTTGCTTCTTTTATATATAAAGGTAAATCATTCCATAGCTTTATTGCCTGGACAGTAAAAGACTGACTAAAAAATCTAGTTTTATGGACAGGCAATTTTAGCATTAGTTGCCTCGAAGATCGTAAAGAGGACTGTTCCCCAAGAAATGCAAATTTTTCCCTCAAATATGACGGTGCCTTTGGATCAAATAACGCACAGTACAGAAGAGACAAAATATGCAGGTTACGGCGAGAACGTATCGGAAGCCACTTGAGTTTAGAATGAAATTCATGGTCATATTTGCGAAGGCAGAATATGAATCGTATAGCGAGGTTTTGAAGTCGCTCAAGCTTATTAAGTTGGTCCTCTGTTAGATTAAGATAGCTTGCATCTGCATAGTCAAGAATTGATAATAGGAGGGAATTTGCTAACATAATTTTGGTCGGAATTGGTAGAAAAGACTTGAGACGCCGTAAGGAGCTCAGCGCAGCGAAGGTTTTTCTATTTACTTCTATTAATTGTGCTGACCAAGATAAAGTCTGGTCGAGATGTACACCAAGGTCCTTAACGGTGGCACAGTAAGGCAAACTACTACCATTGTAAACAATAGGAGACAGTGTTGTTTTATCAACCCTTGCAATCAAGCTTGGGCTGCCAATTATTATAACCTGAGATTTGCCAGGGTTGATATTAAGCCCGTAACGCCTACTCCACACTGAAGTATTAACTAAATCTCATATTGATCATGTCAATTGTACTCTGTAGTTCTTCAAGCGCTGTGTGGCGATAAATTTGGACATCGTCTGCATACATATGATAGAGAGAAGAAATACTTTGAGTAATCGAATTGATGAAGATTGAGAAGAGCAATGGAGATAGAACGCTACCTTGAGGCACCCCGGCTTGGACATCACACCATGAAGATAAAGTTTCGTCATGGCGTACACGCTGTCTTCGCCCTTTGAGGTAACTCAGAAACCATTCTATCACCGAAGGAGATATGACTGTTAAAAGCGCACAACACACTCAACAGAATATCATGGTCAACGCAGTTGAACGCGTTACTAAAATCCAACAGAGTCAAAATTGTGAGTTGTTTATTATCCATAGCTAGTCGAATATCATCGGTAACTTTGACGAGAACAGAAACCGTACCATGACCAGCTCGGAATCCGGATTGAAGAGGATTAAGAAGGGAATGCTCGTAAAGGAAATTATTTAGTTGCTGAAAAACTAATTTTTCTAGGATTTTTGAAAGAAAAGGAAGAATAGAAATCGGTCGAAAATCGGATACACAGACAGCATTAGGTTTTTTAGGAATCGGGATAATCTGTGCATCCTTCCACGCTGTAGGAAATTTACTACATGTAATAGAATAATTTAGGATGTGTAATAAAATAGGAATAATTATATCAAGGATAGGGATGATCATGTTACGGCTTATGCAATCGGCAACAGAATTCGAGGCCACAGATAGCACAGTTCTTTTAACATCACTTACGGTGAAAGAAGATAAGGTAAACGGTAGGATATTGGAAGTTGGTAGCGATGAAAGATAATTTATAGTTTGATGTTTATCAGCATCATTGAGTATCGTACAGGAGGAGAAATGCTTATTAAGAAGTTCGATGTTAATATTTATAGAGTTCCTACGAGATGATTTACCAACTCCTAGTGTTTCAAGAAACTTCCAAGTTTTAGAAATGTCGCCGTTTTCGACAGACTTATGAATGTGGCGTCGTTGAGCATCTCTACATAATGTGTTGCAGCGATTACGAATTTTCCTATATTTATCGCGGTTGTGATCGGTGTTATTAGTTTTATATTTATATTTGGCTTTGTTTTTTTTATCAATTAAAGTTTTTATTTCCGCAGACAACCAGGGAGCTGGAAGGTGCTTCAATCTAACAGGCCTAATCGGTGCGTGTGTATCATACAATTGGGTAATTTGCATATTAAATAGTTCCACCTTTTTGTCAATCAAGTCGGCATTAAGAACCGCAGACCAGTCTAGTTGACGAGCATCGTCACAAAGGCGGTCCTTATCAATTCCTCCGAGACTTTGATTGTATCAAGTATTCGAGACTTTGATTTGGGAGGACGAGTTTTATACGAGAGAAAGATCAAGTCATGATAAGAGAATATATCAGCAGAGTGCGGTCCATGTTTGGAAACAGAATCTGGTGATGAGACCATAATAAGGTCAAGAAGCGAGGGAGTACAGCCAGGAGAGTGGTGTGTGGCTGAAAGAAGTAAAATATGTAAATTACAAGATTCTGTAATTTCTAACAACTTTTTACTGTTAGCGTCGCCTTTTAGTAAACAGGTGTTAAAATCTCCCATTATAACTATATGGCTGTAACTATGAACGAGATTTTCTAAGATTTCTTCAAAATTTATATAAGAAAACGATATAATTTTTTTTGTGTTATATATATATTTTTTTTTTTTAATTAATAAGTGCTTCTGAAGTCGATACTGTTAAAATAATTATTAAAAAAAATGTCGTGTGTACGGAGTACACATGTCAGAAGTAATATACACTTCACACACTCACTTTTTATTTTTTAAATTAGTTATAGCTATAGAGTAGGTACATTCTATATCAGTAAATTTTCTGTAAAAATATATCTTGTAAATAGCTTAGCATAACACAGTTGTGGTATTGTTGTGTATAACAAATTCCTTGTAGGTATTTATTTTCGGGAGATAAATCAAAATTATGATTTCCTAGGTTCAGCGAGATACAATTGATATTAATCTATATTTTTATGTATTTAGTTGAGATATGTTAGTACAGTCCGTTCGCCGTAAAAATGTGTTTCTGCTTAACATCAAATAGGCTAGAGTCAATGCACTAATGATGGATAATTATTAAGGCAAATAATCAGTAGTGTAATAGTTCAAGATTCAGTGGTTATTTGTTTCCTTGGCGTCTTAGTTATTGAGGGGATTTTAAAAGTAAATGTGAAAAATTTTTTTTTTTAAACTGTTTTCGAGAAAATTCTACCAGGTACAAAAAATATTATTTCTTTGATTGAGCCGGTATTCTAGGCCCTTTAAGTGTAAAAATACGTAAAAGTATGTATTACGTAAACCTGGCACGGCTTCAAAACTGTACGTACCTACTATGATTTGTATGACTGTATCAAGCTGGCAGGGAGAAATGGGCAAAAATCGATATAAAATACACGAGAATTTGTAGCTAATTTGTTGCTAATTAGTTGCTAAAATGCTGATTTTGTTGCTTGAACCGATCTCTGGAAATCGAAAACCATGGTAGCTTCATATAAAGGTAACATGGAAACTAAGTAAATGATAGAAATTGTATCGCAATAAAATTTAAAATATTGTATTTGTTCTCTTATATTTATGCGAATTTTATTTATTTAATTAAAAGTCTAAAAAAACGGATTTTATCGCGTTTATTTAAAGTTACGGTTTAACAATTTCATTTAAAGTATTTCCCGACGTTTCGGACCCTTTACAGCGTCCATGATCTCGGGGGACTGAGGTGGTGGGTGTTCGAATAATGAATTAATTGTTACATACCCCCCTTTTTATACAATTATAAATTATTACTTTTGACCGTTCCTATTCACACAGAATGAACTTGTTGTGTCTGGAAGTCACGTGGATAACCTAGACTTATTCCTATCCAATATGGGTCCCGACAGTCAAAGTCGCTATATCCCGTATTTAAATATACTATTTGTTATAGTTTAGGTCAATTACTTTCTACGCATTTTTCCTTCAGTTCAGATCAACCAGACTTGTTTTATTCTTTTTGGTTTATAATAAGAGTATTTTACGCATTCGGGTTTTTTGATTTTTTTAATTTATGTTTTTATTTATTTATAATTCCAAAACAACCATGCTTATTTAAAATCTCTTATAAAAAATATATATCTCTTATAAAAAAATATTCCATTAACTTTAAAAATTGATTTCGGTCTTTTTTTACTAATTTCCGATCTAAAGCTGAACTAGTTTCACACCCTGCAAGGGTTTGGTTTTCATTTTTTTTTTTAAACATATACACACGTCGTCTGCTCCTAAGGTAGGCAACATATTGCATGTGTTTTAGGTAACAGCTGACCGATGTACACACATACATCGGCTGATAATACAATATAATAACATTTCTATATATATAACACTATCACAAATGATAACCTTATACTTTAATAAAGATACTTGTAGGTATACTCGTATATCTTTGCATAATGAGTGGCATAAAAACGCCATTTATAAATTATAATGTTCCTCTAGTCTTAATTACGAAAAAACTGCTGAACTGGCCTTGACATTCCATCGACCTCCAGAGCAACCGGTCGGAAGCAGCCTCTATCTAACGGCTTCCGGCGACTCTCCCCAAGTCGTCTGTCCAGCTCCGACGCTGCGCTTGCGGACACGTGGTCTCCACTGGAAAATCTTTGTGTTCCATCGGTCTTCATGCTCTGCCCACTGCCACTTTAGCTTACAAATCTAGGCTTTAGGTGTTCCACCTGCTTTCAGAAGCCCTGACGAATACCGTCTTTGCCCAGGTAAAGTTATATTTAGTTATTATAGATTGGTATTATTAGTATAGGTATTGTGTGTACGTTGATTTGTAATTTTTAGATTCAGCACTCTTTTGCCTGTTTCATAACGTATTTGTGTGATTATTGTTTTTATGCTGTCCCAGAGCCGTGCTTATATTGTTCCAGCTGATATCCGGGATATCTTTAGAATATATAATATATTAATATTATTAAGCTAAAGATTTTGTTTAATCGTAAGAACAATCTATTTTCGAAATCAACATAAATTGCAAATAAAAAATTGTTTTGTCAAAGATCGAAAATTTTGAGAATATATTATATATAAACATATATATATATATATATATATATATATATATATATATATATATATATATATAATCAAGAAGTGTTTTTCTGGAAAGTCGAAACCAAAGTGGGCGAAAAGAGCCCAAGAAAGATCCACCCCCTAATTCTCCTCTTCACGTAAAATATCGTATAACATTTTGTTCTTATTTAGCAAATTACACCCATGTAAAACCATACTGAGTCGCTTGCTTTAGTACATATTTAAACTAAATGAATTTATAAGTCTCTTATATATTATATTATTATTATGTTAAATATACTACAAAATTTTCATGAATAAAAACTTTCTAGAAATCTTTAATTATCGTCCTGTTTACTGTTGCAACTTTTAATATTTAATAATCAGTTAGTCTCAACAGTTTTATAAAATAAACAGATTATTAGCGCGTTATATACCATGCTCATGTTCGTGAGTAGATGTCCCTTGCGGTTTCACTTGTGCTAGGATTCGAGACGAGTTTCTTTGGTTGACCTTTATAGTTCCGGATCCATTCAAATAATCATAGTCGGATATTTTATACTTTGGTAGCCTGATTGGTTATAAAATATCATACTATGATTATGAATAGGATATATCACGCAAAAGAACGTTTCAAGTTCAACTGACAAGCAAAGCGAATATTTTAATATATTCATATTAGTTCATTGTCATGATTTGTTTTGTAAGTAAACTACTACTGTAATAAATTTTAGCTAAATTTATTGTGTATTTTATGTTCTGAAAGTATTTTAATGAACTATGTATGAATATTTGTTTGATTTACGTAAAATGTGCTCACTTGTACCTCTTAACATGTACCTACACGTAATTACTGTATTTAAACAAACTTGGAACACACATATGTGCTGTACGCTAAAAACTTTAAACTATCAGTGCATATTCTCGACGTTATTCTAAAAGTCTTGAATATATTGGAAAATTCACAAAAAAACAAATAGATGTTTAAATTCTCTTTATTTTTAACAATTTACACAAAACCACGACAAGAATCCTTACATGTAGTAAGGATTCTTGTCGTAGTACCTGTGGTATCCCGATTTCGACTTCTGCCGACTGACGACTGACTTATTTTACCAACGTAAGTAACATGCATATATACCCTTTACTTTGAGTCAAAATAACATCTTTATTTTAAAATATTGAATTCTCAAAGGAAGTCGAATCAATTAAGTTAGTAAAATATTTTAGAATTACATTCTTTATAACATTATATTCTATATTAAATATATATCACACAAAAAACTTAATAATTATTAGTTTTCTATACATTTGAAATTTAAAAAAAAATCTAACCGCTATTTACTATAGGGTCAAAAGATAGGGGAAGATCGTTGGGATCCTTAGAAGACAAAAAGTTGGGCCATGACTGTATTTCTCTGTAAAGATTATCGCCAGGACTCATCGTGCGGACGAGTTGTCTCTGGCCCACTAGATGATAATCAGAAGCCAAATATTCTTCTTTAACTCCACATTGAATGAGGTCCTGTGCCACTTTCAATTGTTCTTCTGTCGGCTCATCAACTAAAATAAAATATTAAGAAAAATACTCGGATTATAATTGCAAGCTATATATTTTAATTATAATTATTATTAAATCGCCTGTCGTGATTCACTTTGTGTTGAAATTTGAACTTTTTCTTTTATATATTATGCTATTATTTTAAATTGTGGTATAATACGTTATACTTACTATTATAGTTTCCAATAAATGATATACCAATAGACACACTGTTATAACGCATGGTGTGGTACCCTACATTTTTCCAGCCACCACCTTCGTAAACTTTTCCATTTCCGCCAACCATGAAACTGGAAAAATAAAGAAAAGGCTTAGATGGCCCAATGAATAAAAAATATCCAACGATCACGAGTCGTCAAACACCGAGCTACGTTTCCAAATGCTAAATTAACCTTTTAATTTATCGTTGCTTAGCGGTAAAAGAAAGCTTTTTGAGTAAACGCATCTATCAAAAGAAATTCTGACACTAAGAGCCTGAAAGGTGTTGTAGCCATACTGCAATAAAACAGTTTAGCGAAATAACCTTCGACCATTCTCCTGCAGAAAGTATAACTTTTCTGTAGAAAAAAGCATGTTACGAGTACTTTAGGCTATTATAAGAACTACTATTAAAAAAAGAAAAAACGAAATGTTTCATGTAAACAAATAATTAGATAAACTTAAGCTTAAAAGTAAGGACTGTTTTGAATAAAATTTAAAAAGCTTGTTGGCATCGTCTAGTCATAAATTTTGTTTAATCTTTCGTTGATACCGAGTCATTTTATTCAATTTCTAGTTTGATTTCATTATTTTTGTTTTCTAATTTAATCTCATTGAATTTTACAATATTTGGGTTATTATATTTAATAATAATAATAATAATATAATATAATATATATAATCCTCCACCCGCTTATATTTATCTATGTAAATTTATGTAAATTTATTATATTCCTTATATAAGTATTGTATTATATTATATTTATTTATATGTGTATATGTATATATTGAACGGGTGGAGTGTAGCAATAAAAAATATAAAAAATAATAATATATTTTTTTTATGCCGTGTGGTTCCCGACAGAGTAGAATAGGACCAACCCATCCTCAGCCTAGGGTGTCGTAAAAGGCGACTAAAGGCAACCAAAGCTGCATAACACCAACGCGGCCTCCTCGGACAGTCGAGTGCCTCTCCGAGGGAGTAATTTAGCACTCAAAACACATGGATGGAAAGAGAAAAGAGAAAACGCATAGGGCCGCTGCCTGGGGGGCGCCAGGGCGCGTCTGGAGCTGGCGCTGGACGTGGCAGCATGCGGGCCGCCAGCAACCCCCTCCGACCGGTACCACCACCTAGCCGGCCGGTATCTCCACCATCCCCATCAGTCGGCTTGGCGCCGACAGAGTCTCAAAGGACTCAACATTCAGCGCCCGCCGCTGATGGAGTGCGCCGCATGAGATGGACTCTTTCAATGAATAAAAATGTCATGCGTGCGTATTATAGGGCTGTAGGGGGGGAAACCGGGCGGACTGGCTACCGGGCAGTAATGCACCGCGAGTTGCTGCTGCTCGAGCCAAACCTAACTGTCACGGAGCAAAACCTGGCAGATAGAGCTCGGTACATCCAACGAAAGGGCGTATTCAACGCCGCCGAGCTCGAACGATTACGACGTGAGCCTGCTCCTGAAGTCGAACCCGTATCTACAGAGCATAACGCAGTTGTAACGCAACAGGAAAGCGTTCGCGGCGAAGTGCCTGTGGATGCGATCACTGAAGAAGCAGTCTCCCAAAAAGTAGAGCAGATGAGAAGGATTTTGGAGGAGGCGATTTCCGAGACCCGGAGCGCTCCTCTGGAACAGAGGCCACGACTCTCCCGTCTTCCTCTTAATGCTGCGACGCGGGGTGCCATTTGAGGCAGCTAACAGACTGCTACCTCCATATTTGGTTGGCAGTCTGGGCTTGGATGATACGGGTTCTATTCTCTTTGGTGCCGCTCTAGCGGTACACCGCTTCATTGGAGCCAAAACTCAGGAGCCTGGACGCACTACTAACAATCCCACCTTCTCTACATGGATGACCTCAAGCTGCTAGCACCTAATCCTGCACGCCTTATGGAGTTGCTGAAAATCACTACTGAGTTCAGCGGCTCTATCAGGATGCAGCTTGGAGTGGATAAGTGTGCGGTCGTGCATGTGGACAGGGGACAGGTGACGCAATCGACTGAGATTAGTCTAGAGCTTTCGAACTTCAAGACCCTTTCCGAAGCTGAATCTTACCGGTATCTGGGCATGTCACAATGCATAGGGGTGCAGGAGGTGGATATGAAACAGGCAGTTTGCGAGGTCTTTTTTGGACGGCTGACAAAAGTTCTTCGGAGCTACTTGTCGGGCGCCAACAAGGTCCGAGCTTATAACGGCTGGGTTATGTCCACTCTCTTGTACACATTTGGCGTGCTCAGATGGACTCAGACCGAACTCGACGCCCTGGACAGAAGAGTCCGCACGACTATGACTCACCATCGCATGCATCACCCGAAATCGTCGGTCATGAGACTGTACATCCCACCGAAGTGTGGTGGCCGAGGCCTATTAAGTGCCAAGTCCATGCATAACCGGGAGGTGCGCAGCCTCAGGGCCTACTTTGAAACGAGGAGGGAGAGCGCTATGCATGGTGATGTTGTAGTATGTGACAAAGGTCTCACCCCCTTATCCCTGGCCAAAGAGGAATGGCGAAGACCGGTTGGACTTAGCACCTCCGACCGGGAGACCGTATGGATGGAGAAGGAGCTGCATGGACAGTTTTACAAGGCGCTCCACGCACCTCACGTGGATGTCAAGGCCTCCGTGCAGTGGCTGCGATTCGGGGACCTATTTGGGGAAACCGAAGGTTTTGTCTGTGCAATACAAGATCAGGTGGTTAAGACGAACAACTACCGGAAGCACATTCTGAAGGATGGCACTCCCGACTTCTGTCGAGCTTGTCGTCATCCCGGCGAGTCAATCAGACATGTGCTTTCGGGGTGTTCAGCGCTTGCCAACACTGAGTACTTGCACAGACATAACCAAGTGGCCAAAATTCTTCATCAAGAGCTTGCTCTAATGTATTGTCTCCTGAAACAGAGGATGCCGTACTACCAGTACACATCGGCGCCAGTACTCGAACGCGACGGAATCCGGCTCTACTGGGACCTGCCTATCGCCACGGACAGGACGATACTGGCAAACAAGCCTGATATCGTGGTGATGGATAGGGCACAGTCGAGGGTGTTTTTAGTGGACATCACAATTCCGCATGACGAGAACCTCGTGAAAGCCGAAACAGAGAAAAAACGTAAATATCTGGATCTGGCGCACGAGATTGTCGACATGTGGGGTGTTGATTCCACTGAAATCATCCCTATCGTTATATCTGCCAACGGTTTGTTCCCGGTTAGCCTCGCTCACCATCTGAGGCAGCTGGGTATCCGTGACGGTTCGCTCGCAGCCAGGATGCAAAAGGCGGTATTACTCGACTCGGCTAGGATTGTCCGCCGATTTCTCAGCCTACAGCCCTAACCCCCGGCCGTTTGATCCCCCTGCCGGGGCGTAATCCTCCACCCGCTTATATTTATCTAAGTAATTTTATGTAAATTTATTATATTCCTTATATATTGTACTATATTATACACTCATTTGCAAAAAAAACGGGCGGTTTCGATTTTCTTCCTGGCTGAAAAAAATAAAATACCAAAAAGGTTTTAATCATTTGAACATGTTACTGGCCAGTTATAAAAGTGCTATAATGTTTATAAGAGTACATTCCAAATTCAAATTTTCGACTGAGCCTGGTTTTTAAAGAAAATAACTTTTAACTACATTTTGTGGCGCGAATTCCCTATAGTTAATATCGACTCTAATTAACTTTTTGTCAATTTTTATTAAATTATCTGGTGTCCTTGACATTTAAAAGTATTGTTATTGCTGTTTAGCAATCTCGAAAATGGTAGATAAAGTGATAAAAGCGAGCAAAATTATTGCGCTGTTTGAAGAAGGTTGCAGTCAATGCTTCGTGGCTCAGAGGCTAAATGTGAGTCGGTCGACAGTTCAAAGGACCTGGCAGCTCTATCAAGAGACCGGTTCCGTCAAGAGAAGGCCTGGTTCTGGCAGAAAGACATGTACCGAACCACGGGATGATCGTTTTCTAGTTAGTCAAGCGTTGAGAAATCGCAAATCTTCTTATATGTGGACCTCAAGAACACCCTCGAAGAAGTAAGAAATGTGCAAATTAGTCTATGGACGGTCAGGAGGAGGCTTCTCGCTGCTAATATACACAGTCATCGCCCGGCACGCGTCCCTAAATTACTCCGTGGACATCGAGTTGCCAGGCTTAGCTTCGCTCGAAATTGTGTGTCATGGACTCATGAAGACTGGGATAGGGTATTGTTCTCCGATGAAGCCAGGATATCTCTGCATGGTGAAGACCGACGTCGGCGAGTGCTACGTAGACGACGAGAACGCTTTGCAGAGGCATGTTTTGAAGAAATCACACCTTATGGAGGGGACTCTGTTATGTTTTGGGCAGAAATAAATTCTATGGATCGTACGGAGTTAGTCTTCATCGAAAACGGTACACTGACTGGACACCGATACATAACAGAAGGTCTAATTCCTTATGCACAACCCGCTTTAACCGCTCTTGGCGAAAACTCAATTTTTATGGACGACAACGCTCGCGCCCACCGGTCTGGCGGTGTGGATGCGTATATGCTAGAAGTCGGAATTCGTCGTTTGGACTGGCCAGCTAGAAGTCCGGACCTCAATCCCATAGAGCATGTCTGGAACGTTCTGAAGCGACGAGTGAGATCAGTGCAGCCGGCTCCGCAGACCATCTGAGAGCTAAAGAATGTGATTACCGCGTAGTGGGAACGTATTCCCCAAGAAACCATAAAAGATATACTCACTAGCATGCCCAGACGATTGCAAGCTGTGATTTCAGCAAGAGGGGGTCACACTCAATACTAAACTTTTATCTGCTTTTAATGTATTCAAGAAAAACAAAGAAATTAACGCGTTTCATTTTTATTTAGCGAACAGGTACAATCATAGTGTTTTGAGCTTAAACATTATTTCTTAATAATTTAATTAAAATGTTATGATAAAACTGATGAAAACTATTCCTTCCTAATTAATTTATAAAATTCTGAGGATAACAATACCTAAAATTGTCAAACAAACTAATAGTAACTATAAAATAGTTCTTTGCTTAAGTGCCCGTTTTTTTTGCAAAAGAGTTTATTATATATTTATATATGTATATGTATATATTGAACGGGTGGAGTGTAGCTATTGTGAAAATAATAATTTATTGACATATTATAAGTACAAATCATTCTTTACAAGTAAAATTAAACATAGTATTCAAATATATAAAAGAGGTTATCGTTGACAGCTATACTAGTATAAACTGTGTCATAGTTAAAAACCAGTTGCTTGAAATGAACATTTTGGTCATGACACATGGCATGAAGTAAAAAGTATGCAACAGAAATCACAATATAAACGGCAAATCTCTAAGAAAATACCTAGTTGAAAGTAGTACTTACTTATAACCTATATGATATCCAAAACCGTTCATATAAAAGTCGTCCATTTCCTGTACAATACTTTTACAGGACTCATCCGAATTACAAGTTTTAGTAGCGGTGTGCTGAATTATCACCCACTTTACTGGTAGGGGTAGTTTTTCCTCATAAACTTGTTCGGCGCCACGCCATTCTTTGAATGTGACGACATTAGGACATGCTGAAATTATACAAAACAATTGTGTTTGGAAGCCACTGAAAGTTTATTCTATATTTATTTATTTAAACTATATTATAAACCTGAGTATACAAATAATCATAATAAAACAGAAATTTAAGACAATTACAAATAAATTGTGTAGTACAAAGTGCGGTCTTATGACTAGTGAAACCATTTCTTCCAGATAACCCAAAGTTTATATTACTTCCTAATATGAAATTTGAAGAAGATATTTACAAATACCTTATATAAAAATGTAACATTAGTTACCTGAACAGCAGAAATCAATGTTAAAAACTGAAATTCCTTTCTATAGTTTTATACGGGATACTTCAAACTATTTGATACCGGATAATGTTAACGTTAAAAAAATAAATCAAATCGTATAAATAAATAAACGACTCACACTCAACCGCCCCCAGTAGGATATGAATCCTGTGTCATGGGTCCGAAAACACACACAATACACAAGCACAAACTTCCAGACCACAACAAACATCTGTATGGTCTATACAAATATTTGTCATGTGCGGGGATCGAACCTGCGACCGTCAGCGCATCAGCCAGTTGCTGTGACCACTGCGCCAACGCGTCGTCAAAGGATATTGATCCTTTACAAACATAACATATTGTCATTCTAAAGATATAAAAACATGGAAAAATGACACGAAAATGATCGCTAAAGAGCGATCGAACTACTGTACTGGCTGTAACTGAAACGTCTTGTAAATGTCCTACAAGCTTAATCCGCCACGCTTATTGACTGTAGGTTGCCGGGTAGTATCCCACCACACATATCATAAGTTTAGTAACGATCGCTACAAAGTTTCTATGATAACAATCAGGATCGAAGACCTACAATTACATACAGCCAGACCAGAAACAAATATTTTTATATATACAAATATCTGTCCCGAACCACGTGTCATTAAAGTAACATCTCGTACAAGAGACGCAATAAGAATGATGCAAGTAGTAAAATATTGTTAAATTCTTACAATTTGATAAAAGTAAAATTACCAATAGCGATCATACAAGGATTTATAGCATATCATTTTACGTACCATCCTCGACACAATATACTTGTAGTATAACACAAACAATAACAATTAAATTTAAAATCATGGTAAAATTTTTATTCAATAGTAGAAAATAATGTTCTCTATTGCACCTATTATTGATTTTTATAGCATAACCATCAGTGAGACACATTTATATATACACATTTTATCTAATGCTATCAATAACGTTAAGATAGCACTACGATTTCTTGGAAGACCTACTTTATTAGAATTTTGTTTTTAATATGACGTATATTATTTTATGGGGGTTTTAATATACATTAGCTTTATTACACATAATCGCCTTCATCAGTTGGAGACTTTGATAGATTTGACTCCTTGTGCCTGGTCGGCTACGATAAAATTTTAAAGCGTGAACATTAAAATTAGAGGAATAAAATTTGACTTTATCAGACAATTGAAGCAATACAATTATCAATTATTGAGTTTTCAATTATTTTTCATATTTTTGTATTTACAATTTAATATATTCACATTATATTTTGTAATTGTTTCCCCTATACAGACCCAAAAATACATTTGATATATATAAATAGATTTTTTTTTTTCATCAAATGCGTACATGTTTATCTTATCATATATCAGGTACTTTTTTATATTTTGTTGCAAGACAATAAAAAAATTACCGCGTTCTTGGAAATCATAGTGTCTATTTAATCTTATTTTTTAGGTCTTATATTTAATTATAGATAAGCAGATTATACATAAAGTTAATTTGATCGCAATTTGGAATAACTTTAATAATAGATAAGTTATTTATCGAATCAAAATCCATTATCACTCCACTCTACTAGAGTCTAAAAGAAATGTCATATTTTCCAAATATATATATATATATATATATATATATATATATTGTATCTGCAGCTATATTACCCGGTCATAATAAATGTGCTGCTCGCGTTGATGTCTTCATAATATTGGCATAAAATCTTCACTATGTATCTTTTTTTTTTTTGCTCTTAATAAGTTCAATAGTGTCGTAACGGACGATTTCGCCAATCTCACGTAGAGAAGACGACATTTTTGTCTACAAATGATATTAATCGTTGATTTTAAATAATATTATGTGCACTGGTTATACAGGAAATTTTAAGATGTGAACAAGCGGCACAGTACAACACCTGTGCACGTGCCGCCGGCATGACTGGAAAAGTGTCAATGCTTCATTTATTTGAATTGAAATTTATGAAAATTTGGTCAAAAATTAAGTATCTATTTTTTTTACATAATTCGAATGAGAATCATGTACCGAGTATTCTCCTTAAATATTTATTAGTAATTTACCAGTCACTCTGTATAGCCAGGTGATAACAGTAAAAACTTATAAAAACACGTTTAAGTATCAAAACCAAAGCAAACATGCTATTTGTTGTTTATCGAAATTACATTTTTTTTTTTATAAAAACTTTTTTTGATTGATAGCATGAATATTTGATAGTAGGGTGATTTACCTAGCAAAAAATACATCCTCTTGACAAATGATTAAAACTTAAATTTGAAAAACTATTCCATAATCAACAATCAAAATTTAGACGAATAGCAGTCATAAGTCTTTTCTGAAACAAAAGCTTACAAAACATACGATTAAATAAACAATCACAAATGAATATATATAGATAAAACACAATAAAAAGTTATTCCATTTATTGCTATTTCTATAACCATATAGGTACGAGCCTACGAGTACATTCCTTGCTTTATCGCACTAGAAAATGTACATATGTGTCAGAATAGATGATTAGCGGTACTGCATTCCAGTCTATGTATTTATTTATTGATTATATATTATTTATATACATAAAAATAAAATATGAATTAAATGCAATAAATATAAAGAAAAAGAGAATGGTAACAAATGGGTGTTGTTATATTTTTATAAATACCTGATAGCGATGGTTACTCATGATAAGGAAAATTATCTGACAACCCGCAGTGGAGCAGCGAGGCGGCTCCAACCCTACTCTTATATGGAAAAGAGCTCTTTGCCTAGCAGTGGGTCGCTTGTCGAGTAATGTAATATTCGTATTAATAAATCAGACACCTACCAGCTCAGTCCCCCGAGATCATGGACGCTGTAAAGGGTCCGAAACGTCGGAAAATGTTTTAATTGAAAAATCGTTAAACTGTAAAGTTTTTTTAAACAAATAAACGCGATAAAATCCGATCTAGACTTTTAATTAAACAATATATACTATACAAATACACAGATATATACACTGACATACGAAATTTATACACATACGTCATGTATATAAATAAATATTCATATATATAAACATGAGTAAGAGTTATTCGCTCGTCTTTTGAAAATGTATTAACTTCTGAAGGATTCCGAAGAAATACAGCTTGAACTTCAACTTATTGTTTAAATAATTGGTTTTCTGAATAAGTAATCTCAGCGACAGTTTCTCAAAAGAACGCAGTACCTTGCTATGGTCTCCAATATATTAGAATTCTTCTTTTATATATGTAGGGCTAGTTGGACTAAACAACACACAGTACAAAATAGAGAAAATACGTAGATTCCGGCGAAGATGTATGGGCTTAAGCTTTGAGCAAAATTTAGACACCTGGTGAAATTTGCGTAATCAAAATACGAACCGAATCACAACATTTTGAAGTCACTAAATTCTATTTAATTGGTCTTCTGTTATATTAGGGTACCTTGTATCTTAAATAGAGAGTAGGGATGGTGCTAACATAGTTTTATTAAATATGGTAAAAAAATACTGCAGGCGTTGTTAATGTCTTACAGCCACAAAAGTTCTTTTAGGTAAGGTTTTCTCCTTAATATTATGTACCCATGATAAATTTATGTCTATAAAGATATCTAAGTTTTTAATCGTTCCTCGAGATAATCTTGAAACCAGCTGATCAGGGATATAGATATATTCAAAGAGTAATCTGTTTGTTGTCCGTACCTAGCACGCTGATCGTACTATGACCAGCACGAAATCCGGATTTAAATAAATTAGAGAGATAGTGCTCATTAAGACTGGTTGGTGATGGCTAATTTTTAAAGAACTTTCAAAAGAAATGGGAGAATGGAAACAGGGAAAAAATCAGAAAAATCTAAATATTTGGATCTTTTAAGGATAGGAATTATCTGAGCACTTTTTCGTGCTTTAGGACAATAACTAGAAATAATTGATTCAGACAAGATAGACAAAAATAGGTTATATTATATATAGACAAAAATAGGTTAAATAATATGAAGAATAATTATGATAATATTACGGTCAATGCTATCAGTACTCATAGCATATGATGAGATAAAAACAATGTATTTTAACATCACACTCTGAGAAAGGTAAGAAAGTAAGCGGTTGAAATGTTGGAGTCGGTAATTCCGAAAAAAAATTAAGGTACGATCGCTCAATACTATATTCAATTTGGTTTCTTTATCCACAACTACGAATAATAATAGCTTGAAAGACTTGGTCCATAGATGTACAGCAACAATTTTGTTGTTAAGTGTTTAAATAGTCTCATGCAACTTGATTAGCTCAAAATAACGACAAATTTTCAAATCACTTGTATGCAGACGATAGGTTCAAGAACAGATTTTAATATATTATTAGTAGAATTATAAAATAGTAACGGAGAAAGTACGCCGCTTTGAGGACGCCTGAAGTAAGATTCGGGCAATTTGCTCTTTAGACGTTACAGTCTGCTAGTGTCCAGAAAGAGAGAACTAGTCAACGGCAGTGTTAACTGCACGAATAGTGCCAATAAGTATGTCATAGAATCAACAGAGTTGAAAGCATTACTAAAGAAACCTAACTAAATAATTGCAATAAGCTTGGTTGGTATTATCCATAGCCCCCAAAAATTTCTTACAATTCATGCGTCAATAGTGTAGACAAATAGAAATTAATTATGAGTAAAATTGATTGTGAATTATTAATTCTAGTACTTTGGATAATAGAAAAGATAGATAAGGGAGTAGCAAAAGTAAGCGGGATAGGAGTGGATGTTTTAGTTAGTAGTGCGACAAAAATTGCATGACAGTGAAAAATAATGTAAGTGCTCACAGGTGTAATGTTTTCCAACATAAGAAGAATCATCAAAAACAGCAATTATCACTAACAACGGCCTTGGTCAATAAGTAAAGAAGATACAAGTATATTTAGTAAATAGAAAATCTAAGTGTTATGAAGTGGTATATAAAATTTGTTAGTTTTTACTAGTTAGAAAGCATAAAAGTAATTTAGATACAAATGAATTTATACGAATATATAAAAGATTCATTTGTATATCCCCATTCCATACTATCTACGCTTTAAATTGAACTGCATTTGATTTTTACAATAATTGTAACTAAAATAAAAACATTATTGCAATAGGCCTTTTTAGATACTCGTAATAAGAAACTTAATAAAAAAATTTCTACATTTAATTCATAAAATTTAAAACCAAATTAAATTGTTTATTTCAAAAAACCGGCGTCTATAACTCATGAAACAAAATGTAAAGGTTCATAAAATTGATATGGGATTGAAAATGTACTGAAAAGGAAAATACAATTATACGGTTTAGAGTGACCGTGAAGTATAGAATATAACTAATTTCTTATAGATGAGACGTCGGGTAAAAAATTATTCCAGCCGCGTATTATTCTGTAGAGGTTTCTGCCGGGACTCGCAGTTGCTATGAGTTGTCTGTGACCCACGAGATGATAGTCGGGAGAAAGATATTTGTTTTCTACTCCGCATTTAATGAGCTCCTGCGCTATTTTAATCTGGGCATCGGTAGGGTCGTCATCTAAAAATCAAGATTATTAGATTATCATTTATTATTAAATGATATTCGATCAGGTTATTCAAAATACAAAAACATTTATGTTATTTATTCCTTTCTTTAAATATCCTAATGCTTTTTTGAGGAAACATAAAAAAACTAACAAAATTATTAATTTCCTAATTTACATGTTTAAAATGATATGTTTAATTTATATAGTTATGATGTAAAAATTAATATAATCTACAAAATAATCATATAATTTAAATAAAATACACTTTTTATTTGTATTGGTGACCAGTCATAAAAACATTACGAAAGCTTTAATATGATAATGAACAACTTCTATTCGACATTGAAAATAATTCAATGAACATGAATAAGGAATAAATTAGCAATTATTATACAAATAATAATCAGAAAAGTATGTAAGTACGATGATCGATCGTATGTATATAAAGTCGACTTCTTTCTTCACGACAAAGAAAATGAAATTTTAAGAAAGATAAACTTTTATCTTCACTAAACATACAAATAATTATTTCTTTTCTATCAATATTCACATGAAGGTCGTAATTTTGCTTGCGTAAAATAAATATTAATTAAAAATAGTTTTACTTACGTTCATAGTTTCCAATAAACGATATAGCAATAGATCGGTTATTATATCCTTGGGTGTGGGTCCCTATTTGATCCCAGCCTGCACCTTCGTATGCTTTACCATTTCCACCAATCAGGAAGCTGGAAATAAGAAATTTATTAAGTCTGAAGAACTCACTCGCAATGAAATACCACATGTATAAATAATAATTAATAAATGTCACGCTAACGAATGATTGATAAATATATATAAAAAATACTATATTTATTATGGTCCACGTACTTTACAAGAACAGTATTTATTGTAAATTACGTATAAATGATAGTTACAATATAGCCAATACTACTGCGGTCCTGTGAGTTGTAAAGTTACGTCATTGAGGCTTTTTAATGAAAATGCTAGGTAACGATTTATTTCTTAAGCCAGGCTTATCTCATTAGCTCTATTTAATTATTTATTAAATTATTAATTTAAAAAAAATACATACTTCATTCCTATACTATTGTAGAATAAAGTATCGACGTGATAGTCTTCGATGCCCCGTATCATCGTTTTACATGTCGAGTCCCTGGTACATTGAGGAGTGGCAGTGTGCTGAATTATAACTAATTCTACTGGACCATTGAATTTTTGATCACGAAATGGATCATATCCGCCCCAGTCATCTCTAGTGACAATAGGAGGGCATGCTGAAAACAGACGAAATAGCCTCACTTAAAAACAACTAGAAAGTATTTTTTTTAAACATGAGATATTTAAACATCTACTAATTATAACTGAAAAATTGGCTGTAAGTGAATACGGAAGTAAAAACGTTTAGACGAAGAGTTCACAACCTAGCCAATAGTGACATTTTAGTCGCCCAAGTCAGATGGATAAACTCGAACTATAATTAGATAAATGAATGTAAAAAATAACAATTTCGAACATCTATAAAGTGTTTTGAAATATTTAAAATAGATACAATGGAATAGTTTAACAAAACTATAAATATATGCTTGAATGAGGCTTGAATGGCATGTATGGCCATATTTTTATCGGTCGATTATGAGGCAATCACATATATACGTATATTTACTTACCGGTCCCACAAACTAACTGTACGGCGACGCCCACTAATATCAATTTTGAAATCATGATGCACAGAACGCTCTTATAGGACTGACAAGTCTGTTATTAATGGCTTATTAATAATATGTATAGCGGAATTAGCTGCAATGTATCTATATAAACCCTTATTTTATCTTATGCTATTAAATTTTCAATAAAAGATAAAAGATAGCTCATACTATCTTAAGCCTCATATCCAATTAACGATAATTAAATAATATAAATTTTAATAATAAATTTTGAGAGACTGAAATTAAAAAAATATTTTTTCTTATATTATTTCATAAAATTTACGAAAAAAAAAAATTAAAGAAACAAAACCTGCAAATTTAAGAAAATAATCGATACGAATCTGGCTTTTTTACTTCATAATTAGCACGTTCACAATTTTTTATATAAATAAATTATAATAATTCTAGATTTGATTGAATTACTCGTATTTCTAATATAATGTTTTTAAGCTGTCCCAGAGCCATAATAATCTAATCTCGTGCAAGCGGATGTCCCGGATATCTTCGGAATAATTTCAGATTAGATCAGATCAGGCTCATGGATCTTTAGCCGAACTACAAACAGGTTGGTTGACCGAGGTTTACATCTGTCCGTAAAACTTCTCAACCTCCCTCAATATTTCAGCGCTGGTCGACGCTGTACCTCCAATCATCTGTTTTCAGCCTCGGCGACCTCTATTGATCACGGAGACGCCATTAAATATCTGTCGCCTGGTGGTCATAATGATGTCTATTTCATGCCTGGTTCCACTTGCGCTCATCCAGGTCTATTTCACATGAGGCGGATACTTAAAGAAATTGTTCATCGTAAAGAGACATCTGTCCATATCTAAATTGCTCCACTCTCATCTGATCGTCTGGTCTTTTGCCTATCTTCGCGTCAAAACCCCCCATGACAACATTGAAGTAGGTTTTGTTCGTATGAATGGCCCCACTGATGTCCTCATACATAGCCTCTACTTCTTCATCTGGGTGTACGGAGGTCGGTGCTAATACCTGTATGACTTTTAGCGAGTATCTCTTAGATACTCTGAGCATAAGGTACGCAACCCTGTTCGACACACTTCCAATTCTCACAATGTTGCCAATTTCGGATACCTGCGGATAATAAACCCGACACCTCCTTGGGACTGATGTTCGCCCTCCCGGTAGTAGAACAAGTTGCCGGGTTTCAGAGTTTCGTGTCCTCCCCCTCTCTTTCGACTTCAGATAGACCCAGTATATCCTAATTTAATCTGTTTATTTATTCTTCCAGCTCAACAATCCTTTCATCAGACCTCAACGTAGAAATGTTGGCCCAAATGTCGTCGTGGGTGGCAGCGGAATCTCACCCGGAGATTTTTCGCACCCCCTGCCCTACCGTTACCTAGACCGTTGCCTTAGCCGGGAATAGTAGGGTCACCGAGGAGTGGGTCGCCACACTTGGCAAACATGTTGGCGAGCGCAGTGTGTTATGCCATTGCAAAGTGATACTGCTGCCCATCACCACCCCGGTCGGTGGACAGTTGTTCGCAACACTATGGCCTTAGTCGCCTTCTACGACACCTCGTCAACAAAGAGGTAGGGACTATTTTTAACTGCCAGTTACGGCATGGCAAATTATATTTGTAACTAAATCTATCTTACAAAAAATGTCCCAAGGCAGTTAAGTTGTATTAAACCGTAAAATATGACATTATACAAATAACTAAAAGACAATTAGGGCCGGTGCACATATGGCGGAGCGTAGCGTAGATCATTTTTCACTGTCGAAAAAGAATCAATATTTTCCTCTTTGACATAATATCAGAAGAGGACTTCTACAAGTAATATAATCAACAGCACATCCCAATTTACACGTTTGGATTCTCGAAAAATTGCAAAACAAATGACGACGGCGCTGTCGAGTATGCGGATACTTGTGCATCCGCGCGGATACCCACGGATCCGTGCGCAGTCCCACGGGTAGTTGTGCATTCTCTGTTAGGAATTTGCGTAATGTGTCACGCGTTTAGAATACTTATCGGACATGCTCTGCGCTACGCTCCACCATATGTGCGCCGGACCTAATGGTGCAGTATCAACATCGCTCAGTTGACGAACTTTTCTGAGTCTTCTAGTCAAGGATGACAAATGAGAATGTGTCTGTAGTTTACATCGAAACGTATACCCAAAACAACTGTGATGTTTTTATCAATAATAATTTAGTTATTTATTATGAAATTATCTTTTATACTTAATAACAATACAAATACGCCGTTGTCGTTTTATCAATAAATTATAATGATGCGTTCGAAAGATAAAACAGGGGTATAATCCCTGTATCTTAAAAAAATACCTGGTGTATTTTGACAATTATTCTTAGTATTTAGGCATATCTACATAAGCCACTTATTAGTATATATTATTTAGTAGATTAAGCTTAACTCAAGTCGAGATGGTCTAATGAATATATAATCGTTTTATAAATAACAATTAAAAAGTATTGCAACCTAACAAATCAGTAAAAAAATGTTCGATTCGAATTGATAGCATTCTTATATTTTTATTTCTTTTTTTTTTTAAGACCAATTGTTACAATCTAATACAAACGAAAATTGATAAGCACACTAAATGAGTAATAAACATCACCCATTTACGAAATTGACACTCAATGACCTCAAAAAAAAAATGTTATAGACGGCAGTAAAGAATACATTGAATTAGAAATTCAAAGCTATTATTAAAAAAAGACATACCAATTTTTTTCTTTAATTGCGATTCCTTTGAATAAATTATCTGATTTTGATACAGGTTGCAGGATTCAAAGCAATTTTTGAGTATAAAAAGATAACTTCCAGCTTAATAAAAAGATTCAAAGTTTAAAAAAAAAAGATTCAAATAATGTCAAAGTCTTGGAAAAAACAAAAAAAAACCTTTTTTTTTTAATAGTTTTTGACTAGCTAATTAATTAGATTCTAGTATTTATCAGTATAGATCAAACAGATCAAACATTATGGAAGGTCTACACGTACACACACACAAATACAGACGTAGTGACATACTCGTAAAAATAGTCAGAATAGTTTCATAGGACCTCAAAACGTGGAGATCTGATGCGAACTCGGATTTCGAAAACAATAGTGATACCAATAAATTCCCGATTTAGCCGTTAGTAGCTCGTAAAAAGCATTTAAATGTTCATTAAATTGATATGTAATTAAAAACGTTCTAAAATAGAAAATACAATAATCTGGTTTTGGGGTGATCGTGAAGTATAGTTTAACTAATTACTTATAGATGAGACGTCGGGTAAGAAATTTTTCCAGCGGCGTATTATTCTGTAGAGGTTTCTTCCGGGACTCACAGTTGCTATGAGTTGTCTGTGGCCCACCAGACGGTAGTAGGGAGAAAGATATTTATTTTCTACTCCGCATTTGATGAGCTCCTGCGCTATTTTAATCTGGTCATCGGTAGGTTCGTCATCTAAAAATATATATTATCAGTTTATTATTTATTGTATATCAGTCTGTAAACAACCAACTACTGAGCGAAAGCCTCTTCTTTATATAGAAGAAGGGTTGGAGCTTAATCCTCCAAGCTGTTCTAATGTGGGTTGGCTAATAATATCCCTACAACGAGTAACGATTATTACCAGGTATCCATGATATCAACCGGGACCAACGGCTTTACGTGATCTCCGAGGCACGGTGCGAAAACCTACAAGAACATACACCCAGACCAGAAACAAATATTTATTTATTTATTTATTTATTTGGAGAACGGTACAGAAACAATTACAAGAATAACACTGTAGCATAAAAGCAGAAAAATAGATACAAATTGTCCCCTATGTGTCTTACTAAGAACATTGGGTTTCGAATTACAGCTAGGACAGTAAAGATGATTAGGTATTAATATTCATAATCTAGAGTTAATGGAAAACAGCAATGCAATAATTATTGATCTACACAAACAATTTCCTAGTTTTAGTTTTAAAAAGATGTCGGGAGCACGAAAACATATCTATTTGATCAAATAAACAATTGTATAGGACACACATTCTGTGAAGTGGCGCGCGTTGACCTATATTTGTTCTAGTTAATTCTATATGGAAAAGGTTTTTAGACCGAGTTGGTTTAGCTGGTGCTCGAAAACACAGTTCTGCAAGAAGTTGTGGCGCATTCATATCTCCCATGCAAATATTCCTAAGTGTAAGTGCATCAGCTATCGAGCGTCTATCGTTAAGAGAAATCATATTGTACCTATCTAACAATTCATTATAAGAGCACCTTGGGTAATGAATACGATAATTGAGGATACGTAAGAACTTTTTTTGTATAATTTCTAGGCGTTTTCTGTATATATCGTAGAAAGGGTTCCAAATGGGAGACAAGTACTCAAGTTGCGAGCGCACTAAACTTTTGTAAAGACAGATAAATATGTCTTTTCGCTTAAAAGATTTTGTGGTGCGGCAGATGAAACCTAACATGCGGTAAGATTTTTTAAGTATATGATCAATGTGTGTGTCAAGTGTAAGCTTTGTATCTAGATATACACCTCAGTCACGAATCGATGTTTCAGTATCGAGTGTATGATCTCCTAGCGAAAAAGTGGATGGTATTATATTTTTATTTCTTGAAAAACGGATATGTTTGCACTTGCTATAGGCCAAAAAGAGTTTTTTGGCTATACAGTATTCATTTAGTCTATCCAAGTCCTCCTGCATCAGACTGATATCATCATTGTTTGCCACGGTCGAGTATATTTTTAAATCGTCTGCATACAAAAGAAACTTTGAATGTTTAAAGCAAGGTGAGATATCATTTATAAATAAGGTGAATAATAATGGGCCCAATATTGAACCCTATGGGATACCGGATGTTACATGTGCGGAGAAAGATGCGTATCCGTTCATGACGACAACCTGGGTACGATTCTCTAAATATGAAGAGAGCCACCGAAGTAGATTACCTTTAATGCCATTGTACGATAACTTTTTTAAGAGCAAAAGATGATCCATCTTGTCAAACGCTTTTTTGAAATCAGTGTATATAGCTTCAATTTGGCTCTTCTTGTCTAAACTTTTAAATATGTAATTCGTAAAAACTAATAGATTTGACAAAGTAGACCGTCCCCTAACAAATCCGTGCTGCTCCTCGATAACAATATGTTTAAGCCTTGATGATATGAAATTGTGAACTAGTTTTTCAAACACCTTCGGAATAGTCGATAAAATGGATATTGGCCGATAATTTGATATTTCACTTTTTGAACCCGATTTAAATATAGGTGTTATAAAAACTTTTTTCCATTGGCTTGGAAATACACCTTTTCTGAGGCAGCTATTAAAGATTATTTCAAGAGGAAAAGAAATATTTTTACTAACTCTTTTTAAGAATAGGTATAGGTGGTATGTTATCGGGACCAGGCCCCATGCCAGGATCTATATCTTTTAATGCTTTATATATGTCCAGTTGTGATAGATAAAGTTGATTTAAGCATATAAGGTTTTCATTAGTATCTAGCGTGTCAGAAATTTTGTAGGCTCCTAGATTTACCGGTTCAAAAACTGATTGAAAATATTCAGAGAACATACTGCAGATTGTGCTTGGGTTGCTGGACGTAATATTGTTAAGTTTCATGGTTTTTGGATATCCTGAGTTAGTTTCCTTTAAATCAGACGTGTATTTCCAAAAGAACTCTATGTTGTCTTTAAGAGACATTTCTACATTTTCAATATATTGATTGTAACAGTTCCTAATTAGTAGTTTGACTCGCTTCCGTAGTAAATTAAATTCTTGATAGTCTCGTAGTGAACTATAAGTTTTCCAACCCAACCACACCTTAGTTTTTCGCCTAAGTGTAGAAATTAGACTTTTAGAAAACCAGATTGGATAGTGAGACGGTTTTGATTTTATCAGAGGCACATATTTCTCAATTATGTCATTTAAGAGATTATAAAATTTGTCAACAGCTACTTCAGGGGACAGATTGTCAAATTCCGATGTCAAGTCTATATTACAAATAACCTTGTTAACGATTTCGTAGTTAGCCTTAAAGAAGTTTCTTTTAATTTTGTGATTATCTATGGTTGGCATATTAGGTTTCCTTAAACTCACCGAGTATAATATTTCGAGTGGAGGGTGGTGAGGAACAACGTTAAGTATCGGGTCTTCTGCAGTGTTAACAGTTATGTCTCTGCTGGTACTAAGAACGAGATCTAGTGTTCTGTTATTTTCGTTTAAAATATTGTTAAATTGTTGTAAGTTCATTAAGGCCATAGCGTAAGTTAATAATTTTAATGTGTCGGTGTCAAACACAACTGGGTGTGGTGATGGACAATCAGACAGCCATTTAAGGTAAGGTAGATTAAAGTCTCCTATTATTATGAAGTTTGAAAAACGTCCATTCAAATAAATATCATGCAGTTTACAGAAAAGACCTTCAAATATAGTACTTTTGGATGCTGGTGGTATATAACATGCGCACAAGAGCAGGTCAGAATAGCAAGGGAAATGCAAGTAAATTTCTTCTACGTTATTGGCCTCAAGGTCTAACCTTCTTAGTACATTAATGTCTTTTTTAACTAAAATCAACAGGCCTCCACCTCCTTTCTTATCCGTGAGATTGAGATCTCTGTCTCGACGGAATATTAAGTAGCTATCGGTTTTTATTTCAGAGTCAAAAACAGTAGAAGAAAGCCAAGTTTCGACTAGAACAATCACATCATACTCACAGGTAAGTAAGTTTAATTTTAATTGATTAATTTTAGTTTTTAAGCCACCACAGTTTTGATAGAATATTGATAGATTAGTCAAATGCATTGTTAAAACAAAAGTAATATATTATGTAAGCTATCTTATGTAAGTAAGTATCGTGTATCGTTTTCGTACTCCCTGACATTAACATTGTATAACAACAAGTACTATAGGAACAGAAATAAAAATCAAAATAATGTGCAAAGCTCGGAACAATGTAATAATTGTATGTCTACGTACAAAGCGGCAACGCCCAGAGTCGCAATATTTTCTTTATATCATCACTACATCGGATATGTATCACCCGCGCCTCATCACTTTTCCTTAATAGAATACAATGATTTTTCACCCAAATGTACTTATAATTTTTAGCCTTTGCATGCTGCCTAGCAGTGCTAAATAACATTTTATTTTTAAGCGTTAAGAGTTCGTTTATGTAAAATCGGGCATCCTGATTCGTAGCAGCGGCGGCGGCAGAGACGGGCGGGCCGAACAGCGAGGCCACGGTGAGAGTGCGGCGCGCGCGCGCAGCGGCAATCACATCATCGCGCTGCCGGCGTGTACTAAGTTGAAGTACTATATTTTTTGGGCGGTTGGTAGGTTTTCCGGGGGCTACCCGATGAACAGATCGAATGTCGCTTTCTTTAATGTCAATACCAATTAACTTTCCTATTTGGATAGATAGATGTATGAGATTTCAGCCTTTTTCTCGGGAATGTTTTGTATTTCTACATTACAGCTGCGAGAAACCTGGTCTAAGTCATCAAACTTAGCCTGCAAACATTCCAGGTCTGTACGCAATTGACTGTTCTCTTGCATCATATCATTAAAATTTGACTGCGAAGACGACATAGATGTAATGGTTTGTTCTAATTCAGTTATTCGTATTTCTGACGTTGACAAACGCGATTCCAGACTTTCGATATCCTGCTTGATCGACAAGGATACTTCTTGGATCGCAGCTTGAAGGTCAGCACGCCATTGTTGTCTTAATGTTTCGAATTCGGTGGTAACTTAGGAGAGTGAGTTCCGGATATAATACCATGTTTTTTGGGCTTACAGTTATAGCATTTCCACTTCATTTTGTTCATGGGTAAATTTTTTTTTGAATTCAATCTCGGAGAAATCTGCGCATTGGTAGTGCAGACAAATGTTGCATGCTGTGCATTTTAACATGTCCTTATAATTAACATTTCTGTTACATCTGCCACAATCCATTGCAAGGCCAAAATAATACAGGAATAATAATATAATAATTCAAATATTTGTGCAAATGCAAATATCTGCCCTGAGTTGGAATTGAATCCGCGACCAGCGGTATGGGGGCGACTACTCGCATCAGTACACCAGAACAATGGTCGTTATTTATTGTTAAATGATATTCCAACAGGTTATTAAAAATAAGAAAGCATTTATTTTATTTATTCCTTTCTTTAAAAAATCGTAACACTTTTTTGAGGAAACATAATCAACTAACATTTTTTTAATCTTCATTTTAATATTTGTTCATATAGTGCACATAGTTTTGCGCCCCTACCCACACCTTCTACGCTAGTCCTCTATCCAAAGGTTGCCTGGAAGAGATCGCTGTGTTAGCGATAAGGCCGCCTTTTTTTACGATGGGAAATGCATTTACGCATCCCGCCGCTCGAAGGTGACGGGTATGTGGGACTCGCTGACTACGAAGCCAGAATACCCACTAAAACACATCGATCGTCTGCGCCGTAGTGGGGCGCCACGGGATCGCTCGCGCATACAACCGTGACGCCCCGACGCTTGGCCTTGCGGCCTCGACTCCGAGCTCGACCGGTCTACTCTGCGCGAGGCAGAGAAGAACTAGGAGCGGCCCAACTACCAAAGCCGGGCCACTCTCCGTCAGCACTCCTCTGCAGAGCAGAAGAGTGACCCAACCTCCACCGTCGGATCACACCCAGACAGCCCCGCAAAAACCGCAGGGAGCCAGGCATTTTTTTTTGGGAGCCAGGATCGACCCAAACGGCCCGAGCACCACGCGCCTCCTGCACAGAGCGGACGAGCGAGCCTCCCCCTCATTTCTCCACGCCTTCTCGGCGCCACCACCACACCATCCGCACCACCGTGCCGAACACACCACCGCGCTTACGCGTCATCGCACGCACTACCGCGCTGCCGTCGGTGCGCTTCCGTGCCCCCGTTCGGTCTTGGACGAGTGAACCCGCCAAACCCTACCAACTCGTAGAGAGAGAGAGAGCTCGATCTCCCTCCATTCCTCTCAGCGCCCTCTCAGCGCCACCCCCTCACCCGCCGCACATCAGTGCCACGTCTTCCGCCGCGCTTTCGCGCCCCTCCATGCGCCTTCACGCCACCCGTCCAAGCGCTTACCCGCTTCCCCCCCACCCCTAATGAAGGAAGAGAGCGAACTAGATCTTCTTCCATTACACCGTCCCAGTGCTTCAAGCGTCGACACCCCCTTGGATACACCACCCCCGGTTGGAAGCCTGACCGGCGGCAACCAAGGCGGATCTGTTGCCACCTGCCATGCGATCCGGGTCGCCACAGCCAGCGACAGTTAGAGAACTATCGCTGGCCGTGCCCGGGGTGGCCATGGTCAACGAAGAGTTGACCATGACTGAAGTGGCCACAGCGCGAGACTATGTGGCCCCGGCGCCCCGTTGCGCTTTCACGCCCCTCCTGCTGGTTTTGGTCCGCGGGGGTCCGAACACCCCTACCACTCGCAACCAGTGCGAGTGGGGTTCCCCTATCAGCCACCCGAGGACGCGCCCAGTAGGAGGTCCAGCAACTCCCGTGGGAGCGATAAGGCCGCCTGATGCAACTTATGGTATGTGATTCATTTGATTTCGATATATTATTTCTAAATTGTATTGGTGTGCAAAAAGTGTAAATAAATAAATAAATAAAATTTTGAATTTCCTAATTTATATGCTAACAGTGATACGTTTAATATCTATAATTAGATTTTTCTATAATAGATTACGATGTAAAAAAAAACAATTAATTTTGTAATAATATTTGAAATCTACGAAATAATACTACAATTTAAATAAAATAATTACACTTTTATTAATATTGGTGACCAGTCATTAAAATAAAACACATAACGAGAGGCTTAATATGATAATGAACAACTTCTATTCGACATTGAAAATAATTCAATGAACACATGAATAAGGAATGAATTTGCAATAATTATACAAATAATAATTAGAAATGTATGTACGATGATCGATCGTATGTACATAAAGTCGACTTCTTTCTTCACGTCAAAGAACATGAAATTTTATGAAAGATAAACTTTTATCTTCACTAAACATAAAAATAATTAATGCTTTTCTATCAATATTCACATGAAGATCGTAATTATGCTTGCTTAAAATAAATATTAATTAAAAATAGTTTTACTTACGTTCATAGTTTCCAATAAACGATATAGCAATAGATCGGTTATTATATCCTTGGGTGTGGGTCCCTATTTGATCCCAGCCTGCACCTTCGTATGCTTTACCATTTCCACCAATCAGGAAGCTGGAAATAAGAAATTTATTAAGTTAGAAAAACTTATTCGCAATGAAATTCCACACGTATAAATAATAAATGTCACGCTGACAAATAATGGACAGAAAATATAATAATGAATATTTCAAATATCTGTGATATGAACAATACTGCTGCGGTCCTGTGAATCGTAAAGTTACGTCACTGAGGCTTTTTAATGGCAAAAAAAAAACCGACTTCTAAGCAAAAAAAAACGGTAAAACACTGGTATATTGTCATATTTCCTGGGCTGACACCGACTCCAAAAACAACAATAATTTTACATTATATTATCGTAATAATTTGATTACAGACGAAAGAATACGTAATATTTTTTTTATTTTTTAGTGCATTTTTGTTTTACCGTTTTTTTTTTTTTCTTTGAAGTCGGTTTTTTTTTTGTTTTATTTCTTGATTTTTAGTGAATCTATTGTTCGATAACAGATTTATTTATATAAAGCTGGGCGGTTACAGTTCACAAGCTACAGGTATTTTACCACCCTCTAAAAAGCCGCAATCGACCTAAGTAATTTTTTTTTTTGCAAAAAATCCATACCACACGAAATACTACGATGATCTTACAAATCACCTATAGAGTTTCTTTTTTCTTGTCAATTTAACATCGATATAAATTTTTTAATTGGAAAAAAGGTTATTATTTTTTCATTCATTATCATTCATGGCATATTTTTCATTTTCATTCATGGCATATTTTTAAATACGTATTTTAATGATCTTTAAATCCCTTAATCAATATCCACTCAACCGTTCATATCAACTATAGTTGAGGTTGATTTGTATTATTTATCTCGCTTCTAAGTAAAATTTTCTACCTGATTGTTTATATTCAATTATCCTAACCAAAAAGTTTAAACAAAAAAGGTTGGTTAAAAAAAAACAATTGACAGTTGACTGCTTGCGTATTGTGTCGAGCCGTCCGCGTCGCAGAGGCATAAGCCGCGCCATGCCATTTTTTACTAGCGTCTATTTACCCGAACAGGATCTGTTCACCATGTGTGTTGCAAATTAACCAGTGTTGATACTTTTGAATATTCATAGAATATTAAATAGAATTATTTTAAAAAGAATAAAATTAGGTATAAAAATTATTATTTGAATTTAATGAAATTATGGAAAATAATTCGGAATCAGAATCAAACAGAGAGTCGTCATAATTTTATAAAAACCACATGTTTTGAATTATTAATTTGGAAAGAATAAATAATTAAATTTGTTACCGTATTTTATTTGAATATTAAAAAGTATCAACACTGGTTGGTTTGCAACAAAATAGAGAATGAATGGGCTCTGTGAGTGTTTGGTTTATTACCCCTATTGTTAACGTTCAAGTGGAAAGACGTCAGATTATTTGAAATCTATTACAGATGTGATATATTGTTTATATTCTGCCTATTGAACTGCATTATGGAAACGTAATGACACAACGGCATAAGTCATAACGTGCCTTCCTTTCTGCCTTTCATTAGGTATTACTTAGTATATATTATGTTATAAGCATTTAAGTTAAATTATTTATTATTAAGTTGTTTATTTATTTCATTTCAATGCCACCCAAGATTCCGACTGTCATTACTTTCTTGAGTTTACATCAGAAAAGATTCATCTGCTAATTGACTAATACTTAGGTACACTTGTTGAACACACAGAATGTCACATTTAAGATTTTAGTCTATGACAAATGACGCAAAATGGTGTCCGTTAAATATTTTGACAAATTAAAATTTTTAAAACAATTAGTAACAGTTACTCTAGTTAATCACCAATGAAAAGTTATTCCTTTACACTTTGCTGTATAACTATTTTCGAGATATGATCTTTTAAATACAGGACGCGCTTTGAAACGTGCTAACTCAAAGTTCAGCGCAACATAACTCTACACCTGCGTCGTAGTCTGAGAAACAAAATATAATATTGTATAGTTTAACTCGTAATAAACATAAAAAACATAACATGACGTGATAGTCTTCCGAAACAAATTAAGTCAACAGGAACGATTGTGTGCAACGCGACCCACGCAGCGAGGCGCGGTATCAGATACAAAAATACGCATTATTACGGATTACTCAAAGACTACTAATCACATCTCGCTCTAATTTATATGGAACCACATGATGAGCACTAGCTTTTGACTCTTGAACTCATTAGCCCTATTTATTTATTTATTTATTATTAACTAGCAAACCCGGCGAACTCCGTTTCGCCACCAACTTATTTTCGTGAGGGATACTCACACCACGTACTGCCGCCATGCAAAACCATATTGGTTTGTAGTACATGCTATGTATCAGAGATGGCGCTGTATGTGAAAAATGATTTTCCCTGTTTTCCTGCTTTTCTGTTGAAAATTTTCCTGAATTTAGTTTGCTATAAAGCTCACGGAGACCGAGACCTTTCCAACGAATGCAAAACCGTCGAAATCGGTTCGTGCGTTCTGGAATTATAGCGTCAGGAAGGAAAACCCGACTTATTTTTATATTATAGATGAATAAAAAAATACATACTTCATTCCTATACTATTGTAGAATAAAGTATCGACATGATAGTCTTCGATGCCCCGTATCATAGTTTTACATGTCGAATCCCTGGTACATTGAGGAGTCTCAGTGTGCTGAATTATAACTATGTCTACTGGACCAGAGAACTTTTGATCGTGAAATGGGTCATATCCGCCCCAGTCATCCCTACTGACAATAGGAGGGCATGCTGCAAACAGACATAATAGCCTCACTTAAAAACCACTGCAAGTATTTCTTTAAACAAATATGTAAGTAAATTAAAAATGGATGTTTAAAGATCTAATAAGTATAACTGAAACAGTGGCTGTAAGTGACTATGGAAGTAAAAACGTTTAGACGAAGAGTTCACAACCTAGGCAAAAGTGACATTTTAGTTGCCCAAGTTAGATAGATAAACTCGAACTATAATTAAATGAAAGTAAAAATAAACAATTTCGAAAATCTTTAAAATGTTTTGAAATATTTAAAATAGATACAATAGAATAGTTTAATAAAAATAAAAATATCTCCTTGAATGAGGCTTTAATGGCATGTATGGCCATATTTTTTAGGGTCGATTATGATGCAATCACATATATAAGTATTTACTTACCGGTTGCACAAACTAACTGTACAGCGACGCCCACTAAAATCAATTTTGAAATCATGATATCTATTATTAATGGCTTATTAATAATATGTATAGCGGAATTAGCTACAATGTACCTTTATAAACCCTTTTTTATCTTATGCTATAATTTTTTTTATGAAAGATAAAAAATAGCTCTTACTATCTTAAGCCTCATGGCCAATTAACGATAATTTATGAATCGCATACTTTATGATATTTAAGATGCTTTTTCTACTAATAAAATACTTAAACAGCTGTCAATTTTAATGAGGGCTTGCACTAGTTGTGACAGTTGTATTTTCAAGTATAATATCTTTGAATTTGATACCTTATAATTCCAGTCTGATGCTGTCCGACGCAGTCCGATGATGCGTTTGCCGGTACGTATTCTCCACTCGAGAGCCTTTTCGCTCCATTGTTCTACGAGCTATGTACACTGCCGCTAGCTGAAGTGCAGCTTGTAAATTCGTTGGGCTATGTCAGCAACCTTCGTTCGTCTACGGATCTTATCATTTCTAATTTGATCTCTCAGATAAATACCAAGCATAGGAATTTGCACGCTGTGCGACTTGGAGCTTGTTTAAAGGCCCAAAGTCAGAGACCACGTCTCAGATCCGTATATTATCACTGATAATACACATTGGTCGAAGACTTCGACTTTAGGCACTGAGGTGTGACGGATGAAAAGAAGTTTTTTAGCTTCCCGCTGCCCATCCGAGCTAGATTCGACGATTGACCTCTCTCTCGAAGTTAGACCTACCAAGTTGGACATTTTATCCTAGGTAGATGTACTCGTCAACAACTTTGAGAGTAGAATCTCCAACCGATATCCGAGTGGACACGACATGGACATTTGATAGGATTTTTGTCTTGTCCATATTCATTTTAAGGCCCAAACGTCGGGAAACTCTATCAAGGTCACTAAGCAAAATGCTGAGGTGTTCCAGGGATTCTGCCATAAGCACGATATTTACAGAAAATCGAAAGTGAGTGATGTACTCGCCGTTTATGTTGATGGTGAATCTTGTAATAAGCTACATTTATCTACCTTTTCTCACCTGGCTGCAGGTAAATATAACAATCATAGAGATGGGTGCCTACTACAGTGAGGTATATAATATAAAATATTGACGGTTTTAACTTACTACATGTAACTAACATGAGAAAGTAAAAATAAAAAATAAATTAGTTGTTAATTAATTAATTACTATTAATTGCAGCAGGCTTATGATGGCAGAGGTTGTTTTTATAAGTTCATGATATTGAAATCAGCTTCTAAAAATTGTTTCATCTAAACAACAGATGAGGGTATATTTTTCTAATCCCGGATCTTAGACTATAGAGTAAGTAGTGAAACTGTACTCAGACTCTTTACCTCTATTTTATAGACGTTTTACAACTAAATAATGTAACTGTGTCATCCGCTAAGAGTTTCATATTTGCATCTTATAATTGAGCGTGTAAAAACTTTTTTATACAAATCAGGAAAACAGGGGTTGAAGTGTACTGCCCTTTGGTACTTATACCTTTTTTTATTAGGAATTTTGCAGTTGATAATTTAAATTTAAAATACAGTTGATGTTAATAATAATTTTATTAAATACTGAACTTTTAAAAACCAATACCTTCAGCTTGTATTAAACAAATAGTGATTTTTTCGATGTTAAAATAAAGAATATATCTAATTCCTTATAGACGAAACGTCAGCTAAGAAACGGGGCCAGCCACGTATTATTCTGTAGAGGTTTCTCCCGGGACTCTCTGTTGCCATGAGTTGTCTATGGCCCACCAGATGATAGTTGGGACTGAGATGCTTTCTTTGTACTCCGCATCTAATGAGGTCCTGCGCTGCTTTCAGCTGGGCAGCGGACGGCTGATCATCTATATATAAGTGTAAGATTTTGTTTAAACGCATTTGATTTCATGTTATTATTAAATGATACTTGAAAAGATTACTGAAAAATAAATTTGTAAGGTGAAATACCATTTTTTTTTCGCATACTTAAATTCTCATACTTATTTGAAATATTTTATTAAACAAACACATATGATTTAGCAAAGTTCCTGTGGTCTCTGTTAATAGTTACTCTTGACAACGAGACCAGACTAGTTTATCATATAAATGTAAGACTTAAACAATTCAATAATTATCATACGAAATTAACTTTTATTTTTATATTGGCGTTATACGGGGATTTATAAAATGATGGTTATGAACCAACAAAAGCAGACCTATCCGTCTACATCAGTAAAAGCAAATAGATAAGGAAGAAATGATCCATTCATTAATAAATATTAAATAGGAAAATATACATGTACGTAACTTGACTTATTTAAGAGAAAATGAATGTGAAAAAAAAAAGAAAGAATGTCCAGGATTTAAAAAAAAAAAACATTCATTTTTAGTCCATTTAAGAAAATAAATGCTTTTGAATTTATATTAAAAAATAATTTTGTTATTATACTCACGGTTATAATTTCCAAGAAACGATATTCCGATAGATCTATGATTATATCCGCGGGTATGGGACCCTACTTGTTCCCAGCCAGCACCTTCGTAAATTTTTCCGTTTCCACCAATCAGGAAGCTAGAAAAACGAAATGTAATACATTAGGATAAAACACTCGCAGTAGAAATACTGTATCAAAAATAACAAAGGTCGCTCTAAGCAATGACGAACAAATATGTTATATACAACTAGACGTTCGTTGTGTCAACCACGTTACGATAATTGTTTACATTTACAGTTCCTGCGCCGCTACTATGAATCGTAGGATGATATGATTAACCTTACTTAATAAAAATGCTATACTTTTTTCTATAAATCGGATTAATGACACTTGTTATCAGAGCAAAAAGAATAAACAAACTCTTCAGCTTTAATGTATTGGAAAGTAAAACACATATGTACTTCATTCCAATACTGTTGTAGTTTAAAGTATCCACGTGATAGTCTTCAATACTTCGGATCATAGCTCGGCATGTTGAGTCCGTAGTACATCTCGCTGTGACAGTGTGCTGAATTATAACCACATCTCTTGGTGCAGTGAACCTTATTATTCGAAACGGATCATATCCGCCCCATTCTCTCCTGCTAACAATAGGAGGGCACGCTGAAAACAGACAATATAGCTTCATAATATAATAACCACAAATAAACAAGTAAAATCTAGAGGAGTAGATTACTAATTAGAAAGTATATATAATGCTTATAAAATAAACCAGCAAAGTTGGCAGACTCTGACACAGGAGTACAAAACCTGGACCTAACCTGGACCTAAGCTTTAAATACATTTTAGAATCGGTAGTATTAATAGAATCTCATTAATGAATACAGCATGTCATATTTTAGAAGCTCAAGTTGTATACATGAACTCGAGTTATAGGTTAGTAAAAGTGATAATTAAAAATTTTAAAAAACGTTAAACTAATTTGCAAGACTTAAAACAAATACAGCAATAGTTCTACGAAACTGTGTGTATATGGCTCGGATGGCATTGTCAGCCATACTTGCAGAATTGCCAGATGATTGCAAATAGTCAACTGATTATTCTAACTAACCATGGTTTTAAATAAGGTAATATATACGAACCAGTTACATAAACTATTTGTACTTCGACACCCACTAAAATTAATTTTAAAATCATGAAGCACAAATCGTTTATACAGAATTTATTAATCTGTTAGTGATGTTTTATTCTGATATTTATATACAAATTCGTTTCATTATATCGATATAATACCGAATTTTATCTTAAGCTATAAAAGATACAAAGATAGCTTACTCTATCTTCGGTCTTATGACCTCATTTTATGTTTACTCGTAAAAAGCTTGCTATGTTACCGTACCATAGCACAAATGTAAATTTTGTATATGTTTTGAATCAAAAACTTTTTATGACTAAGAGTAACTACATTTAACTCTATAAGTTTTTAAGATTTCACGGTCACTATATTTTCATTCAAACGGAACTTACCGCGATTATCGGGGACGAACACGGAACAAACTCATTGACAAACGTCTGCAACGTACCGAAATATTGGGAATCTCAAAACAATAATCGCGTTAAGTTTCGTTAAAATGAAAACATACATTTTACTCGATGTACTCCGATTCCTTTGTTTAATGTTTAACATACACACACATACACACACAAGGTCGTCTGTTCCTAAGGTAGACAACTAAATGCCTGTGTTTTGGTAACAGCCGACTTATATAGTTTTCTTACTTTAACAAGTTTGAAATACTTGTGGCAACATTAATTACGTTTATAGTTATGAGCTTAGTATTTTTGGAAGTATATATATAAGTTGTAGTGTGTTAGTAATTCTTGTTGGATATTAAAAAAAAATATGTACATATTTAGATGTAATGTATGTCTTATTTTGTAATAATAACTATAATTTTATACATTTGATTAAAAGTCGATTCCGGATTTCTCATATATAGGGCAAACTAAGCGGAGTATAGAGACACGCGTCAAAGAACACATAGCTGACATGAAACACCAACGGTCGACAAAGTCTGCTGTGTATCAACATACTCAACAAGGTACCAACCACTATATCAGATTTGATAAGCCACAAATTCTCGCTAAAGAACACCGATTCCTACCAAGGAAGATTCGCGAGGCTATTGAAATCAAAAAACATCCTAATTTCAATAGAGAGGATGGTTGGAACGTACCACCAGCTTGGGAGCCAGTACTAAAATTAATTGAACCCAAGGAAAATAAGAACACAGCACGACTTCCAGACACAATAAGCTCATTCTGCATGAATAGGAACGGTTAATAGTAATAATTTAAAATTGTATAAAAAGCGGGGTATGTAACAATTAATTCATTATTCGGACACCCACCACCTCAGTCCCCCGAGATCATGGACGCTGTAAAGGGTCCGAAACGTCGGGAAATAATTTAAAATATTGTAAAAATATAAAGTTTTAAATAAACGCGATAAAATCCGGTATAGACTTTTAATCAAATGAGTAAAATTCGCGTAAATATAAGAGAACAGTATAATTTTATATTTCATATTTTTTACTTATGAATAAAATAATCCATATGTAGAGATTTTGAGTTTCTATTTAAAAGTCCGCCAGTCTAGTTTTTAAGTTATAAAAAATTATTTAAATTCAAAAATAAAAGCAGTTAGGTACTATACATAATTTGTTATCTTGATACATTATAAAATAATTATAATTACATAACTTTAATAATTGATAACAAGCCAAGGACGCTGTTGTCGCTATATCAATGAGTTATAGAGGCGCGTTTGAAAGATAATTCGGGGGTACCCCTATATTTAAGCTTGAAATATTAGTTATGTGTATATACAATTAACAAAATACTGAATATTTTTTGAATATTTAACTATTTCATACTCATTTTAAATCGTTGATTCGACCTTTTTTGTAATATTTCTCAATTAAATTTTCAACCATTTTGTAGAAGATTGTTTTCTATGTTACATATCGGAGTGGAAGACGCAGGCAGCTGTATCACAGTTTATAACTATTATGGCTGCCGACGTTGACCTATATTTGTTTTATGTTCGAATGTGTAAATACTGGAAATATTTAAAACGGCTATGTAAAAAGGAGTATCTTAATAAATTATTATTATTATTATTATCATTTATTATTTAATTAAAAATATGTAGCTTATTAAACTTTAAATTACGTTTCAATAAATACAGAAGTTCGCCATAGTGTATTTTAATTCTATTGTACCACAGAACACTATATTATTAAAGTAATTATGATGAATAACTAGTCTAAAATCTAAATAGTGTCTCCCATACGCGTAAGAAAGAACTCAATATACGCTATCATGTTTTAACAGGTAGACGCTTGAAATATTCACAGAATATAAATTATATAAATAGTCACTTTAAAAATAAATAATTAACATAAAACAAATATTTAAAAGAGGCTCCCATACAACAAACGTGATTTGTTTTTCGTATTTTTTGCTCGATATTGGTAACGGCGACAGGTAGACGCTTGTAATATTCACAGAATATTGAATTATATTATTCACTTTAAAAATAAATAATTTAATTAAAATAAAATTAATATAAGCGTGGCTCCCATACAACAGACATGATTTTTTACAGAACCCTTCGTGTGCGAGTCCGACTCGCACTTGGCCAGTTTTTTTTTTAATATTTCAAATAATTTTCTTTACTTTTAATAACTAGTACCTGGATGACCGAGCTTTGCTCGGTTAAATTATATTTGATACATTACATATAGATGAAACATAAATAATATTTTCGATCTTACCGACATAATAGTAAAATAATAGGAACTGGTTATTTAAATAAAAAATAAAAAGAGCTCTTAGTTAAAAAAAAATGAAAAAAAGATTGGTCTGTAGATACCTGGATTCGAACCCAGGTTTTTAATTTCGAATCCGCCCGATTCCTATCTGAGCTATTAGAAGCTTGTCAATGACAGCGAAATTTACCTTCGTATTCTAATGGTATTTTTTAATTGCGTAAAAAAAGGGATAAAACAACATTTTCTAAAAATAAATCCTAGCTAGATCGATTTATCGCCCCCGAAACCCCCTGCATACTAAATTTCATGAAAATCGTTGGAGCCGTTTCCGAGATTCAGATTATATATATATATATATATATACAAGAATTGCTCGTTTAAAGATATAAGATATTAAAAAACTATATTATAATAATGAATTCTTATAGATAGTAATAATTTATTATATTATATTTTTGTATATATATATATATATATACAAAAAATAAATTATTAGATTATATATTATATATATATATATAATCTCGTTTAATCTATGAATTATTTTCGAATGAATGTTGATTCAATTATTAATTTTATACAATAAATTAATTAAAACCACTTTAGTATACCGTTAAAAATAGTTTATTCCACTCAAGAGAACTAAATGAAAAAAAAATTTTTCGCCTGTGAGATAACCTGCAAACGTCCCATTTTTAAGATATATGTATCTCTATTATTGATTGGTAGATATATTTATCCCATAGTTTCTTTAGAAATGGGTAGTTTCTTCACGATGTGTTATTTCACTGTTCCTGGCTAAATTAAAAAAAAAATTGCCATTTGAAAACTTATCGGTGAAAGGTCAAACTCGAATTTGCGACATTACGAATCTCGGATCTTTGCCGGAAGAAACAATCAAATTGTATGATTACTAACATTAAATATATTTAAATAAAAGGCATTCGAAACGTATTGACAAAATCAAACAAATTTCTAACCTGCTGCACCTGACTTTCAAAAAATCTCAAAAAAACTAAGGACAAAAATTTTTACCCACTGCTAAACAAGTTATCTCATATAAAATACACAAGTAAAGACTATACTAAAGCTGTCTCTAACATCATATATTTATTAATAGTTTATATATACTTCCGATGATCATACATATATAGGTAATTATAAACATTTGTTTTGAGCAGCAATCGAAACAGGCAAAGGGCGTTTGTGCACTACAAGGAATTTTATTTTCCGTTAGTCCGATTTCTTACAATCCAATGTGGCATGAATAAAAAACGAATGAAAATGAAATAAAAATGAATGGGGAAAAGTAAAATATCAGACGGTAAAATTACGTATAGTGTTCAAACTAGTATATACATTTATATGGCGTGCCATATCGGACCGTAAAAAATAGGACTGCCGGACAGTAAAATTCCTTGTATTGCAAAAACGGCCAAACCATATCGTCCATGAAAAGAATTTTATAAATCATTCCGTAAAATTTAAAAAGGAACTAATGCGCTGAACAAAAATAGTCGTAAGTAAGTAACACTATTAAAATAATCTTCTTAGGATAAAAAAAGTAAACAAAAAACTTTGTATTATATATTCAATTTATTTTTATAAATATATGTTAATTTACACATGATTTATAAAATAAAAAATATTTGTTTGCCTTTGAAAAGTTTATGATATAATCAGACAAATTCGATATAACAAAAAAAAAATGAATTTATAAATAATAATCATTATAGCCTATGAAGACCTGTAAATTATGGCATTAAAAACATTTATATAATAAAAAATAACACAATAATTGTATTTTGGGCTCTGTTATCTATAATATATATATATATATATATATATATATATATATATATATATATAATATATTTAATTTCTAATAGATGAAACGTCGGGTAAGAAATTAGACCAGCCGCGTATCACTCTGTAGAGATTTCTGCCGGGACTAACTGTTGCTATGAGTTGTCTGTGGCCCACCAGGTGATGGTTGGGCGTAAGATAGTTTCGTTGTACTCCGCATCTAATGAGGTCCTGCGCTGCTTTCAGCTGGGCAGCGGACGGCTGATCATCTAAATATGTGTAGGATTTTGTTTAAACGCATTTGATTTCATGTTATTGTTAAATAATATTTAAAGAGATTACTGAAAAATAAATTTGTAAGGTATTTCTTTTATTCATTTATTTATTTTTATCGTATACTTAAATCTTCATACAATAGCTGGGATATACTTAGTTGGCTGGTAATCTAAAAATATGTACATATAGCTAGGGAGCTGGTGGCAATTTGGGTCTATGATTTCATCGTCGTTGATACCAAGATGTAATATCTGGACTTAAGTTAAGTAGAAAAAATAAGTGGCGAGTTCAGGTAGCTCTGATTTTTTTTAATAAATAATCTCGAAATTTTAAAAGAAAAAACATCTGTCAAAAATTATATTATCGTTTCTGCCATCAATTATATCTTATTAAATACATTTCATAGATAGTGAAACTAAATTTGGCAGAAGTCAGTATGGTGGGAGTTTTTATAAAAATAATAATTTTTATTTACAGTTTAATAATTATTTTTATAAAAACTCTCACCATCCTCCATTTATGTTTACACATAATTCCTTTAAGTAGAAAACAACTGAAATTAATAATTTAATAATATTTCATAGTCTCTACAAATTGTTACTAATCACAAGGAAGTAACTATAATAGATAAATTTCTATATAATCTGACATTTGTCATACAAAATAACTAATTTATATTCCTGGCCAGTTATAACAACGAAAGTGGATTTATATAAAAATGGTGATCGACTTCTAATAGACATTATAAATATTAATAATTATAAATAGGCAAATAAGGAATACATGACCAGTCGCTATAGGAATAAAAATACTTAGCAAAATATTTAGATACATAAAATCGACTTTAATCAAAGGAATTCTATAGAAAAAAAAAAGAAATTTAGAGGGACGAAAATACTGTAGTTTTTAAATTAACAAAATGAAATAAAATTGCTTTTCCTATTATTACAAACACGAATCTTATATTTTTGATTGATTTAACAAGTAAAAAATTTTACTTACGTTCATAGTTTCCAATAAACGATATACCGATAGATCGGTTATTATATCCTTGGGTGTGAGTCCCTATTTGATCCCAGCCGGCACCTTCGTAAACTTTACCATTTCCACCAATCAAGAAGCTGAAAAAAATAAATATATTAAATCAGAAGCTACTTTTAATGTAAATATCGCATGTAAAATAATGAATGTTACACAAATGAATAATGAACAAATATAAATAATTTGAAGATCCATTCTATACGATATCACTCTGTCATTACTTAGCTATAATACAAAATAGACACGTACTTCATTCCGATGCTGTTATAGTTTAAGACATCCACGTGATAGTCTTCGATACTCCGTATCATAATTTTGCATGCCGAGTCCGTGCTACATCTTGGAGTGGCAGTATGCTGAATTATAACTAAATTTACTGGACCGGGGAACTTCTGCTCGTGAAATGGATCATATCCGCCCCAGTCATCCCTACTAACAATGGAAGGGCAGGCTGAAAAAAAAATACCGTCAATTGTAAAACAACATACAAGAAAATGGTTTAGACAAATAAATTAATTATATAACAAGTATAATGTTTACGAATCTGCTAAATAAAACTGTAACACTGGTTGTAAGTTAATAGGGAAACAAAAAATCTGGCAAATGAGTTCATAACGTGAGTAATTACGGTATTTTCATTATATTTTAAAACGGATTACATTCCTCAACGGAAACAGTATACTTTAATTATAGTCATATGAAAGTAAAAATTAAATGAAACTAATACTATTGAATGGATTATTAATACCAAAAAAGAAGAAGAATTTTGTAGTAATTTTAAATTATTACACGTACCTGTCACACAAACCAACTGCACTGCGACGCTTACTAAAATTAATTTTACAATCATGATGCACAATTACTTCTTACAGGGTGACTTCTCTGTTATTAATGCTTTACTATTGTTATTTATAATAAAATCAGCTGCAATATAAACCCTTATTTTATCTTATGCTATCAAAAATTAAAAGATAGCTCGTGTTATCTCATGACATTACTGACGATAACTCAGGGAAAATTGCTTATTTAGAGTATACTACATGTACATATTTAATAATAATGATTCTTTAAAAAAATCTTAAGTCGAAGTGGAATTTGCAGTAGCTATAAAAATTCATTATGACATCTTAAAATGCCTGTAGGCATTTTCTAGGCTTGTTATTATTTTTTATTTTTTTCAATGTACTGAAAATCCGTTAAAATAATATTCTCCACTATATAAGAAAAACTTTAATAATGTATTTTAAATAGTTAATGAGGTTCATAAAATGTGATGTTTTCCGTCGTTCTAGAAACATTATAAAAATGAGACTTATAAGTTTATTAAATACACAGACAGAAAATAATTCATATGATTTAATCTTTCTTAGTACATAATTTGCACATATATATTTTTTTATCTTTAATTATAAAAACTGTTACGTTTAATAAATTACAACAAGGCAAGGACGTTATTGTTATATCGATTGGTTTTAGGAGATTTATCGAAAGATAAATCGGGGGAAATTTTGTACCGTAAAGAAGATATATTTAATTGTATACATTTAATATACAGAATGACTGGTGAGTCACTATCAATATTTAAGGAGAATACTCGGTATATGATTCTCATTCGAATTATGTAAAAAAAAATGGGTACTTGATTTTTGACCAAATTTTCATAAATTTCAATTCAAATAAATGAAGCGTTGACACTTCTCCAGTCATGCCGGCGGCACGTGCACAGGTATTGTACTGTGCCGCTTGTTCACATCTAAAAATTGCCAAAGTTCACATCATTTACCTGGTCAACAAATTTGTTGCTTAAACGAGTAAAATATCTTAGTATATTTGCCTATCCTAAGCCAGGATTAAAGTATTAAGGGGGACTGGATCATGCTTGTTTATCTTGCTACCCTGTTAACACGTGGCGGCGTTTGGACGCAGGTAAACTACCTGTTTTGTGTCGAAAGTACAGATAGCTGCTAGGGTGTCCAGACGACACGTAAATAATGAGATAACTGTTGAGTAACTTTACTTAAAAGTTTATTAATATTTACCTATTTTCTTTACATAATTCAAATGAGAATCATGTACCGAGTATTCTACTTAAATATTGATAGTAACTCACCATTCATCCTGTAAATATAATAAAACTACAAAAATACATTTAAGTAAGACAATCAAGTTAAAATACGGCTTCTGAATTTGCTATTGCAATCGATAGACAATAGTAGATTCATTACACTATAATAGGTGATAAACTTAGGACTAAATAATGTAACGTGATAAATAAACAACGTGATATTAACGTATCTACTTTAAGCAAAAAAAAAGTATATCTTATTAATAACAATGACATTTAACACTTTGACATAAAATTATATTTGTATAAAATTAATTTTTTTTATGTACTCAGACTTGTGATGATCATACTCCATGTTACTTAAATCTGAATATTTCGAAAATTATAATTTGACAATTTTTAAGTTTATAACATTTAAAAACTTTAATTTGACGTACCTAATTTATTTTAAAAAAATATAATTTGTACATGGTCGGTTGTTAGACCGGGGTCGCTATTTTTTTTTTAACTAAAAAAATTAATAGTAGGATGAAACCCATCGGAAAAGAAAGAGAATATAACAAAAATGAATGGAAAATAAATTACAGGCGATCTGAGCTCGGGAAGTGGAACTGGTCTACGTTCGATTGGTTTATTTTAAGTTTTTAATATTGTAAGTAATTTACGAACATCTGTAAAAAATTGGGCGATCTTCTAAATACCTCATATCTAATAACAATGATGCTCACTTTTATTATATGTTTTTTAAATGTTTTTAACTTTAGGTTTTTTTTAATGTTTGTAATTTAGTTTCTGACAATAATTTTTCAATGTAATCTAGAATGTAATCAATTATATATATATATATATATATATATATATATATATATATATATATATATATATATATATATATATATATATATATATATATATAGAATAAAAAAAATATTTGATTTTATATATTTAAATAATTTTCCTTGTAACTGTAATAATTGTACTTGTAATGTAATTGTAAGATATTGACTATGATAAAAGTAAAATATAATATTCTTAACGTAAAAGTTAAAGAGCTTTTAGTTTAAATTTAACAAACCGTTTAGTTTATCTTGCCTTTTAGTATATTAAATACTATTATTATACTATTATTATTATTATTATTACTATTGCTTTTTTTTTCTTATAAAATATTTTATTTTTATTTCATTTTATAATAATGCTTTTGCACTAAATACCAATAAACCAAGCTAATAATCCATAGTAACATGTGGAAATCGTATTTGATTATATCTGTCGCCATCTGTTAGTGAATAATGATATTAACCAGCTGGGTTTTATATCCATTACCAAAGTTATGGACTTACTCTACATTGCTCATATAAAGTGTATCTAAAAAAATCCAAATCTATGGCAAAATATCTTCGGTAAAAAATTTTAGGGTAAATATTTTGATGTATAATGTTGGGACAAAGCATTCTTCTAAACACAAGTATGTTAATAAATTATTTATTTATAGTATACGGCTCTTATCAGAAGATAATGTATTATGAGTTGTTAAATAATAAAACTTATACACTGTCAAGTTCGTTCGTAAGATTGAATTATATACTTGAAAGCTCGTGATATTTACAATTATTCTCTTAATATATTTAAATACATGAAACAAGATTTGTTAATCTCGTGAGAATATGAAATCTGTCTCTATTGAAAGCATTGTTGATGTTCTATATGAGAAATTTCAGTAATATTTTTTATATTATAGTATGATTAAGCCACCCACCACTAGAAGATTTTAATATATTTAATATATTAAGAATCAGGTTATGAAAAAAATTCGGAACATCAAAACTCTTACTGTATATGATGTATGATATATGATGATGAATGTATATGTAATGACTTTAATATATTAGAAAACGACTTTTAGTGTCAGATTAATAAAGTTATTTAAATCATTTGATTTTTAATATATCTATATAACAGAACCGACTTGAATCATATCCGTTTTTTATCACGTGCGTCATCCGTTTTTTATTGACCATTTATAATCTAAACACAAACTTTAACAATTTTGAATTTTAGATATCATTTTGTGTCTCGTCTGCGTCATCTCAGCCTGTCACCACTCACTTGACTGGCGACGAATCAACAGTATGTGTAACGCCAGCTAGGGTCAATCTCGGTAGCAGAAACAAGATAAATAATATATAATGTTAAATAAATTCATTAAAAAGTCCAAGAAATTTATAAAAAAGGACAATATTGTCAAAAATCATTTATTGTTATGTAAAAGACACAAATCAGTCCTCAAGGATTAGGGGCATTAAATGTAAAAATTTGCAAACAACAAGCACTAAACTAGAACTGTTGATACCATAGCAATTGAACCATTGGTATCCAAAATATTGAAGTGATGAGATTTTTTGCACGCCTCATAAGCGAAGCGTTGAGGTGGGTTCTACTCTCACTTCACGCAAAACAAATGATTTTTTGAGCTTAAAATGTCTCTGTTTATCGTATATTGCACTTCTAAAATGATGTATAAACACATATTAAGAAGAAAAAAAAACTATTTTTTAACATTAACGATAGTTTTAATGCCATTTTTGTTATGTAAATTACTTAAAAAACTGTTTAAAAAAGTTCTGTCTTGGACGTCCGTGTGTCAGTATGTGCGGATCCTGTATGTGGTCACGATAACGATCGAAAGACTTCACTAATCGAGTTCTTTTATTTTCTTACGCTTCAGTATAGTTAGGAATAGGACCCTATTTAATTTCACGGTCTACTTCGATGTGTGTTTTAATTTTTTTTAACAATTTTATTGTGAAAAATGTGATTATGAGGCGTGCACTTTTGGATTTTCCAATTTTTTTTTTTGTTTTGTTTATTTTTGATAATTGTTTCGCAAAACAATTATATAACAAATATATATATATTTGTTAGTATCCGACTAAATAACTTGTAGTCGACAATTATGCGCTAAAATTACATGATTAGAATAAAACGTTAAGAAGTGTTTAGTTCAATATATATACATACTTAAACCCGTAATTTCAGTAAAAAAAAAAAAAAACAAAAACAAAAACCGAGATCTGTTAAGCTGATTAGAAAATAAAACTAATAAATAGCAACAATTATGACATCACCACACATTAAGAACAACAGGATATTTTTATTAAGAAATTAATACTTGTTAATGAAATAGATTTTGGTCCGTATATCGAATGGGTTTTCAATGGGGGTTAATTCTGTGTCATTTGTTATTTCCGACCTATTGTTCGCTTCATTAATTTTTAACGCCATGGTGTTAATAATTATTTAAGGACAACACCAAGACAAAGATTGACTGACATTTTTGACATAAGTACATGAACAAAAACGTAAATTATTAGAACCAAGTGTTCAGTGTCGACTATCGTGGACTTAGTAAATACGTCGTACGTTGTATATATATTTATTGTCTTATAATATTATGTGAAACAAAAAACCACGTTAAATAAATATGCGTTTAATTTTTCGCAGGGTGGCTAATCATAAAAAAGGGTGGCTAATCATAGTTAATAGCCATATTCAAAACAATTGTATGGAAATATTGTAAGTATAAAATAAAAACAACTGTTTAGTTTCAGATCTCCTTAGAAGAATTTGCATTTCAAGTTGGTAGTTTACGTGAAAATGACTGTGAATTTAACAGTGATTGTGCCTTTCTTGTAAAGATAATGATAATGTAACTCAAATTCGAAATTTACTTTCGAATTTGAGTTACATTATCTGTAAGTAATTTGTATTTCTCGTTTTTAGCATACACTTTTTTGTTTCTCTCAAACAAATTAAACAAAATAAAATTATCAATGCGCGTATTGTTAATCGTTAATATTAATCTAATTGGGACTTTGATATTGAATCGAATTTGAGATGATAATATTAATATCATAGTAACACTCGATATAAATAATGTTTATTTATTTATTTATAAGTAACAAAAATATCCACGGGCTTATATTTGCCCGTGCCTTTTTTAATTAAATGTATAAGATTGTTAATATAGTTTCATGCGTACTATTTTAGACTTAGCTAGACTTAGGATCTCTAGATACAAATAATGTTAAGAAAACATATTATCATTGTTTGTATACAAACGATCATGAATTTTAAACAAAATTAAAAAAAAATGATCAATTTTATGTGTATACCTACATAATTATATTGCGCCTTTTAAATAATATTGGCAATTTTTAAAAAGTTTAATAAAAATTTACAGAAAGATCAGGTGTAAAAATGTGGGAATATAAATCATAGATTAAGGATAATATAAAATTCTAATGAATATGAATTACGACGTTCGTTCAATTTTAATGTACGACAGATATTAGAAGGAACATATGGATGTATCCAACGATTAGATCTCTATTATTTATACATTTTTATGATACTCGATTGGATCGCTTGTCGAAATGATTAAAATATATACTGTTTTATCGAAATTTTTGATAAGGTAGAAAGGAAATATATCGCAATTAAGTAATTATATAAGTTACGATTTACGATTCGAAACAGATATTTTTATTTATACTATTTGTTTCTAATCTAAGTGTGGGATTTCCCATCGCTTCTTGAAGGCCACGTAAAGTCGACTTCAGCTATTACTAATATGTATATACCTGATACTAATAATTACTCTTAAAAGGGTAATTTTAATTTAATTTAAATTACTTGTAAAAATAACGGACATGTGGCAAAAAGAATCGCAACGGACAAGTGGAAAAACGAATGGCAACGGACAAGTGGAAAAACGAATCGCAACAAAATCTATAGTTGAAGTTTTACGGGCAGGTAAGACTTTAAGTAAAACCGGTTTTCAAATTGGACAAGCACATTAACAATTTGCCACTTGTCCGTTAAAGTTTCACTTCTACTATGTGTCCCAGCAATTTGCAAGATTTGATGATAAACATCGGGACGTACAGACATTCATGATGTCGTCACAGTGTGCGACATTTACTCACATCATTTTTCCCTAACGTGCCAAAAGAAGTATAACTTAAAAAAAAAATGATTTAAATCGATCGTTGATTTATCGTTCGAGAAGAAATAACTAACCAAATTTTTACCTGGCTCTCTGACCATAACGCTTTTTCGTGACACAAAATTCTTAAGACCCCTCATCCATATAGAAGTTTCACTTGAAAATAAAAATAAAATAAATAATAATAACATCAAAGTTATCAACCCGTAATGTAGTATAATTAGCCCAGCAGTGGAATATTTACTGGCATTTCAACAATTCATTTTAGTAAAAAGAAAAGATTTTTTTTTACTTTGTCTTTGAAGTAAATAAAAATATTGTGTACATTGAAGGCCTAGTAAAGCTTTATTTTTATTCCTCATTGCGATAATCAGATAAAAGAAAGAATTTAGAAACAGAAAGAATCAGAAAAAAATGCGTTGTACCTATACCACACCACATTTGTTGGTACGATATTATAAATGCGAAAGTAATTCTGTCAAGTACGTCTCTATATTTGTATTCTCTGGATTTTATTCCCAAACTTTTCAAGTATACCCAAAGTACTGGGTAAGTATACCAATAAGATAAAATGAAAGAAATAAAATGACAGCTATATTCTTAGTGTATTGAACACACCGAAATATGCTGACGAAAATACGTACGAGTATGTCATACTATATTTTGGTACAGATCTACAACAACAAAGTTATTTAAAAATTTTACAACACTGACGAATTTAAATAAAAATATTTAAATAATTCATACTACAGTTTCTTTTAACATACAAATTTTTGGCATTAACATACAATAAGCGATTATGCAAGAACTTTTATGAGCACCTCTGATCTTAAAAATAAAAAAAGACGTCTTGTAAAATGAAAATGAATGAAAAGGTATAACATTAAATCGATTCATAGAAAAAAAGTTTTATTTGTGTTCTTGACTAGTTTAGTCTCTCCTTCAAGTTACAATAACATTTGATACAGTACAATTATTTTAAAGTAATAAAGTCTAAAATATACTAAGTGTATATTTTAAGATTTTCCCGTTGTATTTTTAACATACATTTTGTATTTTTACTTATGATATGTGTTCAAACAAACAGACAGACAGACATACAAACATTTCTAAAGATAATACCATTATTATTTGTAGAATCTCATAATAATTATATTCACAAAACTCTTGAAAATTTTTAACTACTGTACCTGTGTATAAGATGTTATGTCAAATATTTTACTGCGATACGTACACTACATGTCCCCTTCGAGACTAACGCTTATATTAAAACATGTCTTCTCCGCTAAAAAGAGCCCGTTTAACTTGGCTCCCACTTTCCGGGGTGTACCTGTTCCAGTCACTAACCACCTTGAACTACTCGATATAGACTTATCGTCCAAACTCAATTTTGGAAACTATATCGAATCCAGGGCTAAGACTGCTTCAAAAAAACTAGGCATCCTGTCCAAGGTCCGTCATTATTTCACACCGGACCAGCTGTTAAAGCTTTATACAGCTCAAGTCCGCTCCTGCATGGAGTACTGTTGCCACCTGTGGGATGGTTCCGCCCGGTACCAGCTCGAAGCCCTGGAAGCTATCGACAGGCGTGCCAGGAAACTCATTGGCGATGAGATGTTTACTTCAAGACAGCTCCAAAGCCTCGAACATCGCCGACTGGTTGCTAGTCTGTGTGTCTTCTACAGGTTGCATTTCGGTGAGTGTACGCAGGAATTGCATCAATTAATTCCCCCAGCACCATTCCACCATCGGACAACTCGACGTGGGCAGGGGTTCCATCCATACGTGGTCGACTTTCCTCCGGTTCGCACCTCGCGGTTCGCATCATCTTTCATTATTAGAACTGCAAAGGAATGGGATTCTCTTCCTGCGTCACTGTTTCCCGATGCGTACAACCTAGGGATTTTTAAGGCAAGAGTGAACAGGCATTATTTGAGTTTGCGTGCTTCACCTTAGACTTCATCGTTGTTTACCATCAGACAAGATTGAGGTCAAACGCACTCCAATTTTCAATTAAAAAAAAATGTCTTTTAAAAAGGCACAACATACTGAAATTCACAAAGACAAACACAACGAGCCGGATGCTTAAAGCAAAATAATGTTCGAATTGAGCCCTTCAAGGCTTGGTTGTAAATTTACGAAAGTAAAAAGTTGTGTACAAACGCATCTGAGTAACGAATTGACCACTGAGTTCTCAAATTGTGTTTCGAAGTTTCTCGAATGATTTTGCGTTTCATAACTTGTCCCATAGTAGAATTAATTTCCTAATTTTGTCTGTTATAACGTTTAACAAGAATAATACACCAAATCATCAATAACGATTCAACAAACGTGCTATTTAAAATACTCAGTACATTTTTATGAATGAACCACTATAACTCTTTCTTTTCACTCTCTTCCTATAATATTAAAAAAAAATGGTGTTAAATATCAAATGCCTTTATTTTTTTAAGGTTTTTAAATTTTATAAATGTTATATAATTTCATTAGGGAAGGTCAGGGTCAGACTTATTTTTTTTAATATTATTTCTTCGATCTGACACTGTTGGTACGTTTTATGAATTTTACAGTCAAGTAAAAAATATATAAGAGGAATTAATCCTGCAGGATGAAGGAAAAAGAAATGGGACTAATAAAACTTTCATATTCCTTGTACTAAAAATATGCGTGTCTCAATACAGTCTATATTTCTGAAGTAATTAATTTACGCAACAAATAATTTATATTGATAATTTATATATGGATATTATTTAATTATTTTTTATAAGTTTTTGTATACAAAATTATTATAGAATTTTTGTTTTATCATGCGATTAATTACAAGGAAACTTTATTACAATTTATATACAATAATATGGAAATATTTATAATTAAGTACTTGTCGTTTCGCCCACGTCGGTTCGACGTAGTTTTTTTTAGCAAACTTTCAAAAATAGACCGAGTTTCTAGAGCAAAGAAGTAAGGATTTCTCTGATTTGACAAATTGAAAAATATTAAGTATTGAAATGTATGCAATTTTTTCATACAAGTTACGAGGTAGATAAAATATTGGATAAGATAAATATTGGTAGATAAAATATTATTAAACTTATTATTTAATGTTTAATCTGACTCTAAATATCTTTTTAAAACATTAACCTTGGATGTTTGTGTGTCAAAATTAGTTATCGTTTCACTTCCTCCGTCCTCCAACCTCCGCTGCCATCGGTCCTGTGAAATACGTGACCAGACGACTGCCACTTCAACTTGCCGATTCTACGGGCTATGTTGGTTGCTTTGATTTTGGTTGAGAGAGACTTTAAGCATAGCCCGTTTTATAGCACGTTGAATGACTTTAAATTGGTGTACTAATCCCGTCGTCAGTGTCCACGTCTCGGTGCCATATCAACAGAGATAGGACGCACATCTCGAAGACTTTTGTCTTTAAGCATTGCGGAATCTTCGAATCGAAGACTCGACGAAATCTACCAAATGCCACCCAGTCCAACTGAATCCTCCTATCGGCTTCCTTCTCGAAGTTGTTTCGGCCTAGTTAGATTGTGTAGCTTAGGTAGATGTAATCCTGTACAGCATCGAGAAGGGTACCATCGACAGATATCGCTCTCAGCATAACTTATTAAATGTTACACAAATAAATAAAATCTTGAAACAACAATGCTTAGTTATTCTCAAATCACACATGTGACTCCGCAATGTCGACTTGATAGAAACGAACCTTACTTAGTTTCTGGATAGGGTTGCCACAAAATAACAATTGTAAAGATTTAATAGAAGCAATAAATATTTGAATTGAACATCGATGCAGGGTTGCCTGTCTATCGGCTTTATACAGGATATATGCTTCGACAAGTATACTAAAGAACTGCATAACTTATTCCCCTTCACCTTTCTACTACCGGACCGCAAGGAATCGCAATCGGCCTTGATGATATAGTCGATATTCCTCGGACTCATATAAAGCGTTTTGCTTCCTAGTTTCTTATACTCACTATTAGAATATGGAATGCCATCCTAGCTTTCGTTTTCACTGTCAATTACAATATAGGTAAAGTGAATCATCACATATTAATATTTTGTTACCGCTGTCAAGCTGAGGCAGATATCGTTAAAAAAACTGTAGGGCGGAAACATGTGGTTTGTTTTTTATTGTATTTATTTTTTTGAAGTATGTAATGGTAAAAAAAAAACCAAACTCCTACTGTTTCTTAATAATTTATACAAGATGGGTTATTCGGAAACAGCTTAAGGAAGTGTTAAAACTACATCCATACAAACTCTGACCAAATAGTTCGCCTGCAATATCCACGCGGAAGAGATAAAAGTATAAATAGAAAAATAGTGTTTGCGTATTTTTACTTATTTCTAGTTACAAAACATATATAATGTTTTGTAAGTTATATTTATTTTTAAATTAAGGTCAGACAAGATATTTGTCAAAATATTTGTCTTAAATATTTTAACATCATACATATTGTATTCTTGAGTGTACGCTGACGACGGAAAGAACACTGTAAACCTATATATTGCGCATTTGCGTAGACGTATTGTTAAGTACATTGTAATGGAAGGAGGAAAGGTCAATGTACAACTTAGATATTATAGAGTTAGAAAAACGACAATAAATAACGAATGAAATTACGTTATTATTTTGTCCTGTTATTTCTTCTATTTTATTAAATGACTTATCAGACTGTTAGTCAGTTCAACTATAAGGCCAGAGAACAACCATCCATAAAACTAAAAATTAAAATGGTCAAATGGGCAGAATCATTAAATTTTTCCCGAACATATCAATATGAATCTCAACCAGATCGTCAGAAACTTCCGAATCCGAACTGGCACTTCTGATAATTCATGTGGTAAGCTTGCCTATAAAATTCTCGTCATTTGGTCGGCGGTGGAAGATAATATAGTGACGCAATCCTGTTTTGGAAAACTTTTTTTATAGCAGATTATTCTGCTAACATATAGTAGATCAGCGTGATGAATTAAGCTCGTCTCCTTCTCTATTACATATATACCATTTCGTCTACCCTAAGTCTTCCTACCCTATTGCCTGAAAGAGATCGCTCTTTTGCGACAAGGCCGCTTTTCATACTTATTTCCCTTTTTTGTAATGTTTCTTATTCTTGGTGCACAATACAGAGTTACTATACTTTACTATTAAACAACGTTGGACAAAAGTTGGACACTCTGACCAACTGGGCTGCTGAGTGGGAAAGGACTAATATGGACGGGTCTGAAAACAAACACAACGCAAACACTGTGTACTGTACTGTACTGTATCAACCTGTTAACTACCCACTGCTGAGCGAAGGCCTCTTCTCCATATAGAAGAAGGGTTAGAGCTTAATCCACCATGCTACTCCTCTGTGGGTGGTAATTATCAGGTGTCTATGATAACAACCTTGACGGACTTGACTTTACGTGCTCTCTGATATACGGTGGGGAAAACCACAAGGACATACACCCAGACCGGAAACAAATATTTGTACAAATACAAAATATCTGTCGGCGCTGCCTTGAGGCGACTACTCGCACCACTACAGCAAAAAGATCGTCAACAACACAAACACTAAGCTATGACAAACATAAGACTTATAGAATTATATGTCATAGCGTGAATCAAACTTCTGGCTTGTTAGCGAATTATTCAGTTGCAAGCCGCTGCGCAAACCCACTGTCACTATTTTCACATGATTTTTATATCTGAAAATAATATAGAAGATTTAAAAGGTCTGCTTTTTTCTTTTTGTTTAAAAACATATACATAATCTTAGAAGATTCTATTCGATTTTAAACGTTATTTTTGTGTAAGATATTTTGTTTATAGTGGTGGGAACTAGAGTATTAAAATCCACGCCACTACACGTAAGTGTGACTTTTTTTTTTTTGTCGCAGAGCAATCCATTTACGGATGATATCCAGGACGCTCGGGTAGCAGTTCTAGACCTATGTCGGACTCGGCACTTTGGGAGTGCAATACCGTACTAAACCCCTGCGGGAGCCTTCAGCCGCTTTAATTGAAGGTCCCGGATCTGCAGGCAACAGGATCCCTCCAGCGACACGTAAGTGTGACTAATAAATATATTATATTCTAGTATATACTGACAAGTATTGAAACAAACTCTGAATAATTATGAGTGACGTATGCTTATTAGGGTGGTCCTAGCCAATATAGCAAAAAAAAATCATACATATATGGGCTCTCATCGAATTAGATATTTCTGATAAATACAGAATTTTAATTAAAAAAAAACGTAATTTAAGGTTTATTGAAATTATAAGTATTTTAATGCAATATAGTATTTAAATGTAAACAAAATTTGGTAATAAAACAATAATTAGCAAACAGCAATTTACCGAAACTATATTTGTTAACACCTTTTTGGAAGTTTCAGTAGAAACGTTTCTATTTTGTTCAACGATATGAAGTCAAATTTGTTTTTCTTCCTCATCTTTAGTGAGTATCGTGTTCTAATCTTCAAATCATTTTACACCTCTCTCCGCCGTATCTTTAGGGGCTTTTCATTTTTTACGTAAGAGGAATTTTGCTAATTTTCGACACCCCCCCCCCCTAAATTAAAAGAAAAAAAATAAGAATAGGCCGACCCCCTCCCCCCTGTTTAATATTTATTACGTAAGAATTTAAAGAAAAACATTCACAAAAACAAAAGCCACCAGGCTATACGTATTCCTAAAAAAAAGGTCATCTGAGATCATCGATGTTTACCCTTGTAGCCTATCCGATTTCCTAAAAAAAAAGGTCATCTAAGATCTACCATCTATGTTTACCCTTGTAGCCTGTCCGAATCCCTAAAAAAAAAAGGTCGTCCGAGATCTACCATCGATGTTTACCCTTGTAGCCTATCCGAATTCCTAAAAGAAAAGGTCGTCCGAGATCTATCATCGATAACTTTGCGCATTTTTGTGATCTTACGTAAGAACTATCAAGACTCCCTCCCACCACCTTGTAAGAAAAAATAAGACATGGTCGACCCCCCTCCCCACTAAATCGTCTTACGTAATAAATGAATGGCCCCATAACAACACGCGAATTTTTCGAGCAGCTTTTGCCTTGAATATAATCAACATTGTCGTTCCAAATTAAATTGTAAAGTATGGGTGGCCAAATTAAACTAAAATAATTTTGAAGAAATAAAATAAGATAAATCTTTAATTCACAAAAATTTAATGAAAACAAACACAAACTAACATTAGTTATCTCAGTACCTACATAAAATAATTAATAAATAGTATATACTACTAAACATCAATTAGACTAATTGTACTATTACTGTTACTGTATCAGCCAGTAAAAAACCTACTGCTGAGCGAAGGCCTCTTCTTCATATAGAAGAAGAGTTGGTGCTTAATCCACCATGCTGCTTCACAGCGGGTTGGCAGATAATTTATCTAGTAACGATCGTTAACAGATATCTATGATAATAACCGGGACCGACGGCTTTACGTGCTTTCCGAGGCACGGTTGGGAAACCCACAAGGACATACACTCAGACCGGAAACAAATATTTTTACAAATACAAATATCTGTCCCGAGCGGGAATCGAACCCGTGACCGCCGGCGCGTGATTTGAGGCAAATACTCGCACCACTACACCAGAACGGTCGTTATAACTAAGATTTGTTATAACTAAGATTGCAAAATATTAATACAATTACAATTTACTAAACTAAATATTTTCATTATTTATATATGGTAAACTTATTTTCTCTTATCTTCTTATTCGTTTATTAGAATATACTCTGTGGTACCAATTAATACAAAAATAAATTCAATTAATAAAATAAAAGTAATCACTAATAATAAATACAGTTGCTTAAAATAACGCTATTCGAACACTTTTCCGAAACTTTAATCATTTTTTTTTTAATTTTTATATTTAGATTTAGAAAGTCTAATAAATTTTAAACACGTGAAAGTAGACTGAAAAACAAAAAAGGTAATCAAAGATCCTTTCTTTTATGTAGGGAATACAGTGTACGAGGAACAGCAGCCTCATCAAAGCCTCATTTCCTATGTACGAATGCCACTGCGTATGTAATTATAGACATTTATATTTTAAAGTTGACTGACATCATTTAACCAATGTGACCAGTTTTCAATGAGGTTCTGTAAAGAAGCACCAGGACTCAGAGTGGCAGACAGCTGCTGGTGACCAACGAGATGATAATTCATATTTAGGTGGTTCTTGTAGACCGCACAGTTAAGGAAGTCTTGCGCACTTTGTAACGCATGAGGTGTCGGTACTTTGTCTGAAAAAAGATACAAACTCAAAATATAAACAAAAAATAAATATGCTTAACGTACACACAAAAATTATCGTTAATTTTAGGTAGGTTAATAGCGCACTGATATATTTATTATTCTTTGTATACCCATACATACATATAGAAATAATACACACACACACACACATATATATATATATATATATATATATATATATATATATATATATATATGTATATATATATATCTATATATACAGAAATATATATTACACCCATACTCCGATCGGGCTCCGACCCGGCCCGATGTTTTTCCACAGGTAGACATATTAACAAATGCGTCTCAATATATTTATAACAATATTATATATATTCACCAGAATATTCATTGTTTTAAAATAAATAGTATTAATCGCACTGTAATCACTAGAAGGAATAACAAAATTGTAACTCCAAGCTTCCGACTGCGCAAAGTAAACGTCTCCTTTCTGGGTTATGGTATTCGCATGTATAATAAAATCCCGCAAACAATTTTGAAATTATCTATACAAATAATAAATCTGTTAAAACCTCCGTTTTATTAATACACTACATATCATCAAGAATAAATTTCAATAGCGCTTTTTTTTTGTAGCAGCGCCATCTCTTATCGTTTTTGGTCGTGCACGTATCACGTAAAAAGTACAAAACCAATGTAAATAACTTTAATACATAAAAATTATGCATAACTCACAGTATAATTTAGTTTTTGTTTCATTGTAATTAAATTTAAAAATAAATATTTAAGAAAATAGAAATAGGTACCTACGCCGCCAACGCCATCTGGTCTAAGGAATCTTAAAAACTCACAAAACTTACTTTTGAGTTATTATTTTGTTAAACTTAAAAGTTTACTAAATATGTCGGATAGGAATAGAAATCGTTTTAATATTTTAGATAAACATCATTTTCAATTTATATAAGTACTAATATGTTAAATGTCACTAAAAATAAAAACGATATGCTTCCATTATACGATAGATGGCGCATGTAGGTGATAAAAAATATAAATTTATAATTTTTAAAATTTTAGTTAAATACCCGTGCGAAGCCGGGGCGGGCCGCTAGTCTCATAATAAATTTAAAGTTTTGTTTAAAAAAAAAAAATAGATAAAGCGTATTATTCGGTGCAGGATTACTTAGTCGATAAAGATGTGTGGACTTAGTGGGGCTGTATTTCATGCAAGATATTACTAATTTTGTACTAAAACACAGTTTATATATTATTTTCAAACGAGTAACTGCGGAGTTTCTTGCCGATTCTTCTCTGCAGAATCTACATTCCGAATCGGTGGTAGCTTTACTTTTACAAAAAATAATAATCACGAAAGTTTTAATTTGTAAAATGACGATTCGAAGGTGCTCGTGGGGCCTTTTTGATTAAAGTTGTTTTTGGTTTCGAAAAAAATCTTAAATATAATTATATATTTTATCTGTATCAGAATTAATGCACATATATCGATAGTGTACGATGATTGTGCGATGATTGATAAAATGATTTGTATCTCTCTCGGTATCTATCGGTAGCCGTGTTTATTTACATTTTATGACACAAATAAATGTAATATTACAAAAAAGAAACTTTTTTTTGTAATATTACATTTATTTGTGTCATGTTTCTTTTTTTTTTTTGTTTTAACATTTGCTTAAATTAGTGATTCGTGGAAGCAACTGAACCAATGTGTTTTTTTTTTTCTATTAAATATTCTGTTATTTGAGAATTGTTGTAAAATCACAATACGTACCTATTTACCAATAAAAATTTTGTTACTATGTATATGACTTTTACAAAAGCGATGTAAAAGTCGTAAATGTCACTACGTAACTTGACAAGTATTGAAATTACGCGAGTGAAACCGTAGGATACATCTAGTTGTAATTTTTTTAATGCATATATTAATATAAAAAGATGACAGCGGTAAAATAATTTGTTAAAAAGGTAAAGTACCTGTGGCGAAATAACGATTAAAAACAGATTATGTGACTTCGCAACAAACGGCTTCACTTTATAACTATCAAATGTCTAGCTGCAACTCGCGGCTTTACTCACATAAATTCCGGTCGTACAAATTTCGAGATATAATGGCCTATGTATCATTCTGAATATCCAGCTGTACGTGTACCTACCAAGTGTCATCAAATTCGGTTTAGTAGTTTTTGGGTTAAAGAATAATAAACATCAAACCATCCGTTCAATCTCATATACTTAAATATAATATTAGTTGTTGTTAATATATTAATACTTTAAATTAATCGGTTTACGATTTTTTTATTACGTCACATATTTATAATACAATTATATATAGGTATATATATATATTTATAAAACGATTTTTCTAAATAATGCTGTATTTGATATGACATTATACATATGATGTCTATGTATATGTATCTATTGAACGGGTGGAGTGAAATAAATCTGTACATATAATAAAAGAAGGCAAGACAAAACTGTAGGTACATTGAATATTTTTTTAAAAGAATACTTAGGGTGTAATCTACAATTGATACCGAAGCCAAAAATATAGTTTTTAGAATTTTTATATGTTTGTCTGTTTGTATGTATGTATGTCCGGGATAAACTCAAAAAGTACAAGTAGTCAGTAGTAAGTGGATTTAGTTCAAATTTGGCACGAATATTATTAAGAAGTCGGGTCAACATATAGGCATACATATTATCACGCTATCACCTACGGGGAACGAGCAGTGAACCTTTATTTCTTCGACGTATTCTGTAACAACGTGAAATCTAATAGCGTTCACGCAGACGACATCGCGGGCAGCAGCTAGTAAAATAATAAAGTGTATGAAGTAAACTTTTGCTTTGTCAATTTTTAATGATTCTGTAGAATAAATGATGGATATGTGATCTAGAAACAGAATAGAACATTAATCACTGATATATATGATTTTTCAGTCATAGCTACCTCTGAAATCACCGATGAAGGAGATGCTTATAGACTTATTATTGTATCCCTTTGTATGTGCACCAACACGCCATCCCGCGCCTTCGTAGACTTTACCATTGCCACCAATCAAAAACCTAAAATGAAAAAAACATTAAAATCAATTTTTTGCTTTAGTATTCATAAAAATTTGATGCATGAAAGGTCAATCAGACTATATGGCTTTCTTATTTAATAAGAAAGTTTAAATATCATTTTTCATCATATTATGTACTATATAAAAAAGGAAACTTGGTTAGCTAATATGATAATTCAATAATTATGTTACCAATGTTAAACTTGGTTGGCTAATACGATATTTATTAAATATTATTTACGATTTTATTGTGAAAAGCTTAAGATTCTCAATACGGCAATATAGATTTCATAAATAAATTATAAAATTTCAATATTCAATATATATTTTAATAAAAGTTATAATAAGATAAGTTTTCTTTTTTTCAAGTATGTTATGTAGTAAAAATCTAGTACTAATTTTGATATTTAGTTAAAATAAATAAATAAAATATAATAATAATGCCACATAATTAGTTCAATATTGTATATTATAGCGCAGATATTTAAAACTAAAGTAATAAATAGCTGCAGCAACTACAGTTACAGTAGAAAAAAATATAGATTATCTATTTTAATACGATATTTTTAATCACTTATCATAAGGAAATATCAATAAAACTCTCTATCAAGTATTATATTATTTATCAAAAAGTACCAACAATTATGAAAACGTAAATAAAATATAAATGTTTTTCCCCTTATCTCGATGGCAAGAAAGTTGTAATCAACGTAGATTATTCAATAGGGAGTAATTAAATAATTTACGATTAGTATTTATAAATAATCGTATCGATTTATGATTAATATGTCAATAATATCATTGACATATTAATACACAAATCGTGTAATGTTATGTGATTACACATTACATTATCAAACAAATGATAAAAAATAAGTATCATTAAAAAGATGTATTGCCAAGTGGTCTTATTAGTAAGAACCAATGTCTAACTGATAAATATAGGAAAAATATGTCACTGTTTTTTTTTTTTTTTATAGAGGTTAATTGTTTTATAGCGGGATTTATAAAATAATCTAGTAACTATCCTGCAAGTCATCAGTCGATAAAATGTTATTAAAAATGATTAACGATCGTAGTCATCATTATCGACGTATAAGGTAGTAAGTACATACAATTTTTCAAAATATCGTTTTCTCTCAAATGACCGCGATTTCCGAAATTTTTATGAATTCTGTATTACCGTTAACATAAAATTAAAATGTACATTTAAAAGAAAGTTCAGAAAAGATTTATATTATCTCTATAAACGATGAAATATATCAAACAAAAGAACAACAAACTCTTTGTAAATTAATTCAGATACTACTCGCATTAATAAATCGATATTGTAGTAAGTTTAATTCTGCAAAAAATTAGTTTTATGACATGCAGCTGCAAGCAGAAGTTAGTAATATTCTCATACTTACGATTGCCCGATGTCATCATACTCAAGGTATTTCATTTGGTATGCTCTTATTCCATTTGCGATTCTCTCGCAATCAGTATCAGTGTAACAATCCTGTGTGACTGTATGCTGAACTATAACTAAATGCACGGGTTTATTCAGTTCTGCCTTACGTTTTGATGCGGAGCCACTCCATTGTGTGATGGGTACTACGTCACATTCGGATACTGTTGGTAAAATTGAAAACTATTTTAGAATGTTGGCGTAGATAGATTTATAGATAGATTTGTATACTCTGTAACACTTAAACTGTACTGTACTGTACTGTATCAGCCTGTAAACAACCCACTGTTGAGCGAAGGCCTCTTCTTCTTAGCGGATAATTTCCCTACGTTATGTGCTCCCCGAGACACGGTGGGGAGACCCACAAAGACATACACTCAGACCGGAAACAAATATTTGTACAAATATAAGTATCTGTCCCAACCCGTAGTGGAACAGCGTACGACAAAAATCTGTATAGCCTACACAAATATTTGTCACGTACGGTTATCGAACCGCTAGCGCATCAGCCAGTTGCTTTGACCACTGAGTAAGCACGTCATCGAAATCTGAGTTAGCCATCTTAATGTTTGTAATATATAAATTAAATATCAAAATTTTATGACTTTTTTTAAATAAATATAATAAAAAATAACATAGATAATTATTATCAATAAAGCCAAAGAAAATAAAGCCATATTGATAAGATATTTTACACAAGATAGTGATTCACATAAATTTAAGACTTTGATATGAATTTCAAAATCAAAAACTAAACTGATAAAAAGAAAATAAATCATTAACTTTATTCGCTACATCGCTGTTATACGCAGAAACGATAAAAAATTGCTATACATTGTCCTTATCATGGTCAATTTTTTTTAACAAAGATTTGTTGTAAAAAAATAAGAGAAAATAATCGTTTTTAAAATGACAAAATAATAATTTTGTAATTATTACGTTGTAATTTGTAATGTCAAAATATCGCAAAAAAAATATTATTATATATTTTCCTTATTTATTTTAAACTAAAACTTGTTATAGTTTTACTGGCCACCCACCTTTATTTAGCACGCAAAACATTACTACCTATATACGCATACGCATCAAAATTTATATGATTCATTAAGCAAGCTATTTGCTTTTTTTCGAGAGCATAGTGATCAATTAGCAAGTGAGTCTGTTATACAGTAAATACCACCAATAGCGTTCACTATTAACTATGGTTCTTAAATTATATACAATAATTATAATATATGTATATATAATGAAGATATCCAAGAGAATTTCATACGTTCAAAACATCTTGTGGATACCTTTATTTTTGTCGCAGGGGAATCCATTTACGGATGATATCCAGGACGCCCGGGTAGGCAGTCCTAAGACAGTTACATAGACATAAATATCTAGCCCTTAGAGAAAATGGAACGTGTTAATTACGATTTCTAAGTCAAGGTGACTTACGCCTGAATGATTATCCAAGGTAGTAGAGTCTTCGAAATAATATTCCATAAATTCAACAAAAAAATTATATCAAACAAATATACAATTACGTATTACATTTACAAATTACGTATTAAATGCATAAATCTTACCTGGTGCTGCTCGTAATGAATAAATTATAACGAAAATAAAAACTAAATTTAAAACGTACATGTTTGAATTGTAATTGTACGTACTAGGATGTGTGCTTCTAAAGAATGATAAGGGAGTAACGAGCACGCTTGTATTTGTACAGATATAATGGGATGAGGTAGATCCCCAGTTGTCCCTGGTTAATTAAAATTTCCAAATCCCCAATGATGACGAGATCGCCCAACGATATAGGGAATTGTGGTTATAAAAAACCTCTTAAATAAAGGTTGAGATGCTGACAGTAAATATACGTCACGAAGTTAATATAACAATTTGCTTTTCCTTAATTCTATTTTTTTCATTTTACAGTAATTATAATCGGTGACGTAAAACGACTCGTCGCGTAAACGAATTGTTATTGTTAGATCTATATTATGGAGGTTAGAGGTAAGGAGCATAATCTTTTGTTTACGAAAGGTGTCCCCGAAATAACCTGAAATAAAGATCGCGTTGCTGTATATAAATAAATTATTTTATAATAGATAATTTATTTAACTTGCTAGTCATTTATCTTTCAATTTCAACACATTTACTAAGTACTCTAGTCTGTAAGAAAATTTTGAAATTATACTTCCACTCAGCAAGAAGATATTGAAGTCATCTAAAACAGTTAAGTTCAGATAATACCCTGCACTACAACAGCGCTGCCTTTATTAATTTCTATTTTGTGGACACTTTGTGTCAAACAGACATATAAGATTGGGCTCCATAACTCTACCCTCCATAGTATAAATTTTGATACTCTTTACATACATGGAGTCAGGAGTATAGATACTAAAGAGTACCATGTTCTTGTTACGAAAAGTGTCGTCGAAATTAATCAAATTAGGGTGGCGCTACATTAGCATGAGAGTAAATTTAAAAAAAAGCGCCACATAACAAAGCAGTCATAACACGGACTGAACACGTAATAAACAATATAAATTAACAACAGTAAAATACAAAATGTAATATAAACATTATCAATAATAAATTAAATATAAAAAATTAAAATAAAATAAAATAACACAAGTATTGATTTAGTCGACTATACCTAACTACAGAAGTCAAAAGAAATACTAAATTTTTCAACCCAGATCATTTCCATTTGCTATACTAGCGCTATTTCGGTGAGTGTTCGAACAATAATTTGCTTTAAAAAGTCGCCACTTTTTCAACTAATCCCCCATATGAGTTGGTTCTCCTTAGTATTGATATTCCATGGTTACATAGATAAACATTAAAAATTAAGTTTTAGCTAATCACTACATAAGCCTACAATGTTTTGAAACTCCAACAATACAACATTAGTCAATAAGAGCGCCTTTTTAAAAAAAAAAAATTTTGAAATCGGTCTGAAGCCCTTGTTGCTACATTATATTTGTTAAGATATACAACCTATGTATAGATGTATCTTATATTCAGGAATCAAGTGTTTTTTTTTTAAGGTAATCTTATAACGTTTACTGGTATATTTCCTTTCTAATGGATGTTAAATAATGTGAAAGTGAAACTTAGACATTATTATTAATATAACCATACAAACAAAGCAAACTTGAACATATTTATTTAATCGTGTTTATGACAACGGGATTCCTCGGGATTTACGAGATTATTTATATATTTACGGTGGGTATTGGTACAAATGTTTGTTTCTGGTATGGGTGTATATTAAGATGCTTCATTTTAGAGCAACATTTTTTTCTCAAAGTTCCATCTAAAAATCTTGTTAATAAAAACTTTTGAAAAACCATTTTTAGGTCTTTATATGGAAAACATATTGTCCGATGAGCAACGGCTTAAAATCAAAATTAAGGGCTTTGTTATAGCTTAAAATTTTTTTTTTTTTTTTATCGACTACAAGATTTTCAGGTGGGACTTTGAGAAAAAAAGTTGCTTTAAAATGAACCATCCTAGTGTATATCCTTGTGAGTCATTCCAAAGTGCCTCGAAGAGGCCTTTGCCCAGCAGTGGGACGCTTACACGCTAATTTAATTTAGTTCAATCGTTTATATTATATATATATATATATATATATATATATATATATATATATATATATATATATATATATATATATTATAAAACTACTCGTACATCTGTATAATATTTAAAATTATTATATTATTATAAAGAAATAAAAATTGTACAAAAGAATATTTTAATTAATAAATAATAGAATTATAATTTTAAAATAAAACTAAACAAAAACAGATAAAACTAAATGTTATATTTGATAAGTCTGTTTTCATAAGCTCTTTGTTGTCTGATAACTACAAAAAACAATTTCAAAGAGTTCTGAGTAATTTAGAGTGGAATTTTAAAGTACGATTATTACCGTTTGTTATTAATAGAACCTGTAGTCAACTTTAATCTAATTATATTTACTAACACCACTGAAAGTGTTGATTAGGTTTAGGGTTAAAAATATTTACTGTCATAAATTCACCATCGTATATCATAATATCATTATATATATATATATATATATATATATATATATATATATATATATATATATACATATGCCAGGTCGGGCGTAACACATGTTAAAGTATAATTTATTGAATCATAAGAATGCATACATAAATACAGTTCTAGAAAATAGAACTAAAAAAAAATTAGTCTGCGTTCATATTAACAATTTAAAAAATAACGAATTGATTATATAAATATATAAATAGTACACAATAAAATAATTATTTCAATCATTAATAAGTGTAATTACTTAAAATTATTTTTAAAGGCGATATACATATAATATTATGTACATTAATATTCGATATATTATAGAGATAGATAAACGAATTTATCTTTTATAATTATTTCATTTAAAATGTATTAAACTGATTGTACTATAATTTGGTATGTGCATATCTAGAGATGTTTATCACACATAGATTATTTTTTACATAGTTTACTTGACATAGTTTAGTTCGTTTTTTTTTTTTGTGTAATTGTACGTCTACCTTATCTGATTTATGTCTAAGACGAATCCTTTTCGGGTGTGCTGGAAGAAATCTCTTATAGGGATAAGAAAACCCTTTATACATTCATTTCAAGGACTTGTATTTTTTTTTGTAATTTTCTGTACGTATAAGAAAGAGTTAAATAAAATAAAAATAAATAAATAAATTATTTTTATCTCAATTCACAGATTTTAGTTTCTAAACTTGTACGTACGCATATACAAGTTTAGAAACGTATATAGGTTAATGTTTTTCTATGTAAATCTAAAATAACATACCTTTTGTTCAATATTTCAAAGTTGATCAAAAGTACAACATAGTAGTATAAGTATAACATAATATATTTAAATAATAAAGGGAAAATGTTATTACCCTGTTATTTCCCTTTTTTATTGTCTATTTTCCTACACAACTATCACTATTGATAAATAACAGGATAGGTATAATAATACTTTGTGCAGAACTTCGTAATAAAATTCCCCGAAGAGCTGCATAGCATTGTTTACATGTTTGAACAGGCTTACTTCGGGAACTAATAGTCCAATTTAGAAAATTCTATTACCGTTATGTACCATGTGTTGACGACCGTTCTGGTGTAGTGGTGCGAGTAGTCACCTCAACGCCCCGCGCCGACGGTCGCGTGTTAGATTATCGCTCGGGGCAGATATTTGTATTTGTAAAAATATTTGTTTCCGAGATGCGTGTACGTCCTTGTGGGTCTCTCACCGTTCCTTGGAGAGCACATAAAGCCGTCGGTCCCGGTTGTTATCATAGACACCTAATAACGATCTTTACTCATGGTAGAGAAATTATCCACCAACCCGCAGTGGAGTACCGTGGTTGATTAAGCTCCAACCCTTCTTCTATATGGAGAAGAGACATTTGCTCAGCAGAGGGTTGTTTACAGGCTGATACAGTACAGTACACTAAAGTATGTACTATGTTTATTGTAATAGGCTATATAACATGACGCTAAGACTTGTACATAGGAGTAGAGAAATATCTAGAAACATCAACCTAATAGGTGTCGTCACTACAGTTTACTTATTAATATAGTAAAATGAAACTAATTCCCATATTCGTGGTACATTAAATGCAAGGGAAGGTAAGTTTAATGAAATAATATTGTATAATATTGCGTTTAAGAATAAGTAACTGTTCTGGTATGACAACCATTCTGTTATTAGAACTGTTCTGATGCGGCTACCGTTCTGGTGTGACAATCATTCTGATGCAATTATATGTGCTCGAAAATTTCATTATCGCGATGGCCATAATTTGATTTTACGATTATTTATACGAGACCTTCCCTTGGAGAAGGAGTTTCTTTGGGAGAAGAGATGAGAGTCAAAATATGTACTTGATTATAATAATTTTTTTAATAAGATTTGTAAAGATGGTTCCGTAAATATTTCAATGTCTTTGGTTTATTAGTTAAGAAATTACAGACATAAATCTTAGGAAGAGGTCCAAATATCTTGAAACCCAGAATATACATAAGCCTTTGAATTTACTGCTCACCTTAAGCTGGCGTATTAATTTTATTTTATAGATTTAATAAAATATATCGCAAACGTGGACAAAGTCGCAGATAAAGCTAGTACTTAATAAAAAGGTCGATATTACGATGTTAAAATAAGGTTAAATTAGACTTCAATTAATTTATACTCCATAGACCTTATATATTACGTGATTTAAGATTTTTTCAAAGCGAAGCGACGATCCCTTGGTAAAGCAATTTAGCATGTAATAAATAATATAATATAATAAATTACTAAAATTTCGTATAATTATATTTTGTATGAATTTCGAAGTATTTTTAATTAAATCGCACACATCGTTTAAGGAGTTATCTCGTTAGGAAACGATCAAGTGGTGACTACGAGTCTACTTCAACTGATTGCTAAACCATTACACAAATTAGAAATCACGTAGTCGTGGTATGTAAAAACCTTAATTAATAAAATATTGTTTTATTACATTATTGTAGGAGAATAAAGAATATTCAATAGAAGCTTACACAAATTCATTAGGAAATGTTAAAGACGTGCTCTTTTGTGGGACCTAACACTAGTACTATCTTACGAATGTATTTTTTTGTACAAATACAAATAGTTATATTATAAAAAAGTCACTAAACGAAATAATTACGACAACAATTTGTAAGGACCAAAATAGATCAATGGGTTCAAAGGGAAAAACGTATTCAAATAATTGCTATATATAAATATATGTATGTAGTGGATACATATAGTTAATATTTTATCCCACATAGAATGTGTACAAAAAGTGAAAAAAAATAATTAAACTACGTCGATAGTATTTATAACAATAAATTAACTCGCGGACGAATTATTTGATAAAATGTTAAGTTATTACGATGATATCAGTTTTAAAATGATTTATAAAATTGTTCAATGACATTGATAAGTTTAATACAACAGTTAACCTCCAGCGACCCACATACTGCACGCTTACAAACACGTGCGTTTTTGTAACTTCGAATTAGCGCGCACTGTGGTTTTATGTTCGATTCAACAAGAGTCTAGGCACTTTCTATTATATTTTTTACGCAAAATTTACTACAGAGTTCCTTCTAAGTCTATAAGATATTTTTACCCTAAACTCGACTCACTAAATACTATATAGGATAAAACCCAACCGCATACTAAAGTAGTAAAGAAATAAAGGGACCCAAAAATGTAATGAAAAATGAAGTCGCTGTCCCCATCTATCGTCACCTTTGCTTTCTTCTAAATTATGCATCGAATTTCGATACGATTTTCACGCTTATTTGGAAAAAAAAACAGGAAAAGCTAATTAATTTCGGTATAAGAAATAAAATTTTATTAGAGGTATAAAATCGATTTTTGAGCTACATATAAAGATATGGGCTAAAGAGCCCATACCCATAGCCAAACCCATAAGAGATACGTGTAATAAAGAATTGAAGATCTTCCAAAAGCCTCGAAACTAGTCTGCAATAAGCATATTTTCACCTTAAAATGTTTAATTAAAACATTAGGTTCTTTGTGATACGATTTTCTCCAATACAATCTTAATATTTAGTCAGATGATTATAAAGTTGATTTGTTTTAGATTATATCATTTAATGAATAATTTGATTTCTATCTACGTATAATGCAATACAACCGTGAAAAAACTTGGACATTTGAATAATAATTCATTTTTATGACGTAGATGCTCACTGCGGATTTTCCCAAAATTTAACTTCTAAGGGGTGAATGGAGTCGACAAGTATTTTAAAAGTGATGCGATACTTGCTTAAAATTTATCACAAAACATTTTTAATAAAAAAAATCAACACTTATTTTAGCAGCTACGAGGGTCGTCTATATGGTATACTTGAACGCAGACGCGATACAATTACATGTTTTATACCTGCACTGAAGTAAATGCATTTTTTTTTGTTTCTTAGTACAGTATCTCCGCAAGCAGCAGTCTTGTATATCTTATATATCTCTCTATCTCATCTTCGTTCAAATTGTAATCTAAAAAATATAACAATATATAAAATATTAATTTTCTTAATAAACAGGCTAATAATATAAGGATTTTTAATATCAAACTGTTGACTCCCAAGGTTAGCATATTTAAAGAAACAACCAAAATTTAATTATTATTAACTTGAATTTTTTTCCATAGGTATTATGTTATTCGTTTTGTATCACCGAGCACAAAATGAATTTTTCAAACAGACTTAGCAACTTTAGATAACTTTTTAGCTCGGATTTTAACTTAGGACTAAGGTATTAAAATTAATGACCCAGTTCTGTTGTAACTGAACTCAATAACAAAAGCCTATATTGCATCCGGATTACATTATAATATCAGGAAATTAATTGCTATAAGCATTTGGAAGCTTTAGCAATTGGAATAATAATTATCTTAACAAAATATTATGTACAAAACTTCAGCAGCAGATATTACTTCTATATATCACACAGTTAAACATTCGATTAGCTACAACAGCATGGATTGTTTTCAAAAGTTATTACCTCTCATGTATGCCGATTCTAAGATAGCTAAGAATGTTAAATGTGGTAGGACAAAGAGTGAAGTAATAGTTTGTGAAGTATTGGCAAAAGAAGCTTTGAAGGGCGTTATTCAAAATTTAAAAGAAGTTTTTTTTTTTTTCAATCTCTACGGATGCCAGCAATAAAGGAAACCGAAAAATGTTTCCAATATGTGTGCAATATTTCAGTTTGGACAAAGGAATACAAAACAAATTAATAGATTTTGTGGAGAGTAATGACGAAACTGCCGACCAAATAACAACGGTACTTTGTGAAACATTGGATAAACATGACTTAAAATTATCGCAAGTAACATCATATGGTGCTGACAATGCAAATGTAAACTTTGGTTCAACTCATTCTGTTTACATGAATCTCGTTGACAAAAATGAAAAAATATTAAAAGCTAACTGTTCAGTTCACATATTGCATAACATGAGCAAATTTGCATGTGACAGATTAGACATCGATGTAGAAGCTATCATCTTAAAAATATACGGCCATTTCTCACATTCAGCTAAACGTCCTGCGGAATTGATGAAGATATTTGAAACTGCGGAAATGGAGTGGGTCGAATTATTACGTCATGTAAATACAAGATTTCTGTCGCTCTGTCCTGCTGTTGAGAGAGTAATCAAAGTTTGGCCTGCTTTGAAAAGCTACTTTAATAAGCAAGAATCATGTGCGAAAGCCATTAAAAAGATTTTTTACTCTGAAGCAGAGGAAACAAAAACTCTAGCCTACTTGCATTTTGTTCATAATGTTATAAGTGCTTTTGGTACATTAATAAAAGAGTCTCAGGGAAATTATATTGTCATAACAGAAATGCATGAGTCATTAACGCACTTATTTAATTTTTTTACTTACTTAATTTTTTTTTTTTTTTTTGAAATTCTGTTTATATTTTTTTGAACCTACTATGTACTGAAAAATTTCCTAAAAAAACTACCTAAAAAATTACTTTAAAAAAAAGTGACAGAAATGTATTCGCGACCTCCTTCTTACCGAGGTGTCGTAAAAGGCGACTGTGGCCTTTATTTAACGAATAATTGTGCACCAAGAAAGATGGTGATGGGCAGCAGCGTCACCATACCCTGCCGCAGCACACTGCTCTTGCCAACACGCCTGCCAAGCGTGGCAAATACGAGAGATCAGTAAACCCTCCTAAAATGAGCAGTAATACAGAGCACAGTTGGTGGCTCTGGATATCGATGTGGAAGACCTATGTTCAGCAGTGCACATCCAAAGGCGTTCATTCAGTAAGAGTAAGAGAAAAAGTAACTAATAATTGTGATTGAACTCATGAACACACCGAACGTTACCGGTTAGTAGACAGCTGCCTACATTACGCCAGGATGTCCAGCTTTCCTTTGAATAGTTATTAACTTTACAGAAATCACATTTGAGTGGCACCATGCCTGAAACTGCGCACAAAACTTAATAATATATCATTATTAAATATATTTGTATCATGATATAATACTTAAAAAAAAATTAAAATCGCTCTTCTTTTTTATATATATCTTTTCTAAAAAGAATTTTCCTTTCTTTATATTACTTTTAATAGATTTCTTTTGTAACAAAAAAAAATCATTTTTTTATTTAAGCATGAATATAATAAGACAAGCAAAGTAAATATTACTCGTATTCATTAATTTTTCATTAATTGCTAGACAATGAGAAACGTCGAGACGCGACCTTACTGATCTCTATATACGTCAAATGTTTTCAGTAAACATACACGTATGTAAAATTATTATAATCAAAGCAAATATGTTAATAGAAATTTTTTATTATAAAAATATTAGTGTATCAGTTTCAAAACAACCTTTCTTGTATACTGATGCGACTTCCTTGATGCTGGTGGTCGCTGACATGCCGCTCTGGGCAGTTATTTATATTTTTTGGTTTGTTTAATTTGGTTTCTTTCTGGTCTTGTTATATGTTCTTTTGGAATGGTAAGAAACGATTGATTTGAAACTGAGCGCACATAAAGTCATTTAGCCTATCTTGAACTAAACAAATTAAAAATAGGTATTGATTATGGTGATTTTCGTATCAACTTGCATGGGAACAAACAACTACTATATGTAGGGATAATTTAGAGGAAAATGGCTACAATATTATGAACAAAATTGATAAGACAGAGAAACCTCTATGACAAAAACCATAGACCAGGTGGGCTGCAATCTAAAGAAAAATAACTACCTTTTAGCTTTAATAGATCTTCAGTGTCAGATCATATAAACAGCTTTACTTTGAATTGAAAAGGCCTCACCAAATACTCCTATGTAACCATATGAAGCTATCACTACATACTGTAAAATAAAGTCCTCCAACGCATCTATGTGTCTGTCTGTCTATCTGTTCGCAATGAACTCAAAAACTACTGCACGGATTTTCATGCGGTTTTCACCAATGAGAGAGAATTATGAGGAAGGTTTAGGTACATAGTACATATACAAACCCCGTGCGCAGTCAATTATAAAACTCTATAAATTGATGGTTGAAAATACAAATAAAAACATAAAATATGTATTTAGCCCAGTTGAAAAAAAAAAGATTTTGAAAGTGTTTCTAAAAGTAAGAACTTAAGGTTTTGTAAAAAAATATCCTTAATCAGAGCAATACTGATCATAATGGCTGAACTGAATTGATCCTAAGGATACATATTAGGACCATTACTCTTAATACACATCAACAGTGTACAGTAGTATGTGTAGTTACTTTACCAAATTGTATTAAAATGAAAACTTTATTTATATGCTTATGATATTACTTTGTTCTATTTTGCAAATTCTATTGCTGACATTTTACGCTGCCCTTAAAACGAGCTAGATGTCCCGGAGAGGTGGTTTCAGAGTTATTTACTTACTATTAACCTATCTATCCACACTTCTAAAGTTATGTATTTCAAATTAAAAAATAAATAAATTATAGTTAAAAAAGTCGCATCCGATATAAGTATGCTTATGCCACAGTTTCACATACAACGCGCAATATTTATAGCTTTTGTAATCAACCTATTTAGATTACACTATTTTTTATGTAAGTACCCTCAATCTTATTTCGTATACAGTTATTTTTATATTTATAATAAAGAAATTTAATTATATGAAATGGAATAAAGTTACTTAAAAAAAATAATAACTTAAACCACGAATGTCAGATTCAGTTGACTTCAATTATAAAATAAAGCTGTGTTTTTTTTTTCGCTCTTTTAAAATTGCAATATCGAAAGAGGTTTTAACTATTTAAAATATTACTAGCACAATAGGAAAGTGTGTAAATGACATATTGCAAATATTAAATGTTTATTCTATATTCAAATTTGAGATTTATGTAGACTATGCTATAAAACTTGCGGTTTATACCCGGTACAAGTTAGCTTGATCTTTTTGACATATGTAAATTTTCTGATAGACATAACGACCGACGGCCGGCTGGTCGAGTGGTCAGACAACTGGACACTTTACGCAGCGGTCGCGGGTTCGAATCCCGCCAGGTGCAGATAATCTGTATGACGAATATAGATGTCTGCACCGGGTCATGGATGTGTATTTATGTATATATGTATTTATATCTTAAATTTATTTCCGTTCCTAGTACCTGTAACACAAGTTCTTACGAACTTACCACGGGGCTAGGTTAACGTGGTGTGATTGTTGGTTAATATTTATTTATTTATTTATTTACCTATTTTTTTTACATAATTCGAATGAGAATCATGTACCGAGTAGTCTCCTTAAATATTGATAGTAATTTACCAGTCATCCTGTATATTATCAAAGAATAACTATCATATTTATAATGCAGTGTCTACGTACAAATAATTGTTTTGTTATTCATACGATTATCATACGATTTTTTTTTTATTCATACGAATATCGTACATTTTTTTTTGTTATTCATACGATTACCAGAAGATATTTTTTTATTCGCATTCGAATAATATTCTTATTCGTGCGATTGTCGTATGAATAGTAACAGCCTATTTATAAATGTTAATAGTTTTTTATTCGCTTCTAACTTACCTGAATCGACTTAACTGAAGACCAATTCAAATGGCTTGACACAAAAATATTGCTATCCGGTTCAAAGTTATTCAAGTTCAAACTAATTCAATTTCGCCGGTATCTACATATTGTTTCCATTCTGTAGAGTCTGTTATTCAGTCCAACTACCCCAGATTATTTAAAAGAGAGATTTGATTATCTTGGGGCTTCTAACTACCACTTTAGAGTTTCGACCTTCGAATAATCTACCTACTCACAACACAAAGTTCTATAAAGGTTCCTTTATTGTAAGGTCTATATAGTTGTGGAGAGTATTGTAGTAGTATTTGTCAAGTAAACGAGCACAAACATTGGGGACTTTTAAAAAACTTGTTAAAGTTATGATAGCCCAAGAGCTCACGATGGCCAGACCTTCGTTATTTTATAAAACCTGAAAGTTTCTCTGCGCATATCCCCAACACAAGTAAAAACGATCAGGGACTATGAAACTTGCAAAGTAGTTATTTTGGCAGGAGTCCGAAAACATACAACTCAAAAAGATAAATGCCCACATCATGACCCACGATGACGATGATGATGATCGAACCCACGACCGTTGGCTCATCACTCAGTTACTATGAACACTGCGCCAACGAATCGTCAACTTCATAACCTTATTTCTTCTTCGCTTTACTACCACAGAAAGACGAGATGCCGTTTGCAAAGGCATACTTATAAGATCGACAACCCATCAACTTTCACAAAATGTTTCTTATTTGCCGTTTTTGATATGAACCGCTACTATGTGGTACAGCTTGCTAGTATGCATGGTTTATCACATGTATAGCTTTTCGAGACAAGTTCATGCGAACCTAAACCGTATCTCAACTTTTCATCAGCCAATGGGTCGTTCGTATGTTTACGGTTTGTATTTAAAAAAATGAAAGGTTGACTGTAATTAATTCTATGTATTAGAATTGAATAATTTAAAATGAAATTTTATGTCAATGACGTCAGATAAAGAACCGGTATGGTACCTTATAAATGAATATTTATTATAAGATTAATTTAAAATTTTAAAATTAATTTGTTAATTAATCGATCAAGATAGTATGTCAACAAAATAAAAATAAATTAAAATGCTATTCATTTACTTGACTTCAAAACAATACGAGTATAAACACAATAAAAATATTATTTTGTATTTTAAAACTCTTCTTTTTTTAATTTGACTTTAAAAAAATCATTTAGAGTCATACTACCGCTACACAATTGAAATAGCAGAGTTGAAACCCCGGGCGGTACAATTCGAGGCGAATCATACGGTTTGAGATGAAATATTTTTGAAATGGAAATTATTGTTGTCAGAAATACTCTGAGACGTAATCCAATATAGTAGCTTAATACACGTTCACAGTGAAATGTAATAAATCCACACCCTATGAGAACATGTTCTAAATGATTTTTGTCGAAGGATATATTTTTAATAGAAAGTTAGAAATAGAATTTCTGCTCATTCATAGTCCTTATATATATATATTACGACTTTTTTTTTTGAGTCGAGTGAAAAAGTTGTAGTTTTAGATGCTTTTTTTTTGTTTAATGTTAGTTGGCGATCGTTCTTCATGGTAGGGAGAACTAAGAATAATATATAACGGCCCTCTGCTGCTGTACCATCAACGCCATTCAAGGTTATTTCAGGGACACTATCCGTCCGAGGCGTCATGGTGGCATGCGAAAGCGATCCAATTGCGTCCCACTACGGCGCGCGACGGTATCGATGGGTTTTATTGCGGTGTTCGGCCTGCTGGGATTGACGTACAGCCCTGGTGTCTGGCCGCGAGTCCTACATTGTTAAAAAAAGGGACACTTTCCGTAACACAAGATAGTGCAGCTTTACCTCTATACTCCACGATTGCAATGAAACATTATTGTCAGAGAGTTGAAAATCAAACAAAGAAATTTACACCTTTTCAATGGTGTAGTTCAAACTGATGAAGTAGTAATATTTATTACAGTTGATAGTGAGCCACCTTTTGGATATTGGATTCATCATTAGACCCTTTAGCGTATCCACTCTGTAATTATAGAGGTATAGTCTACGACAATAGTACGTTAATAACGTTCAAACTTAAAATTTTAATGAAATATGGTCGAATTCGAAATTCGACCTACTACTTGACGACTACTAGTATATATAAATGTATATCAGTCGGCTTCTACTGTTATTTATTGTGTTCTAAGATATATTAAAAGAATCTCAGAAGAAAAAGAATATTCTAATTATTCTCTAAGGATTAGAAACTATCTTAAAAAAGATTTTATAAGTTTCGGTTTTAGAGTCGAGTGATGTCATTTAATTAAAAAGCTTAAGGCGTGTTATCTCGTGACGTCGTTTTTTTTTTCACTTGAAAAATTGGTTTAAAAAAATAACTCAAAATACTAAATAAACAGCAGTTTCTTTATAGACATGTATAACTAAAAAAAGATTTATTTTAACTAGAATAGAAAACGAATGTTTATGAAATATATATTTTATTTTTTTATTTTAGATACAAATATAACTCTTATGTATTTAAACCACCAGTTTATGATGACTTTAAAGTGCAAAAAGAACAATAAAAAAAGCATCTATATAAATTGCACAAAACAAGGGAAAGAGGTTAAGAAGCATTTAAAATATTTGAGTGTTTGGCGTCTTTCGCAGTTTCATCGACGCTCCTAGGCTAACTTGTTACAGTGATTGATATTTAACAAAATAGTATGTAGGTGGGTAGGTAAGGAGATAGGTATAAGCCATAACATTATTTAGTTATCACTATAGAAAAGACTAAGTTGTAGCGTGATGTTTTATGTGGTTTGTTATTGTGACTTTATGACTTTAACTTCTTAGAAACCGATTATTTATCATGACAAGAATTATTCAAACCGGATTGGTAACTTTAAGATTAACGCATTTAAAGATAAATAAATTCACGGGCTTCATTACATTATTAAAGATTTTTTTGTATTTATATACTTACTATAATTTCTGCATCAATATTTTATTATAGAAATACATGTATATCGCAGAGTTTTTTTTTTTAAATATATTTAATGAAAGACTAGTGACTACCAGTGAGCGTTCTGTTACCGCGATCGAGCCATTTATATAATTATGATCTGTTGCTATGACCTTTATTTACTAAAAACAATAAGTAAAAAATACCAGTATAATGATAATAATACTCTTTATTACAACATCACAAAAAAAATTGATATAAAGAACTCAAATAACATTTTACACTTTACGACGAGTTAGTCTTATCGTTAAGAATCGATCTTTGCTTGACTATAATTAAATTCAAAATTTTATCTTGTGTTTGACAATTCTAGTTGCAGTTTATATACTAAGCTGTTACACAAAACTTTGTTGAAAACCTTTGTGACCACAAAAAAAAGTCCGGCTAGAATATGCCCCGGTACGCAGTGTACGAACAGGGGTAAATTATTTTATAACTCATCACATTTATAGCGCAACAATCCCGCCAGGTGGATCACAAAAATGGCAACGGGGATATAAGAAATTATTATTAATCATTCGGTAAACAATGAAGCCATCTTTGGGCTCATCCAGTACTTTGTTTCTATAAAATAAATATTATTAACATTAATACCAAAACCTTACAAATCAATAATTACAGAAACTAATTAAAAATGCTAACAGTACAAAATAGTAATAATGACAGCAGCTTTCGATATTCCTGCTAAGATATTGTACAAACCCGAAAATTAATTATCAGTTTTAATATAGGCGTCCATGTATGTAATTGTAAAACCAATCAATCACTGATAGAGATATACTAATAGATCATAGAAACTCTTGCAGAAAATCAAAGTCAGCGTTATTAAGCGCAGTTAAAACCAGCATCTAGAAAGGTCAGTAAATTGAGTTGCTTACTACCGAATTGTACATGTCATGGCTAATCTTTTTTCAGTGTAGTTAGTAGTAGTTACATTGAAAAGATTTTGTTTAACAAGTAAAACAGTTATTGTTCCCGATCGAAGACTTTAGAGATTAGGCACTGAAATAACAAAGTAAATATACCAAATGAATAAAATTGTTATCATTAATAATGTAGTTAATTTAAATCCCAAATTGGTTCCTAGCCAAAACAATATCCCCATGATAAGGTCAGGTTTCTAACAGTGTGTAGTACTGTCGGTTATTCTTCCTTTACTGCCAGATTTTAGATCAGTTTAATAAAATTCTTTCATTTAATGCTTTAAGAAAAATAAGGCCTCGGAGAAAATCTTCGTGACCCAAAGAAATTCTCCTTGTTTTCCCGCGTACTATATTAAATTCATATAGCTCTACAGACTCGAGAGTTGATGAAACAAATTATTAGAAAGTGTCGAACTGGCCATGTATATTTTACGTAGCTCTTGTAGCTAGTGTTGTTGCTTTCTCTTTAGGATCTTGCGGACTATACGTGATTAAAAACGCAGTAAGTTCATGTACAGATTACGCATGTTACTTTTAGGATTTATTAATTTACCTTACCTTATAACAAAATAAACAAAATTAATTAAAAGGAAAGCGAATTTTTTTTGTACATACGTATTACATATGCATGCCAATTAAGTTATGAAATGATTTATTTGTAAGCACTGAAGAGAAGCGAATAACAGAGCTAAAAATACAGAGCAAGCTGTAAATGACAGAGTACTAAATTATCACTAGCACATATACAAATTCAATATGAAACAAGCTAATTATTAAAACGAAAATTATTATTTTCAATAATAATAAACATTTTCAAATAAATTTACTGAATCATTCAATCCGAAGCAATAACGCTTATATATGATATTAATAACGCTTTTGTCGTAAAATGAACATGGTTTGTGAATTCATTAAAATATCTTTCATGGCTCCACATAATATCAATCAACACGTACTCATTTATTGGAGTACTAAAATTAAAATATCGACTTAATATTGGTATTTTATGTTTGTGAATTCAGTTATGTCTGCTTAGCTTCCAATCGTGATTTTCGTCATCTGTACTGCAAAGGCCGTGTGTACTGTGTCCGTCCCACAGTTGGGCATAGACCTTTTTTTATACAGAAAATGAATTTTCTTTTGTCATCTATACTTAAGTAATAAAACTGAGGAGATCGATTATTTAATTAAAAGCTTGCCGTATTCAAGGTTTACTAGTCTGGTTGAAAAAAATCATTATGTTTAAGAATTTTTGTTTATTCTGGAAGACTGAATAAAAACATCAGGGTAAAGTTCATGGAGACGGAGGGTGGGACGTGTAGTCTATTACATAATATAGTAACTAGTTCAATATTTCCGTTAGTTTCTTAGTTCAGTGAACTGTGTAACTGTGTAGGTACCTAATAGTTATTAGTTTCTTTTTTTTAGCTTAGGCTGATTTTAGTGTCAAGCTGACCGTCAGCGCTGACAGCTCAGCGCCTAGCAATCTGTATGGACGCTATAGAAACCCTTTAGAATAACGCCGATCGTTCAGCACTGACCACGGTCAGCGCTGACAGTACGCGCGTCAGCGTCGCTGAGTGATCAGCGCCGACTAACCCCCGCGCGCTTCTGTCTTCAGTGAGCGTTTTAGTATCGTACTAACCGTATGCGCCGATTGCGTACGATCATGGCGAGTCTCCTCATTCTTGTATGCGTCTGCACTCTGCAGCAATCAGCAGGATATACTAAAACGATCCGCGCTGACGAGCTACGGGCTGAGCTGCGCCAAGCAATCTGTGACGCTATAGATACCTTTTAGAATAACGCCGAAACATACATTTACATAAATACAAACTAAACTAAAACTACAATCCTGTAATCAAATTTAAAATAAAAAAGCATTTCTAATACGACTGAAATAAAAATAAAAAGTAATCTATATTTCTACTTAAAATATACTAACTAAAAATAATAATGATGCCTATAGTACTAATCGTAATTAATAAATCGCTCCGAGAATCGAATTAGCTATCGAAAAAAAACTCAAAATGAACACAACTGTCTATGACGTCTGCCCGCGTTCTGGTCGCGGCTCGCGCGCGCACTCGGCTAGTCGGCTATGGCGCGTCATTACTTGGACTGCTCCTCTACCTCCTTACGCGTCGCGCTGACTCATAAGAGTATGCGATATATATTGATAATACGTAAATACTCGATATATCACATAATTATAGCATTCAATAATTTAATTGTGATTAAATTTAATATTTGATTCGATACATCTTCATTCGATACTTATCGATATATTTATCGGATATATCGATAAGTATCAATATATTTATCCCATATGTCTAATAGAAAAAAAAATGATATAGTTTGCAATCCATATAATTTATCGATAAAAATATACATACTTTTTTTACGTGAACATTCCTACTCATGGTATTTGTTTAATAGCGCTTCATTCTGGCGGTCTGGCCAATAGAATTCGCGCGAAAAGAAGACCGTTAGCGCCATGGAATCGTATAGCACTTCGTTTTAGCGTGATATTATTTAAAATATATTATATAATGGCCAAATCACACAAAATCTTTATAAATTTTATCCTATGTGTTATTCTGATGTATAAGCTATGTTACTTGTAAAATTATAGTTTTTTTTACAATTAACTTATGTTAATTGTAAAAATAACTACCATGTTGCCTGTCTGTATCCGAACGATAAGAAAAAAATCACATTATCCGAATAAAAAAAAATGGGTATGTCTGCAATGTCTTCCCAAACAAATTAACAATGACAATACTCCTTTAAGACGCAACGACATAGGATCGCCTGAAAACATAACAATTAAGCGAGGTGCGTGTGCTCAAAAATCTCCGGAGAACTCAATGGAGTCGCTAGTTTCGTGTGACCGGATTCGTGAGATTGTCTCCATGGAGATTGAAAAACTTTGGTCCAATGTAAAAACCACTATTTCGGATATTATCTCAACTGAACTATCGCCAATTAGGGAAGAAATTACTGCCTTTCAACAAAACATATCATTCATGAATAGCCAGTACGAGAGTTTAAGCAAAAAAATGGATATGATCGATAGTGAAATCAAAACACTCCAGGCAACCAAGACGGCTGTTGGTGAAATAAAGAGCAATATTACTGAGCTGGAGTCTCAAGTGAACAATCGTGAGCAGTGGGCTAGACGATCCAATGTCGAAATCTACGGCATACCGGAAAGAAAAGGCGAAAATATAATGCATATTTTGGAGTGTGTTTCGAAGCGAATTGACTTCCCTCTGGATATCAGCCGCGACTTGGACTTCGTAACTCGTAACCCAAGAACCACGATTCAAAAAGAACTAAACCTATAATAGTGCGATTTTTGGCACGCTATAAAAAGGACGATTTCTTGAGTTTGGCGAGAAAGTTTAAATTAAGCGCTAACGATCTTGGCTTCAAGGATGTCAACTCTAAAATATTTTTCAATGATCACTTGACGAGTGTTAACAAGTCTCTTTTACAGCGAGCTAAAATAAAGGCGAAGGAAAGCAAATATTAATTGTATACATGGGTTAAGAACTGTGCTATTATGGTGCGTCGAACAGATACTAGTCCTATCATACATATTTCGAGCGTGTCTGATTTAAACAAAATAAAGTAAGGACTATAGTATCGTTGGTGGCCATCTCGTTTAACTTTGTATTGTTGTACTTTGTTTGTATTGTTTGCATCTTTAGTTTATTTATTTTTTGTGTTCTGGTATGTTTAATTATAGTTTTTATTACCTTCTATTTTATGTTATTTTTTGTTAATTATTTTCATAACTGTGTTAATTTTAGTTTTTGTATATCATTGTTTAATTTTTATTTTTGGCATGCATGGGGTAGATACTTGTATTTATTACATTTATATAGTGAGCATTGTACGAATTATCGGAATGGTTACTTTTGCTTTAAAGTTAATAATATTTATGTTTTATTGATTTTCTTAAATAATGGGTTCACTTAATCTCTCTATTTATTACCAAAATGTTCGTGGTCTTCGGACTAAGACTAATACATTCTTTAGGAGCTTAATGTGCAATGATTACGACATTATTTGTCTAAGCGAAACTTGGTTGAATCCTGGAATTTTTGACGCTGAATTATTCGATAGCCGTTACAACGTGTACAGATGTGATCGTAATTATGCTTCTAGGGGTGATCGGATGGGTGGTGGTGTCCTTATAGCAGTTAGGCGTGGCTTCTTAGTTATTGAATCGGAGCCTGTCGAATTTCCTGGTGCTGTTGCGGATGTGATGCAGGTTACGTTACAGATGAATGTGCGACGAAAATCAGCTGTGTTGCATTTATTTTGTTGCTATTTTCCACATTGTCTTTATCAGTCTGACGCTTTGGTCGACTTTTTTGAATCTATTTCAAATTATCATTTAAATAAACCTTGCGATCACTTTTTAATACTAGGTGATTTTAATATTAGTGCTGCTGGATGGAGCCACTCCGACTCGTCTAGTAATCAAATCTTAAATTTAAACACTAATGATGCCTCAGTCCAGTCACTATATAGTTTTCTTCAATTTACTGGTTTTAGTCAATTTAATAGCGTCCCTAATATTAATGATAGATTTCATGATTTGGTGATTAGCGATGTTAACTGTAACACCTGCCATTGTAGGGAACCGCTGGTAACTGAGGATTCTCATCATCCAGCGTTACTTGTTCAGCCTCTTATTTTAAGTACTCTTACATTGCGCCCCCCAATTTATTGTGTGCCTGTCTTCCGTGCTGCTGATTATGATGCCATAAATTTGGAATTGTCCTCAATCAAATGGGCTGAAGTTATGGATACGAATTATATAGATACGGCGCTGTGTAATTTCTATGAAGTCATTAATTTAATTATTGAAAAGTACGTTCCAACCAAAAAATGTAAAAGTGTACGATATCCCCCGTGGTATAAAAAATCGCTCATTAAAATAATTAATGAGAAGCTGAAGTTTCATAAAAAATGGAAGATATATAAGAGAGAGAGTGACTATAATACGTTTAAATTTTTACGCGATCGCCAAAAGCGTGTTCAGTCGGAATGTTATGATAAATTCAATGAGAATGCTGAAATTAATATCAAACATAATAGCAAACACTTTTGGTCTTTTATTACATCAAAGAAAGCCTCTACCGACATTCCGGATTTAATGATTTTTAATGAAATTCAATCTTCTAACGGTTTTAAAATATGTCAACTTTTTAATTCTTATTTTCAGTCATCCTTTGAATCTAATTCACAGTCTCATAGTGACAGTGAATCATTGCTGGTGGATCGCTGCTATAATTCTCAGGCTGTTTCTATGGGTTCGGTCGATCTTTCTACTAAATTAGTCAGAAACTACTTGAAAGGTTTGGATATTGGCAAAGGGAGTGGTCCTGATGGTATTCCTCCCTTTTTTCTTAAGTCTTGCTACAGTAATTTGGATGTTCCTCTATCTATATTATTTAATATATCACTCCGTACTGGAAGAATGCCTAAAATATGGAAACAATCGTTCGTAGTACCAATTTACAAGACGGGAGATAGGCACAACATACAGAATTATAGACCTATATCTAGAGTTGTGACTTATTTGAAATATTTGTATTTAAAATACAAATACAAAATACAAAATACGTATTTTATATTTTGTATTGAAATACTTTTAAAAAAAAGTATTTTGTATTTTATTTGAAATACTTTGCGAGATGTATTTTGTATTTGTAAAATATAAAATACTTTTTTACTTAAAGTACTGCTAAAGAAGAATTAAAAAGTGCACAGCCACAAACATCAACAGGGAAAAAAAGCAAAAAAAGTGAGTCTTACTATATGTTCAACGATTCAGACTCCTCAGCAACCTCAACTAATGGCAACAGCCGCATCTGCATAGATTTGTAGACCCTCTAATATTTAAGAGACGAAGACACAAGTCTGACCATTCTCAACACATACCCAACGGTAAAAAAAAGTTTTTTTTAAATACAACACCTGCCTTCCTAGTTTGGCACCAGTGGAACGATTGTTTACATATGGTGGTATGATAATGCGCCCACACAGACGCAAAATGTCTGATGCTCTTTTTGAGGAACTTATTGTGTTAAAATCTTTAATGAATAAAGAAAACTAGTAATTCCATTTTAAAGTCATCATCATCATCATATCCTGCAGAGTGACCGGTTCAAAGCAGCTTCCATTCAAGGCTTCCAGCGACTTTCCTCAAGTTATCTGTCCATCTCGCGGGCGGTCGTCCGACGCTGCGTTTGCCGATACGCGGTCTCCACTTGAGAACCTTTCTGCTCCATCGGCCATCAGTTCTACAAGCTACGAGCTATGTGCCCTGCCCACTGCCGCTCAGCTTACAAATCCGTTGGGCTATGTCGGCAACCTTCGTTTGTCTGTGGATCTCATCATTTCTGATTCGATCTCGCAGAGAAATACCAAGCATAGCCCTCTCCATTGCACGCTGTGCGACTTGGAGCTTGTTTAAAAGGCCGATAGTCAGAGACCACGTCTCAGATCCGTATGTCATCACTGGTAACACACATTGGTCGAAGTCTTTCGACTTCAGGCACTGAGGTATTACAGATGAAAAGACGTTTTTTAACTTCCCGAATGCTGCCCATCCTAGCTGGATTCGACTTTTGACATCTCTCTCGAAGTTGGACCTACCAAGTTGGAAATTTTGTCATAGGTAGATGTAAGTACTCGTAAAATAGAAAGTTTTTTATTTGAATAAAGTATTTTGAAAATACCTATTTTGTATTTAGTATTTAAATACAAAAAACAAAAGTATTTTGTATTTTGCATTTGAAATAGTAAATTAGAAAAGTATTTGCATTTTGTATTTAAATACATTTTTAAAAGTATTTTGCACATCTCTGCCTATATCTAAACTAAACACTATTGCAAAATTATTTGAAAAAATTATTTATGATCAATTAAATCCCGTAGTAAGGCCTCTGATCATTGACCAGCAACATGGATTTATTGATGGTAAATCGACCGAAACAAACCTTTGTGAGTTGACTCATCAACTTACAACAACAATGGACAGCGGTGGTCAGGTTGATGTTGTTTATACGGACTATTCAAAGGCCTTCGATAAGATCTCTCATAACCTGTTAGTCAAAAAACTTAGTGCAATAGGTATACACGGTGATTTGCTTCGTTGGCTTGAATCTTATTTGCGGGATCGTAGTCAAGCTGTTGCTGTTAAGGGTTTTTGTTCGTCATTTGTGCCCGTTACCTCTGGAGTGCCCCAGGGCTCTCATCTCGGACCATTATTATTTAACATCTTTATCAATTACGTAACAGAATACATTCGTAATTGCAGTATATTGCTCTATGCGAATGATATGAAGATTTTTTAAATTATTGACTCTCCTCAGGACTGTGTATTACTTCAGGATGATCTTAGTAGCTTTGAGAGTTACTGTAAACATAACCTTTTAAAATTAAATATAAAAAATGCAACACTGTGACATTTACGAGGAAGAGGAGGGCTATACTATTTGACTACAAATTACAGGATACCGTTTTAGCCAGAGTTTCTGAGATAAGAGATTTAGGTGTGTTTTTAGATCAAAAGTTAAGTTATGCTCATCATATTAATTATATAACATCCAAAGCTTAAAAGATGCTTGGATTTATCCTAAGATCTACTAAAGAATTTAAAAATTGCTTTACCCTTATCCTTCTTTTTAATGCTTACGTAAGGTCCCTTTTGGAATATGGATCTACAGTTTGGAACCCGACTTACAAAAAATATATAAATAAAATCGAAAAAATTCAATCAAAATTCTTAAAACATTTGCGGCTTAGAATTGCCAATTCCGACCATTCGAGCAATAAAGTCCTGGCTAGTATCTACGGTAAAATTCTTAACACGCCGATACCTGTAGTTTTATTTATTTTAAATTGATATCGTATTAAAGTTTTTTTTTAAATTCCGTACTTCAAGCTGGATATGGAAATTTTAAAAAGCGTTTGTGCTTTTTAAAATTTCCATACAAAAGTTCAAACCAATTTCATCTCTTTTAGAATATATTTTCAGCATATTAATATATTTTCTCATTCACGTGTGTTTTTATAAGTGTTAGCGCAACCTACTGGACAAATTTCACGTAACCAGTTGTCAGATTATTTTATTTGTATTCTGTGTACACTTCGACATCCAGAAATGGTATTTAACTAATTCTAATAAAATAAAAAAATAAAAAACTTTTTACTAACTAATGGTGGAGATGTGAAGCTTCGATAAAATCTTAACATACGTTATAATAGGAACAAGTTGTTTTTTTTTTATATGTTGTGGATACCGTTGGTTATAGGTATTAATATCTTATATCTTTAAACGAGCAATTCTTGTATATATATATATATATAATCGGAATCTCGGAAACGGCTCCAACGATTTTCATGAAATTTAGTATGCAGGGGGTTTCGGGGGCGATAAATCGATCTAGCTAGGATTTATTTTCAGAAAATGTTGTTTTATCCCTTTTTTTACACAATTAAAAAATACCATTAGAATACAAAGGTAAATTTCGCTGTCATTGACAAGCTTCTATTAGCGCAGATAGGAATCGGGCGGATTCGAAACCAGAAAACCTGAGTTCGAATCCAGGATTCTACAGACCAATCTTTTTTTCATTTTTTTTTTTTTTGAATTAAGAGCTCTTTTTATTTTTTATTTTAATAACCAGTTCCTATTATTTTACTTTTATGTCGGTAAGATCGAAAATATTATTTATGTTTCATCAATATGTAATGTATCTAAATATAATTTAACCGAGCAAAGCTCGGTCATCCGGGTACTTATAGATTAATGGTTCAATCCGTATTAAGTTTCAATATTTACAAAATCGCTCGATTTTTTTTTTAATTCTTCTGTACTTTCAGTCATAGTATGATTGTAACATTTTATTATTTTTTAATACACGAAATGTGTCATGACAAAGTTTATTTTCAAATTATTGCAGTGACTCTCAAGGTTATTGCGTTCAAATAATAATCAGAATAAATTTTTCACTTTACTTTATCATCACTAACATATTATAAAACAAAGTCCTCCGCCGCATCTGTCTGCCTGTCTGTTCGCGATAAACTCAAAAATTACTGCACGAATTTTACTGCGGTTTTCACCAATATAGAGAGTGATTCATGAGGATGATTTAGGTACATATACATACCTCGGGGGGCGGGCCACTAGTAACATATTATAATCTATTACTGTATAAATATTATAAACCCGAATATTTTTAAGGATGGATGAATAAATATTTGTTATTCATTCGCGCTGTCTTTTAACTTGGTATGTACATAGCTGAAGTCTCAGATTATCTCATAATTTGGTTTTTATCCCAAATGTTTTTAATTATACGTGAATAAAACCGCAGAAGACCGCTAGACACATTATAGTTTTTACATATATTTTTTAATTAATAATTTTGGAGAACACTGCGACCTTCTAACTCCTTTATTTATATATACGCCATTATATTATACTTTAAATATTTAAACATCGAATTCTATATAAACGCCTCATCGCCGTAACGCGTCTCCGTTGCATTGCCGTAGTCAAAAACATTCAGTTACCTTTAGTCGCGTCGAAAGAAGTTTTACTTCAAAAGACTAAAAACTAAATCAATTTAAACTATCCACACTAATTTTATATAACAGAAGGGATCCTTGTAACTTTGTTATGCTTTCAAGGGCAAACCATTGGGTTTATTGCTATGAAGTTTATCATGAAGATAACTTAAGTCATGAAGACGGATATAGTTTTTACTGGCATAATAATGGATAATGGACCAAGTAATATTTAAAAATATATTTCGTGTTCGGTGGGGTAAAAAAATTCGTGAGAAAAATAACTCAAATTAAATTTGTGAGATATGAACATTGAACATAAATCTAAAAATATGTAAAACAAAATATAGTGCAGTGTAGAAATTCACTACAAGTAAGTCAAAATACTCGTATTAAAAAAAAAAGTCAAGTTCAAGTTGCAGATCATACAATTACATAAATACTATATCACAAAAAAAAAACTATTAATAAAGTTAAGCATTTCAACAAATTATGTTAACCCTGCAAATTTATTTTTGGCTGAAGATGATTGGATGATTATGTATGAGTTATCATTAAGCGGTGTGCCTGTAGTATTCCTTCTGCAGACATCATATATATTATTCCTAAAAGGTGTTTTTTTTTTCGGAAAGCCTAGATCTTTTATAAATACTTAACCAAAATTAATAATTCATATACCATTTTAAAGCTTATGTTCCCTGATATTTACGTAAAATATAAAAATAAAAATAAAAAACAAAAAAAAGTCAGGAAAAAAAATCGAAATGATAAAAGGAATATTTATATTTATATATTCAATTTATTTATATATTTATTCACTATGGTACACAAAACAGAATACAATCAATACATTTTTACATAATATAGAATATTAATAATAAATTTGGAATTTTGTACAGCTTCTCAGGTATTGAATTTTTTTCCCGCCAAAAAGTTATCCAAATTCTGAAAAAAGTGGAAGTACGTAGGGGCAAGATCTGGTGAGTACGGTGGATGACGGAGAACTTCCAATCGTAGCTCTTGTAACTTGAAGACCGTCTGCTGTGCAGTATGAGGTCGCGCGTTGACGTGCAGGAGCAGCGGAGCCGAGCGATTGACCAAAGCTGGTTGGAGACGGGCGAGCTTCCCCGTCATTGTGTTTAGTTCTTCACAGTACACATCTGCAGTTATGCTCATGCCGTTTGGTAAGAAGCTGTGATGAATTACACCGGCGTTAGACCACCAAACAGTTACCATAACTTTCTTTGAGGACATTTTTCGTTTAGGACATTCTTTAGGTACTGAACCAGGATCTAACCAACAAACTGAGTGCTTGCGATTGCCGAATAGAATCCATTTTTCGTCACAAGTAACAATGCGATTCAATATGCCTTCGTTTGTGTGTCTATTGAGCAGTGCAAGGCACGTCTCGACGCGTATTTCGCACTGGGTTCATTCAATTCGTGAGGCACCCATTTGTCAAGCTTCTTTACCTTACCAATTTGATGCAAATGGACCAATATTGTTTTAGTGCTGACTTCGAAAGCTGCTGCTAATTCAGCTGTAGTTTGAGAATCATCAGCCTCCACAATCGCCTTTAATTCGTCATTGTCGGCCAACATTTTTCGGCTGACCATGTGGTTTATTTCTTAGGTCAAAATTTCCGGAAGGAAAGCGAGCAAACCAATAACGGGTGGTACGATCGTTAGTAGTGTTCGCACCGTAAGTGTCGTTGATGTTGCGTGCCGCTTCTGCCACTTTACTACCACGACGGAACTCATACTCCATAATCACTCGAATTTTTAACATATCCATGATGATGAAAAACATACAAATGCGATGTAAACAGAACGCTAACCATTCTATATTTTTAAAATAAAAATAATTTTAAATTCGAGTTCTTAGCGATTTTTTTTTTAAATTATTTTTGAAATAGCCAGTACGACGACGAAACGGCAATTTCATAGGTAAAGACCTAATATAAAATAAATCTGTCAAAGCCAGTATTTATTTTTGACGTGATAACGTCTAGTAAATTGATGAAAGGGTGTCCGTTCCAAGAAGATGACGTCATCATTGTCACAATTAGTGAGCGAGAGCGCGGAACAAGCGTTAGAGAGGTACGATCGGCTCGGCCTAAGCGTTCGGCTCACGATCGGCAGTCGGTCTAACTTACGACGCGTCCGAGTAGAAATGACAGCGGGAAATGGCGGCAAACTGTTTTGTCAATATAAATAATAAACTGTTATATCAATTCGAAGTAACGTCAATTTATTATTTTTAAAGTTATAATAGTGACAACAATTGCAGCAAAAAAGGTAATTAATTCTTGCATTTTAAGATTTTGATTAGCTATATAATTTCATATATTTGTTATTTGATTATTAAAAAAGGTAACATCGGTCGGCGAGTGCAGTAGGTAATATAAGGTTACATTACAATTTTGATTAAAAACTTATTAGGACTCATATAATTACGATCGTATAAAAATTTAGCTGCTTTTATTAAGTATATTTTTACTATTTTAAGTTAATTAAACTTAACTTCTTTATTAAACTTGATTATTTCTCGTATTACAAATTTTCAAAGTATTTAACTTAATTAAATATATATATATATATATATATATATATATATATATATATAATATGTTATACAAAATAATGATAATTCAGTAATAATAATTCAATTCCATTCATGTTTTCTTATGACGTTATCACGTAAAAATTATCGTCCGTAAACCGACTTTACAGACAACCAATTTTTTTTAATATTTCCCTTTTAAATGGTTTTCAATCAAACGTATTATAAACTCTTTTGCAAAAAAAACGGGCACTTAAGCAAAGAACTATTTTATAGTTACTATTAGTTTGTTTGACAATTTTAGGTATTGTTATCCTCAGAATTTTATAAATTAATTAGGAAGGAATAGTTTTCATCAGTTTTATCATAACATTTTAATTAAATTATTAAGAAATAATGTTTAAGCTCAAAACACTATGATTGTACCTGCTCGCTAAATAAAAATGAAACGCGTTAATTTCTTTGTTTTTCTTGAATACATTAAAAGCAGATAAAAGTTTAGTATTGAGTGTGACCCCCTCTTGCTGAAATCACAGCTTGCATTCGTCTGGACATGCTAGTGAGTATATCTTTTATGGTTTCTTGGGGAATACGTTCCCACTCCGCGGTAATCACATTCTTTAGCTCTCTGATGGTCTGCGGAGCCGGCTGCACTGATCTCACTCGTCGCTTCAGAACGTCCCAGACATGCTCTATGGGATTGAGGTCCGGACTTCTAGCTGGCCAGTCCAAACGACCGATTTCCGACTTCTAGCATATACGCATCCACACCGCCAGACCGGTGGGCGCGAGCGTTGTCGTCCATAAAAATTGAGTTTTCGCCAAGAGCGGTTAAAGCGGGTTGTGCATAAGGAATTAGAACTTTCGTTATGTATCGGTGTCCAGTCAGTGTACCGTTTTCGATGAAGACTAACTCCGTACGATCTATAGAATTTATTCCTGCCCAAAACATAACAGAGCCCCCTCCATAAGGTGTGATTTCTACAAAACATGCCTCTGCAAAGCGTTCTCCTCGTCTACGTAGCACTCGCCGACGTCGGTCTTCACCATGCAGAGATATCCTGGCTTCATCGGAGAACAATACCCTATCCCAGTCTTCATGAGTCCATGACACACAATTTCGAGAGAAGCTAAGCCTGGCAGCTCGATGTCCACGGAGTAATTTAGGGCCGCGTGCCGGGCGATGACTGTGTATATTAGCAGCGAGAAGCCTCCTCCTGACCGTCCATAGACTAATTTGCACATTTCTTACTTCTTCGAGGGTGTTCTTGAGGTCCACATAAGAAGATTTGCGATTTCTCAACTCTTGACTAACTAGAAAACGATCATCCCGTGGTTCGGTACATGTCTTTCTGCCAGAACCAGGCCTTCTCTTGACGGAACCGATCTCTTGATAGCGCTGCCAGGTCCTTTGAACTGTCGACCGACTCATATTTAGCCTCTGAGCCACGAAGCATTGACTGCAACCTTCTTCAAGCAGCGCAATAATTTTGCTCGCTTTTATCACTTTATCTACCATTTTCGAGATTGCTAAACAGCAATAACAATACTTTTGAATGTCAAGGACACCAGATAATTTAATAAAAATTGACAAAAAGTTAATTAGAGTCGATATTAACTATAGGGAATTCGCGCCACAAAATGTAGTTAAAAGTTATTTTCTTTGAAAACCAGGCTCAGTCAAAAATTTGAATTTGGAATGTACTCTTATAAACATTATGGCACTTTTATAACTGGCCAGTAACATGTTCAAATGATTAAAACCTTTTTGGTATTTTATTTTTTTCAGCCAGGAAGAAAATCGAAACCGCCCGTTTTTTTTGCAAATGAGTGTATATCTGACACGTGCAATGATTTTTTAGAATTATATTAACATTATTTTGTTATTTGACTACAATATTGTTCGAATTTTTGCACGAATCAGCAGTATATTATTTTTATGCAGTCAAATGTGCAAGACTGTGTTTTAAAAACTATTTTATATAAAATCAACCTAAAGTCCACAATTTATGAATTTAAAGTACCTAATTTAACCAAAATATACGTTTTGGTTAAATTACATAAAAACGTAATTCTAATAGGTACTCTGTTCCATTTATTTATTTATACTCAGATTTTATTTTACTTTAAGATATTTCTGTTTATTTTAGTTTTTTTTTTTTTTATATAATATAATGTGCTGTAGTATAAAAATATTTTATATATAAGCATCATTTCCTCATTTACTGTGTGACTGATACTTGCAACAGGGTCTTATGAAGTTCAGGACGTCATAAACTATTTACGTACCTGCTATAATTGTAACCTTTAATTAAAGTAACTTTTGACGACAACGAATTAACACTTAATATTCTAATTGAAACCTTTTTTGTTTATTATTTTATTTTATTAGGCTTTATAAATATTAATTCTTTTTCGTTACTTATATGTACGAGTATCTCGAAGTTAGATTAGGTTTTCTATAAATATTTTATGTCTATTTTGTTACTTGTATGTACATATGTACGAGTATTGCATATAGTAAGGTTATTTTTTTAATCTCTATAGATATTTAAGATAAATCGTCTCAAACACAAATTGAGCTATATCAGGTCATCTAAATCCAAGTCATAACGTTTTAGTTTATTAGTGACTATGTGTAAAAATATTTAATTTTAAATTAATTAAAAATCATAAAACATATGTTGGTGTAACATTTAGTCTTTATTTCATTAAAATCACTTAACTCTATAAAAAAAATATTGTAATTTAAAAATTTTATATAATCTTAAAAAAAGAAAGTAGAGGAAAATTAATAGTGCCAATACCCAGTTTTTTAGTTGCCTTCGGAATTCGATATTAATATGCCAATTTATCGACTTGATTTGGTCGCTGTTTGATGGTCTTATACTCAACACATTTACATTACAATGAATAATATTGTACGAGAAAAATAAATACGAGTAGTTCCAATACCCAGTTCTCTAGTTGCATTTGGAAGTCAGTATTAGTGTACTAATTTATCGATTTTATTTAATCGTCGTTGGATAGTCTTACGCAGTAGAGTGTAAATGGAATACCTCGTAATTCGTATGTTAAGACTAAGTAAAAATAGCTTGAAATATTATTTTCATGTGGAACGTGATCTATAACACCTAAAAGACAAAGGAATGGGCCCTTTAAATTATGGTATATAGAAGTTGAACATCGTGTATAAATAATATACTATGAATATAAAAAGTCTAACGACCATTTTAGTGGTCACGAAAGATACATTAATGCAAATGGTCGCGGATTTGATCGCTTAGAGCGCATATTTGTATGTGTACAAATATTCGCTCCCTATATATGTTTTTGTCCTTGTATTTTTCTCCTCACTGTACCTATGGTTGTTATAATTAAAACATAACAATCAGTACTCTTAGTAGATAAATTATCCGCCATATAGTAGTGAAACAGCGTGTCAAATTATAGAAGGTTGGATTCTCAAATATAGGAGAAATTAACTAACAGTGGACTATTGACAGGCTACTTGACTGTGAACTGGACTGAGCTTAGCTCATAATTATAAAAATATAAAATAAATACCTTGTAATACTTTTGTAAGAGAAGTATAAATTATCCATTTATTTCTCAATAATATTTTTCTTACAACTTTTTAAACTTTTATGGTCACTAAGATTATTCTTGAGACGTAAAGTATGTAATCATAACCATGGCGCTTGCAAAAGTGCAAAAATATAGGAAACACGGAATTATCAAAGTAAACACGGTAAATATCCCGTTATAAGTCTTAATAATAGTCGTAACTTTTCTTATTAAACAATTGACGTCACATTTAGAAAATATTTTTGAATTGGACTGGTAAATTTTAAAATATTCGTAACTACATAATATTTAACTTTGTTACATTCCTGATTTAAATTTTTTTTTTTTCTAAGGTGTGTCTCGCCAATAATACCACTCGAGGTAATTATTTATTTATAAAGGCTATTTTTTATGCAAGTTACGTTTGAAATTCGATTACTATTAATATTTTCTTATCTCACATTAGTTTTTGACTTATTATTGTGGTTTTTAATTCATCAATGTTTTATTATTAGGTAAGTTACGAATGTTGATAAGGAAATCGTCATCGATGTATTTCGTAAAGTAACGTATTGTAAAAATAGCAATAAGTTAATAATTTGTGTCGTATTTTAACAAAACTGTCAACACTTCGACAATTCATATATATCATTTCTAAAAAGTGTTTTTCTTCTGTAGAGCCTTAGGCTCTTTTTTTAATACTAAACCAAAGTAAATAATTAATATACAATTTTAAATGATTCCTGTTTTTGACGAAAAATATATTTAAAAAAATTATATTTTATTTTATTTATTACTAACAATACAAGCGCCATCGGTTGATTGTGTATTCAACTATATCTACACTATAAGTACTGAACTGAACTAAAACGGCCTGTAAACATGGGGTGCTATTTTTGAATAACTTTTGTAACTAATATGAAAGCTATCAGAACAGTGCCGATAGGTTTTGAAACGAAAAAAAAATATAGTAGAATGAAACCGATTGTAAAAGGAAGAGAATATAACAAAAATGTAGGAAAAAATAAATTACGGGCAATCTGAGTTCGGGAAGGGGCAGGGAGGGGGCGTTTAAGGGTAAAAAATGGTTTATCGCGATTTCTGGCAAAACCACAAGTCCTATGGAAAAAAGTTCAATGGCAAAGTTGTAGGTAATAAAAAGATCTACAACTTTTTATCAACACTTTTTTCACATAACCTCAAAATTAATGTGAAAATTTCAAATAACCAAGTTTTTAGTTTTTTATATTTATCTTTTATAAAAGTAATTTTTGTTTCACGAAATTAGGTGAAAACTTACCTTTTTATGTCCCAAACACACTGTAATTTTTTTGATTTAAAATATTTATTAATTCACCTTATTTTGACTTAATATCGAAAAACCAGCCTCATTTTCAATCGAAAAATCTCACGTCAAAATATATGCTTTTTTAAAATAGTCGGTAGGGTTTTTTTTTTTTAAACCTCTACTTTCTGATGGTGTAAAAAAATACATTACTTTGGTAAATTTTCTCAGAAAATGCTACGCTATGCAACAAACATTCAATTTTTACAGTACGGGAAATTTTTCGAGGAATGACATCAGAGTAAAAGTGTAGTGAAATATCGAAATCCAAAGCGGGTGAAATTGCGCTCAACGTGTAGAAACAGTTTATAATCCAAAGACTGCATGAAAGATAATACTCTCAAGATTATATTGTAAGAAAAAAATACGAAGTTTTTTAGGCTTCGTATATTATAGTAAATACGTACCTAAAAATTGCTCTGACGTCAATAAACAAGTTTTGGCAGGTATTAAGTGTGTCGTGTCTGAGATTAAATCGGTACTTTTTAGGTTCTTTTTTTTTCTTTTTTTTTTTTATGGTAATAGTTTCATAAAAATATTAAAAAAAATAATCGATTCGAATCATGTGGCATTATGTAATTTACGATGCTCATATTTATAAATAGATATCGAATATACAAAATTAATTTGTTTATAATATAATGTAATTTCTCATTAAAACATATACATATATACTAGCTTTTAGCCCGCGATTTCGTCCGCGTAGAAGTCGAAAATGGTTCTAAAAGGATTCTTAATTGGTTTTTTACGTTATTAATTTTGTTATAACATGTAAATTATTTTGTTAAAATATTTAAATACTTATAAAATATAACAATCTTTATTATAGAGTAGGGATTTAAAATTTAAATTAACATTAAAATAAAATAAAATTTTGTTATATTTTATGAACACGAAGCGCTGCCTTTGATCTGAAGAAAGTTACATGGTTTATTATCTTTATACAACGAAATTGGAATAATACACCTTCCGCAGTATTTCTTTATAAACAATATATATTTTTTTACCTTCGGATGCTAAAATCACCAGGCTAGTCTGGAACATACCACATACAACCGGCTGTGGGAGAAGCAGCTTTCCCTCAAGTATACTCCCGTTACCTTAAGAGTTTGACTTAAGCTTTGTTTATGGTAAATATACACTCATATATACTCATACATTATATTATTATCCAGTTCCGGTAAATCACCATTTCCTAAGCAACTTTAAGAAACAGGTCTGAGAACTGTCCGGCAGTAACATCTCCCCTCAGGTGGAATCTCATATTTATGGTAAGGCTCAGTTTTGTCACTGAAGGCCAAAAATGCTTCTGTAGTGTACTGTATCAGCCTCTAAGCAACCCGCTGCTGACCGAAGGCCTCTTCTCCATATAGGAGAAGGGTTGAAGCTTAATCCACCAAGTTGCTCTACTGCGGGTGTGCGGATAAGATCCCTATCATGAGTAACGATCATTACCAGGTATCCACGATAACAACCGGGACTGACGGCTTTATGTGCTCTCCGAGGCACGATAGGGAAACCCACAAGGACATACAGCCAGACTGGAAACAAATAATTGTACAAATACAAATATCTGCCCCGAGCGGGATTCGAACCCACAACCACCGGCATTGAGGTGAGGCGTTGAGGCGACTACTCGCACACTCGCATAATACTCTCACTCCATTCGTTTTGCGTTTGTTTGGGTATATTGCAGAAAGGGGTTTCGGTTTGTATAAAATTAAAAGGAAGTTTAAACGCGGAGTGTGCAGTTTTACCTCCTTCCAGCAGCGTGGCAGCAATTCCGGACAATGCGACCGCTAAGCCGATATCACGATTGCTTCTCACTTTGGACAGCACCAAATTTAATAGAAAGGTCTTGCCTGTTCCACCAGGAGCATCCAAAAAAGATATCACCTAGACCTGCGTCGATACTGGAAAGTATTTTATAACAGACGGATTGAGTTGTCAAACATGTGTCAAAATAAAATGTAATTTAAATCAAAAGCACTAAGGAGTATTGATATCGAATTCGAAGCAAATCACCCCCAAAATAACTTTCTACGCCTTTTTAACCCCGTTAAGGGATAAATTTCAATGAGATACGAAAAACCTCTTCAATCAATTCTGTTAGAGAATGTTAATGGAAATTTTTAAATAGATTGGACCAAGGAATCACGTTGTCTCATACAAATTTTGCCCCCCTTTTTCACCCACTTAGGGATAGAATTTCGGAAAATCAGTTCCTAGTGGATACCTACGTCATACAAAGAACATACCCTCCAAGTTTCAAGTCTCTACGATTAGCGGCTTAGGCTGTGCGTTGATCCGTCAGTCAGTCATTCAGGATAAAGCATATTATATGTATAGATATATAACCAGTATACACAGTGCCTGATTAAGGTAACTTGATGCCCTAAGCAATTTTCCCCTGTGGGCCCCTCTATCCTTAAGTGAACTACAAAGAATTAATTGAAAAAAAATGTGAATACATATCGTAGGTAGAATATGTATGTGTTGTTCCTTTTGCCCTTATCCCATGCTAGGGGTGTTCATGGGAAAAAATTATCGATAATTTTACTATCGATAATTATCGTATTGTGTTATCGATAGTTATCGATCATTATCGAATGAACACTTATCGATAATTATCGGATAAAAATTATCGATAGTTGACGATAGTTATCGATAATTATCGGTTCAATTTTCGGATGACGAAAAAAAAAAAGAAAAAAAAGGTCACCCGGCCTTCAGTATGGACATTTTCCTCCGTACCCTATACGAATACCTAAAGAAAAAAAAAAGGTCCTCCACCGTACCATAATTATCGATACTTATCGGATCCAAAAACAATTTTCGATAATTATCTAATACCACAATATTATCGATAATTATCGGATGGCACAAAATTATCGATAATTATCGGATCGCAAAAAATTATCGATAATTATCGAATGAAAACTTATCGATAGCTATCGATAATTATCGAATGAAAAATTATCGAGTAGTTACGAATTATCGTTAATTATCGCACACCCCTATCCCATGCTAGGTGGGGTCGACACAACATGATTTCGTCTCTGTCATGTCGTCTCTGGTGCCCCCCAAGACGGGATGCCCTAAGCAATTGCTTAAATAGCTTATAGGCTAATCCGGCACTGAGTATACACTCTATAGCGATATTTATATTCAATTGGTCTTCACAACAATATGAGCTCGATATTGGAGATAACTCAACCTTACACCATTGTTTACGTATTTTTGCAATAGTCATCCAAAACGCGCGAAAAATAGCACCATTCAAACATGACAAATTCAATCAATATTTTACACATACATTATTCTAATAACTAGTTAAAGCAATGGAATTGCATGAAGTACATAATATGTTTTAACGTAAAAGTTAAATAAACTAATAAAATATGTAAATTGCCTTTTATCATAAATGGTATATATATTTAATTTTGTATCGTATTTACAATTACTTACGTTAATAACATGTCTCTATATCCAGTTGTTTAGTTTGTACGTTGTCAAATGTCAGAATCGTTTGGAATTCAAAAACATTAATAGCTTCAGGGGCCAATTCACACAAATATGTTAAGTGAATATAATAGTGGAAACGGAAGATTACTTACTAAATAATAATTCGTTAATTTTATTCATTATCAAATTCTGTTTCGTTAATTTTATTCATTATCAAAATCAGTCAGTCTGCGCTGTGCATTGGTCCTATTAACACAAATACGTAATCTTGCAAGTGAATTTCCAGTGGTTCTCAACACTTTGTGAATTTAGAAAAAAAAAAAAAAAATTATTATTATTAAAAATGAAGTGCAGCGTTTGTAGCTCTATTTACACTGATGGGGTGTACTGCAACGGTTGCCAACGTAATATGGACTTCTCCTGTGCATCGATTTCCGAAGCCGGTTACCGTAAACTCGGCCCCGAACGTAGAGTGGGTTGGAGATGTCCACAATGCAAACTGGCGTCCGTAAGCCCTAAGCCAGCCAAAAGCACCGAATGTGCACCCTCCGGTGCCGTTAGTATCGAGATGGTTCTATCAGAGGTGCGAGATCTAAAAGGTCAATTCAGTAAACTATCAGAGATTCTTGAAGATGTAAAGTCAATCAAGAATGAAATACATAATCTCAAGGAATCCTTCGAGTTCACCAGTGCCAAGCTTGAAAGCTTAGAATCTAGAGTATCAGATGTCGAAAATCAAGTTGCTAAAATTCGACAATCCGAATTAAATCTCTCTGAGGATGTTGCTTTGCTGAAGAAAGATAATATTAACCGAGAGCAGTGGTCGCGTTTGAACAATTTAGAAATCAAGGGTGTACCGCTTAAGACAAACGAGAACCTGTTCAATATAATTGAGAACATTTCAAAAATAGTAGGATATACATTTCCGAAGACTCAGATTAATTACGTCGCTCGTGTCCCGACATATGGATCGAAAGATAAGTCGATTATAGTTAGTTTTATTAACAGATATATTAAAGAAGAATTTATCTCTGCATCACGAGCTCATAAACATATATCAGCAAAAGAAATTGGGTTTATAGAAGATCGTTTTATATATGTTAATGACCATCTTGTGCCGGAATTAAAGAAATTATTGACTAAAACTAAAGAGCTCGCTAAGAATAAAGATTACCGTTATGTATGGGTTAAATATGGTAAAATACATGTAAGAAAGAACGACAAGTCTCCTGTTCAGATTATCTCAAAAGAACTAGATTTAAACAAACTTCTTTAATCTGTATTTTATCGTATGTACTTAATATTAGTTTTATTTTATTTATTGTTCACACAGTTGTCAGACATAGTTTGAGAATCCTTGCCTTATTACCTGCTTGCCGACCGATCGTCTATTGTTTGACCCGTCCATTAACGACGAATCTACTTAACATATATCTGTCTTATTCGCGCTTATTACATTTTATTATCAACACCTCTTTGCTTCTAATTTACTACCCGCACTATTTAATCTCAATGTACTTCATAATGATTTTGTTTTGTGTGCCGCTATTTTATTCCGGGCGTAATGATTTTATACGAAATATGCTACGGGTTATAGATGTCAGTCATACAATACTATGTTTCATCATTGTAATTATTATGTATCAATGCAAATACTGGTCACTTTTTAGTGGATTATGGTAAATACATCATTAATTAATATTTACTATCAGAACGTTCGGGGGTTGCGCACCAAAACCACGGTATTTTATCGTAACATACGTTTATGTTCGTATGACATTATTATGTTAACGGAGACTTGGCTTCTTGATGGTATTTTTAACACAGAAATATTTGATAAACGTTACATGGTATTTCGTAGGGATCGCGATTACAGCTTAACGGGGCAGACTAGGGGAGGTGGTGTGTTGATCGCAGTCCGCCACGACTTGCTAGTCACCCCCCGGCCCGAGTTTCACTCGAGTGCGGAGGATATTCCCGTCAAATTATCCTCCAATGAAAGATATCCTAAGTGGTTCTCCCGGGCGTTAATCAAGGTCCTAAAAGAAAAATCTAAATACTACAAAAAGTTTAAGACGTATGGTAATAGATCTGACGAAGAGTCTTTTCGGACACTACGTACTAGAGCCAAAACCATGGAGCAAGAATGCTACAGTCAATATATGCGGTCTATTGAACATTCAATTACAGTTAATCCGAAACACTTTTGGTCATATTATAAATCGAGGACGAAGTCTGCGTCCTTGCCAAGTGTTTTGGAATACAATAACGAATTGCTTAATACAGGCGAAGCTATTTGCAATGCTTTTTCCTCGTTTTTCTGCTCAACGTTCCTCGCTTCTGGTACTTCCTCTCCTGACTTGAGTGATGAAACGGCGATAACCACTCCAAGTGTCTCAGATATTTCAAGTGTAACGGTGTGCCCGAAGTTAGTTGAAAAGATGCTTCTTAAACTAGATGTTTCTAAATCGGCTGGACCTGATAAAATACCTGCATGTTTTCTAAGAAATTGCGCAGTATCGCTGGCATTCCCTGTTTATCTGCTGTTTAAACGTTCGCTCAAAGAGTGTGTTGTGCCAAATATATGGAAGTCTGCCTATATATCACCTATCCATAAGAAAGGCAGTAAACAAAAGATATTAAACTACAGACCTATCTCGAAACTCTGCATTTTAGCGAAATTATTTGAGAAAATTGTTTATGATCAGATTTATGCAGGGCTTCAAGGGACTTTTAGTCTCAATCAACACGGCTTTTTGAGGGGTCGCTCAACTGTTTCGAACTTAGTTCTCTTTAATGACTTTTTGCTGGATGCTATGGGTGATGGCGCTCAGGTAGATGTAATCTATACTGACTACAGTAAAGCATTCGATCGGATACACCACAGACTCCTCTTAAACAAGTTATATCATGCCGGTATCAGAGGTGACCTGCATAGATGGTTCTCTTCGTATATAGATAATCGCTCTCAGGCGGTCGTTGTCAACAATTATATATCTAGTTGGGTTACCATTCCAAGTGGAGTACCTCAAGGATCGTTGCTAGGTCCATTGTTATTTGTAATTTTTGTTAACGACGTTAACTCTTGTCTCCATTCGTCTCAACTGCTCTGTTACGCTGACGATATGAAGATATTTTCCAGAGTTGTAAGTGAGGATGATGCTGATAATCTACAAGCTGATCTCTTGAGACTTGAAAATTATTGTCACAACAATCTCTTGGACCTAAATCCGTCCAAATGTAGTGTTATATCGTACACCAGGAAGAGTAACATTTTAATCCGCGATTACACTTTAGAAGGTCAATTACTTCAGAGAGTGACCTCCATTAAGGACCTTGGAGTAGTGCTAGATCCTAAACTTCTGTATGATACTCACATCAACAGTATTATATCTAAAGCATCTAAGGCTTTAGGATTCGTGATGCGAATTTCTGCTGATTTCAATGAAATCAAAACTATAAAAGTGTTATACTGCTCACTAGTCCGAAGTCATTTGGAGTATGCCTCCCAGGTTTGGAACCCTAAGTACGCCACATACATCACACGTCTTGAGAACATACAAAGAAAATTTATTAAATTTATTTGTTTTAAATCTAATCAGCCATATAACTCGAAGAACTATTTGCAACTTTGCAAAAAATTCCATATTCTCCCCCTCGAACTAAGACGTGAAATTAGTGACTTAATCTATCTTTTAAAAATTACAACTAACTTAATAGACTGTCCTGATCTTTTAGCTAAAGTCTCCTTAGGAGTACCTACTAAACTTTTTCGCAATAACCCATTAATACACACACCACTAGTTTCCACAAAATACAAGCAAAACTCATTTGTCTGGCGAGCAGGTAGTAAATTTAATGCATATTCTAAAAAAATTGACTTGGATCTATTTAACACTAGCTGTGCGGCTGCAAGGAACCTAATCAGTAATTCTTTATTTATTAAGTAAATGTATAGTTTTATGATTGTATCTATAGTCTGACTGCACCTAACTCTGTTTACTTGCATCATTTCATCATTTCATTAACCACATTTTGTAATCTATACGTGTTCTTATTGTTACTACGACTAATGTGTAGCGTATGTTTTCTTTTTTATACTTCCTTATTTTGTTACTACCAGTGGGGAACTATTGGTAGCTTTCTATTTCTATATCATCTTGTACATTGTATTTTTCAGCTGTTGTTCCTCCCAAAATAAATAAATAAATAAAATAAAATAAAATAAATAATATTGCTATACACTTTCGAACCGGTCACCCTGGACCTCCATCTACCTAGATGGGCGAGGCCTACGTTCAACAGTGAATGAATGCTATACACCTAAACATTTATAACGAAAGACGACATTGACCAGACGATTCATTAGAATACCTTGATTGTGAGCGATAAGCTGTTGAACTAATAGAATACCTAACGAAAATGTCAAAACAACATATATATATATATATATATAATACAACTTTGTATTATTATTGTAGCAATAGAATAAAAAGTTCGAAATGACAGAATGAATGTCAAAATTTTATTCAGATTTTCCTTAAAAAATATTGTTTAAGTTTTGAATATCTCCCATGAATTTTATGCATATAGTATTATATATCAGTCGGCTGTTACCTAAAATAGGCGGTAAGTAGCCTAACTTAGGAATAAATATATTTATTTATAATTACGAATATAAAAATCAACCTCATCAATCAAACCAATTTCATGTGATCTTCCGAACACGCAATTAATGATTTTTAAACAGTTAGACGAATAAAAATCAATATTAAATAACATATTAATATTAAATCCAAGAATAAATTATACGGATAAGTTCTCTTTTAAAGTTATCTAAACTTCTAACCTGCGTATAATTTAAAAAAATTACAGTCCACAGTAAAACTATTTCTTGTTTATGAAACACTGCATATGCATATATTTTAATATTTTAAAAATAAATAATATAATATCGTCGCCCTAATTCTAATAGGACGTAAGTCAAAATCGACGACTGTTCAGGAAACAAAAAAAACGTTTTAGGTCCATATAGTTCTTAGAAAACCCTTTTTATTATGTTCTAATGAATTTATTATTTATTGAACCTGGTTTGATTTTTAAACCTTTATTAGTTATATCACTTTTAGATTTGCCAAAATCGGACTTATGCCTTATTCTAAATAATCTAGCGGCCTTTTTCTTTTCGATATGTCTATCATATTCCTCCTGAGTCACATTCTTTGTTTCAAAACCACTACATACATCACATCTATCCTTCTTAGGTTTACAAATACTTAAATTTAGTTCCTCAAATTTATTGTCAAAATAGCAGCTAGAAACAGGGTGCACAGCTTCTTCGTTACATTTTTGTTTGTATACATCATACAGATGACTTTTGCTTTTAAAAATTGGTTCCAAATAAAGTCTTGATGTCGTGCTTCTGCAATAATGTGAAGGAAGCTTTGGTATATCGTTGAAAAATTTTATTAAATGCTCAGCTTGGGTAACGCCCTCTTCATTGACTTTAAAGGTTGATTTCCGTTTTCCTCTCAAGTTTCTTTCTTTTTTGCTTGATATAAGTGGTATGCCTGCTTTACTTTGATTTACCCAGTTAAAAACCATGCGTTCTTTCAATCCCAAAGTATTAAGGAACATTTTTTTACACACTTGCCTCGCTTCTCCATTTAATTTTAAATAATACACTAAACTCTCGGGCCTTTTACCTGATTCTGATCTTTTTTGCTTCACTGGAATCTTATCTACCAAAGAACAAACAAAGCTTTTTTTGCCAGTCCAGTCCATTTCCTTCCAGAAATTGTTAAACATGTTTTGTCTATCATCCTCTGAAAATAAAGAGCAGAACCTTTTTGAACTCTTTAGGCAAAAATTTGTTTCACATGTAGGACCTATTTTTCTTTCATCTCTTGGAACATCTGCAGTAATTGTCTTGTTCGAATCTCTTGCATACCCAAGATAAGATTCCCCTCGCATTCTCTTCTCTTTAATCACATTCTTCTTCCAATTTTCTGGCAGTGCATGCTTGTTGCGTTTACGTAAATTAACAGTTACAGTATCATCAACGATAGCAGCTGAGAAGTCAGTACCTTCTACCAAAGAAGGTATATTGGAGCAAGAGGGGGCCGCAATAATTTCTTCAGTTGAATCTAAAACGTCACAAACACGTACGGCGGTCGTGGTCATTAAACGGTTTTCTGAGAAGGTGGTACAAATATTGGAGGAACAAGCATGAACATCTACCGTTTTGCGTTTAAGCACATTAGTATCAGTAGTTTCAGAATTATTGCTAACGAAAGATGTAGCTGATATATCGACAGCTTCTACGAAGGTAGAAGTGCTGGAGCAAGGTGGAACTGCAGACATTTCTGAAATTGTATCTATGACATAAGAATTAGGTGTCTCAATAGTCTTGGTCGTAGCCAGGACTTCCACAGTGTAAATGTTCGATGATATATCAGTGATTGTTGTCGTCGGGAAGTCTTCTGTAATAAGTGTGAGGGGCTGTGTATAAACTGGATCTACTAGATGATCTGACTCAGCTACAGTTTCAATAACAAAATGAGAAGAAGTGTTAGTAATAGTGGTGGTGGTACGTTCTTCTGCGGAAATAGACTTTCTGGAGCAAGACGGGATGCCAGCATTATCTGGGTTTTCTGGGGGTATACATACGTTAATTTTTTTTAAAAGTTCTTCATCTGGTTTATACACTCATTTGCAAAAAAAAACGGGCGGTTTCGATTTTCTTCCTGGCTGAAAAAAATAAAATACCAAAAAGGTTTTAATCATTTGAACATGTTACTGGCCAGTTATAAAAGTGCCATAATGTTTATAAGAGTACATTCCAAATTCAATTTTTTGACTGAGCCTGGTTTTCAAAGAAAATAACTTTTAACTACATTTTGTGGCGCGAATTCCCTATAGTTAATATCGACTCTAATTAACTTTTTGTCAATTTTTATTAAATTATCTGGTGTCCTTGACATTTAAAAGTATTGTTATTGCTGTTTAGCAATCTCGAAAATGGTAGATAAAGTGATAAAAGTGAGCAAAAATTATTGCGCTGCTTGAAGAAGGTTGCAGTCAATGCTTCGTGGCTCAGAGACTAAATGTGAGTCGGTCGACAGTTCAAAGGACCTGGCAGCGCTATCAAGAGACCGGTTCCGTCAAGAGAAGGCCTGGTTCTGGCAGAAAGACATGTACCGAACCACGGGATGATCGTTTTCTAGTTAGTCAAGCGTTGAGAAATCGCAAATCTTCTTATGTGGACCTCAAGAACACCCTCGAAGAAGTAAGAAATGTGCAAATTAGTCTATGGACGGTCAGGAGGAGGCTTCTCGCTGCTAATATACACAGTCATCGCCCGGCACGCGGCCCTAAATTACTCCGTGGACATCGAGTTGCCAGGCTTAGCTTCGCTCGAAATTGTGTGTCATGGACTCATGAAGACTGGGATAGGGTATTGTTCTCCGATGAAGCCAGGATATCTCTGCATGGTGAAGCCCGACGTCGGCGAGTGCTACGTAGACGAGGAGAACGCTTTGCAGAGGCATGTTTTGAAGAAATCACACCTTATGGAGGGGGCTCTGTTATGTTTTGGGCAGGAATAAATTCTATGGATCGTACGGAGTTAGTCTTCATCGAAAACGGTACACTGACTGGACACCGATACATAACGGAAGTTCTAATTCCTTATGCACAACCCGCTTTAACCGCTCTTGGTGAAAACTCAATTTTTATGGACGACAACGCTCGCGCCCACCGGTCTGGCGGTGTGGATGCGTATATGCTAGAAGTCGGAATTCGTCGTTTGGACTGGCCAGTTAAAAGTCCGGACTTCAATCCCATAGAGCATGTCTGGGACGTTCTGAAGCGACGAGTGAGATCAGTGCAGCCGGCTCCGCAGACCATCAGAGAGCTAAAGAATGTGATTACCGCGGAGTGGGAACGTATTCCCCAAGAAACCATAAAAGATATACTCACTAGCATGCCCAGACGAATGCAAGCTGTGATTTCAGCAAGAGGGGGTCACACTCAATACTAAACTTTTATCTGCTTTTAATGTATTCAAGAAAAACAAAGAAATTAACGCGTTTCATTTTTATTTAGCGAGCAGGTACAATCATAGTGTTTTGAGCTTAAACATTATTTCTTAATAATTTAATTAAAATGTTATGATAAAACTGATGAAAACTATTCCTTCCTAATTAATTTATAAAATTCTGAGGATAACAATACCTAAAATTGTCAAACAAACTAATAGTAACTATAAAATAGTTCTTTGCTTAAGTGCCCGTTTTTTTTGCAAAAGAGTTTATATGAGAACATTATTCAAAATATTTATTCCGGAGTTTAGATTTTTCTTTTTTTTAGGTATCTGTAAGCCGTTATTTTCCAACATAGCTATAAATTCATCCATTGAATCATCGTCATTCGTGTTCATCATTTAAATCTGAAATAATATAAAAAAGTAGTTCTAATAAGGCATAACTCAAAAACAACAAACAACTTAGCTAGATCTAATAAGTCACATCTCAAAGTCTGTATTTTAACACAAAATTACTCAATATCCGATTGAACTACCTTAAAACTACATTAAATTATTAAAAATTAATTATACATTAAACTCATACTCACCAAACAATCGCAAAAAGTTAGCGAGATACACTTAAATACAATTTTCAAACAGCAGCCACGTGAACCTAACTTATTTCAGATGCAAAATAATGACTTATGCTTTATTCGCACTACAAAACGGCGGCCAGAGATATGATGTATTGTTTAGAGCACTCTGTCTCTTTTTTTTTCATACAAACATTAAAAAGTAAAAAGCGAGATAGATACAGCTTTGATCGCTCCACATAGATCACACAAAATCGTTGGTCGACCAAAAATGACTTATGCTTTATTAGAATTAGGGCGACGATATAATAAATGACAGATGACTATTAATGTGAACAGACTTACATGGCTAAGGTCTTTCAATTTAACACATCGTTTCCATTAACTGCTAAGACTATTGTTCAATATAAAAAACAAATTATTTTTTTATTTTAACTAAGTCTATACCTGTTTGTTAAGAATTAGGAAGTAGATACTAAAAAGTCTTTTAATGACGGTAATTTGTTCAAACTCTCTCTTTATTTTCTTAAATCTATTGTTGTTCATTACGGTATACGAGTATGTAGCGTTATAAACTAAAATGATGATAGGTGTACTTATTTATATCGCAAATTATAAACCATTAAGTTTACAATTTTTGTTTCTGTTTTTTTTTTTTTGCCGCCGAGCCGAAAAGCCGTGCACGTCCCTTGTGTTGTTCATTATTTCTATTACTTATTCGTCACTAGTCAATCTTTGAAGAAAGTACATTGCTTTTGTAATTAACTAATTAATTTATATATATATATATATATATATATATATATATATATATATATATATATATATATATATATATATATATAATTTGTAATTAATATAATATAGTATCGTAATTTGTATGTTGTAATTAATTTAATAGTAGTAATAACTTTTCTTATTAAGCAATTGACGTCATATTTAGAAAATATTTTTGAATTGGACTGGTAAATTTAAATATTCGTAACTACATAATATTTAACTTTGTTACATTCCTGAATTATTATTTTTTTCTAAGGTGTGTCTCACCAATAATTCCACTCGAGGTAATTATTTATTTATAAAGGCTATTAATTTTTTATACAAGTTACGTTTGAAACTAATATTATACAGTTTTTTATACAGTTTACGTTTGAATATTATATATATATATATATATATATATATATATATATATATATATATATATATATATCGTATAATAATACAACTATATAATAATAAAGAATTAGAAATGGCAGACTGAATGTCAAAATTGTATTCAGATTTTCATAAAAATGATTGGTTAAGTTTTAAATTCTCCCATGAATTTTATGCATATGTATTATATATCAGTCGGCTGTTACCTAAAATAGGCGTTAAGTAGCCTAACTTAGGAATAAATATATTTATTTATAATTATGAATATAAAAATCAACCTCATTAATCAAACCAATTTCATGTGATCTTCCGAACACGCAATTAATGATTTTTAAATAGTTATTTAGACGAATATAAATCAATATTAAATTACATATAAATATTAAATCCAAGAATAAATTATACGGATAAGTTCTCTTTTAAAGTTATCTAAACTTCTAACCTGCGTATAATTTAAAAAATTACAGTCCACAGTAAAACTATTTCTTGTTATGAAACACTGCATATGCATATATTTTAATATTTTAAAAATAAATAATATAATATAATAAATGACAGATGACTATTATTGTGAACAGACTTACATGGCTAAGGTCTTTCAATTTAACACATCGTTTCATTAACTGCTAAGACTATTGTTCAACATAAAAAACAAATTAATTTTTTATTTTAACTAAGTCTATACCTGTTTGTTAAGAATTAGGAACTAGATACTAAAAAGTCTTCTAATGACGGTCATTTGTTCAAACTCTCTCTTAACTTTCTTAAATCTATTGTTGTTCATTACGGTATACGAGTATGTAGCGTTATAAACTAAAATGATGACAGGTGTACTAATTTATATCGCAAATTATAACCATTAAGTTTACAATTTTTGTTTCCTAATATTTTTATTTTTGCACGATAGAGCCGAAAAGCCGTGCACGTCGTTTGTGTTGTTCATTATTTCTATTACTTATTCGTCACTAGTCAACCTTTAATCTTTTTAATTATTAACACGACTTAATGTAACATCAAATTATAATCAAAAAATAAAATCAAATCACTACCTATTTATATTTTACTTTGACAATACCTTTCAACTCTAATATCCGTAACCGAAACTATCCGAAAACTAACGGTATTCTGAAATAATTTTATAGCAGTAACCATATCCGAAACCAATATATATTTATTCATATATACGTATGCATATCCACATTCAAAATTTCATATCCATAACATCTTCAACTTCAACTTCTTTTGGTTTGATGGCTTTCACTGGTGCCAAAACAGCACAGATGATTTCGCCAATGTATCCATAACATCTTTGGTAAACGGTAAACGTTGATTATGGACGTCTGCAACACGAACGAACAAGAAGAATCACAAGCGGTTTTCCGACTCTACCCTCCACTTTTTCCCTTTATATACTTTACTTTTTCCTGATAAATGCTCTTGCGTCAAATTTACTCGTAATCACAAAATTTTTGAGACGGCATACCAAATCAATGGTACATATTTGCAACAACTTAAATCTGTTCGTGATTTAGGCATTACAATTGACTCCAAATTAAACTTCATCAATCATATCGACAACATATGTAAATCTGCACGGAGTACGTTAGGCTTTGTCTTTAGAAACTCTAAAGAATTCAAGAAAATGAGTACCAAAAAGCTTCTATTTACAACTCTAGTGAGAACTAAACTTGAGTATTGTTCTGTCATATGGAATCCAAGCTACCAGATCCATAAGGACCGTATTGAGAGCATACAAAGACGCTTCACGCAGTTTTATTCGTACGGATCAAATAAAAGAGCACCCTATGTCAACCGTCTTAAGACATTCGACCTGATGTCCCTGTCTGATAGACGCAAAATGTATGACATAATATTTCTATACAAACAATTAAATAATCTCATAGACAATTCTGAACTACTAAGCCAGTTCTTGTTCTCCATCCCTCATCATATACCGCGGCATCCTGGACAATTACTTACACATAAGTCTTATAAAACAAACCTAGGGCACCAATCTCTTATTCCTCGATTATGTAAGTTACTAAAGGAATTTCAAAAAAAGGACGATACGATAGATATTTTTTACGACAAATTATCGGTTTTCAAAACAAAAATCCACAGAGTCATGTATCCAATCTCTACTGAAATCTCCTAAACTTCCTAAACTGTAATAACAGCAATGTATTTAATTTAATTTTTTTTTTTTATTGGATATTTATAAGTATAAATTATATGCTTCTCATATTCACTATTTATGTATTTATTTTATATACGTACGCTAATCATATTTTTATGTACTGTTAACTACACTATTTTTATTTTCCACGCCATAAATATAAACGCATAATCCTAAATAATTATCGTAAAGCTTTTTCTTTTTTTAATTAATATAACAAATTATATTATTTTTATTTATACTAAATATAAATTTATGTTTCTTTTTTATTTTTATTGATTGAAGTTGATTTATTTAATTTAATTAATACTTTATTGTAAACTTTTAAAAAGTATATCAAAGAGAAAATAATATTAGTTTATTCTTTGTTATGTATAATATAAATTTTTCAATATTGTGAATCAAATGCATGCTGTAACTACCTATAATTGAAATTATGTGTAAATTGTACTTTAAGGTCCTAAATGTCTAATTTTAAGGATCATATAATTTTTGTTGGTAGTTCAATTTGACTGACCCGTTGGCGCAGTTTGCAGTGACCCTGTTTTCTGTTCCAAGGGTTGTGGGTTCGATTCCCGCCCCGAGTCTGGGTGTAATATATGTTTATTTATATGTATTATTTATATGTATATTTATTTAAAAAAAAAAGTATATCAGTCGGCTGTTACCTAAAACACAGGCATTAAGTTGCCTACCTTAGGAACAGACGACTTTGTGTGTGTGTTAAACATATTAAAAAAAAAAAAAAAAAAAAAATTACAAATAAATAAATATATTCCACAATCCTAATGTGAACCTTAGATGTTTTCCTTGTATTAGCAAATTTTTATACAAGCTGTTTTTTAGTATGGCAACATTTATATTCGCGTTTATCTCTACGATCAAAATACATGAAATTATAAAATCGTTAAAGAATATTTTCTCAACAATTGTAATAAACACAATGACCTCTGTAATGCTATTGAATCGTTTTTATCCCGTAACAAAAATGAACATAAATAATACAGTTGTTATTTATTTTGTTGTGTTTTTATAATCTTTATAATAAGCGGAGAAATTGCTAAAATATCGCTATCACAAAGAAAATCATTATCTTTGTTTATGAATGAATGATTACGTGTTGTTCAGTGACGGAGATCATTTTTTTATTGCACGCACACTTTAGTACAATTAAATATTGTACACAGGCAATATTGATATTTGTATTTACTGTAAGAATGTCTATTTTATCTAATATTAAATCTAAATAAATAATGTTCAAATGATTCAAAATCATTTATTTTAAATTTTGTTTAAATAATAATATTAAATATTTAAATAAATAATATTAAATTTTGTTTTAATAAATGATAAAAAAAATAACAAATATTTCTTCTAACCTTATTTTTTAAATATAACATCAAATGAAATATTGATACAAGGTTGAGTTCAAGAATCACGAATCAATTCATGTTTTCGTTGATACGAGCCAATAACAGGAAAATGTGGAAATTGCTTTTGTAATATTTTTTCTATGTTTTTTTTAATAAAAATATTATTCAATAAATACATATATTGGATTGACAATAATATTTCAAATTCGGGTTGATAAAGTGATCACAGCAGCAAGTAGTAGTTACGGTTTTGTTTTTAAGTTGACTCATGGTAAATATTCATACGTGTGGCGTCCTAACCTTCCGCGCCACGCAGGTCCTCTCGGGCCATGGGTGCTTCGGGGGGTACTTGTGTCGGGTCGCTGGAAGGGAGCCCTCTCCTCGTTGCCACCACTGCAACGACTGCTCCGATGAGTCGGCGCAACACGTGCTGGAGGAGTGCCTAGCCTGGGAGGGGGAGCGGGAGGCGCTTAAAAGCATAGTAGGGTCAGATCTGACGCTGCCGGCCGTGATTTCCTCCATGGCCGGAAGTGAAAGGTGCTGGGACCCCGTCCTCGCCTTCTGCGAACACGTAATGTCGCAGAAGGAGGCGGCGGAGCGGGTGAGAGAGGACACTACCGACCTCCCCATCCGCCGCAAAAGGACTGGACGTCGGAGGCTGGCACATGATCGCCGCCTTACCCCTTAAACACTTCGCAGAGGGCGGTCGACTTGGGGAAGTCGGCTGTCCAACAAATCTGCCCGGGTAGGTGCGTGCGGTGTCCGCCGCACGCCACACAGTAAGTGAGAGGCGTGGCTCACACCACTTACTCTACGGATAAGGGCTCGTAGAGGCACGCCGCCGGGGTTTGCAGAAGAATCTGGATTCCTGCGACCTCGGCTCAGGCGACGGATGTCGACACCGTGTGGTTTTAGTGGGTATACTGAAGGTTGGCAGGAGTCCCACATAACCCGGACGTTCCCCAGCGGCCGGGTATGCGCATTTCCACACGTTAAAAAAAAATGGTAAATATTCATACAGAGTAGACGATATAGTGTTTTTAGCGACCTGCGAGTTTTACGATAACTACATTTGTATTCGAACCCCGACACGGGATTTCACCCTACTATTACTACTCCGTTGAGTATTACGTGCTGGTGAAAAATTTAAAACAATTCCTTGTAAAATAAAAAAAAAAAAAATAAGACAGATATATTTTGAGATTGTCACATTCAAAAGAAACAAATACAAAAAAAAACACATACAATTTTATACGAATTTTGCAGTAAATGAGATAAAAATGCTGATTAAATAATAATAGGTAACTAATGTTTGAGATAACTTATGTAAGAGATAACTTATCTAAGAGATAACATTTATAAGAGATAACTTATGTACGAGATAACATATCTACGTATACTATCTATATCAAATGCTCGAAATTGATTGATTGGTGATTTGGGTAGGTGATGGGGGTAGCTCCTGGTGTCTTCCCCTTTCAAATGAGCTCTAACAGTAGGGGTCTAGGTTGGCTGGTTTTGGGATGATTTTAGGGGTAGAAAAGTGGTGTAAATAAAATAAAAGTATTGAGAAAGTTTAGTATTTTAGAAAATAACAAATAATGTTAAATAAAATAAATCAAACAAAAAAAAATAGTAATTCAAATTATTAAGTAATAACATTTTTCCTTGCGCCACGAGGAGTCGCAGACGATGTGGTGCCGCAGGCGGCGGTCGCGTTTCTCACAACCGCCGGCACGCGCAATTCTGTTATATATGTTTTTCTAACGGTTTTAGTCTCACATTTTTTCAGTTCGGTCGCGCAGCAAAATCCCTATCTCCTCCAAGCCTGCCGTAAGGAACTTCGTTTCAATAAAACTGACGAAAAAAACTACAAAGAAAAAAGTTTAAACAAAATGTCTCATTATATGTAATACCTTTAAACGAGTAATTCTTGTACATATATATATTCTGAATCTTGGAAACGGCTTCAACGATTTTCATGAAATTTAGTATGTAGGGAGTTTCAGGGGTGATATTCGGGGCCGATAAATAATATAGATAATTGAGTGTGAGGATATTATTTTTATGTATTCAAATGCACACGAGAGAAGATCAAATCAAAGACCGCTCACGTCAATCAGCTGACCGTTGTCAAAAATTTGGTTGGCGAAGTGGTTTTGCGATTTTTAAAAGGAATATTGTTTATATATCTAATCTATAATGATGCTACACCAATCGTGTTCCAATGACCGATCGGTTTTTTACATTACATTAATTTTGAAAAATTTTGTTATGATTTTTTAGTGCCACTCCACCAATGGAAAATCTTTAAAACACAATCCTGATACTATTAAACGCAAATCGCAATCGCAAATAAATTGGACACGATTGCAAAAACAGAACCGCATCTCTGACGAGTACCAAAGTTATATCAAAACTCAAACGACTGAATCATGCGTTATATATTGTATCTACATATATACACAAGAGATAATAGCAGATTTTAATTCGAACGAGGTTGAATTTTGTACTATAAATACCTACGGTACACAATATAGGAGATAAGCAGAAGTAGGTTATCGCTTAATTGTGGGTTTCACCCTGACCAACCAGCCTTTTGATAGACCACTTGACCATATTCGCATAGAATAAAACTTAGATCCATGAATATATTCTTGTCTATTATACTATTGCTTTTTTAACTTAAAGGAACGCGAACTTTTCATAAGAACCTATATTGATTGTTGTTCTTAGATGACTGATTGGATTATTAGGTTATTGTTAATCAAATTTTTAACTTGAATGAGCATTGAAAGAATTGAATAAAAAAATATTTTGAACTTCTATTTTAATCTTAAGATCATACTAATATTATAAATCCGCAAGTAAGTTTGTTTGTTGCACTTTCACGCGAAAACTACTAAACCAATCACCACGAAACTTTCTACAGATATTTTGGAGATATTAGAAGTAACATAGGATACTTTTTTTGGTTGCGATAATCGACATCCAAGCGGGAAGCCGCGGGCAGAAGGTAGTGCGATATATAGAGAAGGGATTACAGAGATGTGCAAGTGCATTTTTTTTCTTTTTTTCTACGAGTATTACAAATAAACAAAACTTTTCTACAATCATAGATTCAAACATCGTAGCGTGGTCTACATACTGAATACTTTTCCAAATTATTTTTTTTTTATTTTGTAAGCTAAAGCTGTGAACTTTTCCTAAAGCTATGAATACTCAATCTCAAAAAAAATAATCACCTAATTTTGATAAAACTTAGCATTATTATTATATTTTATGCATATATCAACCAGTATGGTTACCGGCAGAGAAGAATAGTTTCGACCTCTTTCTTACCAAGGTGTCGTAAAAGGCGACTAAGGCTATAGTTGTGTGAACAACTATACATCAACTAGGATGATGAAGAGCAGCAGCATCACCATATTCTGCCACAACACACTACGCTCGCCATCACGCCTACCAAGCGTTTTGAGTATTGGCAAATCTGGAGGAGATGATGGGGGAGGCCGACGTTCAGCAGTGGACATCCTACAGCTTATGTGGATGTGATACAGTTGATATATTTAATTATACTCGGAATTATAATTCGATTCCACATTTGACATTAGCTACTGTCATTTTGTAAAATAATGATACCACATATAATAGTGTAGTGATGAACACAAAAATCGATAAACAATCGCGATTTATGTTTATGTAATCATAATATTGGTGTGCCAATTAAAGACTAAATTATTGATTTTTATTTAAATAAATACATAATTATTATAATAACTAGCAAACCCGGCGAACTCCGTTTCGCCACCAGATGGCTTCGTTTTTTGTAACATTTCGTTTGATATAATTATATTTGTTTGTAGTACGTGCTATGTATCAGAGATGGCGCTTCCCTTACGTTTTCCTGCTTTTCTGTTGAAATTTTTCCTGAATTTTGTTTGCTATAAATCTTACGGAGCCCGAGACCTTTCCAACAAATGCAAAACCGTGGAAATCGGTTCGTGCGTTCTGGAATCATAGCGTCAGGAAGGAAAACCCGACTTATTTTTATATTATAGATTATTTATTAATTAGTAAATACTGCTTTATTTTATAAAAAGTTAATATTTTTGTTTTTTATATTAAAAACAAAACTTATAATAGAAAATCCTAGATAGATAGTTTTTTTTTTTTATTGGCAACTCTTGCGCGCTCGTGCAGCTAATGCCATTTTGTCATTCGGCTTCATTCTCCCAGTCTAACTGCACGAATATCTTGTTTAATTGCGAATCGATATTTTGTTATTTTGTTGGGTTTTTGTTAAAGTTTTGTTACGTTGTGTTTGTTGTTACGTTTAGGGTTTTTTTTTATTTTGTGAACTTTGAGTGAATCTATTTGTTTGTGTAAAGAAGGCTTCCTGGAAGAGGGGCTCATGATTTTTGAAGCAAAGAAAAATTGTGAAGATTACCATGATGAGATGAATGCAGCAGAATGCAGTGTTTTGAGGAGTGGTTCGCTGAAGTCTTACCAAAATTAAGACCAAACTCAATTGTGGTGATAGATAATGCACCTTACCACTCCCGAAAATTGGAAACGGCACCAAAAATGAGCTGGAAAAAAGCTGCTATTCAAGACTGGTTTTTAAATAAAAATATTCATTACGAACCAAATATGGTTAAATCTACGCTTTTAGAACTGATTCCACATAACGAGTCTTTTAATAAGTACGCTGTAGACGAAATAGCAGCACAACATGGGATCACGGTTTTAAGACTGCCCCCTTACCATTGCGAGCTGAACCCTATCGAATTGAAATGGGCGCAGGTAAAGGGGCATGTAGGTTAAAATAATCAAACCTTCAAATTGACAGACGTGAGAAATTTATTTGAGGAAAGCATTCAAAAAATTACTGCTACCGAATGGTTTATAAAATAAAATATTACCATAATACATCTATTTTATTTTATTTCTCATGTTCCTTCATGATCACATTTTTTTATTTATTTCACACACAATTATTAAAGAAAACTCTCAGATCCTTAAAAAAATTACTCGTCATAACTAAATTATCCGTTCAGAAATATTCAATTTCCTGATATACTTAGTTTCTATTAAAGTAGTAATTGTTTAAATATACTACTACAAACGAGAGGAATCGATCCGGAAATATTACATTTCCGTATCGAATAATTTCGCAACGTCACTATTTAGTACTTGTCATAACGTTGCAACACTGAAATTGTCAAATCTGGAATCGAATTAAAATTCCGAGTATAGTATAGCATGCTTTTAACTATATATAAATATTTAATATGCTATTTATATATCTTATTTATATATTGCTATTATATATTATCTAGGGATAAGTTTATAGTATGTATTTTATATGTTGTTATTTTTTATAAAAATTTTCATTTTCTACTTAGTTAAGTTATATATTTTTTCTTTAAATTTAGTACCTCTTACACTATCTGTCCTGCTTTAAGTCACTCTTTCTTAAAACGATAGGTTGATTAGAAGAGATCTCTTTTAGAGCTAAGTCCACCCTTACCATCAATTTAACACATTTGAAATATTTCTGTATATTTTCCAAAAGGCAATAAAGTATATAATAAATATTTCTTATATACCTTATCGTAAATAAGACTAAAAAATATCAATCTGCAACATTTTTAAACGAAGCAGTAACTGTTAACGTCAAAACGAATAAAACTGCGTGTGTCGGTTATATTCAAGGAATTTATATACAAACTGGAATGCTCACGTGCACTCAAAAAACGTTCCTACGGCCGGGATTGCATCTCTTTCTACCATGGATTCAAGGCAACTCTCGTAAGAAAGAGACAAAATACCGGTTGTCAACGAATTTTTCACTTTACATGTTATAAGCCAATGTCAACCTTATGTCAAATACTTCCAGGTGCATATTTGAATATACAATTTTATTAAGTGAGCGTTCCAGTTATGATATAAATTCCTTGGTTATATTTAACACAATGTTCCTGTCAATGAAGGATATAAATTATACGGTTATTGTATTATCTATATTCCACACGGACAGCAAAAATTCTATGCCTTTTTAACTCAATATGAATAATATGATCAGGATATGAATGAATTAAAAAATCGAGATGCAACTAAATTGTAGAAACTTTACCGACACCAAAGATATTTGAAATAAACAAGTTAATTCTTAATATTTCTATGACCGACACCCATGTACATGTACAAAGTAAGAGCTCTATCGATAAATAAATGGTTGTTTCTGCAATAGTATTTTTTTCTGTTTATATCTGTAATCATAATAATATAAAATAAAACTGGCAGATGTCAACTAATATGACACATTTTACGTATGTCATTTAATTTAAAATTTTTAAATATTTTTAACATCGTTTTAACGAAGAAAACATCATGTAAATGACAAAAAAAAACTGAAATATTAAAATGAGGACTTCCCGAGGACGACTCGCTATCCAAGACCAAAGGTTTCATCAAGTTATGATATCCGCTGTCCACCGCGAAATCAGAGACTAACGATGCTGACTCATCTGCGAGAAGATCTAAACGCCGACAAGCCATAAACCCGCTACCAACTAGTTTGTAATTTCAGAATCAGTAGAATCCATAGGACATGCTGTTTCTGGGAATAATCGTCTTGCTAACGGTGAGTATTTGCATATAACCAAGCAGCCAAGACTATCCACCAACAACTCGTGCTTCGATACGGCCTCGTTGAAAATGAGTTGCCTTACTATAGGTAACTACAGCCCAACGCCATTTCTTGACAGTGGTCATGCTTTGCTCTACAGTGATCGGTCTATTGTCACTGACAGGTTTATAGCAGCCAATAAATATAATATAGTGGTAGTAGACCGATCAGCGCGTCAAGCAATTATTGTTGACATTACAGGTCAGCATGATAATAATCTCGTAAAGGTGGGAAAAGAAAAATTAAGTAAATATTTGGTCCGTGCCCACGAGATGTGTGCACGTGAGGTGAGATGTGTGCACGTGAGGTGTGTGCGTGTGCACGTGAAATGTGGACTCGATAATAATTATTCCTATTGTCGTGTCGGTCAACGGCTTATTAGCAAAGAATTTCCACCAACAGCTTAAAAACTCTCGCTAGACTGTTGCATGTTGGATCAAGGGTCGCATACAAAAGGCAGTGTTGCTTGAGACGGCACGTATTGTGAGGAGGTTCCTTAGCCTGGAGCCCTAACTAAAAGCTGCTTGGGCCTCAACCTGCCACTAGAGGAGAACTATTTTTTATGTTTTTTATTATTGTTTTATTAATATATTTAAAATTGTGTAAAATAAATTAAATATAAAAATAAATGATCAAATAATCATTATTATTTTTAAAGGGTAATAAAAATTCTTACATCCTTATGATCTTACATACGTAGCATAAGTAATAACTACCTTAGTACGTACATAGCTCATGTATAATATCAAATAGCTTCATCATCTTAATACATAGATTTTCGAACAATCGACGTAATATTTTAAAGCAATGTTCCTTCCAAAGGACAATGCCCAAATCTGCTCACATGTACAGAAAATTTTATTGATATATGTATTAATTTTATTAATTTAAACTAGATTTTTAATAATAGTCTAAAATAGATCAAAGCCACCGTTTATAATTAAATTTAAAAAATATTTTATTTCACACACTTCACGTCACGTGTGAAGTGAAGTGTATTTAGCCGGAAACAGTATCGTCAGATTGCTGACGATTTTTTCCACCTAAATCTTCTCTTCTCTAATCTTTAATATATATATATATATATATATATATATATATATATATATATATATATATATATATATATATATATATATATATATATATATATATATTGTGTAAACGATTCACTTAATGCTCTAAAAGTAAAAAAATAATATATAACGTCAAAATTTAAACACCGGATGTCTTAAGCACAACTTACCAGTTACACATATAACACAGCAATGCGCAGATAAGTCGTTATAAGTACTGCGCAAATAAGTTTTATTCCTAATCTTATTATTTTTCTCTGTTAGTCAAACCACACCCAGTCCTTGTGTAGCGATGATGAATCGGAAAGCGACATTTCGGAAAGTAGAATCGGTCCTGGTCGGTATTAAGCCTTAATGTTAATAAAGTTATATATTTCTATATACATATAATTATGTTAGATAACTCACAAATTATTTGATACCTAGAAGAATTTCGCGAAAAAAAACTTATAAATGGTCTCATACTTGTCATATAACAAACAAACGTAGGTTAACTCTTACGAACATAAAACATTAATACGTCAATTGTCATGTCTCGTGAAAACGGTGCGTACCACCAAGCAACGAGGCATATAGTCATGTTTATAATAAAAGTAAAAATATGTATATATATATATATATATATATATATATATATATATATATATATATATATATATATATATATATATACTTTTTATATCTCTATTTTTTATAAAAATAAATAATGTTGTAATTTTCTAAATAATTATCATTTCCGTTTAGAACTTTGCTCTTACTGTAGTGAAATGGACATCTTCCTGTATCGGATGTTGATAAAGTTATGTGTACTTAACATTAAAAAATGTTATCGCATTATGTCGTTCACCAGATGAATATCCGTAATATTCTTTTACTATTACGTCACTGTTCATTTTGCTTGGCCTATACTCTGTATACATTTTATTTTTATATTAAAAATCCGTATAATTTGAGTGGGATAGTTATGAAATATAAAAAAACTTTATCTGACATGATAACGTCTTATAAATCGATGAACGCACGAAAAACGGCTGCATGCACGAAAAATTGTCACGTTCCGCAAGCGAGAGCGTGGAACAAACGATAGAGTGGCACGATCGGCCTAGCCGTTCAGCTTATGACGCATCTATCTCTCTTCTACTCCATCGGCAGATGCGTCCGAGTAGACAAGAAAAAATATTTGAATTAACGAGTACAAATAAATATTAATTTATCGATTTTTTTTTAATAATGAATTAAATTTTTTTTTTTGCATTATACAAAATAAAAAGCGTGTAATAATGATAACACAGTGTTAATAATTCAATTCAATTCATAAAAGTATGCAATTTTTTATAATTTTTTTCTTATGACGTTATCACGTAAAATTATCGTCCGTAAACCGACTTTACAGACAACCAATTTTTGGAACAAAGTTCCTTATTACTGCTTGCTTTCACATGCTTGGAAATTTTAAGGATAGAATATTTTTCCTCATACTTAAAAATGAAAATCACGATTCTTTAAGAATACGATAATCTATGATAAGGACTTAAATAAATATCTTAAACCCACGTGTAAATTCCCATCGATCTGCGAGATTATTTGCGTTAAATATCTAATGATTCTCCTTATACACTTAAATAATAGTCATTCGTATACGTATTTTACACATATTACAATTATATCAGACATGAATATGTCAGTTATATAGAATTCTCACGAAATATATTTTAGGCAAGTGATATTTATTGCAGCTTGTTCGAACCAGAGCTGAATACGTGTTAAGAGATTTTAGTGACATTCAAAAGAGTTTATTACATATAAACACTATTCAACCCTTAATTTATATAATAATAAATATATTAATTACACTACTTCATAAAATTTAACTTTTTGTCTGTTGCAGAGAATTTGAAAGTACAGTAATATATCAGAATATTCCAGAAAAGGTAAGACGGTGTTATCACTGTGTAAGTCGAAATGCGAGTACAGCATTGCATATGTATTTATGTAGGCGTCCTCGCAGTTTTACTTGTGAAGAGTTATAAAGTTATATAATTCCTGACGACGAGTCCTGGAAGGCGATGGTCTCCTTCTGCGAGACAGTAATGTCCCAGAAGGAGGCCGATGAGCGGGTGAGAGAGGAGGCCGCCAACGTGGCCTCCATCCGCGGGCAACGAATGGGGGTGCGTAGGAGGCGCTACTTAATGCACCTCCAGTAACGCCCCTGTGCCCGTGTCTGTCCGGGATGGGAACCGTAATAACGGTAACGTAATAGGTTAGAAATAGCATTTTGTATCTAACAGATAAAAGTTCATGATATATTTTTATTTTTCACCATCGATCTCCACTTTATTTGTGAGACATTTATATTTGCAAACAGTGAATACAAAAGTTGTAGTTTATTAGTGAGGTGAAATTGGCCTTTAAGGGCCTGTTATACCCAGAGACGGAGGCCCCTTGATCTGAAATTGAATTTTTTTTTTATTTCTTGCAGAAAAAAATGACGACGAAATAAAAAAGGTCGTCGCGATCTCCCGTCAATATATTATCGTTGTCGGATGGACGTGCCAGAGGAGTAGAGACCCCTTGATCTGAATTTTTTTTTTCTTGCTGAAAAAAAAGGCGACGAAAAAAAAAGGTCGTCGCGATCTCACGCCAATATAATATCGTTGCCGGGTGGACATATTCATAAAAAAAAGGTCGTTCTACCTCCGAACCGCTGACTCTTATTCCATCAGGATATATGTAGGTATTCCTAAAAAAAAGGTCGTCACCGATAAAAAAAGGTCATCACCTATTCCTTTTTCAAAAAAAAAAAGGTTGTCCCAACTTAGGACCGCTCCAACTCGGTTAGCTCTATTGTGGAAGCCCCTCTTTTGTGGATGTGGAGGCCCCTCTTATGTGGGGGCCCGGGGTAGTTGCCCCGCTTGCCCTCCCCTAAATCTGGCCCTGGTTATACCCACTCTGCCCACTGATAAAGCGTATCAGTAAGTTATGTGAGTGATAAACATTATAAGCAACCGGCGAAACAAGCCCTCAAACTATATTTCTGTTATCGAATTTGATTATGATAAGCTGGTCTTGTTTAGTATATATTTAGAAATAGCATTTTGTTGTCAATCAGCAATAATTGTCAGTTGCATAATATAGTATCATTTATAGTATAAGTAATCATTTATTTTACGTAAGTTTTTACTAGATACATAGTATTTTTAATTATAAACGATTAACGTGCAGTAATCACATACAGGACAACGATAGTTATAATTCCATCTTAATAGGATATTGTAATTACAAAAGTATTGTAATTATATATTAATTACATTAAAACACGAGTAAATACAAAAAGTAATGATTAAATTGTAGCAAAACTTATCAGGATTTTTTTTCCAGTTTTTTTTTCAAATAATTTTTTCTCGATAAACGCTATTTTATTATTTTAGCAAATTTTAAACAAACCAGAAGACAATTGGTTTAACTTTATAATATTATAGTATAGTTTCAAGTTTTTTCAGGCCAATTTTTATTTTTATTAAATTAATTTAATAATATTCGGAAATATAAAAACCCAGTTTAAAATATTTATAGTTCATGAAGATGGATGAATGTTTTTTGTAAGGTAAGCGTTGAATTTAAAACTAGTATGTTGATAATTGAAGATTCGAAACAAAAATTCGTTTCTTTGAACTTAATTCGACCTACAATGTTCGATACTGTTAGACGATATTCAATATTTTGAAAAAAATGTGCAACGTACCCTTAACATTTTTGATATTAAATAAAAAATACTGCATACCTATTATGATTATTATGCTAAGACAAAAATTTGAAACTAAATTTAACAATTCACTATTGCAGAAAATTTACGCGTAGGTATAATAACGATGATGGTGTTATATTATGAAACCATTTAGAAATTTTGAAGCAAATGTTTAACATGTATCGTTTTTATTCGGTCAGAAAAACTCGAATGGCTCAAAATTATGACACTTAAACAAAGCAAATACGAATTATAATTTCGGTGTTGAATGATAAAACATGAAAAAAAAAATTTGTATGGAAGGTAATATTTGATTTATGAAGAAGATATAATATGAAAACTTTCCTTGTTACAAAATTGCTGTCACAATAATTTAGCATTTTATTTTATTAACAATCAAGAATGCATTTACTTACCGCTATAAAATAACAATACAATTATGCACAAAGGTGACTTAAAAAACCTGAAAAACAACATACAGTAATGTTTAAAATCTGAGTTAAATAATAATTAATAATAATAATGTATTTATTGACATATTATAAGTACAATCATTCTTTACGAGTAAAATTACACAATACTATTGAAATAAATAAATAAATAACTGTAAATGTTTATGACTAATCAAAGCTTAAAACATTATACATTATAATAAAAAATAATATATAAGTATATATATATATGTGTGTGTGTGTAAATGTATATATTTTGTTACTTAGAAAAAAATGCTGAATATTTCCGTATGTTGTAAAATTCATGAATTTACATATTAAATTTCATATTTTAAATAAAACTTTTAAAAAAATATGTTCTAGTGAATACTTCGCAGCTAGACGCGTTTAAGCTTGATAAAATTTATCAATCTGTTCATTATTTATGTAAATAAACGCTCAACAATCATTATTTCAATGATTCGGTGACAGGGAATATTATTCTCACAAGTAATGATAAATGAGATTAGACTTGATATCGTAAGAAAGGATAGGTAACACACTACTGAAATTTTGTCTTTTTTTTTAAATGTTGATTTCGATGAAAGTCATAACGAATACTTCATTTATTGATTGATTTATTTATTATTTATTCATACTTTATTGCACATCACAATATTGAATTATACAAAAGGCGCGCTTATTGCTTAAAGTTAAAGCATTCTATACCCGCCAACCTTAGGACATACAAGAGTGAACGTTTGTAGATTATTTTTTTTCATTCAGGTGTTAGAGCCAATATTGTGACACTTTCCGTTTGGTCCCAAAATAACAAACACTTCTCCCCATCGGTTCATAAATATAGATAAGATTTTTAAGATAATAAACATTAAAAATAAATACAAGTGAATTGAGAAATTACTTTTTTTTGCTTCGATTAAGAACCCGATGGCAGTAATAAAATATACTCAACACTATTTACCACAACTTTGATTATCAATAAAACTAAATGAACTTATTTATTTTATAATAAGGAAGTGAATTTAAATTTAAAAAAAAAACAACATTGTATTGTTACATAAGTAATTTGTTTTATAAGTTCACTCAGTAATTTATTTACTTCTTAGAAAGATTAATATCGCCCTATCAAAATATTACTGTAGTCATTAACCCCCGACCCAAAATGAGGGGTGTTATAAGTTTAATGTGTCTGTGTATGTGTGTATCTGTCTGTGGTATCGTAGCTCCCAAACGGATGAACCGATTTTCGTTTAGTTTTTTTTTATGCCATAGATAATTTTATCCCGAGTGTTCTTAGCTATGTTTCATGAAAATCTGTTCAGCCGTTTGATGATCATCAGCTCTTTTCAAGTTAATGAGGGGATCTAACTTCCTTATGTCCGATTGATTCGAAATTTGGTACCGTGTTACTTCAATGATATTCAAAGAACATGGTAAGGTAACCATGATTTTAAATATGACATGTTAGGGTAAGGTTTAGATTTCGAAGATGAAGAGAAATAGGATTAAGTAGGCTCAATTACCACTGTGGCTGAGTCGAAGCGACGCGATGCGTTAATTTCTTAAGCTCTTTAGTATATTCAACTCAATTTCTATTGTATACGTTCAAATTTGTATGACGAAAATAAAAATAAACGCGCGTCGAAGCGTGTTTTTTTTATATTTGATGATGCGTCGCGTCGCTTTGACTCTGCCGAAGTTACTTACTCAACTAAATAATCACAATAAATATCTTTCTAATAAATTATACCTACTTTAAAAATGACGAAATTTTGAGCTCTGTGGGTCACACTTACAAATAAACTATTAAGCCTCGTCGTCGTCAAAAGACTTATATTTTTCACATCGGATACACCTGGATTACAACTTATTGATTACGATATTAACAAATGAAAACCAAAAAAAAGGTTTTATGGGGCCATTTTATAAACTATTAACAGATAAAGTATTATGGGATGGTTTTAATCTAACGACTCAAGTAGTATCCCATACAAAGCACTTGCCACGTTATCAAGGTGCTGAGGTCGAATACGATGTAAATATAGACCATTATATTATATTTTATTTAACTAAACATAGTTAAATTAAAATTAAAAAGTTTATAATATAATAACCCCGTCGGTAATATTATTATTTTTCAATAACGGAATAAAACGGTAAATTACCAACGCACCTTCGAGGGATTCATTAAAAATTCCATCGAATAATATCGGTAAAAATCCCTACCGTGTCATTTAACCTCATTTCCATTATTTAGTACAACTCATTCATAAATTGACACCGATTGAAGATTGTTATAAGCGAATATATAAGAACAAAAAACTATGACGTCAGTAGTCAACATTATTGACCTGCGCACGCGTCATTCGTCATCTATATTAACAGCGGGTGGAGCCGGCTCAGATCATAACGTAGCAAGCATTCGACGCGAGCACATATTTAAAAGTTATTAAAATCAATCAATTCGTGATAATGTATACAAATCCGTTTGAAAGGAAGCACTCGGTGTTGAGGCAGGCCCTTGATAAGTTCATCAAGGGTGAGACGAGGCTCAGCTTCAAGAAGACCATCCTCTCAAAGAAGAACAGTAATGACTCCTACATATCCTCATCCAGTACAACAAATAGTGTGCAAAAGTTTAACTTGAAGAGATGAAAAGGAATGTTGTGATTATTTTCGTGTTCAATTTTGCCGTAATCTACTCAGTAATAGGTTGGTACAATTTTTTTTTTTTTTTTTATTTAATTGTTGCTAATAATTTTTTTTTTTACATATATAAGCATTACAATTAGTTTTGCTAATACTAACTCAAAACTAGTTTTTAACATGTTCTTTTTTTAACCTTAAATTATCATATATTATATAATTAAAAAAACTATTATTTTGTTTAGTCTTCATTATAGTAATAATGTAATAAAGTCAATTGCCTCTTACTTATAAATCATCCTAAGTAGACTTCATTAAAAATATTTATTTGTAACTCAAAGTAGTCAAAATGAGTACACGTATATAAAAATACAGTCTACTAAAAACATTGGTGTCACTGCCTGTTCGCTTTATAAATCTATTCAAATAATTTATCAAGGGTCCTTATAAGCTATGAACAGTACTTATAACTAAGAGTATCCCTCGATATGAAAAAATATTAATTTGGTACTTACTAATACTATAAAAAAAACATAGAAAAACAATAGTTTTTCTGTCTAATTATATTATTTGCCAAAAATTAAAATACGGAATATATTATTATGTAAGGAAATAAAAGATTTGTTTGTATAATAAAAAATGTTTTTAGGAATTTTATTTAAAAGGTCGTATATTCTATTAGGTAGTTTGGCATAATACAAATTTGAAGTTGATTTATTTCATTAAAAAAAAAACGAACACTAATATTTACGTATCGATAAACTTTTTATAATCGAAACATTCCAAAGAGGTTGTGTTGAATGAGGTTTTAATTTTCTTTTTTATTTTATTTACAGATTAAGGCGAGTCAATTTTGGAACTGGTTTCTTGACGTCAGAGAGCTGGGTCACTGTCATTAGTTGATGGAAAATATACGCAACATAATGATTCTAAGAATAAAATTGTTAAAATGAAAATTCTCTTTAATTGTTATTTATCCCAAATCTTTTAATTAAACCTTTTTATTTATTCAACTATTACCATACAAATGTAATGTATATTAATATACTAGCCTGTATACTGCTAAGTATTAGTAAGTTTGTCTATATGCTAATAGAGTTACAATCAAACAAAAGTCACAATGTTAAGGAGAATGTGAAAATGAGAACTTAATCCACCACGCTCCGTTGTTTATTGGTGGATATTCATGTATATACATGTCTAATAAATTCCTCTGAAACATTCAAGTTTCCCTACCATGTTTTTTTAATTACCGAGTACAAAGATGAATTTTAAAAACAAATTTAATACTTGAAAACTCAAAAGCGCTAGTTCGTATTTTTGAAACTGACTACATGATATCGATTCACAAGCTCTATCCACTTGACTATTTTGTCGTCAATACTTAAATAACAACAAAGTTCAAATATTAACTCACATCAAATCAAAAATTTCTTTATTCAAGTAGGCTTCATAAGCATTTCCGAATCGTCATTTTAATCGTTATTCAGTACATAATAGTTTAAATTAATTAACTATAGTTGATGTGAAGCTACCACCGATTTGGAATTTAGATTCAGTTGAGAAGAATTACTAAGGAAATCAACCGTTACTTTAAAAAAAAAAAAAAAAACGTCAATACATAACACACATTATTAATGTAGTCACATGTCCTGTATTAAGGACAGCGGATAGTAAACACACACATCCTCGTCATTTGTATAATCTTGTACAGAGTAATATACTTTGGTTGTTAAATACTTTTTAATATACTTTAAAATTACTAATTGGCAATAGTAAAATTGTTTGTGTGATTTTATTATATGTGCGTATATACATAAAGCTACAAGCTTAATTCTCTACCACGCTCCAGTGAGTTTTGGCGGATACACGTGTCTTAAAATTACTTCAACACCTCGAATCTAAGTTTCCTAATGATGCTTTTCTTTACCACCGAGTGTAAGATTTTAAATGCAAACGTGAAGCCTAAGGGGTACTGGCCGGGATTTGAACCTTGACCTTCATGTTATGATAAACGTGTTCTGTCTATAAAACTATTAATAATAAATATTCATCTTCAAATTGTAAAATATAATAGTTAAGACAGTTTAATAATATAATATATGTATTATTATATATTATTTAGGGGAGGGTCGGGTAAAGTGGCCACCGTAAGCATTAAATGACTGACACTTTTTTAAATATCACAATTTTTTACGTTACTTTTTTTAAATATTATCTTTAATTGATGTAGTTTTAACACCTTATTGTTAATGAAGCTTTTATTAAATAAATGTAGTAATATATGCATTCAAAGCTGACTTGGGAAATTGACCACTTTACCTACCCAAGTCGGGTAAAGTGGTCAATATTATAAATCATAAAAGCGGATAAAGCGACCTAGTCTTAATGAAACATTATATTTTTAGTTTTTAAGTTTTATTCCAGATTTACATAAAAAATTTAAATAAACTATAGGCATTCTAATCAGTCTTATTTATTTATTAGGAAATCACATGTCTTATGAACAAAATTCGCAAAGAAAAACCTCGTCTTCGTCATCACATCCCGAACATGCTTCTTGAGCCATTGTTTACAAAGAGAGCACCGTATCCAACCATCTTAATCCAAATAAATAAATAAATCTTCGTGTCTTGACTTAGACCAAACTTCATCACATCATCATCATCATCAGCATTGATGACACTTTTCTGAATTTTAGTTTTAGAGTGTTTGGTAGTTTTATCAATTTTATTATTTTTGGCCGATCTTTTTAGTGCTTTTCTTTCTTCTTGCCTTAGTTTTTCTTCTCGCAACACTTTTTTATATAGACAACTAGTTAAAATTACTGTACAGCCCCTCTTTCTGATTATTTTTTTTTGGTTTTAGGCAATGCTTTGGGAATCGGAAATACATACGTCTAGGTGTTATTGCCCATGATGTGCTCGGTAGTGGATTCAAAATTAGCGATGGTAATGTCCCTGTATTCTGGCTTAGCATTGGTGAGGCCGTTACGGGTATTTCCTGCAGAACTGTGTTTACCAGTGGATCTAAGTTTGGCAGTGTAACTGCTGGCGTTTCTTCCAAGGTTTTCTCTCCTTGCAAATCGAACATTGGCGGCGTAGCTACTAATGTTTCCTCTACGGTGTCCAAAAGTGATGGAGACTCTTCTCTCTCAGGTGTGACATTTTCTTTATTGTACTCATTTTGTTGTGCTTCCGGTTCAACAAGAGTGACATCTGTTGTTTCTGCAGGTAGGAAATCATGATCCTTAAAAACATGTCGGTCTAATGGTTCCATTCTACATTTGCGAAATCCGCTGACTGCAATAGACTGTTGTGCTGCCTCACTGTAAGCTTCACCGAAGAGTTTGCTAAACTGGAAGACAGTTATTGCTCTTCCTGGGTTATTACGATGATATTTCTCAACTGCACGGATATAAAACTTATTAACTGACCCCATGAAAGACACGTCTAGAGGTTGGAGTCTGTGACTGCAGTGTGGGGGCAAACATAACACAGTTGTGTGATTTTGTCTTGCCAAATCGATGAAATCCAAATTTTTGAATCAGAAGAGCTGGATCGTCTGCAGTCGGCTTGGCTTTAAGGAAATGCTTAAACCAGTCGTCGTAACTAAAACTATAAAAAACAATGTTTAAATTTACTGGCAAAATAAGCAATACGACGGGTAAAGTGGCCTACTAGGTCACTTTACCGACCTACAGTATAGGCCACTTTACCCGAAACGGAACGTAAACACGAAAAAAACCATAAAAATGACAAATGACGTTATATTGTTTTACTTTGCTGAGAAATAAATAGTTAGTTAGATGGACTAAACCAATAGAACATTGCATATTCTATAATTAACAATGCTCACAATAACTTAATATTATATTTGAAGTACTCACCTTAGATCAAAGACCACAAAAAACACTTTTTCACAATAAAATCTTACCGCGCGAACGAACCATGGCAATATTTACTGGAGCAATATGGTGCCGGCCAATGAATTATTTCCGCATACTGTTAACAGATGGAGATCGTTGGTTCGTTTTAATAAGTACGGTGACCACTTTACCCGACTGGGCCACTTTAGGGATCCTTCCCCAACTTTTGATATTTATGTATCGGTACAATCGGCCGTTGTCCAGTGATAATCATTTACAATTGTTTTTTTTTTTTATTAAAATTGACTTTAAGTCTATTAATCCAAATACACAATCAGATGCCATTTTGATGAAAATTGTAATTGATCTATTAATCAAATCAAATGAAGAGTTTTTTGTAAACTTATAAGATGCTAGTAGTAGCTTACGAAAATCTTTACCTTATTTCTTGTTTAACAAAAGTCTCTTGTTTATTTTATATATATGCTTAATTTTTATGTGTGTGAAGATGCGTCTATATGGCGCGCTCTCTATTTCCGGCTCCAACAAAGGCAAAAAGTTTACCAAAAGTCTCCTTAAAAATATATTAAAATTAACCGAATATAGTACTTACACTGTTTATTGGGAAAGGTAACAGTAGGCTATAAATCATCACGTTACGACGCACAGAAACAGAAGTAAGCAAATATGACAACGGTCTCACATATAAAAAAAAAAAAACGAGATAAGTCTAGTGTTTGAGAATAACCTAAGTATTCATCAGTTATCAAAGGACTATAACATTTCGTTTGTTATTTCTTTTTATTAGAAGCAAACACCCATAGAAAATTGGCGTAAAGGTCAATGACTTGTCTTGAAATTGGTTTTCGAAACCCGCCTATACAAATGCAGTTAACTTGCAAATATATTGTGTATATATAAAAAATGTCACCCACTTTTGTCTTTAGTACCTACTATGAATTAATTTCCTATTTAACTATTATTTAATAAGTAATATTATATTTATTGTTGATATAAGGAAGAAATGTTTGTTTGTATGGACAATTTATATTTAAGTTTCCGATTTTTTTTTAATTCTATTTATGTATGTGTTATTAAAAAAGCCTCTTCAATTGACTAGGTATTAAACATTACCGTCACGGTGGCATGCGCCAGCGATCCCGTGGCGTCCTTGTACGACGACGAGGGCACCGCTGTATTTTAGTGGGTATTCTGACTTCGCAGTCAGCGAGTCCCACATACCCGTCGCCTCCGGGTGGCGGGATGCGTAAACGCATTTCACAGCGTCAAAAAAAAAGGTATTTAAGATTACGTTATTTCTCAAGAGTGAAAAACTAACCAATAACGTCGTTTGACTAGTTTAATAATATTGTGTCTATGTAAAGAATATTAATTTGTCATTTTACATATATAGATATGTTATTAAACTTTACCAAATTAATGCCTCTAATAGAAACATGTATTAATTTTGCACAGCCAATGTTCCGGTTAGTTTAAATTATTATGTTCATACATTAATTCGAATTACATATTTTTAATTTACTTATCATATACAAAATCACGTGATGACATATCAATAAAATTATACATGTAAAAAATATTTAAATATAAATGCATCTGTATAAAATAAAACAATTTAAAAGTAAAATATTCCACATTAAGTATATTTTATGTTAAATTTTAGAATGGAAATGAATAAAAAACATATTACATCCGGAAATCAGAGATCTGTAAATGATATTTCCTATGATAAACAAAATCGCGTGAATTAGTATGTTTAGAGAACATTTGTAACGAAAAGAAAGGGTACTTCTCTTTATACGTTCTATTTTATATCGGAACTTGAATTATTTCTATACAAACAACCAATTTGTACCTTTTCATCGGGACATCTACTCTGAAAATATTGTCATGTACGACTTTTTTGTTAAAAAAAAATTAAACTTTTACAAAATAACTATTATAAACTATTAATATTTATTGGTGTAATTTAAGTTAATAACGCACATAATTAGAATACCTTTATAATCCATAAAAACTATTTTTTTGCTGACACCGACTCCAAAAATAACAATAATTGTACATTATATTATCATAATAATTTGATTATAGACAAAAGAATACGTAATTTTTTTTTTTACTTTTTAGTGCATTTTTGGTATACAATTTTTTTTTTTGTTTTGAAGTCGTTTTTTTTGTTTGTTAAAATTTTGTTTTATTTCTTGATTTTTTGTGAATCTGTAGTTCGATAACTGATTTATTTATATGAAGCTGAGCGGTTATAGTTCACAAGCTACAGGTACCACACTCGAAAAAGCCGTAATCGACCTAAAATTAATAAGCAATTATTTACTGAACGTCATGAGTCTACTACCAGTTCGGAAAGAAGAAGCGTCTGACCTGAGAAGAACTGGCGGAAGAAACTCAGCGGGACTATATTTTTTTTTACGTAATGATTTTTTTTTCCAAAGTTAATTGAAATTAACAATAATTCTCTATAAGTTGATAGGGAAAATTATCTGCCAACCCACAGTGGAGCAGCGTGGTGGATTATCCCATTGAGGAGAAGTCTGGCCTTTTCGCCGAGGCCAGCCTGTCGCTGGAGGGATCCTGTTGCCTGCAGATCCGGGACCCTCCAATTAAAGCGGCTGAAGGCTCCCGCAGGGGTTTAGTACGGTATTGCACTCCCAAAGTGCCGAGTCCGACATAGGTCTAGGACTGCCGACCCGGGCGTCCTGGATATCATCCGTAAATGGATTCCCCTGCGTAAAAAAAAAAAAAAAAAAAAGCGTGGTGGATTATGCTTCAACCCTTCTTCTATATGGAGAAGTCGCCTTTGCCCAGCAGTGGGTCGCTTACAGGCTAATTCAGTTCAGATTGTGACTAACATTTTGAAAATAGTTAAGGTATTTAATATGTATGTCATCATGAGGCGAATGTCAATCTTGCCAACGCGTACTTTTTTGGCTTATCTCATAAACATGTTATAAATCTATTAAAAATATTTATAAATGTGAAATTCAACTTGAGTCTACGGAATCGATTGCTATGAAACTTGGTACGTAAGTGTATATAAGGATCTAGAATAACACAAAGGCAATTTTTAGCCTGATATATTGAGGGACTAAATTTATGCGGATAAAAGGATGCGTGGGGTGAAACTAATAATAATTTTATGTAGAACAACATCAGTTTCTAATGATTAGATGGCAGCGAATTGCAATAATAATCTATCGGTGTTTATAATAATTAAAAATATTTATGGAAATATACAGAATTATATGCAATTTCATTGAAATAATGAGTCACAAAAAAAAATTGTTCATATTGAAAGTATATTATAAGAGTAAAACCTTATGACGCGTATAGCCTTGTGGGTTTTCTTACTTATAAAAAGCTTAAAGTTTAACACTGTAACCTTTATGTATCATGTTGAGCTGCGAACACTACATGAGAGTTTTTTTTTCATCCTATGACGTAAGGTTCTTAACACCTGATGGATATTCGGAGAATGCCACTTGAATATATAAACAATATTACGTTTCGATATTTTTTTCACGAACAAGGTTACACTGCGAGCCTTCATTGATAATATTTCTTTTTATTATAATTTTGTTCATAACTATCTTATATCTTTACGAGCAATTCTTGTATATATATAATCGGAATCTCGGAAACGGCTCCAACGATTTTCATGAAATTTAGTATGCAGGGGGTTTCGGGGGCGATAAATCGATCTAGCTAGGATTTATTTTTAGAAAATGTCGTTTTATCCCTTTTTTTAACGCAATTAAAAATATCATTAGAATACGAAGGTAAATTTCGCTGTCAGTGACAAGCTTCTAATAGCTCGGATGGGAATCGGGCGGATTTGAAATCAGAAAACCTGGGTTCGAATCCAGGTGTTTACAGACCAATTTTTTTTTCCTTTTTTTTTCTTTTGAATTAAGAGCTCTTTTTACTTTTTATTTTTTATTTAAATAACCAATTCCTATTATTTTACTATTATGTCGGTAAGATCGAAAATATTATTTATGTTTCATCAGTATGTAATGTATCTAAATTTAATTTAACCGAGCAAAGCTCGGTCATCCAGGTAGGTACTACATAATTATATAAGAAACAGATACTATGTTGTAATAGTTTTTACCTACGAAGTTATATCGCAAGAACTTTGTGGATTTAAGTATCACGTCCATTAATGTGAAAAATTGACCGTTGCTTTAACTTAACCTCAAAACCCTTTAATTGGGCTGATTTGATACAACGTATTTTATTGGTGTTATGAATAATTAAAAAAATTCAACTAAAAAAATAAAAAATAAATAATAGTTTAAAAAAACTAAAAAAACACGCTTTTATAAATAAACCAAACTAAAAAGTAGAAAATAATTTTTTTAATAATTCAAATATTTTAATGTAAAAAATCGTAGGGTGTGAATGTTAATATCAGGCATTCAGGTTTCATTACAGAATTCCTATTACCACTTTCCAGCTCCATAATCAGACCCTGGTTACCATTTACCATATTCAGATCTTGGTATGGATAACAGGACTTACTATTTAAAATATTGCAATGTCATCGGTCCTCGATAAGTCTACTAAGTTTCAATGAAATCTAAACGTAGGAAGTGGGTCAAAATGAAGTCCAAAGGAGTCGTTTACAAATATACAAACAAACATAACATACAGTACGTCTACCATGAGTTTTTGTTACAAGCGCGCGTGACATAACTACAGTAGTAAACGTAGAAACGCAATAGTAATGATAGTATCCGGTAGAGGCGCTGCTCAACTTTCCATACAAATTGTTGAAATTGTCTACTACACTCGCTAACGTGTATCGTTTCTGGAAACTCATGGTAGACGTAGGTGAAGCTAATAAAAAGCGTGTAAAAAATACTTATAACCCATGATAGTGTCATGTCCAAATCAGTATCATATTCATTTTATTTTACTAATACAGTTATCAAACACATCTCAAAAAAGAGAAAACATAAAAGATAATTTATCTATTTATATTTCAAAGTAGCTAATAAATAAAGACTATAAACTATGTTGTAAACTTAAAAAAAAAACAAGACATGTTTATATTAATGTAGACTAACAATTAATAATGAAATATACATTAATTAAAATATCTCAAAAATGTAATTGAGATTGGACTCTTTCTCGATTTCGCCGAAAAATCTTCACTCTGTTCTGTCCATCCCACGTGATAAATTTTATTGACACGACTAAACACCAAAGAGGTGAACATTTAAAAATGATAACACCAATAACGTATATTCAATTAATTTCAAATCAAGAATTTGATTATTTAGAGTTACCGAGAGCTAAAACCACATAAACTATTCACAATTACATGCCAGGCCTTCTTAACATTATCTTTTAGGTAAACTAAAGTTTTCCTACACTAACTAACATTCGCCTTAAGTATCTCCTTATAATAATTTAGCCGTACATAGTACAGCTATGTGTACTGTTGAGAAATTAAATATATAATTGTATAGCCTGTAGTTGTATATAAAATTAGGGATCATACAATTACCTTTAAAATTCGAGTCGGTTGAGATATATAACAATAATATTAATCATAAAGTACCACCACCAGCACCACATCAGCCATTGGATATCCATAGCTGAACGTAGGTCCCCATCATCTCTAAGGGGATTTGCCAATACTCCACGGAACATGGAACCACGCTTGGAAGGCAGGTTGGCTACCGCAGCGTGTTGTGGTAGGATATGCTGACGCTGCCGCCTATCACCATACTGGTCGATGTAGTTGTTCGCACCACTATGACTTAAGTTACCTTTTACGATACCTCTGCAAGAAAAAAGTCGGGACTATTCTTCTGTGCTGGTCACCACACGCGTAAGAAGAAAATATTATAAAATCTACATTCGCTTGAAACGACGTAGTTAAGATGTTCACGTAACCACAATTGTCCAAAAATATATCATCATCATCATATCAGCCATTGGATGTCCAGTGCTGAACGTAAGCCTCCCCCATCGACCTCCAGAACGACCGGTTCGAAGCAACCTTCATCCAACAGCATAATATATATCTGTCTGTCTGTCCGTCCGTATGTCACAGCCATTTTTTTCCGAAACTTCTGTGAACCGCATTAAGATTTTCACACAAAAATAGAAAAAAACAATAAATTCCTGCTACTTTACCTTACCTTCATGAGCGAGTCCGACCCGATCTTGTTAAATTTTTTAAATATATATTTTATAACTCAAAATATATATCAATGTCTTATTTTATATCAATATTTTTTTACACTTTCTATTGTTTAACGAAATACTTCGAAGTAGATAAATGACGAAATACTAACGAAATTACTTGTGCCCTGATTAAATTTACTTTGCAACTTTTTTGCTTTATCTATGAAAATTCAAATTTTCTTACTTTCTAATAAACGAACATATCTGTCTTCTGATAAATTCACAAACAATGATATTTTATAATTATATCTGCGCGTCTTTATCCACATCGACGTTTATAAATAATAATAATAATAAATAATAAATATGTTTAACATACACACACGGTCATCTATTCCTAAGATAGGCAACTTAATGCCTGTGTTTTAGGTAACAGTTGACTGTTATACATTTTTTTTAAATAAATACACATATAAATAATACATATATAAATAAATACATATTACACCCAGACTCGGGGCGGGAATCGAACCCACAATCCTGGAACAGAAAACAGGGCCACTGCAAACTGCGCCACGGGCCAGTCATCGTCAGTCGTTTATGTTCACTGCTCAGCACTTACGAAGGAAAGCGTGATATATCACACTCTATAGTCTATGAAGTTAAAAAACATTCTTCCTAACTCATATTTTTTTAATGAAATCAATACATCTTGAGAGTAACGTATTTCCATATTTCGGCTTCGTAATATTGAACTGAACTAAAACGTCTTGTAAGCGTCCCACTCACTAGTGGGTAAAAGACTTTTCTCCATATAGAAGGGTTGGAGATTAATCCACCACGCTGGTCCGGCTCCCATGATTGCTATCAGATATGTATGGTAACAACCGGAACCAAGGGATTTATATATTTTTCGATACACAGTGGGAAACCCACAAGGACCTACACCCAGATCGGGAACAAATATTCGTAAATGCAAATATCTGCTCCGAGCGTAAATCGAACTCGTCACCGTCGGCGTTAAGGCAACTTCTCACAACACTGTGCCATAACGATTGACAATAAAAATAATGGCATACGAAATACAAAACTGATCAGAATACATAGATAACATAAACATGTCACGAGTGCTTAAAATGTTATTCAGTTTTAAATAAAATTTGCTAAATCACGTCATCTCGAATAATAAAGTTAAGAAACTAAAAAGCTTCTCTGTAAATTAGTAGTTGTCTAATACTTCCGTTCATTTTAATTTTATAACCTTGATTTAAAAAGATCAAAAATATAAATTTACCACAAACTAGTTACAATAGTTATTTCCTAATTAATATAAAATATGATTTATAAACATGTTCATGATTATATCTTTATAGACCTACGATTATCTCTCAAAATATGAACTTATAAAACTTTTCTAATCTAATTGGTTATTTTTATTTAATTAAAAGTCTAAAAACGGATTTTATCGCGTTTATTTAAAGTTACTGTTTAACAATTTAATTTAAATTATTTCCCGACGTTTCGGACCCTTTACAGCGTCCATGATCTCGGGGGACTGAGGTGGTGGGTGTCCGAATAATAATATAGTCCGTTTTTAGACGTGTATCGTTTCTGGAAACTCATGGTAGACGTAGGTGAAGCTAATAAAAAGCGTGTAAAAAAATACTTATAACCCATGATAGTGTCATGTCCAAATCAGTATCATATTCATTTTATTTTACTAATACAGTTATCAAACACATCTCAAAAAAGAGAAAACATAAAAGATAATTTATCTATTTAGATTTCAAAGTAGCTAATAAATAAAGACTATAAACTATGTTGTAAACTAAAAAAAAAACAAGACATGTTTATATTAATGTAGACTAACAATTAATAATGAAATATACATTAATTAAAATATCTCAAAAATGTAATTGAGATTGGACTCTTTCTCGATTTCGCCGAAAAATCTTCACTCTGTTCTGTCCATCCCACGTGATAAATTTTATTGACACGACTAAACACCAAAGAGGTGAACATTTAAAAATGATAACACCAATAACGTATATTCAATTAATTTCAAATCAAGAATTTGATTATTTAGAGTTACCGAGAGCTAAAACCACGTAAACTATTCACAATTACATGCCAGGCCTTCTTAACATTATCTTTTAGGTAAACTAAAGTTTTCCTACACTATCTAACTAACATTCGCCTTAAGTATCTCCTTATAATAATTTAGGCGTACATAGTACAGCTATGTGTACTGTTGAGAAATTAAATATATAATTGTATAGCCTGTAGTTGTATATAAAATTAGGGATCATACAATTACCTTTAAAATTCGAGTCGGTTGAGATATATAGCAATAATATTAATCATAATGTACCACCACCAGCACCACATCAGCCATTGGATATCTACAGCTGAACGTAGGTCCCCATCATCTGTAAGGGGATTTGCCAATACTCCACGCTTGGAACCACGCTTGGAAGGCAGGTTGGCGACCGCAGCGTGTTGTGGCAGGATATGCTGACGCTGCCGCCTATCACCATACTGGTCGATGTAGTTGTTCGCACCACTATGACTTAAGTTACCTTTTACGATACCTCTGCAAGAAAAAAGTCGAGACTATTCTTCTGTGCTGGTCACCACACGCGTAAGAAGAAAATATTATAAAATCTACATTCGCTTGAAACGACGTAGTTAAGACGTTCACGTGACCACAATTGTCCAAAAATATATCATCATCATCATCATATCAGCCATTGGATGTCCAGTGCTGACCGTAAGCCTCCCCCATCGACTTCCAGAACGACCGGTTCGAAGCAACCTTCATCCAACAGCATAATATATATATATATATATATATATATATATATATATATCTGTCTGTCTGTCCGTCCGTATGTCACAGCCATTTTTTTCCGAAACTTCTGTGAACCGCATTAAGATTTTCACACAAAAATAGAAAAAAACAATAAATTTTGGGGGTTCCCCATATTTAAAACTGAAACTCAAAAAAAATTTTTTTCATCAAACCCATACGTGTGGGGGTATATATGGATAGGTCTTCAAAAATGATATTGAGGTTGCTCATATCATTTTTTTCTAACCTGAATAGTTTGCGCGAGAGACACTTGCAAAGTGTCAAGTGTGCAAAGATTATTATATATATAATATATATATATAATACACTATTATTAAAACATTAATCAAAGTTACAACGAACTACAAGAACTTTTATATGATGTTACTTCCTGCTACATACTTTAATATATATATATATTATTGTTATATATTATTTTTTTACTTTCTAATAAACGAACATATCTGACTTCTGATAAATTCACAAACAATGATATTTTATAATTATATCTGCGCGTCTTTATCCACATCGACTTTTATAAATAATAATAGTAATAACAAATAATAATAATAATAATAAATATATATTATATGTAGCTATTGTGATAATAATAATAATAAATAATAATATAATAATCTACCTCGTTTGCCTATACACAAACGTAATTTGACTTTAGTAGGTGCTATGGATAAAATTTTAAAAGAATATTTAGGCAACACTCAAAATTTATCTGATACGCATTCACTTCTGTATTGTGGAGCTGCAGCTGTGTGTAATGTAGCTCATGTAAATTTTCCGTCAAATAAAACAACTTTACCATCTAACACAGCTCCAGCTTGGCAAGTCAGAATTGAAAAACGAATACATTTAACCAGAACCCTAATAGCCAAATTAATATGTTTCAGGAATGGTAATAGACGCCCGAAAATCATGCGATTTGTACACCAAGCTTTTACGGGTACAAATATAACATCAAGCGAGTACATAAATTCAGTCGCAGACCGCATTGATTTCCTGAAACAAAAACTCTGTGCATGGGCAAAGCGCATAAAGCGGTATAAAAAACGCAGGGATCGATATTATCAAAATAGCATTTTTCAAAGCAACCAACGAAAAGTATACAGGAATTGGGAACAGTGCACTACTAATGTGGTCAATGATGATTTACCGGACCGAGACGCGATAACAAATTTTTGGCGAAATATTTGGTCGGATCCCATTGACCACATTGATAGTGACTGGATGAGTGTTGTCAGGAGGAGATGCAACTCACTTCCACAAATGGAACCAATCACAATCAATCCAGATGATGTAAGTCGTGCAATCCGTTCCTCATCGAATTGGAAATGTCCTGGAATGGATGGATTGCACAACTTTTGGCTTAAATGGTTTCGTAGTTCGCACCCCGTCTTGGCAACCCAATTTCAGGATGCCCTCATTACGGCTTCAATTCCAACATTTATGACAACTGGTTTCACATTCCTGTTATACAAATCGGGAAGTACCACTGATCCAAAAAACTACCGTCCCATTACTTGCTTACCAACCATCTATAAGCTACTTACATCCATTCTTGCTACTAAAATTATGAAACATATAACGACAAATAATATTTTGGCTATAGCTCAGAACGGATGTAAGCCAGGTAGTCGTGGTACTAAAGAACTTCTCCTCATAGACATGACTATTTGCCAACAGGTACGTCGAAACCGGAAAAATTTGACTGCCGCTTGGATTGACTACAAGAAGGCATATGATTCAGTGCCACATTCATGGCTTATGGAGATCATGAAGTTGTATAAGATTGATACAGCTTTGTGTTCTTTTCTAGGCTCGTGTATGGAGCAGTGGACCACGTATCTTCATAATCCTGGCGGCATCAATGTTCCTGGATCGACCGAACCGATAAGGATCAAGCGGGGTATTTTTCAAGGCGATAGTTTGAGTCCTTTGTGGTTTTGTCTGGCCATGAATCCTTTAAGTACTTTATTAGAGGATTCAGAGTTAGGCTTTCACCTTCGTAAAGAAGGCAAAGCAATATCTCACCTTTTTTACATGGATGATCTGAAGCTGTTCGCATCCAAACGACCAGAGTTATACAAGTTGCTAAAAATAACAGAAACTTTTAGCACTTGTATAAAAATGGAATTTGGTGTGGACAAATGCGCTTTCATCCATGTAGAAAGAGGTAAAATTATTTCATCAGAAAACTTGCAACTTACCAACTCTTTGTCTCTTAGATCTCTCAACGAAGGTGAAACCTACAAATATCTCGGGATGTCAGAGGCATTGGGCATTGATGACGGAGCCACGAAACAACAGATTAGGGAACGATTCTTTGGCCGGCTGAAGAAAGTGCTTAACAGCTTTTTATCGGGCGGTAACAAGATACGTGCCTTTAACTGTTGGGTTATGCCCTTAATCGTCTATACCTTTGGCATTCTGAGATGGACTCAAACGGAGTTAGATTCCCTTGATCGCAAAGTCCGTAAAATGCTAACAATATACCGAATGCATCACCCTCGTTCATCTTTGATGAGATTATACATCCCACGAAAATGTGGTGGTCGAGGCTTTTTAAACGCAAAAGACCTCCACAATCGTGTGGTGTATAATCTCCGAGAATATTTTTTAAACATCAAAAACGATATGCACAAGGATGTTGTTGCCGTTGATAAGGGCTTTACTCCGCTGTCCTTAGGCAAAGAGAAATGGCGTAAACCTATAGTAATGAGTACCATTGACCGCGTGGCCATATGGAAGAACAAAGAACTACATGGTCGGTTCTACAAAGCTTTGACAGATATAGATGTAGACCAATCCAGTTCTGTATCCTGGCTACAACACGGGAATCTGTTTGGGGAGACTGAAGGTTTTGTCTGTGCAATTATGGATGAAGTTATCAAGACGAACAATTACCGGAAACATATCATGAAAGATGGAACTCCAGACATATGCCGAGCATGTCGTAGGCCTGGCGAATCCATCAGACATATTGTTTCCGGTTGTGGTCGTCTTGCTAACGGTGAGTATTTGCACAGACATAACCAAGTAGCCAGGATTATCCACCAACAACTTGCTCTTCGATATGGCCTCGTTGAAAATGAGTTACCGTACTATAGATACAATCCTACGCCATTTCTTGAAAATAGTCATGCGTTGCTCTACTGGGATCGGTCTATTATCACTGACAGATTTATTGCAGCCAATAAACCTGATATAGTGCTAGTAGACCGATCAACGCGCCGAGCTATTATTGTTGATATTACAATCCCGCATGACGATAATCTCGTAAAGGCGGAAAAAGAAAAATTAAGTAAATATTTAGACCTTGCCCACGAGATTACCGCCATGTGGAATGTGGACTCAACAATAATTGTTCCTATTGTTGTGTCGGTCAATGGCCTATTAGCGAAGAGTTTCGACCAACATCTTAAGAAACTCTCGCTCGACTGTTGGATCAAGGGTCGGATTCAAAAGGCAGTGTTGCTTGAAACGGCCCGCATTGTGAGGAGGTTCCTCAACCTGGAGCCTTAACCACCGATGGCCTGGGACTCAACCTGTCACCGGAGGAATACCTTTTTTATATTTTTAAATATTTTTATTTGTATTTTTTATAAATATATTTAAAAATGTAATTATAGGGAAAGATATTTAATAAAAGAAATAATAAATAATAAATATGTTTAACATACACACACGGTCATCTATTCCTAAGATAGGCAACTTAATGCCTGTGTTTTAGGTAACAGTTGACTGTTATACATATTTTTTTTAATAAATACACATATAAATAATACATATATAAATAAATACATATTACACCCAGACTCGGGGCGGGAATCGAACCCACAATCCTGGAACAGAAAACAGGGCCACTGCAAACTGCGCCACGGGCCAGTCATCGTCAGTCGTTTATGTTCACTGCTCAGCACTTACGAAGGAAAGCGTGATATATAACACTTTATCTAATATATTTATAAAATTCTCGTTTCACGGGGTTCGAACTTGAACTCCTCCGAAACGGCTCGACCGATTCTCATGAAATTTTGTGAGCATATTGAGTAGGTCTGAGAATCGGCCAACATCTATTTTTCATACCCCTAAGTAATAAGGGTTGTTCACCCTTAAAATTTTTTTTTTAATTTTTGGACGAAATTTTTTGTTTTTATTTTTTATGATGTGGCATTAAAAAATACATACAACCCTAAATTTTTACTTTTTTATCACCAACCCCTATTTTTTTATTACTTAAAAATTATTTATATGGCAAAACAACGTTTGCCGGGTCAGCTAGTAGTCTATAAAGTTAAAAAACATTCTTCCTAACTCATATTTTTTTAATGAAATCAATACATCTTGAGAGTAACGTATTTCCATATTTCGGCTTCGTAATATTGAACTGAACTAAAACGTCTTGTAAGCGTCCCACTAGTGGGTAAAAGACTTTTCTCCATATAGAAGGGTTGGAGATTAATCCACCACGCTGCTCCACTGCGGGCTAGCAAATAATTTCCTCCCATGATTGCTATCAGATATTTATGGTAACAACCGGAACCAAAGGATTTATATATTTTTCGATACACAGTGGGAAACCCACAAGGACCTACACCCAGCTCGGGAACAAATATTGGTAAATGCAAATATCTGCTCCGAGCGTAAATCGAACTCGTCACCGTCGGCGTTAAGGCAACTTCTCACAACACTGTGCCATAGCGATTGACAATAAAAATAATGGCATACGAAATACAAAACTGATCAGAATACAAAGATAACATAAACATGTCACGAGTGACTAAAATGTTATTCCGTTTTAAATAAAATTTGCTAAATCACGTCATCTCGAATAATAAAGTTAAGAAACTAAAAAGCTTCTCTGTAAATTAGTAGTTGTCTAAAACTTCCGTTCATTTTAATTTTATAACCTTGATTTAAAAAGATCAAAAATATAAATTTACCACAAACTAGTTACAATAGTTATTTCCTAATTAATATAAAATATGATTTATAAACATGTTCATGATTATATCTTTATAGACCTACGATTATCTCTCAAAATATGAACTTATAAAACTTTTCTAATCTAATTGGTTATTTTTATTTAATTAAAAGTCTAAAAACGGATTTTATCGCGTTTATTTAAAGATACTGTTTAACAATTTAATTTAAATTATTTCCCGACGTTTCGGACCCTTTACAGCGTCCATGATCTCGGGGGACTGAGGTGGTGGGTGTCCGAATAATAATATAGTCCGTTTTTAGACTTTTAATTAAATGAATAAAATTCGCGTAAATATAAGAGAACAGTATGGTTATTTTTATTTTAAGTAAATATATTATATCGATAAAACATGTACTTTTTAAGCTTTCATTCGAAAATTTATAACAATGCTTCAAATAACCCAACACACATGGCGTATAATATAGAACAAAACCTTCGTAATGTGTTGAGACTTAAAAAAATAAAGTAAATTTAGTTTTCTACAATATATGGCCTATATACAGATTAACTACATTATTAGCTTCTAATACCTGAACTAAAATTCATTAATTTACAGAACAGCAGTAAAATACTGTATTTCTCATATTTAATATGAATTATAATAATATTCTTTTTTACATATGAAAAAGATATAGCTTTTTATAAATGATCTCGCAACCTCATAGTAGGTACCTACATATCCACGTATACTATATTATACATTTAAAATACCTATAAGCTATTAAGATTTGTTAATTTTGTGACCATAGAATATTTACTACTAACTATAAAAGATATATTTTGCATGACATTAATGCAACAAATACTATTTATCATCGTTATTTTTTTTTATCTTCTTAAATGTATCACTACATATTATAAAACAAGGTCCCTCGCAGAAATTGTCTGTCTCGATGTTCATGATAAATTCAAAAACTACTGAATGGAATTTTGTGTAGTTAATAGTGATTAATGAGAAAGGTACAGGTGTATAATCTGTCACCATTTTGTGTAAATTGGGTGAAATATGACGACAATTATTATTGGAAATGTCGGAATAAGTCAAGCCGCCTGGGAGCTTTCTTCGAAAACACTGCATAATCCTTTTTGAAATATAACAAAAGTATGTTGGAATTATTCTTCATTTATAGGTCTTTAAAAAAATTCGTAAAGGCGTATAACCAGTATTTTATGGATATCTTAATATACCCATTGTAACTTCTAAGAAAATGGTCACGTTCAATGCGGTAATTGGAAAGCTATTTAGACGATTACAGTATTAATTTTTATTAACCTAAACACGTTACTTTTGTTTATTACCTTAAACAAAGTCCATGAAACATTATGATAATCCTTAGCATTTAAATAACAATCCATATGATTCAAAATAATATCTTAGGAGTTATTGCAAAATGAAAACTATAACGCGCGAAAATAATTTCGGCGCGGGTCTCACATCGATGACGAGACTCGCCTGTTGCGTCCACCTAGGCACCTCGCCCTAAGAACATTATATAAGAAGCTGGGGTGGGTCACTAGTTTATTATATTGATACTATGAAAAAATGGTACTACTTATGTATGTTAATAAAAAAAAATAACAATGTTTAAGCAAAAAATAAGGATACAGGTCCAATGATCAAATAATTTATACCTAAGATTATTTTTGCACGGATTTACGCAATATATTTTTTGTTTATTTTATAAACTATGCAATCAAATATTATGAATACACGAGGAATTAAAATATAATTAACCTTCTTTATACTCTTACTAAGTTACTAAGAAATAATCATATGAAGATATTATTATAATATCGCAGTATTATATTTATATCTAATATTGCTAAATATAATTATTATTTTAGCACGAAGCTACGGGCCTGGTAAGAAAGCTTTAATTTACTCATTGTCAGTGGGCAATAGAAACAGTTGCCCACTGTAACATTATGCGATTAAATTTTAAATGAGGAGAATCAAGCAATCAATCAATTAATCAACAGACCTAGTTCGACGTACCCAAAACCTATATTTGCAATAGACGTTATTTTATAAGAAGTTTGGAGAGACGATGGTCATTGTCCCAAAGTGAAAAATGGCGACCCCACGCTGGAAAGCGCAGCAATCGCATATTTAAGCCTGGTTCCTATACTCAGAAAAAGATTTGTTTTGCTTACAAAGCGTTCAATTTGAAACAATTTGTGATGCAAAGTATTCCAAATAAAATTAATTCTGATTTCTGGTAGCGCTGGACCGCGATCGTTAAAATTTAAGAGGGTTAGGGATTAGGTTTTTTTCCAATGCGACTAATGCCCTGCTGTGGACTTTATTATCGACGACATTGGAATTGATGACAATGTTTTTTTCTCAATATTCAAATGCGTTTACCAGTTGAGACACTTCATTAGTCCAGTCCAAAAATAAACAAAAAATTTGTTGTCTGTAAAGTCGGTTTACGGACGATGATTTTACGTGATAACGTCATAAGAAAACATTGATAAAAATATTATACTAGTCATCTTTTATTAGTAAAAGCTTCTTTAAAACAGTTTACGTGTAGGATGCGTGCTGCCGCTGTCATGTCTGTTCTACTTGGACGCATCGATAGACTATGCGTCACAAGTCGAACGCATAGGCCGATCGTGCCTCTCTATCACTTGTTCCGCGCTCTCGCTCGCGGATTGTGACAAACTTCGTGAAGTGCTGCCGGCTTTCATCGATTTACTAGACGTTATTACGTTAAACACAGAATATGTGTCGCGTTCATCTGTTTTATTCCAATATCACCACTAAACGTTATGTACTCAACGTGAATGTATTTTTTTTTTGTGGATTTTAGTTGTGTCAATTTAACAAAAATTATTATTATTTCGCCAGTTTCATCAGTTGTGGGATGTACAAAATTAAGTGGAAATTGTTCGGTATGGTCAAGAATCCAACCTCAATCAAATTTTAGAGATATGTTAGAGCCAAAACACATAACGGCGTTGCGGCGACGCAACGCTAAAATCGGCAGTTTGCGTTGCGGCGTTGCGGCGCCGCGAAAAAGAGCGTTGTTGTAGGGTAACCAGTTCTTCGTGATTTTTTATTGTGGATATTAATTTAATTATTTTAAATATTATAGTTCACGTGAAATTTGTTAATTATTGTTTGTGAAGTTGTTATTTAGTAGAATGCATAAAAAGTAATCCTTTGTACCGGAAATAATTTTGTGAATCAAGTTTGTATGCTGGTAGAATTTTAAACAACTTTTGTCTCATAAAGCCTAAACAAAATTGAAACAAAGTGATACATAAATTAATATCTTACTATATTAGTTTTATAGATTAAATATAAATAAATAGGTTTTGTCCGCGGCTCCGCTCGCATGGTACAGGCACCAAAGGTAGTCGGTACGTAAAGTAGGTACTCTATGTACTTTTCTGTACCCCAGAAAACTGGTATGCAGAATTTCATGATAATCGGGATTCAGGTTAATAGTTAAGGCGTAAAAGCATAACTAACAAAAAAACTCACTTTAGCATTTATCATATGGATGAAATTAGCATAAAATTAATTTACATATTTATAATTTAGGTACATCATACATGTCACTTGTTTGAACCGAGTCTTAAATTAGCTGTAAATCTAATAGTTAAAAGTAACAACATAACAACAATTGAGCTGAACTGTGAGCCGGTTCACAGCTCCGGTTCAAGCATATGGCTCATGAGCTGATCTGCGGTTCATACAAATTAACGCCGTTATATATATATATATATATATAACGGCGCGTGCTATTTTTTAAGGGAAATGATTGTTCCGATTGTTGGATATTGTTGCCATATAACTTTATTTTATTATTTTATTTTGTGCGTACGTGATTTCGGAGCGGGTAACACCGGATGAAGTTGTTAGTCAGGTGTCAGTGTGGTTGCTTGTCACTTTTATTAATTGAAAATGAACACGAGACGCGTACTCGCAAAACCATCGGCTCCAAATCAGTTTATTCTTTGTCTAATCTCTTGAAACATTGTTAACAAACAAATTCTTAAAATTAGTTTGCTTATCTGCAGTTCATAAAAATTCATTGAGATACCCATGTCTAATAAAGACACAAAAAAATAAAATATAAAAATAGACACAAAATGTCAATAAATCATGGTCAACAAGTATGACGTCACAACGCCGGAATTGGCGGTGCCGCGCCGCTAAAATTGGCGGTGACGCCACCGCCAATTTTAGCGTTGCGGCGCCGCAACGCCGTTATGTGTTTCGGCCCTTAAAGTTTGTACATTTCATTACAATTTTCAATCTACAACAACAGAAACATAAAATATTAATGATTAATAATATACTTACACAGTAGATATATACAATATAATATATGGATAAACAAAAAATATATTTACAATTCAATTTTATTACATTTAATATATCTATATAAAAACGAAGACAATGTATTAAACACAAACCATTAATAATTAATTAACATTCATAGGACGGGGGATTTCATAAGGGAAACCCCCTCTCCTATCCCCTATCCTCTTCCTATTTTTAATCTATCTCAAATAAGGAAGAAAGAAAGGCATTGAAATTTTTAAACGTTATAGGATACCATATTTTGTTTGATTTCAATCTCTCCAGGTTCACTCACGAAGTAGTCCTATAGTCAACAAATTAGGGTATAATGAAGAATGTGTAGAAAGTCGAGGATATCCTGCAAAAATAAGACACATACTCGTATTTTGTTCATTTCGTTCGTGTTTTCATTCGAATTCGTAAAAATAAATAACAGAGTTAAACAGATTTGCTTAAAATTTTGACTCACGGAAGTCAAGATAGATTTATTGTTTGATATATACGTGTGAAAAAATTAATCTTTTCGACTAACTTAGTAAAACTATTAAGAATTATAAAAAAATATATACCTACATTATATTCAAATAGTTGTGATAAGTATAGAATAGCGATGCAGATACTATGACCTGGGTCTTTAATTATTTCATGTAGAGGGACTACACCTATATTATAAATGTGAAATGTTAATTTGTTTGTTACGCTTTCACGCGAAAACTACTTAACCTATCATCACGAAACTTTGTACACATATTCTTGGAGGTATTGGAATGTAACATAGGATTGTTTTTTGGTCGCAATAACCGTGGATGTCACGCGGGCGAAGACGCGGGCAGAAGCTAGTAATAACATAAAATACGAAATTGTTTATCAAGTATGCTTATCGATGCATGATACATGTTTATGAATACCCAACTTAGTAAATACGTACAAACATATTAATACAAGTCTTTGATAGTCATAACAATATTATTTTAGTACTACTTTGAAATTATTCACAAATAAATGTATTATTTATCAATGTAGGTATAATTCATGTTGAGATATTTTAAGTAAAACAGATCGCTATAAGGGTGAAAGTACGGGGAACTCGTGTTCAGAGGTAAAACCATATGAGAATTACTCCTGTGGTAAAACGTTTAATATAATTTTTGTGTATTTATTCCGAGAAAATTACAAAATTTACTATAAAATATAGAAAAAAAATTTAAAACCCATTCAAGTCCTACAAAAAATATTCCACGATACCCATATAACGCGTAAGTACAACACATATCTTTTATGATCAACAACTATAAAAAAACTCATTAGTTTCATGTTTTCACTTTTTAATATAAATTATATGTAATTTTTTATGTGTTATTTTGATAAAATAAACATTTTTATTTTTATTTTCTATTTTTTATCTATAAATATATATAGTAAATATTTTACATACAGTTGAAGGTGTGGATAAACGGATGAATGAAAACTAGAGTTTTAGAATTAAAATTATGTTGGCAAATTTTTGTGGTGGTCATCTGAAACTATAAAAGGAAGATGGCAGTCATTCAAAGATCACTTTGTTACTTATATGTATGTCGAAGATTCGATATCAGTAGACTCTGATAACAGAGATTCTTTAAAAGTGGACAGTATGTCAGGATGGTGACTTCGAAATAAAACAATGATATTGATATTTCTCAGGCAGGACTGATTACAATATTTAATTTAGCTCTTACAATACTTGCAATGCAATTGGATTACTACAGGGACCGTGCGCGAACTATAGATAGCAGCACTTCATACTTACTTAAAAATCGAGCGCACTGGTGCTAAATAAGAAAAACACAGTGAGGTAAACAATGTAATAAATAATATTAGTTATGGCTACAAAACGCCGACCGACAAAAAGTTACCGGATAAGAGGTCAAAACGATATAAAAAGGCCAAAAATTAATTTTATTCGGACATGTTTTAAATGTAATTAAAACAAAAGATGTGAATAAGCTATCAGTTATAACCTGCACAGTTGTCGCCGAAACTGGTATTTCTAATGTGGGTCTCCCCACCGTGCCTCGGAGATCACGTAAAGCCGTCGGTCCCGGTAGTTATCATAGACACCTGATAACGATCGTTACTCATGATAGCGAAATTATCCTCCAAACCGCAGTAGAGCAGCGTGGTGAATTAAGCTCCAACCCTTCGTCTATATGGGAAGAGGCCTTCGCTCAGCAGTGGGTTGCTTACAGGCTGATACAGTACAGTACAGTATATATTTGTATGTAAGTTTAGTATAGTATAACTGCACTACCTACCCGTTCTCTCTTAGATAAATTATTCCAACCTATTTTGACTTATCTGGAAGAAATGGCTAACTGGCCATAAGACCGCCGACGTTTTTTTTTCTGCGAATTTTGTTCTGCAAAGCGACACAAAATTTACTTATTTTGAACTTTTATTTTATTTGTTATACTAGACATTATGGCAAACTTCATTAGTGGCCAATATGGCCCTAGGCCATATTGTCTAACCACGTTTATTTTTTGAGTTTATTCATATTAAAAAACAAAGCTTATATTTTAGTTGTTTCGATGTCAACTACCTCAAATTTATGATTGTTGGTTACTATTTAGTTTAGAGGACTGATTTAACCAAGAGACTGATTGATATATAAAATATTTCACATTTTATTTCCAAAATGGCCATTATATGTATAGTACCCGGATGACCGAGCTTTGCTCGGTTAAATTATATTTAGATACATTACATATTGATGAAACATAAATTTTCGATCTTACCGACATAAAAGTAAAATAATAGGAACTGGTTATTAAAATAAAAAATAAAAAGAGCTCTTAATTCAAAAAAAAAAAAATGAAAAAAAGATTGGTCTGTAGAATCTTGGATTCGAACTCAGGTTTTCTAGTTTCGAATCCGCCCGATTCCTATCCGAGCTAATAGAAGCTTGTCAATGACAGCGAAATTTACCTTCGTATTCTAATGGTATTTTTTAATTGCGTAAAAAAAGGGATAAAACAACATTTTCTGAAAATAAATCCTAGCTAGATCGATTTATCGCCCCCGAAACCCCCTGCATACTAAATTTCATGAAAATCGTTGGAGCCGTTTCCGAGATTCCGATTATATATATATATACAAGAATTGCTCGTTTAAATATATAAGATAGTATGTCGTGTATAATATGCATACACGCCATACTAAATTATTTTAATGATTAAATAAATATTTTTTTTAATTGTTTTAAATGAATAATAAATATTACCTAAGAGTCTAGTCGGCTTAATCGTTATTATATATTAAATTTTAAATTTGATTATTTTTAACAAAGACAATCACGTTTTGATTCAATCACGAAATTGTTCACAAATTAAACTAAAACAAATAAAATATATTATAATAAAAATAAGAGTCCAAAAGATTTTTATACTAATATTATGAAAAGAGAAGATTTTTTTGTTATTGATTTTCTAACCTGAACATAACTTGTTATATTAAACTTTCTTTACCATAACAAAACGAGTCCATCTTCATATCACCGCTTATCGTTTTCACCGTTATTTTTTTTTTAAATTGCGGTTGGTTATAATAGATCATAATAGGGTACTAAAAATCATCGCCAGACGGGAGGCGACTCCAGCCTGCCACGCGTGTGGGGCGCCAGAGGATACGGCGCTCCACACGCTTGAGGTGTGTGCCGCCTGGGAACCGCAGCGTCGCGCGCTTTCAGCGGTCCTCGGGCGGGATCTCTCACTGCCGACCGTCGTAAGAGCCATGCTCGACAGTGAGAGATCGTGGCAGGCGGCGGTCTCCTTCTGCGAAGAGGTAATGACGCAGAAGGGGACTGCGGAGCGGGCTAGGGAGGATGACGCCTCTGCTGACCCGCTCCGACGTAGACGCACGGGGGTAAGGAGGAGACGGTTTGCCCACCTCCTCCCCCCCTCGTAATAATGGGGTCGCTGGCCGATAGTCGAGGGACTTCGGCCAACTTAACAGCGCGACCCCACATGTCTGAGGGGTGGCCTTTGTTGTGAGCAAGGCCACCCACCTTGTGCCGGGGCCCCGGATGTTCGGCCGGGCCTACCGCCGGGGCGAGGTGGTGAATGCTAGCGCGACCCCATCTCGCCCCACCCCGGCGGATGACTGCTCACACGTGGGGTTTTTAGCCCGCGAGAGTCGGGCATAATCACTTCGGTGCCCCCGCGCCGGAGTGGTATCCATAATGGATTTTCCCCACGTAAAAAAAAAAAGGGTACTAAAAATCAAATTGTTAATCACAGTAATTTATTCAATACTATTTTCTTTTAAAGTTTAATAATATAAATTAAAACAAATTATGGACTTAGGAGATAATTGTCGATCAGTCTTATCGTTTTTAAAAATATACTCGTAATAATTGATAATCATTTTCAACCAAAGAAATAGTGAATGCGATTATGAATTGCACGTATTAATTATATGTATAATATAAAAATTAAATGAACTATGACAATTATAATAATTATTATTACAATTATAAATATAATAATAAATAACTTTATTGCACACACAAAAATAACTTACAAAATTATACAAAACGCAAAGCTTACTGATTTAGTACAGAGCATGTAAGTCATGCAACGGGCGATCTTATCACTAAATACTGCTCCCAATAATTAGGAATTGTATACCTAGCAAATTCGTCAAATACGTTGAATTCCCAATTCACTCTAAAAATTCACCTGCAAAATCAAAGAAAGTAGTCCCTTTAGAAAGTCCCTTCTATATTATTATTTAATTTTACTATACCGTATCATATCGTGTTATGTGTACCGAACTGGTATCATTATCAATCTTGATAATTTCAGTTTTATTTTATTTTGTTTTCTAGTAAGGTTTAATTTTTTCTTTTTACTATAAATTTACCCACAACCTAAAAGCAAGTTTACAATCCTCGAGAACCAATAAAACTACATTTGCTACTAAATTACTAATATAAAAACGATTTTAATTCAATCAAAGATTTTGTTCCACTGAGTCTTGAAGAGCCTTCGTCCGGCTAGAATATGTGTAGCCGTTAATTTCAAGATTCAACTTAATGAAAGAGGCCTTATTTTAATTGCCTATAATAGAGTCTAACGAAACTTCCGCTAATGATATTATATTCAAGATTTTGTTGGAATAATTTAAAACAAAAGTTTTCTAGGAATTATTTACGGAAAATAACAATTATTCCATCTTATGAGAACTACTGAAACAGTTTTTTTTTTGGCTCAGTCAGAAAAAAATAGCATACATTTAAATATTAAAAAGGTTTAATAAGGAATTTATTTACGTGCTTATTTTAAATATTTATTGTTTATAAAAAGTCACTTCAGTTTCTCTTTGGAATAGCAAAAAATATAATTTATTAAAATTATCTTAAATGTTTATTAAACTACGCCGTGTTGATAATGAGAGTGAAATAAAACATTTACTTTCATCTATTTTAATAGGTTTTTTTTTTATTCATTTGATAGAAATTATTGTCATCAAATTTCCTCAAAAATAGTAGGGTCTAGTCCTACGATATTTAAATATGTAACTGTAAAGGGCACAATATTCTAACACGCTAGACTCTGCTGAAGGACTTGAGATAAAATTCTTTAGCAGTAAATTTATTAAAGTTAAGATATGTAAAAAATGTCATTACCACTCTACAATTATTTTTTATGACATAAATCATTAAATAAATAAAGAATGGTGTCATCGAATACCAGGTAGGTAGGAAGTTCCTTCGGGTAATATAGAAGCAACACAATTTGCAAAAAAAGGTTGCAAACGCATACAACCGTAACGCCGCGACGCTTGGCCCGGCGACCCCTCCGAATGTAATTGGAGCCACTTCACCGGTCAACTCTGCTAATTCAGAGAAGTACCAGGAGTGACCCAACCACCGAAGTCTCCGCGCCTATTCGGCGCCACACCCTCACTGGCTGTACCTCCCGTGCCCACACACCTCACCACGCTTTCGCGCTCCGCCACTGGACGCCCAGCCACACTAGACGGCGAACCCCCGACAGTGGACCCGGACATCAACTGGTCCAGGAGCCTAGTGGTTTGTGCTATTCCACGCCCAACTAGTGCGCTTCCGCGCTCTCCGAAAGGAGGGAGAAAGCGAGTCATCCCCCTCCTGCGCTTTCGTTGCGGATAATATCCCTCCCTACCGTGAGTAAGATCTTTACTAGGTGTCTATAATAACAACCGGGACCGAAGGCTTTAAGTAATTTTCAAGGCGCGGTGGGAAAACCCACAAGGCCATACAGTCAGATGGGAAACAAATATTTGCACAAATACCACAAATATATCGGCCCCGAGCGAGAATCGAACCCTAGACCGCCGGCGTTGAGGAGGCGACTACTCGAACTACTACACCAGAGCAGTCGTCGAACGAGTACCTGCATTATATTATGTTGAAATTTATCTTTTCCAAACTTAGTGCACGAGTTTAAAATTACTTGAAGTTTTCAAATTTTAGAGGTAGTCTTAAATATTACAACTTTAATTAAAGAAATTTCAAGTAATAAGGAAGTCTATAATATATTATATGAATCTTACCTATCTCAAAGTTTTAAACAAAAATTATTGTACAATAATGTAAGTACCTACTACAAAAGTACGGTATACTGTAGGTATTTAAAAAAATAAGGTAGGTATTTAAATAAAAAAATCTTAAAAAAAGTCTTTTAACTTGATCTTAAATTACTTTTGAAGGAACCAATTTATCAAAAAATCATTAGACACCCTATTTGTAGATCGTTCAATTCTCTACAAAACTACATCAAGAACACTACAGTGCAACCTATCGTTCGTTAGTTACAAAAATCAGAAGGAACATAAAATATAATCACTAAGTCAAGAGATATTATTCATACAGAACAGTACCGGAACAGAAAAGGTTATTTTTAACCGACTTCAAAAAAGGAGGAGGTTCTCAATTCGTCTGTATTTTTTTTTGTGTGTTTGTTAGCTCATAACTTTTTACTGGGTGTACCGATTTTAATGATTCTTTTTATAGTCAAAAGCTAGTGCTCGTCATGTGGTCCCATTTAAATTTGAGCGAGGTGTGACTAGTAGTTTTTGAGTAATCCTTAATAATGCGTATTTTTGTTCCTGATACCGCGCGTCGCTGCGCGGGTCGCATTGCATACAATCGTTCCTTGTGACTTAATTTGTTACAGAAGACTATCATATGTTATGTTTTTTATGTTTACTACAAGTTAAACTGTTCAATATTATATTTTGCTTCTCAGATTACTACTCAGGTGTAGAGTTATGTTGCGCTGAACTTTGAGATAGCACGTTTCAAAGCGCGTCCTGTATTTAAAAGATCATATCTCGAAAATTACACATTTAATACAGCAAGTGTAAAGGAATAACTTTTCATAGGTGATTAACTAGACTAACTGTTTACTAACTGTTACTAATTGTTTTAAATTTTTTAATTTGTCAAAATATTTAACGGACACCATTTTGCGTCATTTGTAATAGACTAAAATCTTAAATGTGACATTGTGTGTGTAACAAGTGTACCTAAGTATTAGTCAATTAGCAGAGGAATCTTTTCTGATGTAATCTCAAGAAAGTAATGACAGTTGGAATCTTGGGTGGCATTGAAATGAAATAAATAAACAACTTAAATTAATTAATAATTTAACTTAAATGTTTATAACATAATATATAATAAGTACCTAATACCTAATAAAAGCAGAAAGGAAGGCACGTTATGACTTATGCCGTTGTGTCATTACGTTTCCATAATGCAGTTCAATAGGCAGAATATAAACAATATATCACATCTGTAATAGATTTCAAATAATCTGACGTCTTTCCACTTGAACGTTAACAATAGGGGTAATAAACCAAACACTCACAGAGCCCATTCATTCTTTATTTTGTTGCAAATGCAATTGCAATGATCAACCGTTGTCTATTAGTCTAGCATTTGCTTAGCTTATAATGTGCTTTACTTAAGTAAAAGATTTTGTGAATTCTAGCTGTTTACTTACAGCTAGAATTCACAAAATCTTATTAAATAATGACGTAGCTAAGAAAATACTTAAGAAAAAGTAATTACTTTTCTATAAATACGGGTGTTAGTGCAATGTTCACTTAGTAGTATATGTTATAAGATTATTATTTAAATAAACTAACAAGATAACAACATATTCATAAATATTAATTTAAATAATATTACTGTTATTATCAAACGTACAAAGTAATACTGCGCCATTATTGAAAAAATTAAAATAAATTGATCCACAATTTAACAAGTCAGGTTCGATTAAAACTTTATTAAGAACATGTTAAACGTTAATAGAAACAGTTATAGCTCTTGATACGACTAAAAATAAAATTTTATAAATTATATTTAAATAAAGAAGTTTTCTTCAACAATTTATAAACAAATGTTTGTATTTCATAAAAATATAAAGACAAAAAAAATATCTATATAAACTATCCAATTAGTGACGATTTCTACTTCTAGAAATCTACTTCACACGATACATAAACTTATAATCATAATATCAAAGATGAGATTTTGAATATGTTGTTAGCACCTGTAATTATATATTTTTCATTACCCGATTAGACATTGTGATTAGAACGGTTAAGTTTGAAAGGTAAGTTACAGAGTTGAAAAGAGTTCAGTCTACTAAAATACATAGTTTTATCGACTCTGAACCTATATGGTCTCTTCAATTATAATAATTATTATTTAAATCTTGCAACGGTAGTATTCCTCATAATGATTGATCATGAGTTTATTGACGTCAGATCAATTGCGGCGAAGTTGTTGCTATCATTAAAAAGTTTTGCACTTCCGTCAGTTCACAGACTGTTAAATATTGTACTCGGCGGAGCAGTGCAGACGAAGACGGCAAATTAATTCAGAATAAATCTCAATATAAAAAAATTAATATCAATATTTCTAAGACAGATGGTGATACTGTTGTTTTAGCTAGGTTAAAACAATTTCTAACATTTAATACATTAAAAACATAATGGTCCACATTAAAGCTTCGCATAAAAGCTTTAATGTGGACCATTATGTTTTTAATGTATTAAATGTTAGAAATTGTATATATATATATTTATATATATATAAATATATATATATATATATATATATATATATATATATATATGAATAACTGGATTTACCAAATACCACACACGTAAATAAAATATTATTACACATTTTTATAAACAGAGATAAAAAGCATACCCTAATAATATTCCAATTTACTAACACTTATGTGGGTTATTACTTTTCTTGGAAGATTTGTGAATGTTATTTAGAAATGTCGTAAAAAAGACTTATGTAGGCTTGGATAAAGTGGTTTAATATTTATGAAAAATTATTTTTATACAATATTAAATGTATAAATATCTAAACAAGTAAAAAATGTATCCGTCATTGGTTATTTATTTTCAACGGTTATTTTAATCGCCGTTCACAGAAATATTACTTCGAAATATTTCGTCGTAATATTAATTTTGTAATTAATCACTTATATCTAAAATGAAAATAAATTCAAACTTAAAAATCTAATTAAACATCTGCTATTTTATTGCTTTGTTACACCTTTACATTTGATACAAATTTAGACCAATTCAAACTTCATAATTGAATATTTAACTTACTTAATTAATTAGACTTAATTACACTTAATAAAATTTAATTTACTCAGTTTCAATAAATTAAATTAAAGTAAATTATATTAAGCGAAATTAGAAAAAAAGTTCTAAATCATGCAACAAAACGAAAAACAAACAGAATGAAGTATATTCAAGAATGTGCTAGTTATATATGATAGCAAAAGTTATTAAAGAATGCATCATATTGGAAAAAAACCTTAAACAAACACTTTTTATGCGATATGTAATTAATATAACATAAAACTGAATACAGTTTAAAAGTAATTTAATTAATTTGACGCAAACAAAATGAATTAATCGATTATTAAATATGTTCTTAAGGGCCGTTGATTTGTTTGTCTATAAACAATGTTATCGTATACAAAGTATGTATAATTGTATATAGCTTAAAAAGGGTAACAATTATATTTTTAAAAGAGTAACTGCGGAGTTTCTTGCCGATTCTTCTCTGCAGAATATTTACATTCCGAATCGGTAGTAGCTTTACTATTACAAAAATAATAATCACTTTAAAGTTTTAATTTGTAAAATGACGATTCGAAAGTGCTCGTAAGGCCTATTTGAATAAAGTTGTTTTTGATTTTGATTTTGAATATAAAGTAAAATAAAATCGTCTTTTTTAATAATTTAAAAATGATCTTTAAATGTATAAAATGTAGAAAAAATATATAATTAAATTGATTTGATTTCAAAACTTTTTCGCAATGGAAAAATAGCTAAATATTTTCAAATAATTAAATTCGGATCAGGGTCAAAATTCGCGTTTTTATTTCCAATATCTAATCTAACGCGAGTCGATAAATAAGTATATCATAACTACAATCTTTACATAGGTAGGTACAATAAAAAAACTAAATAAAATGTAATATAATTATTTGCCATTCGTAACTAGATTATATTAATGTTGTTTTAATTAATTATTCTGCATCAGCATGTAAACAATCCACTGCTGAGAGAAGGTCTCTTCTCCATATACGAGTAGAAGAAGGATTGGAGCTTAATCAACCACGCTGCTCCGCTGCGAGTTGGCGGATAATTTCCCTACCATAAGTAAAGATCGTTATCAGGTGTCTATGGTAACAACTGGGACTGACGGCTTTACGTGCTCTCCGAGGCACGGTGAGGAGAACCACAAATACATACAGCCAGATGGGAAACAAATATTTGTACAAATACAAATGTCTGTCTCGAGCGGGAATCGAACCCGCAACCGCCGGCACGCGGCTTGAGGCGACTAGTCGCACCACTACACCATAACGGTCGTCAAACATATTTTAAATACTAATAATTATCGATAAGACTGCAAAGATGATAATAAAAATTCCCATACCGGTTATTCAAAAATATCAATCAAATATACGTAATTAAATTACTTACCTAATTAGGTACCTATACTCTATCCAATAAAAAGAATCATGGAAAAATTGAGCTAAAATAAGTACATTTGGTCGAATTCATAACCTCCCGTTTAAGCGAAGGTAAAATGATTAATGATGCAAAAAGAAAAATATCCTAACTAAACATTAATCGCGTTGTAAGCCGGTATAATATTTTAATTACTTAGCTAGAAAAATAATTTAAATAACAATAAACATGTTTGTTTTGAATATCGACAAGGTAACCGTATAGTATTTTAGAAGGCAAGTTACTTGTCTAACTTTAATAAATTTAACTATTTTATAATATGATATATAAAACTTCGATATAATAAAAGTTTACTTCCCTGTTAGAAGTTAAATTAATATATAAAACTTTGAATCATTTTGGTATGCGTCATTCTTGTATACGAGGTAAAGGAAATTACATTTATAACATAAAAATGCGTGATAAATATGTCAATTTCTATTTTTAATTACTACGAGTATATTCGCAACAAAGCAATAAGAACACGACGTGCTACTCGAACAGCGACTGTCTCGTCACTGTAACACAAATTGCATTTTGAACACAAGATATACACATAATACACAATACACCAAAATAAGTTGAAAAAGGAAGGAATTATGTGGCGATTACACCACACTACCTCTACTACGTTACTCACTACGTTAGGGCACTACAAAAAAGGCGTAGTGTGGTGTAATCGCCGCATTACTCTCATTCATTGATTTTATTTAATGGTTTCAAAACAGTAAAGCTTTCGCCAATGTTAAGTAGAATGGAGAAAATACGAAGGAGATTCATCGGTGTCATAAAGGTATTGGTCTAAAATTGATTTTTAATATCTGTTTATCAACAATGTTGGTTCCTTGTGATGTCTACGTATATAACAAAGTTTGTGTCTCGAAAAACTTAAGATAAAATATAAGTAGTATTGTAGGTTACAAATTATATGCTACAAATCTATAGAATTCCCTAATTCAAATGCCCTAATTTAACAATTATCATCTACTCGTATGATTCTTTAAATTATTTTTGAATTAAAAATTCTATTTATAGGAAAATTATAAGCTACAAATCTATATCTCAGAAATGTGAAGTAGTAACAAAAGGCAACGCAGCCACGAGGATTATCTATTGTTTATATTATAATACAAAATATTTTAAAGTAGTTTTATACCTAATGCTATTTTTTAACATGTTAAATAATTACATATTAATTAACTTCATTTTTAATACTACTATATAAGAACGCAATGATGTCGTATAAAGGATTTTCCACAGAAATGGCGTAATGAGGACAACCATGTAAAAGAAAAACAAACTTGTTTAATAATTTTAAAGTTGATATTTGAATAACAATTTATAAAGAAATATCGTCATCGAAATGACGACAATAATTTATTAATTTGCGGATGTTCATACCTTTTAAGTAAATAAAATGCTAACCTAAGGTTTCGTGCGTCACTTGCATGCTTTATAATATCTAATTTCAAGAACAAATATTTTTTATGGAATTCTTGAGATCCAGCCAGAATGTTTTTAACATACTTCGTACCTTTTTAAATGATTGTAAAAGCGAAATAAAAATTTGTCATTTCGTATTTTAAAACTATGTTCTATCATTAATATTTTCAAAGTGAAACGAATATGTATAGTAATTCTTACTAATAATATTTTGATGTATTTTACATATAAACACCACATGGCTCTACAATGCAATATCTGTCACCCACGGACAGTCCGATTACTGCGAAGGCAATCATAAGGAAGACAATATTTCAAAATAAAAATGAATAATACATATAAAAATAAACCTACCATTTTTTTTTTGTGAGCTTAACATAGACTATAAATAGAGTAAGTTATAAAATATTTGTCAAATCTTAAAAAAAAAAAAACAATCCGTTTTAGATACTAACATTAAGAATATTAACTATTGATTTTACAGACAGCTGTTCAGGTGTAGTTGTGCAAGTAGTCGCCTCAACACCGGTGGTTGCGGGTTTGATCCCGCTAGGGGCTGATATTTGTGTTTATTTAAATATTTGTTTCTGATCTGTGTGTGTATATCTTTATGTATCTCCCCACCGTGCCTCGGAGAGCACGTAAAGCTTGCCATCCCGGTTGTTATCGTACACACCTGATAGCAATAGTTACTCATGATAGGGAAATTATTATAAACTAAAAAGAATAAAAAAACATACTAGCTTTCATTTGATACTCATATTGCTACAGTAAGAAAAAAAATTCAACTCCCCCCCTCATTCCGCCAATTGCGGGCGCCATTTTGAAAATTTATATAGCCTATGTCACTACTACAATTTAGACAAATCCAACGACACCTCATATGTCAAAAACCGTCCAGCCGTTTAGGCTGTAGGGCGTGCCAAAGAAATGGACATATGTACATACATACATACATACACTCGAAAAACATAACCCTCCTTCTGTCGCAGTCGGGTAATTATACGCCAACCCGCATTGGCGCATCGTGGTGAATTAAGCTCCAACGCTTTTCGTATATGGAGAAGAGGCCTTTGACCAGCTGTGAGACGTTTAAAGGCTGATTCAGTTCATTTTTCAGGTTTTCCCACAGGGCTACAGTATGAGGTTCTTCAAGAGGGGAGTAAATAGGTTTTTGAAGGGTCGGCAACGCGCATGTGATGCCCCTGGTGTTGCAGGCGTCCATAGGCTACGGTAACCGCTTACCATCAGGCGGCGGGTATGTTTGATAGCCACCGTCGTGGTATAAAAAAAAATAATTTTACATAAACATATATAAATAGTATTTAAATTCGTAAAAGTAAATATTCGAAAAGGAAATTTGCCTAATAAACATAATTATAGAGGACAAAAAAATTGCATTTCGAAAATCATAAAGATATTTTTTTAGCTTTATTTAAACTTTTTTTTTACATAAAGCATCTTGCTTTAGAATGCAATATTTTTAATATAATAATATTAATTAAATAATCAGTAGTAGATAAGTTTATTTCTAATAAGTATTATTTAGTGTTCAAATTTAAAAAATTAAATCCTTTTACCACGAAATATGAGTTCAAATTAACGATTAACGGATGCATAATGACAGACTAAATTTGAAATGCAACGATATACGGGCCGGCGTATGTTACATGCTAAATGATGAACTTAATTTCGCTTAATGGTAAGAGATCGGGAATTTTTATTGTAAAGTTCCGATCACATCGTAATAATTATGCTCAATGGTGTCAAAGCATCGACTTTAAGCTTTAACGAATTAGTCACATTTCGAAAGCATATTCCAAATAGCTTCACGTTCCACAAAATGATCAAATTGATATTCAAATATTTCGAATAGGAAATTAGTTTGAAAGATCTGCCTAATAACTAAAACGAATGAATTTGTATCTGTATATCTTTTCTTTAAATTTAAGTTCTTAAATTTTGAACGGAAATATATAAATATTTGTTAAAAAACACACACACCATCGTCTGTTTGTTGTAATTAATGCTTGTGTTTTAGGTAAGACTCGAAGCGATAATCGAACCCACGACCTTGGAGCGGAAAGCAGGGTTACTGCCAACTGCGCCAAAGGGCCACTCTCGAGTTATTATATGATTAGAATGTTTTACAATAAACTTGTCATAAATTAAGTGGTAACTTTAAAATTAACTGCCAAAATAACTGAAAAATTATTGATATATGGAAATAGATATTCATTTAATATACAAGTTCTTTCAAGGCTCGTCCCTCTTTCATTTTAATATCACGATGGAATGTAGAGAACAGCGTTGCCAACTCTACGTCTTTTTACGTAGATCTACGTATTTTAATCCTTTCTCGAAAACCTACGTACTTTAGTCCCAGAATCTACGTATTTTCTATCAAAATCGTTAAAATTTGCAAAATAGACTGAATGGGCATAATTTACTTTCGCGAAAAAAAGTTAATAAGCGTTCCGTTTCATACTAACACACACTCACCTCGCCGCTCAACACGTCGCGCCATTCCTTTTTACCCGACTGCGACAGAAGGAGGGTTATGTTTTTCGAGTGTATGTATGTATGTATGTATGTATGTATGTTTGTATTTATGTATGTATGTATGTATGTATGTATGTATGTCCATTTCTTTGGCACGCCCTACAGCCGAAACGGCTGGACGGTTTTTGACATATGAGGTGTCGTTGGATTTGTCTCAATTGTAGTAGTGACATAGGCTATATAAATTTTCAAAATGTTGCCCGCAAACGGCGCAATGAGGGGGGGGGGGGTTGAATTTTTTTTCTTACTGTAGCAATATGGGTATCAAATGAAAGCTAGTAAATTGTTTTATTTTTTCTAGTTTATAATAGGAGTATTTTACGCAGTCGGGTTTTTTGATTTTTTTAATAATTTACTTGTTAAAACAAAGTGTCCATTCCACAGAACTGTGTGTTGTGACTCATGTGACTGTAAAATGAAACGTTTTGCCGTCAAAGTTTGTTCAAAGTGAATCGTAGTTCGTAATCGAAAATAATAATAAAAATTGATAAAATGGTAATAAAAACTGAATAATTTAAATAAATTGATGATGACTCTGAAAATAGCAGACTTGGTAATTATTCGGAAGTGGGGCTCCTGCTAAAATCGGGGTAATAAACTATTTTCAATTTTTATGCATAAATAACATGAGAAAAAGCAATATTAAGGTGGCGGATGACTTTACAAAAAAAAAAGAAAACTAACAAAACACTATTCGGTGTACGATGGAGTGTGCTAGTTGTTCGATTAATCTTGCTGTCGCATTTAGATTGTTTGAAAACCGAGAAGAAAGTTAAAATTTTTTGAAAAACCAAAGAGGAGCATAGGTTGTTAGGTCTTTTTTTTTGCTAGTTAGAACTAGTTCTTGCTAAATACATTTGTTAAAACTAAAATTAACGCTCAAAAAAAAAACCTAACAACCTATCAACAAAAAAATTTTTTTTTTGGGCGTGCGCCACCTTATTATTGCTTTCTTTCATGTTTATTATTCATAAAAAACGTTTAAAAATATTTTCAACCCGATTGAAGGAAGAATTTAAAAAAATAAAAATAAAGTCGTGAATTTAATTTAAGGTGGCGCCTTAAATTAAATTCACTTCCGAATAATTACCGCAAACCTTTTTAAATATCTACAAGTAATAATTAATAGATTTTTTTTATTTGGCTGCTAACGGTATTTTATTTTTTAATTTATTGTTTGTCTGGTGTCTGCTACTTTTAGGGTCATATAAATTTTCGTTTTATTCACTTTTACCTACCCTACTCTCTTCATTTTACAAAGAAAAAAAGTACGTAGATCTACGTATTTTCTCTATGGAAATTTTACTATTTCTACGTAATTATCTCATCTGGTCTACGTCTTTTTCAAAATCCGAGTTGGCAACACTGGTAGAGAAAGCGTTAAAATTTAACGAAATAAATTATTATTGTCACAAAGCTCTGCTAAAATTTCGATTATTCAGACTTTAATATAAATTTTAAAATATAAATAATCGATCATCAATGCGTTTTTAGGTGTTTTAACAACAACAACAACAACAACAACAACAACAACAACAACAACAACAACAACAAGTACTCTTTATTGTACTCCAAAAAATTTTTTTTTACAAATACAGAGTAAAATTATAAAAGAAATGTACAAGAGGCGGCCTTATTGCTAAAGCAGCAATCTCTTCCAGGCAACCTTAGGTAGAGGATATAAATAGAACGGTAGGGGTGTACAAAACATATCCACAATATAATACATACATACATGCATATACATACACAAACACACATATATACACATACACATTAAATATATAGACATACATACAAATACACACATACACATACACAAATAACCATATGTCTACATACATACGCATACATACATATACTTTAATATATTCTGAAACAAAGCTATAGAGTTAGATAATATTCTTTTATTATATTTTTAAATGACGTGAGAGTTTGTGCACGTCTCGCTTCGAGAGGTAAAGAATTCCATAAACGTATGGATTGAACAGTAAAAGACTTTGTAGAAAATGATGTCGAATGGGGAGGAATTTTTAATACTAAATTTTCTTCCGATCGAAGAGTGTGATTATGAGAACAACCTAGAAACTGAATATGCTCTTTTAAATACGGTGGAGTTGATGGATTAAGCAAAATACAGTACAGAAGATGAAGAATATGAGTATCCCTGCGAAATCGGATTGGGAGCCACTTGAGTTTTTTACGAAATTCGGAAACATGATCGTATTTACGAAGAACAAATATGAATCGAATGCAAAGATTTTGAAGACGTTCAAGTTTATTAAGATGCTCCTCTTTTAAGTCAAGATAACATGCATCGGCGTAGTCAAGAACCGGTAATAAGAGTGATTGTGCTAACAAAATTTTGGTAGGAATGGGTAAAAAATTTCGCAATCTTCGGAGAGAACTGACAGCTGCAAACAGTTTTTTTTACTTACTTTACTTACCTGTGGATCCCAGGAGAGATGTTGATCGAATATAATTCCTAAGTTCCTTCCTCCTTTCCTAAGTAGTTCAGAGAAGAAAATTCGTGAAATTAATTTAGGACTACCAATAATTAAAACTTGAGTCTTATTAGGATTAATTTGCAATCCAAAAGATCTTGACCACTTTGATATATTATTAGGGTTATTATTAACGAAATTTAATTAACATGAGACATAATAAAAAATCAAACAGGGAATTTCATGACATAATCATGAGTTCGTTTGTTAATGAAGAACAAGTAATTTAGCGTGTAATGACTGATCTCTAACTCCCCTTTGACTTCGTTTAACCTGACCGAGATCGTTACACTACAATTAAACTAATAGTATCTAAGTCGTGCCAAGGTCCTCGTGTTTTTATATAGATATTTTATTTATAACTATTTATTTTTGAATATAAAATAGAACGAGTCCTATCTGCTTCGCCCATAGCCAAATTTTATTTGACTATTTTAATTAATGTCTTTTACTTTAATTAAACATACCTATTATTCATTTTGAATTAAAAGACTAAAACGGATTTTATCGCGTTTATTGAGTCCCCCAAGACCATGGACGCTGTAAAGGGTCCGAAACGTCGGGAAATAAAAAAATCGTTAAATTGTAAAGTTTCAATAAACGCGATAAAATCCGTTTTAGTCTTTTTAATTAAAATGAGTAAAATTCGCGTAAATATAAGAAAACAGTAAACATATTATTGTTCATTTCAATTGTTTTTACCCTACTGCGACAGAAGGAGGGTTATGTTTTTCGAGTGTATGTATGTATGTATGTATGTATGTCCTTTTCTTTGGCACGCCCTACAGACCAAACGGCTGGACGGTTTTTGACATATGAGGTGTCGTTGGATTTGTCTAAATTGTAGTAGTGACATAGGCTATATACATTTTCAAAATGGCACCCGCAAATGGCGGAATGAGGGGGGGAGTTGAATTTTTTTTTCTTACTGTAGCTATATGGGTATTAAATGAAAGCTAGTAAATTGTTTTATTAGTTTATAATAAGAGTATTTTACGCAGTCGGGTTTTTTGATTTTTTTAACTAAGCATACTTGTTACCCTATAAGCACGTCGTGCGTTTTAATCGTTTAACGTATATGTAGGTATATTTCCATAAGAGCAGGCTTTACAAAGTGCCGTTGCAAATGGCACATCTGCGTCGCTAAACTAGGTCATTTAGATGAGAAAGGACTTGAAATCTTTATATTTGACTTTTTTCTAAATATTAAAATAGTCACGTGGCACATTGTGTGTAAAACATATTATTACAGGTACTTTTACATGCTTGTCTTTTATAAATGAAAATATAGTTATTTGCATTCAACAGGGAAATGGTGCATTCTGGCTGTCATATGACATGAACAATATTAATAAAAAAAAACTCAGAAATATAGTCGAATTTTCGTAACCCAAACACGAACCGGATGACAAGGTTTTAAAGCCGCTTAAGTTTATTAAATTGATCTTCAGTTAGGTTAGTATAGCTTGCATATATATGTAACATTATATTATTATTATTTATACACAGATAATTTCTTATACTTGCTTTTCTTTAAAGTAAAATAATGATATAAATAAAGTATAATAATGCTTAATATATAAATAACAGACTTACATACTCTAATCGTATTAGTATAGTTCATGATAAATGAAAATACATACCGTAAATATCTTATTTAAACCGAAAAACTTAGGTAAATGTAGTACTTCTTATATTATTACTACATAAACGGTTTAAATATATATGTTTAGTTTATAATTTAAAAATAAGACATAAAATGAATAACACGTAGATATATAAAACCAGCAGACAGGTAGTTGCCTACACCTATTGGACTTGACCTTATAATTTCGCAAGCATAACGCCTTCCCCAGTCAAGCGACACTCACTCAAACAGTGTTAAACGAACAACGCGCACGAAAACTAAAAATGTTTCCAAATCCGTTCGACAGAAAACATTCGACAATAAGACAAGTTTTCGACAGATTTCTGGACGGTAACAAAAGTGCGCAAAAAAATGCTTTATCGAGAAAGGATAGTAAGTGCAGCAACAGTTCATCTTGTTCTAATACGTCATCGTCAAGTCGAAAAATCTTTGGATTTTCGATTCGTTCGAAGTGAATACGTTTCGTTTCGTCTTAAACCTGGCTCCGGTTTATGTAATTCGTTCCTTAATTTTTGGTAAGTGACATTCTACTTTATTTTATTATATTTTTAATATGTTGTAAAATCACAGAATATTTTGGCACTACGCTTAAAATATTTAAAATAAATTTCATTGCTTAGTTTGAGGTGCTAATAGCTTACACTAGTATGTCATGAAGGCCCATTTATAATATACAATAATTTATTGTTTATTTTTTTTTTTTCTGGATCTGTTTTCCGAACTAGATATCCTCTGTATCTAATTCTGTAAACTGATCCGCAACGTACAAGATTGAAAGACAACCCTTGGACTGTGTGTTCGTTTGCATATACGTAGTATACCTACACGTGTGTAATAGAAAAAAATCTATACATTTGAATTTTATAATTTAAAAAAATAAAGTACATCGATAAAATTAGTAGTTTAAAATGTTAATAAAATAATACATTGCTTAATTTAATAATTCAAAAATATCTTTATCTCAGAATGAATATTATAATTACAGTAATCTGTAATTATAATATTCATTCTGAGATAAAGATATTTTTGAGAAATAAAAAGCTATTTTTTAAAGAACTGTAAGTTCCAAATGAATGTCGCATAGGTACATGGGTTTTAATTAATTAAAATATTATTTGATAATTAAAATTGCTAATGTAGCAACTTATTATTTATTTAATATATTAATTACATATATATATATATATATATATATATATATATATATATATATATATATATATATATATATAAATTAATATTTTATTGATAAAATAATCTCGAACGCCCTAAGAAGTTGTTTGTTAGATAACCTTTTCGTAGTATTTATTAATATAAACATTTAAATGATAAGCTGATAATATAATTATCACATCACCTTTACCCATCACCACCCTGGTCGCTGCACAATTGTTCGTACCACTATGACTTTAGTTCGAAGTTCGGACACTTCGGGAAGAAAGAGGTCGGGACTATTCTTCTCAGCGGGTCACCTCACGTCACCATATTGGTAGATCATATTCCTATGTATGTGAAATATGCACAAAGACCAAATAATCTTTCTTAATAATAGATAAATAAATAAATAAGTTTTATTGGTGTGCTCTGAAACACATACAGTTCTTGTCTTACAGTCAGCAATTGTTTTATTTTATTTAACACATAATTCATTCATTAAATTGTCTATTTTAAACAGCTTCGAATTGTAAAAATACATATTTAATTTTGTACTTTTCGTAGATCGGAGTATTTCATAGTTATTACGACAGCATCTTGTTTAAATTTGGCAATGATTTTGAAGTAAAACTTGGCGCATTTCAACGCATATGTTATTTTGTAAGAACGACTTAACAATATGCTCTAGCATAGCGACTATGGAGCTTGCACACTAAAGGCGTAGTGAGAGGCAAACGCTGCCAGTGTGTATCTCCAAATGTAAAACTTAATGTTCCTGGATTTATACAGATCCCTATAGTGTATTATATCAGATTGTAAATGTCAAACGATTCGGAAAAAAAATTTGTCCTATTACTTAAAAAGATGGATCATAAACATATCGTTCTTTGTACTTTATTAATATTTTATCGTATTAACTATTTTATAATTATGTTCAGAATATATGTATATAATATACTCATATAGTAAAATTAATTTAATTGTTGTTTTAATAACACGTTTTGACAAAATTACAGAATAATCTTGTACATTTTTGAACAATAATCGCAACATTATTGCTTATTAGACATTCTTTAGCAATTTTTTTGACATATCTATTTAAAATTCTTCCTCCCATTATATAGTCAAGTCTACAAAAAATTAACATTTTTACAAGTACATCCGCGTCTAAAAGGTCAATGTACTAATGTAAAAAACAACGATTATTATCAAGTGACCTCTAGTTCTGGTGCAGTTTAAAAAAAAAACAATATTATAACTTTTTACGGGTTCAGTCAATTCTCATCTCATCTTAAACAATGGATATACATATATTAAAAGAAATAATCACAGAAGCAAAAAGGTTCTCGTGACATATTTAAGCTTCTTCCATTAAATACCGCTTACCTTTTTTACGAATCATAAATACATACAACTTTTTTTACAACTTCATAAATATAAAATACGTACAAAGTATAATACACGTTCAACATTAACATTTAATTATCAGTTTGTATGAGGAACGCGCTCAGTGACATTGCTGTAGATTGTTGATTTATATTATGTACAACAATTAAAATTATCTCGTCGCTTAAGATATTTTTATATCTACATTTATCGACAGACTCATGATTCGAGTTATAATTTTTTAAACGCCATTTTTTTTATTTAATAAAAATAAGAGATTCTTATTATTTTTATTAATATAATTTTATGATTAAATCATTGATATATTATTAATTAGATTTTTTTTTTTTGCAAAGTTTTAATTTGATAATAGGGAAAGATTACTGAACCGTCAATCACCATTTCTGCTCATATATTGAGTTTTATATGATAAAGAAATAAATGCCTCATATTTAACCCTTAGGACAAGAATTCTGTGTCGGATGTCTAAAAATACACAACATACCCCAATGCAAAAATCACAGCAAGCATTTGTATGGCCTATACAAATATTTGAGTAAGCTAGTATAGAACCTGAAGCTAGTGCAACAGCAGTGTGTCTGTGATCACTGCGCTAACCAATTGTCAACTTGATAAAAGTATTCGGTATTCTTCACCTTTCAACCTTAGTTTTATTTCTAATTTTATATTATAACAGTTTATTGAAAACATAAAAATGAGATTGTTACTATTTTAATTATAATATTCTAGAGCTCTCTCACGGTTTTATCCGCGTTTGACTTCTGTAAAACAATTTTTATAACGGTTGGATAGTTTTCAAGATTAGTGCATCAAAACGAACAAAAAACAGTAAACTGTTTCATAATGTTAATATAGATGTGTGAATTAATGAGAATACAATAATTGTCGACCTTCAGTTAATAACATCCTGTCTCTAGTTGCGTGATGAAAATTGTTATATACTTATAATGTAGGTTATATAATAAATAATTGAGTAACTATGAACAATCCTTACGAGATTATTCGCGTATTAAATAAACTTTTTGTATATATAAATAAGATTGATATTATTTTCTTAATACGAAAATAATAGCTATGTTTTGTTTATAAAACTAATTTTTTATGTTTTATGAATAAGTAAAGTGATATTTTAGTCGTTTATTAATCGCAAAACCTGTTTCTTATTAATAAAACGCCATATATTGTAGCAATGTTTTTAAAAAATTGTTGAAAAAAAAAATTCATCCATACCTAGAAAGGTCGTTAGAACCTTCGCGAACGCTGAATACATACAATTAAACATAACCGAAGCCAGCCAAGGATTATTGGTAAACTTCCTTGCTGTGGCTCAACGGTATTTGTACTAGACGGTTCTGGAACTGTATTGCATTAATGCAACCGCGAAACGTAAGTCAAAATTGGTTCAAGGCTTTAAAAACGTAACTTCGGTTAAATAAAAGTTTACATACTACTTATATCAAACTCTGTGTTAGGTTTAAACTTCAGAACAGAGGTGTGCCGCGGTTATATTATGTTGTTGTTCTTCGAAAAATAGCTAGAGCTGTCAGAAAGTTCCTATAACAACAGACTACATCAAAATAAGGCTAATCAAGAGAAACCATACATCTTATTTTTTTTTTTACAATAATTGCTTTTGGAAACTAAAAGTTTACGGAGCATTTCGCAAAAAAAAATTACTATAAATTATTATTAAATAGTATTTATTAGGTATGTAAATGCAATGAAACTAATATGTAAATAAATTATTGTTATTTCATTTTATAAAATTCTCAAAATAAAATGTTTCTTCAAAAATGATAAAATATTGATAGCTATTTAAAATGGTAAAATATAATTGATTCTGTACATATAAACTTTCCTTTGCCTCAAAGTAGCCAGGCATAAACGTAAATAATATTTTTATTTAACATTGGGAAACATACAGCTTATAATAACTAAATACTTAAAACTAAACGCTTCCAAACAAAAAAAAAAATGGTCGTCTGTAAAGTCGGTTTACGGACGATAATTTTAGGTGATAACGTCATAAGAAAACATGGATGAAAAATTGCACACTTTTATGAAATGAATCGATTATCACTGAATTTATAATACACAGAAGGATTTATTTATTTGAGAAGTAACTAATTGAATATTACAATTTTTTCGATAAATTAACATTTATTTGCACTCGTACTTCAAATATTTTTTCTCTTCTACCCGGACGTATCTGCCGATGGAGTGGAAAAGAGATAGATGTGTCACAAGCCGAACGCTTAGGCCGATCGTGCCTCTATCGTTTGTTCCGCGGAACGCGACAATGAGTCGTGCTTTTTCGTACGTGCAGCCGGCGTTCATCGATTTATAGAATGGCATCACGTCAAAAAAATTATTAAAAAAAAGCTTCTAAACAATTTTTTTAAGCCAATAATGTTTCCGCTAAAAAAACATAAAGAAAGTGATCTTAAAATTAGTAGTCAAAAAAAGAAAAAATCAAATTTAAAAAAAAATACCAAAAATTTGTTCAATTTATGGTTTTTTAACAGGTGAGCAAAGTTTTTGGACCCATTGCTGAACAAGTTGATGTCATGATACCTCTTTATTAAAGATACTGCATGTTATTACAACAAATGAATTGCCACAATACCTCGTTCTGGAGACAGCGATTGATAAAGTAGCCTGAGATCAAGTGAATTGGCTAGAGCATTTAAATAATATTCGACTTAGTCGGTACGGAGAGTCAACTAAATTATTAATTATTTTGTAAAGAAAAAGCTGAGTTCTCTGCAATTTTCTAGAGGTGTATGTAGCAGCATTGGTAAAAGAAGCAGGGCCAAATTTATTTTTTAATCTTTTTACAAAATTATATTCGTTATAGTCAGAGAACTCTGTGTGAAATTATTATATAAATAAATATAATTACTTCTGACATGTGGACCATCTCACCGAATTTCAATTATTAGTAAGAATTTTAAATATATTGTAATTGTATGTTTACAGAAATATATTTTAATTCAATTGTTATAACGGACCAATGAATTAAAATGTCCCCATTTTGTTTTGAATGGTATAAATTGAAATAAAATTCATAGTTAGGGCAACGAACTCGGGTCGATTGCTCACTTGCATCGATAACTGGTCTGATACGCGTGCAATAGGCCGGCTGGCTGTTGAAACTTCACTTTCTCGCGATTTATATGGCCCGGAAGGTTTGCCCTTGGACACGTAACATCATAGACGTTTTATAACATTACTGTACGCTGTCAGTTAGTTGTAGGTACAATCATATTCATATTATACGTATAAATGCGATAGTTTGGATGAATATTTGCTACTCTTTCACGTTAAAATTGTTGAACCGATTGCAACGAAACTTGGTACGTAAAAAGATTGAGGTCCGAAATAACATTTTACCATGGGATTGGAAGTTTTGTATCGTAACATGCAAACATATATGTATATTATAGTATCTTTCTTTATTAATACGTTTGTTTGTTTTAAAAAGACTCCACTGTTTACATGTCTGTCTGTCACAATGCTGTATCTTTAAAAACTTTATTTATTTATTAATTATTTACCTTAACTCTACACTAAGAATTTCCGCGAAATATGTATAACTATTGCCGCATTAACTAAATAAAATAAAAAATTAACGTTGATAATTAAAAATTCCCACGCAATAATCTTATTTGTTTTGTTTAACAATTACTTTTTTTTTAATAAATATGTTTAACACACACACAAGGTCGTCTGTTCCTAAGGTAGGAAACTTAATGCCTGTGTTTTAGGTAACAGCCGACTGATATACATTTTTTTTAAAATAAATATACCTTCATATAAATAATACATATATAAATAAACATATATTACACCCAGACTCAGGGCGGGAATCGAACCCACAACCCTTGGAGCAGAAAACAGGGTCACTGCAAACTGCGCCAACGGGTCAGTCAAGTACATACATACATATTAAGTACATACATACATATTATAAAATATATTTTTCAAATTATCAATTTAATTTAAATAGGTACAATACATTATAAAATATTTAATGTGTTAAATGTATACATTTTTGAAATTATATTTTTTTGTCGTTTAGATTTCGCGGTTATTACGTGATTAAAAGAGGTAATTATTTAAGATGGGGTATTGCAAAAAGATAAATTAATTATCCAACTAGTCTAATGTTTATTTGGAATGTGTATCTCAGTAATTATTTTAGTATTTTGCTAGATAGATCTTGAATTAGATCTCAATAATATTATTGAGTTATATTTGCATTCTTTAGAAATTATTTTTTGTAAGATTTGTAGTCTAATTGTAATTTAACCTAGAATGAGGTTGATTTTGATTATTAGCAATTATTTTCAAATTGTATTACAAATGAAAGACTGCTATAAATATAATAGAAATTATTAACAATTTTATTTCTCCCCTGAAACAGCTTTGCTGTGTTTCGGAGAGAAGGGCAAGACAGGCAGTGTAATTACTGGCATCGAGACTTTAACACCTTATGTCTCTGGATAGGCAACATATAGATGAGTTGCCTGGGCTTGTTCCAGGTAAACTAGTTTATGTTCATGGGCGACGTCAACCACTTACCATCAGGTGGAACGTTTGCCAGTTTGCCTATCCAACTAACATAAAAAATAAAAAATAAAAAACAATAGAAAGACAGATATAACGGTTTTATTTCAATGTATTTTATTCATAGAAATATTAATAAAGTAGTGGACCGATTAGTGGATGCTATTTGCCGTCTAAACACCGACTGTAAAAAGTAGACGACATTGAACATCGGTTTTCTTAATCTGAATAATTGGTGACAAGACTGCGCAGTTATCGTAATTATATTAAAAAGTTGTTTTGTATCATATAATTGCAATAATTGATATTTTATCTCGTACCGCCAGGAAGCTCTACCCTTGGATATGTGCTGATAGCGTTAAATTGATCGAAAAAAAGCGATACATATATAATAGGTACTCGTATTAAACAAATTAAAATCAAATGAGTAATAAATCATTATTAAATTTCAGTAATAAAGGACTCTTATAGTTTCGCCGTGTTCGTTTGTCTGCCTGTTTTTTTTAAATTCAAAACATTACAGATCACATAATTCTGGAATTTTCTAATAACACTTAAATTGATGCTTTAAATATTCTAGATAATTTATTAAAACGTTATGGTAAAAAATATTGCTGCATTCATTTAATTATTTGTTTTGTCAAATTATAAACAGCCCTAAATTTCTGAACTCCTTGTTTTTTCTTAATAAACTATACGCTACATAATATACTTCATATAGATGCTTAGGAGATAGGGACAGGGATTGATCACGACAGTAATCGACTTTTAGGTGAAAGTACATACAGACAAAAATAAAAAATAAATTCTAAATATATTATAAAGACCAATTTAAGACAAAAATAATTATTTTTAGAATTTGCATCAGTGTGCTATTTAAGTCTTTGTTCCGGCATTATACAGACACAAAATTTAATGCAGTTTTCGTTCGTTTAATCCTGGAGGTCTAACTTAGAGACTGGTGTAAGTTTCATCTAGAAAATAACAATACAAATAACAGTCATCACATATTGATTATTTACATAGTGATAATCAGTCATGGATATTTTTATATAAATATAATGAACTAAGTTATCCTCAGTGTTACACTCTCTTTGACATTTATGATTTCTTCTCAATAAATGGGCTTTCCATTGCTATAACAAGTTTTTATATCTGAACTAACCCAGAAATTTTATTTTGAACATATTAAGCATCTATAAACTTAGTAATTTTTTTTCAAACAACTAAATTGCGGCCTTTACCCAACAGTGAGAAAAAAAAATGGAAACTAGTTGTTACAGAACAAATTACGTATATTTATAACAAAGTAAATTTATTTTATCACATTTTATTTATAAAAGTATGTCGTGGAATTCGGTCTATAACGAAATTATATAACCGTGTTCACAAGATATTGAGATAAAATTTACTATACTTTTATGTCAACTGCTCTTGATAACTTATATTCATAGTTAGTGAAATTATTACATATTTTTATGACCAAATAGGTTATCTACAAATGGGGTAATGTGCTCACGTTTTCTTAAAAGACCAAAAGAAGATATTTACCCGAATAAATTAAACTGATAACACACATTAATTTAAAATAGAGCAATGGTCACGTTTATTCGGGTTAAACGCAAATTAATAAACTGAATGTGACGAAATATTGTTCGAGTTATTTATCATTAACTCTTATTTATAACACAGAATTAATATTATAGAAAAATACTTTGTTGCACACATAAAAAAAATATACCAAATAATTAATATACATAAATGGTGCAAGGGCGGCCTTATCACTAAAAGTTATTGACAATACATTGAACTATTATTACTAGTAATAGTAACTCAATGACACAATATACTCGTACATATATTAAAAAACAAACAAGAGGAATTACCTTCCTCGACTGTAAATATAATGCCATCAAAAACATAACTTGTAAAAAGAAACCAAGTCTCGCAACTCACTTCTTCTTCCGTAAAAAGTTGTGAGATCCATGTAATACCAAGTCGGCTAATTTATTCAATCCCTACTTAAGGGTTCTTCTGTTTTAAGTTATTACGTTAGTAGCTAACCCAACAACATCGTATAGTGCTCATATCAATATTAAAGATCTTTGATGTTTTAAATAAATAGACTGACTTGGCAATCGCACTAAACAATCTAATTTAATATAATATTCCCATGTGTTACTTCTTAGATACATTGTTTTCATGCGATTGCCAAGTCAATCTATTTATTTAAAACATCAAAGATTTTTAATATTGATATGATCACTATACGATGTTGTTAGGTTAGCTACTAACGTAATAACTTAAAACAGAAGAACCCTTAAGTAGGGATTGAATAAATTAGCCGACTTGGTATTACATGGATCTCACAACTTTTTACGGAAGAAGAAGTGAGTTGCGAGACTTGGTTTCTTTTTACAAGTTATGTTTTTGATGGCATCTCATTTTTTTTTGTAGACAGTCCTACTTATTTTCCTTTCCGGTGTCTTCTACTTCTTTAATATCAATAATGTATTTTCTTAAAGCCTTCGCTCGGTGTAATGAGCTTTTCTTATTTTTGTAGATATTCTTCCTCTTTTTCTTTTCCGATACGATACAGATATATTATTTGATTGTCATGTCATACATATTGTGATCTCAAGTTGACAACTTGAAATACTTGACAAGAGAGATGAATGAAGTATGTTTAGCCGGAAACAGTGTTTTTAGATTGCTGTCGATTTTTTACACCTAAACTTCCATAAAAATAAACTTTTAAAAAATAATTAAAAAAGTGGATGTATATTTATGTACGTACGTAAAAAATTATACTCATAATAAGACGATGCGCCGAGTTAGTGGTTGGTGCGCGCCATCTGTAATCAAACGCTGAAAACCCACTAAAACAAAGTACTCGTCGAGACGAATCAAAGGAGCCGAAACTCGATGGGGTTGCGTCGTTTCATTGCAGAGTTTCTATGAACACCTTCTAGATACATCATCAAACCCTGGTTACCATTGAAAGACAAACTACTCATCTAGAGGATTCAAACGAGCCCGAACTCGATGAGGCTGTGTCGTTTCATTGCGAAGTTCTTATGACTGCGTTCCAACTCCATTATCAGATTAGACCCTGGTAACTATCTAAAAACAAAGTACACGTCAAGACAAATCAAACAAGCCACAATTCGATGGGGTTGCGATGTTTCATTACAGAGTTCCTATGATCACCTTCCAGCTCCATCATCAGACCCTGGTTACCTTTGAAAGACAAACTACTCGTCAAGACAATTCAATCGAGCCCGAACTCGATGGGGTTGCGTCGTTTCGTTACAAAGTTCCTATGACCACCTTTCAGCTCCATCACCAGACCCTGGTTACCATGAAAGACAAACTACTCGTCAAGATGATCCAAACGAACTCGATGATGTTTTGTCGTTTCATTGCGAAGTTCCTTTGTCTGCCTTCTAGCTCCATCAACAGATCAGACCCTGGTAGCCATCTAAAAATTAAGTACTTATCAAGACGAATCAACGAGCCTAAATTCGTTGGGGTTGCGTCGTTTCATTACAGAGTTCATATGACCACCTTCCAGCTCCATCATCAGACCCTGGTTAGCATTGGAAGATAAATTACTCGTCAAGACGATTCAAACGAGCCCGAACTCGATGAGGTTGTGTCGTTTTATTGCAAAGTTCCTATTGCCACCTCTCAGCTCCATCATCAGATCAGACCCTGGTAACCGTCTTGAAACAAAATACTTGTCAAGCCGAATTAAACGAGCTGAAACTCGATGGGGTTGCATCGTTTCATTACTGACTTCCTTTGACCACCTTTTAGCTACATCATCAGACCCTGGTTACCATTGAAATATAAACTACTGGTCAAGAAGATTCAAACGAGCCCGAACTCGATGAGGTTGTTTAGTTTCATTGCGAAGTTCCTATGGCCACCTTACAGCTCCATCATCCGATCAAACCCTGGTAACCATCTAAAAACAAAGTACTCGTCAAGGCGAATAAAACGAGCTGAAACTCGATGGGGTTGCGTAGTTTTCATTAGGGAGTTCCTATGAGCACATTCCAGCTCCATCACCAAACCCTGGTTACCATTGAAAGACAAACTACTCATCAAAACGATCCAAACGAGCCCGAACTCGATGAGTTTGTGTCGTTTCATTGCGAAGTTCCTATAGCCACCTTCCAGCTCTATTATCAGATCAGACCCTGGTAACCATTTCAAAACAAAGTATTCGTTAAGACGAACCAAACGAGCCAAAACTCGATGGGGTTGCGTCGTTTCATTACTGAGTTCCTATGACCACATTACAACTTCATCAACAGACTAGAGGACTCAAACGGGCCCAAAATCCTTCCTTTGGCTATCTTCTAGCTCCTCTATCAAATCAGCACCATGTAATCATAATATTGCATTGTCACATGATTTACTATTATTTTGGATCAAATTTAATTTGCAAGATTTGATGACAAATATCGAGACAGGTGAAACAAAATAAAAGCTTGTAAAAAATGAGTTGACACATCCAGCGCAATGAAGTAAGTTAGCGCAATTGCCCGGCGTCTACTACTTAGCTTTATGTTGTCGGTTTTTTGTCACAGAGTGCACGCGCATCGTATAAAAATTTACTCTCATCAAGAAGTTATAGCTTTAAAATACAAAAGTTATTTTGAGTCCTTATTTTCTATATTTATTTTTATTAATTTAATGTTAATATACATTAATTAACATTTATTGCTGTTATGACTCACTTAATCAATCATATGCATTCTAATAATGACATAATTATTTGAACTCAAAAATGATGACCACGCTGGCAAAATGATGCGCGCTGTTGTATGTTAAGCGGGAGATCCCGGGTTCAATCCCCGGCAGAGTAAATTTTCTTTCTTTGATCTGATTTGTTAGGAGTCTTTGGTAGTGGCGAGTTACCACCCTATCGGGAAAGACGTGCCGCCAAGCGATTGAGCGTTTTGCTACAATGCAGTGTAGAAACCGATTAGAGGGATAGGCTTAATATAGCTGCCAACTGAATAAAATAAAATAACTTACGTACGGGAAGCGTGGAAGCCGTGGAGCGGGCAAACTATCTCAGCCAATCGCGGTTATGATTTATTAGTGTTCTTTAATACTTTGCGTGATTTTGGTACAGCTACATAACACATGTCTCATTCTTGCTTTTTCATTCCGTTGACCATTTTACAGGTTACCTTTGAAGATAATTATATCTAGGTACCTATCTACACCTACTATTCCACTATATTATTCCACTTCCTTCCACTATAGTCTTCGAATAGAACGACTTCAAAAACGTCTATTATATCATGTGGCATACTCAGCAGGCGTTGCCAAGAGGATCAAAGGATACGCTACACGTCTTGATTATTTTAAAATTAAAACCTTAGAAAGCAGAAGAAAGATATTAGACTTATTATTATTATCAAAAATTTTAAATGGCTGCATCAACTGTCCTGATCTTTTATCAAAATTCAAACTCCGAGTTCCCGCTAGATATCCCAGAAATCCCATTAATCTCCTATCTCCCCCCTTCCGTAAAACCGTACTTGGCTCTAACTCTCCAGTTTCAAGACTTTGTAAGCTTCACAACGAATATGCTCAAATAGATATGTTTTGTTCTTCTCTAGGCAAGCTCAAATATCAGCTTCACTTAGAAATTAAGTAGTTCCTTATATTAAGTATTTATTTTTGTTACCGCTATTTTGTTTGTGTTATTTTCTTTTTTTCTTTTGTTAGCGTTGCAACTTACCTTGGTATTCTTTGTTTGCATGCGGTGTTTGCCGATTTATTATTGTACACTTAGCTCTAAGTCATACATAGCTTATTTAAGAAATGTATTTTTAGTGTAACAATTACTGGTGAACCTAATAAATAAATAAATAAATAAATATTATACTTATACGAGTACATTGATTCATTCACTGCAAATGTAACTTTGTAATCCTATATATTTATATGGGATTACAAAGTTATTTATGCAGTTGGTGTATCTAGAAAACTGGACCGAAATTGCGAAATATTTGAATTTTTCCTTGGTTTATATACTAAACACTAATGGTATTCTAAATTTGAAGCTTCTATGTCTGCTAGAAGTGCCTTAGAGTTTTGATGATCGGTCAGTCAGTGAGTGACAAAATTCGAAACTTTGACTAATTATAATTCTTAAACTACTGGTTCAAATTGAATGAAATTTGAAATATACCGTGTTTATACAATGCTTGCCTAGGTATTGAAAATTCAGACTTCTAGTTTTATCCACAACGAAGTTATAGGGGGTCGAAAATGGCCTGAGTTGCTTCGAGAAAAGGATAGTAGGGCCGTGCCACTTTTTTTTTTGCTCGACTTGGCGGAGGCACTGCCGTGCCTCCAGATAAAATTTTGATGATTCTTTTTTACAATTCATGTTTTATTTTTTATCTTTTTTCTTTTGAATAGTAGAATTATTAATAATTTGTGTATTATTTAAATTTGATAAAAAAAATTGAGGCCACATTTCCATGTATCGAGCAAAATTCTAATACTGATTCGAAGTGGTATAGTGCTATAAGTATATACTGTGAAATACACGAGTGAAGCATAAGAATAATAACAATGTTACCAAAAAATATTAAATAACTTTTTCTTCTTTTTCAGGTACGCGATATAAATAAACTGAGCACAGGCGATGTAACGCGAAGTATATTACTAACGGGACATTAAACCCGGTTATAAAGAACGGTGTCTCAAAAGGTTTATCAACATACCGGTAAGAAGAATAAAAAAAATCATTGAGTACCTTTTTGGATAAACCAAGTGTGTTGTGATGTTGGTGAATTTTGACCGATTTGGCGCTAAATTTTGACCAAAATAACAGTTCTCTGATGTCAACATGGACGTTCAACATTCGAGTGTATTTTTTTTAAATTATATGTTTTGCAAAGCTATAAATAAAGAAAAAGCTAAGCTAGGACAGCTAAAAACTAAAAAATTTAAACCCCATTTAATTCATTTATATACAATAATTACATAATTTACAAATGATGCGTAATTATTGTTTTTCAATCTATTCTTTCCCTTTGCAAAGTCTAAAAGCGCAATAACATTTCATTGTGCTCTCTTCAATGTCAATGAATGGTTAAGTTTTTTTTTTAATGTTTTTTTTATTATTGTAACTGTTTTGTTTTTCATTGTTCTGTTGGATTAAATACTTTTTTATATATAATTTAACCAACAGTACTGATAATAATAAGGATTTAACTTTAAAAAAATAATTATAAGTAATTTAAAATATTTACCCTGAGTCTTATTTACACTCATCATAATCATCACCATATCAGCCATTAGATGTCCACTGCTGAACGTAGGCCTCTCCCATATATTATTATTTACAACATTGATGTTCTATACTTTATAACTTTTTGCATAAATAAAAAAATATGTATTTAAAAATGCAGTTGTTAACGACTGCATTTACACTGAACAACAAAACTGTTTTCAAATATTATAAATAGTCTGTCAGTATACCTATATTGTAAAATTTTCATAATCTTATTTTTATAATCTGTGCCATAAATAATTATAATAATCATTGTATACTTATGTGTGTAATTGTTTCTGTTAATCTCAATCTTATATAATATTGTTTACTCAATAATAATTATTATTGTATTTTGAAATAGTTTCATATACACATTGTGGCAAGTCGTTACATAGTCATATATAAATACTTTTGTTTTGTTACGCAAACATATATAATTACATTTTGTTGTAAACTTTTTTCATTTATTTTATATATGTAAGAGCTACTATTTCGAACATAATTATAAGTTTATTTATTCATATACATAATTATCTCTATACTAGATTTTATACGCGTTGAGTATAAAATTTCTCTACTTCTACGAGCCGAAGAAGTGTTGTTTAGTCTGTAACTTTTCATAGGACACGACGCGAAAAGATTTTCAAAACAGCGCGTTAACTTCTTACATTAACTCTTTAAAAAAAGTAGATTTTGTTTTATTAATATGATAAAGAAGAATTTACACGTCATAGATATTTAGGTTAATTTCCTATAGTCACTTTGACATTAAACATATCTCAAAGCTATATTTTCATATACTTTACAATATAATACATAAAATAGTAATAATATAATGTAATTTTACATACATTTTATAAAGAAACACATAATTTAAGATATTTCTAAAAGAGTTAGTTTTTTAGAACTTTAGTTATTAAGTACTATAGGTATGTATAGCACAAGCAACATACGATTTATTTACATTACATTACATTAAAAAACATCCATTGACCGAATTTTTTTTTAATTTCTTTTTGACAGTCTTTTTAGAAATATAAAAAGATTTTTATTCTTTATAACAATCTCTACTCACAATCAGTGCGAATGTTTAAGAGATTATGGTATCAAATTTAACATATGAATTTTATTACGAAAACAGCGAAGCTCTAAAACATTTTTACGTACAGAATATTACATTTCTCCGGTACAAGATTTTTCTTTGATGTATTGTCTAATAAAACATGGAAATGGTGTAATTATTATCCCTCATAGAAGCTTACTACCATATATACATTCAAAGAAGGACATTTTACAATTCATAAAATAATTATGTAAATTATCCTATCATATAACACAGAAAACACAATAAATGAGAAGTACCTGTCAATTTTTTTTTTAAATAAAGTTATTTATGTTTTAAAATTTTATTTGTAATGTATAATTTTGGTTACTTATTTGTATTATTTGTTAAATATGTTAATTTAATGTCAAATAGGCAAATAACTACCAAAATTACTCGGTATGAATATACACGTATATTTAAGCAATTTTTATTGTCTTTTATTAATTAATTTTTTTTTACTTTATTAGTTTTTTCCTAATATATTTTATTACGTAAAATTACTTACTTATGCCATTTGTGAAGCTTTAAATAGTGTTTAGCTGTTAAAAATGTAAATAGCTTTAAGAGTCGCAATAAATAATGTTTTTTTTTTCAAATTTTGTTTTAATTCAACATTATAAAAACTGATAAGTTTTAAATGCATAAATATCTTCCACTTATTTTATATACAAACTATTTGTATAAAAGAAAATAAAAATATAATAATAGACATTGTGCACAGAAAATAATAAAAAGATATTAATAAATAATAAAATTTTACATTATTTCACATTTACCAGTATTGTATCATAACATTATAGATGAAGAGGTCTCTTAAATCAAGTACCTGGACTAAATTTAAAACTCAAGTAATAAATAATCATCATCATCTTATGTAAAGGTGACACTTAGCTGTTCTGATACTAAATATATGTCCGTACGGCACACGCGTAACGGCTGCCATTCGCCCGGTCCTTGAGCGGTGGATGCGTCGAAAACGCAAGCCTCTCACCTTCCGTCTGAGGCAGGTTCTCACCGGGCACGGTTGCTTTGGTGACTACCTGTGCCGGACGGCCCAGAGGGAGCCGACGACTGAATGTCACGATTGTGGCGCGGCGGTGGACTCCGCCCAGCACACCCTCGAGGTGTGCCCGAGATGGGCGGCGCTGCGTCAGAGTCTGACGTCGGTCCTCGGAGGGGACTTGTCGCTCCCGAGCATTATCATCGCGATGCTCGGCGACGACGAGTCCTGGAAGGCGATGGTCTCCTTCTGCGAGACAGTAATGTCCCAGAAGGAGGCCGACGAGTGGGTGAGAGAGGAGGCCGCCGACGTGGCCTCCATCCGCGGGCGACGAATGGGGGTGCGTACGGCGTCGTCGGGACTGTTCAGAGGTGAGCCGGACAGTCCCCATGGAGAGAGAAGTCTGCCCTTTTAGACATTGGTCTAGGACTGCCGACCCGGGCATCCTGGATATCATCCGTAAATGGATTCCCCTGCGACAAAAAAAAAAAAAAAAAAAAAAAAAAAAAAAAAAAAAAAAAGATACTAAATATATGTATATGTATTTATGTATATATCTTTGTATTAATGTATGTATGTATACTTACGTATATTTATGGGTTTAATACCTTCCCGCTTTTCACATTTTATACTCTATAACCATTAACCATTCTTCCGTTAAATGACATTGCTATAAAGCAATAAGGTAACACTATATTAATTTAAATTTGATATTAATTTATTTTTTATTATGTAACTTGTGGTGTAAATAATAATACTCATAATATTATGTAGTTAATAATTTTATACATTTGTATTGCCGAGGAAATGATTGTATTTTATAAAAAAATAATATATATTTAGTATCGTTTGCTTATGTGCTCTCCTTTTTTATGTTACATTATTCGCAAGTTTCTTTACATTTTTATAAAGCTATTACCATCGGCTTGCATACATTTTATTAAATGAATAAATTATAGTATCAAGCGAAACATATATCGTGTCATATAAAATATAATATTAACAATTAAAAACACAAATTGTATAGCTTATAATAATTTTTATCAAGAAATAATCAAAGAAATACCTATTGAAATGAGAGCTTAACAGCTGATATCAATTGACATTTGCCATCACAGTGGAAGTTAGTGACAATTATCATATATTTGTAGATTAGAATTGCTAATTAACTTTAACTTAAATACTTCTAAATTAAGTACGAGATTGGCTTACATAATTGACACAGGATGCAATATACCGGATAGAGTTGCGTTCGAATCGATGCAAGCATCACCTTGATATAGTGAACTACATGTGCAATTTGTGTGAAAATGAATTATTTGGTTTTATTTACCAAATCATTTTTACCAATACCCATCACTTTGGTCATATATATAAAAATATCGCAGACTAAATTCGTCGTTCAAGAAACTGAATATTATTCAGGCAGCTGGTTTTACGGTATCATAAGAAGTAAGTTACTTCCCTACCACTACCACCTCATCAGCCGCTTGATGTCCACTGGTGAACATAGGCCTCACGCATCATCTCTTATATTATATATTAGGTTTACCAATACTCACTGCGCTTGGCAGACGGGTTGGTGAGCTCAGTGTAGCTCAGTGAGCTGTGTGTAGCAGGATCTGGTTACGCTACTGCCATCATTATCATGGTTGGTGTACTTTTGTTTGAATCGCTATGGCTTTAGTCGCCTTTCACGACACCTCAAGAAGAAAGAGGTTAGTTATAATCTAAATTAATTAGCATAAATTGCTACAACCTTTTCATAAAGCTACATCTAAGATATATAAATAATATAATGTGGGTTCAATTCCCGCCCCGAGTCTGGGTGTAGTATATGTTTATTTATATGTATATCTATTTAAAAAAAATGTATATCAGTCGGCCCCACCTAAAACACAGGCATTAAGTTGCCTCCCCATGGAGGAGAAGTCTGGCCTTTTCGCCGAGACCAGCCTGTCGCTGGAGGGATCCAGTTGCCTGCAGATCCGGGACCCTCCAATTAAAGCGGCTGAAGGCTCCCGCAGTGGCTTAGTTCGGTATTGCACTCCCAAAGTGCCGAGTCTGACATAGGTCTAGGACTGCCGACCCGGGCATCCTGGATATCATCCGTAAATGGACTCCCCTGCGACAAAAAAAAGGCATTAAGTTGCCTATCTTAGGAACAGACGACCTTGTTGTGTGTTAAACATATTTATTTATTTATTTATTATTATTATTTATTATTTATATAAATTAAATTATTTCTTACAATAGAGATTAGATTATTCTGAGAATTGCAATATATTATGGTTTAGCAAAATATTCGTACTTCCTTTACTTCTAAGCTGACTCTATACTTATTGTAAGTCTACTAGGTTATTTCTAATATATTTTTGAAGGAGATGCTTGATAAACTGTTGCAATTGTCTGATATGGAAACAGAGAGGGTGTAACACAAACACTTGTCCACAAACTTAAAGAAGCTGTTTGAGGGTAGATATTAAAATTAAGAGACTATGAAGACAATAATTGACAATAGATGTAAAGAGCAGTAGGTAATTGACTAAAGCCTGCTTACAGCTAGTTAAAACTAGGTAGTACTTCATAAAATGGACGTAACTGCTTTTTACATGACGAGTGAGAGAAAGAAAAAAGCATAAAAAAATCAGTTTAATATAATATGATAATAAAAGAAAAATATGTACTCAGTTAATCTATGTATATATTAATACGTGAAGCAAACAATGACCTTTACAAGTAGGTACACTGATGTCGCGATAAATATAAAAGAGTCATGAGTTTTTATTTGCTTTGTTACTTCGTTAAAAATAATATACGGATTAAAGAGATGTGGAAAAAGGATTACTTGTAAATACAGGATACATAAATTTAAAGATATATTTAATCTTTATAATTGAAGACGTGAGTTGATGAAGGTGATAAGTGCAATTTTTTTTAGATTTTGAGTAAATTGAAGTTAAAGTTTTACTACGATTTTCTTTTGTAAGTCGCCTAAATGATTAGTTATGCCTTAAATTTGAATGCAAAGTAGTGTGAATGATATTAAATATTGAGGGTAATAAAACTCTTGCGATATTATTAGATATTATATTTAAAAAAAACTAAACATAACTCCTTCTTCCATGAACTAAATTAAGCTTATTTGTCCTTGCGGCTTTATAAAATTAGGTGCTAAGTACGAATATTGATAGACATGTTATGTTTTTTTAATAAACAGAATCAGTCTTTTCAAAAACTTAAGCTATTAGTAGTGATCACAAGTGTGTAACATCTTACATATAAAAAAATATGTGAAGAGAACGAGAAAGAGGGTAGTTCGCTACTACCCATGACAGTTCCAGCTACACACCTCGCGATACCGAAGTCCTGTCGTGACCACGATCCATGCAACTGGGTCGAAATATTGACACAAAATTACTGTGTTATATCGTGGTATGTACCCGTTTTAAACATAATAATACATTCGATCTTTTTTTTAATATGTCCACCTTTATAAACGGTGTCATTTCATCGTATGATTCTTTGTATAGATAAGATCCATATTCCTCAACTCGAATCCATTTGATACCATCCCTAAAACTGATTTTTCCATTGCTCACATCTTTTTTCCTATTTATCAAATTTAGATTTTTTCGTAGCTCACCAATTTGTCTAAAATGTTCGGTCATATCCATCACTGTATTATTACGAGAAGCTTTGCAAATGATGTCACGGTATTGGTCAGGAACATAAACTGTGTCATGTTTTCTTAGGACTTTTTCTATTCTGCCAAAATCACGATCCGAATCTAAATAGGAATGGCCAACTTCAGGAAACTTGTGATCGATTACTTTGAAATATCTTTTAAGGATAAGATATTGATAAAGTGTAATCATGGTGAAATTTTTGTTTTGGCCGGCACACGAATCTGACCAAATCAATAGGTGATCTTTGTTTTGGCAACTTGGATCTACTTCTACAAATCTTAGAAGTGCACTCGCGACTTCGGCACTTCCGCGATCCGCAACATCTTCAGTCCAGGTGTAACATACGGCTTTTTCTTTGCTTCCATCACAAACATGAATACCCAGGTTGTAAAACCACAGCTGACGCAAGTAGAACGCTTTTGAAGTTGTTAATTTTGGTAACGGCATGGTTTGTTGTAAATATATCGTTATGTACAAAATATCTACATCTCGGGTTGGTTTTTTTCGGTCGACTTGCATAGCTTCGACAGCGGCATAATAATTTGACTTATGTTGTTCATTTGAGTCTCCAGCATCGCAAGTAGCGCACGTGTCACTCTTTGGATATCCAAAAGACAGGTTGAATTGTGTAACAAAAATTTGGTTATATGAAGTTTTCTTGACACGGTATTTGTCTGATAGGTCCTCATTATGAGACATTCCTAGGTATAAACTGTGCATCTTAGTCACATTCAGTAGCGGTGATAAATAGAGTTTGTTCATATTTTTGTTTCGTGAGTAATGTGATTGTTCAGCAGGAAAACTTGAAATATGTTCTTTAATACGTTTAACAACGTCATCGTCCATTTTGTGAGGACGATTCTGATGTCTACCTCTCTGATCTGGTTTTGGAGCTGCAAGTCCTTCCTTGATTCCTTTTATAATGAGATAATTTTTTTTGCGACCTATCTGATAAATGCCACACAAACCTAACTTGCATATTTCTGTCGTAATTCCATGCGTTTTTACGTAGTACTTGTAGGAAGCAGTTTTATGCTTTCTAGCATTACAGCGTTTATTCGCTACAGGCTTACTCTCAATGCTACTGAATAATAGGGTATTTTTACTATTGGTGTCCAGAGAATAATAACTGTTTAAAATAGACTGCCGATCTTCAAAGGAAAAATTATCTGAGCATTTAAGCCTGCACTTCTCGTGGCACAAAATTCCTTCCTTAATCTTTTTTTTTCGGAACTATCTCTCCTTTGTAAGATACATATTCCTCTCCTTTTGCTCTAGCTGTAGCTGCAGAATTTTTCTTCCAAGACTGTTCATTCCTCGGCCGTTTTTTGGATTTATTTTCTTTTGGTGGAAATACCTTGCGTTTTTTATGGCATATTATTTTCCTCCAAATCTTCATTTGCAGATTTGGGGTTTTCCTGCCGGTCAGGATATTGATGGTCAGGTTTTTGCTCAATAACATCACAATAGGTAGTGCTATCGGGGCTTTCAGGAATGTAAATGTCATCACTACCGGAAGAAAAGTCATCATTTCTATTCTGAAATGGAGATACATCCCTCAAGACTGTGTATGACTTTTTGTTTCGCAAAGTAAGTCCAAAAGAATCTATATGTTTTTTTAGGGAATCCTCTATTACATCTGAAATTTCATCATCTACAGAGACAGGAACGTTAGTAAGACTGCCAATATAATTTGTACCTTGACCGCTAGTGGAAGGTTCAGCGATTTCATAACTTTTGATGAATGAATCTGCAAGATCGGACGCAGCGTCCAGATTACCTACAAAAAACAAAGCCATAAGCGTAGAAGGAGGCATGCGATCAAAAAGTAAGTAAAAAATATTGAAGTTAGTAAACACCGGTCAGGTACAAGTCGGAACCCGAAAAATTGTAATATTGACTTATTCGGTTTTTACTCCTGCCATCCAATGCTTTTCGTTTATTAATCTTATTCTAAAATATCCTGTTTTGACACCTTTTTCAACCAAAAGTACAAAACAAAAATCAAATATTACACGAAAGAACACTCCAAAAGCTAAATATCATCACCTTTTAGGTATGTCAAAAACATTAATGAGTAACCAATGAAGTGTGGCATATTATAACCTCCAGTTTAGTAGAAAAGTCCATGATAGTGTAGATATTGTGATTCAAACAATGCAAACAAATCAAGACTTAGAAAAGATCTAACCTGCAATATTTTTGAGATTATGATTATTGTAAACATCGTTGTTTTGAGTTATTTCGTTTAAATGGTCACTTAAAGCAGCGTCCACCAACAATTTTGCCCTTGATTTGGCTCCTGCCATATTATTTTCACTTTAAAATGTCAATTATGTATTTTAAACAATATTTTACACTATCCAACAAATACAAATCGACACTAACAAAAAGCGCGCGAAACTACAACGAACGAACGCAATCAAAACGTTCGAACCTCTGGAGTGAATGAAGGTGTTATGTTTGCGACTTAACACCTTCATTCACGGAGAATAGAGGTCGCTTTATTCGAACATAGTATGTGCAGTGAAAGAAGGTGTTATGTTCGTACATATCACCTTCTTCAACGCACAAAAAGTAAAGTTTTTATTTTGTTTATTTGGGAAAGGGTGATATGTACGTACATACCTCTTTAATCATCTGTAATTTTTGGAATAAACTAAACATAACACCTTTTTCAAAATTTTATTTACAAAAATAAGCTTTATATCGACGGTTTTAAGGTTTGTAGTAATTCATTTATACATATCACCTTCACCCACACAAAAATCACCGAAAACCGAAAATACGACATATCATCACCTTCATCCACTCATATCTTTAATTATTTATGTAAAAGAAAATATTGAATGTGTTATCGCTACTTCCCTAGGAAAATTTACAAATCGGCTGTAACTTTGTTGGAAACTTAATTAACGTATGTCTTATTATAAATATAAATATGTTTAACACTCACACAAGGTCGTCTGTTCCTAAGGTAGGCAACTTAATGCCTATGTTTTAGATAACAGCCGACTGATATACATTTTTTTAAAATAAATATACATATAAATGATACATATATAAATAAACATATATTACACCCAGACTCGGGGCGGGAATCGAACCCACAACCCTTTGAGCAGAAAACAGGGTCACTGCAAACTGCGCCAACGGGTCAGTCATTATAATGACGCTTATTGCTATAAAATTATGACTGGAGATGCCGGGGATCGAACCCGGGGCCTTTCACATGCAAAGCGAACGTTCTACCACTGAACAATGTCTACAGTTTTTATCGACTTAAAAACAAAAAGATTTTGTTTTAGTAACGGCTTAAAAATCTCATAACATCTCTCTAAGTTTATTTTTTTAAATAAGTATTTACATAATAGTAAATAATTATTTATTATATCTGTTATGTTGTGCTACTATTTAGTATCTATTATTAAAATTTTGGCTCTATTTACAGGACTTACAAATCTAAGTTAATTTTTTTTTATTTCATAGGTACTAAATTGTGTAAACGTAAGTAACATATGTAATTACGATACGTACCTCGGCCGATACGATACCGATACCGATATTTGTAAGAAAAATATCGCCGATACCGATACCGATATCGATACTTATAAAAAAGTATCGGCAATACAAAACCGATACGGACAGCGGATATTCAAAGAAAACTCAAAAGGTATAAAAAGAAAAAAATGAATAACAGATAAAATTACACATACTTGTTATAATAGCTCAAAGCTGTTAAACAGCTCAAAGATCAGAAGACAAAAATTTATAATTAAAAATGATATATTGACACAGAACTTTTTGTTTCGAGACTGAAATAATTATTTTTACGTACAACTAAAAAAAATCACGTCACAATCACAACCACTAAAAAATTAAAATTATATATTATATACACACCAAAAGCAACTAACAAAATGGGCTACGTGAGATGGACAGCAGCAGCAGCACAACAGCTACTTAAAGAAAGAATATAATGTGGAGATTCCCGGAATCAACGAATTAAGCGCAGTGATGGCGCGTTTACATGGGCTATCTATAGCTCGCGAAATTCAAAATGATTGTATCGATGTACCAATTCCGATAAAATAATCGGAAAAAATCGATAATCCGGAAAACTCGTAATATCGCTGATATATCGGTATCGGTATCGGATGCATCCCTATATATATCCCTAAATATATATATATATATATATATATATATATATATATATATATATATATATATATATATATATATGTATATACCGCTAATTCTCTTTGTATATCCTCCAAGTTGATCACCGAAAATCTGTTACCTATTTTTATGCTGCTGAGCAGACATTTTGTTTACTCTTTTATCTTTTTTTGTAAAATATTTTTAAGTTTTTGATTGTTTTATATTATTATATCTGTAAACGGTGTATATAACGAATATAGTTTATTTCAATAAATTAAAAACAAAAATTGTTTAATTTTTTTAACAGATATTAACGTTTCCTTCATTTCTCTAGGATTCCTTCATCATACACCGATTTGGTGTATATATGAAACCTTTAATCACAATTGACGAACTAATGAAAATATCAGCAAATATACAAAACAAAGTAGGTACATACAGACGAGCATAGAACCTCCTTTTCTTTTGGATTAGGTTAAAAAAACAGCTTAAGGCAATGTCAGTAATAATACCTAACTTACCTAATACATTACATATTTGCACATATACCTATTTCTTATTGACTACATATATGCGCTGATAAAATGAGATACCTACATACATTATAATATTAATATAATTAGATCATAACAAGGAAATAATAAAAAAAAAACACAATACACTTCGAAAGATACGTATTAGATAATTGGACAGTAAAAGATTATAATACATTAGGGGGCGTTCAAGTATTACGTAACGCAATTTTTAAAGATTTTTGACCTTACCACCCCTCCTCCCTAAAACGCACCGTCCACCCCCTAAACGTTACGTAACACCCAAGTTACAATTTTTACCTAAAAGACATAATTATGTTGATATCGAAAATCGCTAAAATGCCTTTGGTATTTTTGTTTTAATCGCGTTTGAGGTAATAACAGAAAAAACAAGTGATTTCTAACTCGTCATACATGGATAACAAAAATAACATAGGCAAGTACAATACAATCAAAGGACTCACCGTAAAACATAAACGAAAAGGGTTGTCAACTTGGGAGGCTTTTATTTCCTAGTTTTTTTAATTTAAATATTAAAAAAAAAACAATGTTACATAACGCATTGTATGAACGACCCTCCCGCCCTTGTAACGCATCGTAACGTTTCACAAGACCCCCCCCCCTCCCGCATAAATTATGTTACGTAATACTTGAACGCCCCCTTATTACGACTTTATATATTTGTATAATATTTATAAAAGACAGTTAAAAAGCGTTAAGGTCCACATAAATATACATTAAAAATATTCCATGAAGATGTTAATAATAGGTACATATTATTTATCATTGAAATCAAATCGGAAATTTCCTTTATTCAAGTATGCTTTAAGGCTACCTTTGAATCAACATGATACAATAGTACCAATATTATAGTAAATGTTATTCTACAACCGGATTCGGATTGTTTCCGAATTATTTATGAATAATTCCGTTAAGAAAAACAGGTTATAAACTCAAGAGTTATTGCATACATAAATTAACAATACCAAGACAATATTTACAGCGTTTTTATGATTCATTATTAATATAACACCATTGTGTTGATATTAATTGTGAAGTAACGACATTTTATAGATTTGTAATGATTATTATATTATTAAACAAGTAATGGTAAATACAGCCTTGGACACGCAAAATTAAAGCCTACATGTATAAATTATACATACTTACAATACATACATAAGCCAGATGTACTGCGTATTTCGAACACTCTTAGTTCCTATTAATTTTAATGCTTTAATATCAAATGTCTATAAACAGAATTGTATAAAGATCTAGAAAAGAATAGATCTGAAGTAACAATTAAAATATGCAGTTAGAACTTCGATGGTATGGTGGACCATACCTACAACATTATTTCTTTTTGGTAAAACAGAACCGACCAAATAAATTATATTGATCTTCCTTGATGAAATCATTTATTCCTAGAAATGAAATATATACTGTGAAAAAATCCTTGATTTTATTTTTATTTATAATTTAGTTTTCTAATAATCATTTCGAGAACTATTTGTCACCTACATAAAGAGCAGAGTCAAGGTTTGCCAACTGTCAAAAAGCTTAATTAATTTATTATATTAGATAACTAGCATATAGATAAATATAAAATTAACTGCGCAAAGTAAAAAAAAGGAACGGAAGGAAAAGGAATGTAGGTAAGAAGAATTAGAAGGTAAAAGAAACTGCGCTTTCGATCTTAAACATGCTTTTGAATTTCTTTTTAAACAATAATCAATACTCAAATATTAAATAACGAAGGTACGAGTAAAAGATAAAACGATTCACGTTTTACTAATGGATAGTGAAAAGGAATGCTTATATGTATTTACAGTACAGTATCAGCCTGTAAACAATCCACTGCTGAGTGAAGGCCTCTTCTCTATATAGAAGAAGGGTTGGAGCTTAATCCACCAGGCTGAGCCACTGCTGTTTGTCAGATAATTTCCCTACCATGAGTAACGATCGTTATCAGGTGTCTATGATTACAACCGGGACCGACGGCTTTACGTGCTCTCCGAGGCACAGTCTGAAGACCCATAAAGACATACACCCAGACCGGAAACAAATATTTGTACCAATACAAATATCTGTCCCGAGTGGGAATCGAACCCGCGACCGCCAGCGCGGCCTTGGGGCGACTACTCGCACCACTACACCAGAACGGTCGTCCAGTCGGTCGTATAGGACATAGCAAAATTAGCAATAACTATTATAGCAATAACTATTATTGAATTAAAAGAACGTCATGTAATTTCAATTAGATATAGACTAGCCCGTAATAACTACTTCGTCTGCCGAAAATACATTATAATTTTGAGTGCCTACCAAATTTTGCTTATGAAATCAATACTTTGAATATTTTTTCTAGTGTTAAAACAGTTACAAAAGTGTTATTAATTTAATATTAATTATTATGATAAGCGTTCAAATTATGGAAATGTTAGTTTATGTTACATTTTCCCATTTTTCCCAACAAAAGGTAACTTTTTAGTTCTACAACGTCAAATTAATCGCAATACCAAAGTTCATCAAAATTGGTTCAAGGGCTTTAAAGCAAAAACTTAACAAACAAACAAATACAGAGTTATTGTAGTTCTTAAAATATTAGTATCAGTAGTAAAATATCGTCTTAAGAAAACGATCGTCGTATGATGTCGATACAATTTGATATAAATTAATTCAATTTAAATAGGTAGGTACTATGATGTTATGATCAAATATATTTTCGTCACACTACTTAATTTTTTTGTTATTATTGCGTCGCTTCTATACGTCGTCGTGGGCGTTATATTTTAAAACATGTATTCTGAAGCAGTGTTTTTGTCAAATCGGAATGTGTTATTGTTTTTATACGATTAATATTTCGATGGGGAGTGGGGACGTTCACGTAACCGTTGCCAGTATCGAGACAAGAACCAGACAAACAAAAGGAATACGCAATTTAGACATTTGTCATCACAGATTAAAAAAACTATGTTGAAAATTCATTTTGCACCCTTCCCACACCTCTTACATTAGTCCTCTGCCCAAAAGTTGCCTGGAGAAATCGCTGTGTTAGCGATAACGCCGCCTGTTGCAACTGATGCAATTTAGATAATTATTATGTATTCCATATTTTTATTTATTTACTTTTATATTAGTATGCAGAAAGTATAAACAAATAAAATAAATAAATAAAGTATATTATTATACTGAAAATCTAAATAAAGTCATTAAAAGACATTACATTTATAAAGCAAGGACTACTTAATAAATTCGAAGATTCTAATTTTAAACAAGCAAACAAATGGCTTCAATATTTTATATTACCACAAAACATACATAGGTACACACTTAAACCAAACGTATAATTACATTTCGTCAAAAACATTTATGTACTACATTATACATATGACATGTCAGTTTATTCGGAAAGTTTTTTTTTTTTTTAATCTTTACTTGAAAACTCTTCGGAAAGTTTAATGGCTCTAGGTCGACTAGATGAATCAATACAATTTATGTTTTTCATAACTCACATTTCGTTGTTTTCAAGGTTACCTTACCCGTGAATCAGCCTTGCTTGGTATTATGCAGGTCATAAATACAAAAATCGATTTCATGTCGGCCGCATGATAACGAGAATGGACGTAAGTCATTTTTAACAAGAAAGGTTAAAGATTTCTTGTATAGTTATTGCTATAACATGCCGAATGAGTGTAAGGACAAATTGTCGGAACTTGCTGTCATTAAAAAATTCTGTCAATGTTACAAAATGTCATTCGGTATCTTGTGTAGCCTGTAATGAAACCAAACGGTAGTTTTATCAATGCTAGATAAAAAGGGAAAGAAAAGAGAACTTTGTTTAGAAACTATACGATGGTAGGGCAACTGCAATCTCTTGTATCAACCAAAATTCTAGTGTGGCTCTAGCAGTAGCATTACTTGGTATATAAATAAGAGTAATGAAATTAAGGTGTGTCAGCGAAAAAAGTAGTCAGAATAGCGTACATTACATTACATAGCTGTTACCGACGAAAGTCAAAGAAAAAAAAGGAAAAACCATCAGACTGGAAGACACATCAGCACCATTTGAATAATAGTATAATAAAGTCATAGTATGATAACTACACTAAGATATTTTCCTTTTAATTCATGTTTGTTTATTTTTACCCGACTGCGACAGAAGGAGGGTTATGTTTTTCGAGTGTATGTATAAATGTATGTATGTATGTCCATTTCTTTGGCACGCCCTACAGACCAAACGGCTGGACGGTTTTTGACATATGAGGTGTCGTTGGATTTGTCTAAATTGTAGTAGTGACATAGGCTATATACATTTTCAAAATGGCGCCCGCAAATGGCGGAATGAGGGGGGGGGGGGAGTTGAATTTTTTTTCTTACTGTAGCAATATGGGTATCAAATGAAAGCTAGTAAATTGTTTTATTCTTTTTAGTTTATAATAAGAGTATTTTACGCAGTCGGGTTTTTTGATTTTTTAAACTTAATTTACATGCCACGTATAACTAAATATGAACTGAACTGAATCAGCCTTTAAACGTTTAATTTCTGGCCCTCTTCTCCATAAAGGAAAAGGGTTGGAGCTTTATCTACAACGTTGCTCAACTTCGGGTTGGCGGATAATTTCCTTACCATGAGTAACGACCACTATACCCACCTGAAATCGACTCCTCAACCGCCGGTGTTACGGCGACTACTGAACATAGCGATGTGATATAATAACAGAAATTTAAATAATAATTTTAATATTTGTATAACGTAAACATTATGATTATGATTATTAATTATTTAATAATAAATAACAACTACTTGAACCTTGTTTTCTTTAGTAATGTATTGATAATACCTATACGTTTTAAATTTATTTTTCCTCATAACGCCATCTGATATAGCTTAGTATTTTCAATTTAATGTTCTCATAATGAAATTGATTAGACAATAATGTTAAATGGATTAATTAAAACTTATTGTTATAAAAAGTAGTTAATAAAAAACAAGTTGTAATCTTATCGCGTTAGGGTTTATTGAAACGTAAAACAGAGACACCATTATAACGGCTTGAGAGATTTATTTTAATGTCTTTATAAGAATTAATATACATTATACCTAAATATATAATTAACGCAAGTAGTTATTTATTGTTACCCTTGTAAGATTTCAACAAGTTAAATTATAACATATATAATTATGTATAACTATATATATGATATGTACATACATCACTAAAACCTTTCTTTTTTAAGAAAGTTTCGTATTTTTATAAAAAGTATAGATATTTTTGCATGGTGCTATTTGTGTCAAGCTTATATAGATACAGTTAGTACATAATTATGTCAACAAGAACAGTCAAATGCGTTTTTGTTATACGAGTACAAAATACATATTGAACTTAACAAATTCTTGCTACCCAGTTTAAAGGAACAACATCTCCGCGTCAAAATATCAAGTTTTATTTTTTTATGACTACGCGATAAGAATACTTGTTGATCGCACGATGGCTGCCACGTGACTAATAAATCAAAACTACATAATTATAAAATGAGTTACTTAAGTGGAGTTCGACTCAAATTTTTCATTGGTAAATTACTACGGCTTCACTAGGGCTCCATCTAGTTAGCACCCCAAATAGTGAAATTCGACCTCTTAAAAATTGTCCAAATTGGTCACGAAATGGTCATTATAGGTCAGTTATTTTTAGTAATTGGTCAATACTTTGACAATAGTTACAGAGGGGTAAAAATTTCAAGGACATCGAAAAATTTTTGGCACCCCAAATTAATCCTACCAATTGGTTCTAAAATTATTTCAATTCATCTCAAAATAGTCATAATTGGTCGATTGATTTTAATAATTGGTCAACGTTTTTTTATATAAAAATTAAAAAAATAATAAAAAATTAAATTAGCTTCATCTATTTAGCGGCCCAAATGATGAAATTTGACTTCTTAATAAGTAGTCCAAATTGGTCACAAAATGGTCACAATTGGTCAGTGATTTTTAGTGATTGGTCAATACTTTGAAAATAGTTACAGAGGGGTAAAAATTTCAAGGACATTGAAAAATTTTTGGCACCCCAAATTATTCCTACAATTTGGTTCTAAAATTATTTCAATACATCTCAAAATAGTCATAATTGGTCAATAAATTTTAATAATTGGTCAACGTTATTTAACTAATTATTAATAAATAATAAAAAATAATACAACTTTCATAAATCGCGGGGTGAATAGGAATAAAACTGGAAGTTTCGCTATTTTATGTCTATTTTATTTATTATTATGTCTATTTTATTTATTATTTTCAGGTTTAACCGAAGTATATCGATAGTTTTGATGTGTCGGAAGTACACACGAAAGAAAATGGTCATCGCTTCAACTTATCGATATACATATCGGAAAGAATACTATACTACTCGATAAATATCGAATGAACTATATCGATAGTACTCGATATATAATAGGATGAAATATATAGATACTACTCGATAATTATGAAATGAAGATATATTGGTATATCGCACATTCCTAACTATTAGTCAGTGCGAGGGTTGCCAAGTATTTTTCAAATTTTATGTTTTTATTACCATAAAAACGTATTTTTGTGTGCTTTTAGCACATGCTAATAATTTTTTGCTATTTTTAAATGTTTCAAAGCTTTTTTAACAATCAAAATTTAATCTTTTTTAATAATCAAAATAATTTTTTTTACCCGACTGCGACAGAAGGAGGGTTATGTTTTTCGAGTGTATGTATGTATGTATGTATGTATGTATGTATGTATGTATGTATGTATGTATGTATGTATGTATGTATGTCCATTTCTTTGGCACGCCCTACAGCCCAAACGGCTGGACGGTTTTTGACATATGAGGTGTCGTTGAATTTGTCTAAATTGTACCTAGTAGTGACATAGGCTATATACATTTTCAAAATGGCGCCCGCAAATGGCGGAATGAGGGGGGGAGTTGATTTTTTTTTCTTACTGTAGCAATATAGATATCAAATGAAAGCTAGTAAATTGTTTTATTCTTTTTAGTTTATAATAAGAGTATTTTACGCAGTCGGGTTTTTTTGATTTTTTTAATTAAGCATACTTGTTTTAAATAATTATTATTTAATCTTAATTTATTTAATTTATTTCTTCATCCATATTAATATTTAATTTGGCCTTAGTAATTACCATTTCAAAATCTTCACATTTAACCTAATTTTGCAAAGATATGTAACGAAGTGCCATTTTGAAGAAGTTATCTTCACTAAAATCAAACAATTTTGTCATATAATTTAAGCTCATATCAATAAAAAGTGAAAAATTGCTGGTAACATAACTGTATTAAGTATTTCGGGTGATGATTTGTCAAATTTTTTAAATCCTATTTTTGATTCATGTGATTGATGTGTTTGATGATGAACAGCTAAATACTAAGTAACCATAATGAGTGTTTTGTTTTATGCATCACGGTAAAGATTGGAAATAAAGTATTTTCTCATACTTTATTTGTTTGCAAAAGTATAAAGTATAATTACCAAAAATAAAGTAAGATACGTTATTATAAAGTATGTTTGGCAACCCTAGGTCCCAGTAATGATGCGCCATGGCTGGGGGACACAGCCATGGCTGATAACACTGCTATAATAATAAGAGGAGGGGACTCCCCTTAATATTATAGCAGTGTTACTAACTTAGTACTTTTCATATTTTGTTAGTGGGACTGGTTTGGTTTTCTGGATTTCTATTTTTTTGGACTACTTTTTAGTGGTTAGTAGTTTTTTAGTTGCTTAATTTTAATATTTAAATTATTTAACTCATAATAAATATTATTTTGGTTAAAAAAAATCCGATGAAGATCTCTAACACAATCATCAAGGACGTCTGCCCTCACGTGTCACTCATAGTTAGGTGCGTGCGATATATATCGAAAATTCGTAAATACTTCATATATGCATTCGATAATTATCGATATAAATATCGATATATTTGTAAATTTTCAGTGGGTCAGTTATACATATTCATTCGATATAAACATCGAGTAGTATTCATCTGATAGTTATCTAGTATTCGTATCGATATATATCGAGTAGTATGGTATTTCAGTCGATATAAATCGAGTAGCATAGTATTATATCCGATTTATATCGATATACGTAGATGCGACGACCTTGTTTATTTTTAGAAGTACGCGGAATTTAGAATCTATATAAATTGGATACGTAGAGGTGATGACTTTTTTTTTAGGAATACACATAGCCGAGAGATCTAAATATCGATACGGGGTCGGATGCCTTTTTTTTTCCTGTTCACTTCCGAGACATCAAAAATATTAATATATTCATCTGAATTATCGAAAAGTATCGATATATTTATTGGATAATTATCGAAACATTAATCCGATATATCGGATTGCAAAAATTATCGATATATATTTTCATACAATATAATATCGCAAAGTGTCGATATAACGATACGATATATTATATCGATAAAAATATCGATACTTTTTTACATGAATTACAAGTTTCTGCCATTGCGCACCAAAAAGAAACGCGCGGAGTTATACAAAGAGCGCGACATCTAATTATCATAGATGAAGAGTCATTAATTTGTGGATTTCCCTTATAAAATAAAAATAAAAATCAATTTTAATATCTTATGAGAAATAAATAATTGTAAAATCCAAAATATTTAAGTACTATATTATTATAGAAGGAACATTTATCAATAATGTAATTATATTTTTTCTAAGTATGCACTTATTTTACAAATATCATTGCGATGATTACATACTTTTAGTTTTTTTTTTTAAATTAAATGTTAAATTATACCTATTGAGCTGTTTCTGAATTACAATTGTCAATAAAGTAAAATATAGAAAAACCCTATTATATTTCACGAAATTATAATTTGTAATTTGTAAAAAAAAAATCGAAAGATCCGTAATTTGGGCCGCTAAATAGATGAAGCTAGTAGTTTCTTCCAGTTTTGTTCCTATTCACCCCGTTATTTATGAAAGTTTTGTTATTTTGTATTATTTATTAATAATTTGTTAATTAAAAATACTAAGCTATAGACATTGATCTGCCCTTTAATTCTACCTATGATTTTGAGTTTGCCCTCTTTTTCTCACAATAAATAAATAATTTAAATGTCATTCCAACTTTAAATAACCGTATCTCTTTAGCCAAAACGTTTCTGAAAATCTAATAAACGCTTAAAAATTTGCATTTACGTCGATTTTAATTGCCCTTCGGTTAAACCTAAAAATAAGAGATAAAATAGACATAAAATAGTGAAACTTCCAGTTTTGTTCCCAATCACCCCGCGATTTATGAAAGTTGCATTATTTTTTATTATTTATTAATAATTAGTTAAAAAACGTTGACCAATTATTAAAATTAATTGACCAATTATGACTATTTTGAGATGTATTATAATAATTTTAGAACCAAATTTTAGGATTAATTTGGGGTGCCAAAATTTTTTCAATGTCCTTGAAATTTTTACCCCTCTGTAATTATTGTCAAAGTATTGACCAATTACTAAAAATCACTGACCAATTGTGACCATTTCGTGACCAATTTGGACCAGTTATTAAGTGGTCAAATTTCATCATTTGGGCCGCTAAATAGATGAAGCTAGTAGTTTCTTTAAGTTTAGTTCCTATTCACCCCGCTATTTATGAAAGTTTTGTTATTTTGTATTATTTATTAATAATTTGTTAATTAAAAATACTAAACTATAAACATTAATCATTCTGTCCTTTAATTCTACCTAGATTTTGAGTTTGCCCTCTTTTTCTCACAATAAATAAATAAATAGTTTCAATGTCATTCCAACTTTAAATAATCGTATCTCTTTAACCAAAACGTTTCTGAAAATCTAATAAACGCTTAAAAATTTGCATTTACGTCGATTTTAATTGCCCTTCGGTTAAACCTAAAAATAATAGATAAAATAGACATAAAATAGTGAAACTTCCAGTTTTATTCCTATTCACCCCGCGATTTATGAAAGTTGTATTATTTTTTATTATTTATTAATAATTAGTTAAATAACGTTGACCAATTATTAAAATTTATTGACCAATTATGACTATTTTGAGATGTATTGAAATAATTTTAGAACCAAATTGTAGGAATAATTTGGGGTGCCAAAAATTTTTCAATGTCCTTGAAATTTTTACCCCTCTGTAACTATTTTCAAAGTATTGACCAATCCCTAAAAATCACTGACCAATTGTGACCATTTTGTGACCAATTTGGACTAATTATTAAGAGGTCAAATTTCATCATTTGGGCCGCTAAATAGATGAAGCTAATTTAATTTTTTATTATTTTTTTAATTTTTATATAAAAAAACGTTGACCAATTATTAAAATCAATTGACCAATTATGACTATTTTGAGATGAATTGAAATAATTTTAGAACCAATTGGTAGGATTAATTTGGGGTGCCAAAAATTTTTCGATGTCCTTGAAATTTTTACCCCTCTGTAACTATTGTCAAAGTATTGACCAATTACTAAAAATAACTGACCTATAATGACCATTTCGTGACCAATTTGGACAATTTTTTAAAAATTTTTTTTCACTATTTGGGGTGCTAACTAGATGGAGCCCTTCACTAGTGCTAATTTGGCGACCGTTATTCAAATTACAACATTTTATAGGTCAACTGATTTTATTTAAGTAGGTACGAGATGATACTTAAGAACATAATATTTTTTTTTGTTAAATTTTAACATACTATTATGGATCGGGAAATAAGCAGTCCATATATCGGTCAATCTCCTTTAATCACATATATTCGGTTTAATATTAATAATTCTAATAGTTTCTAACAATATTCTTAGTAATTAATAGTTTTCCATCATTTTATTATGTAAATTTATCGTGTGTTTTCAAATAATCAGTAATTCTTTTTATTAAGTTATTGGTCATATAACAGTCTTTTAGGCATATTCCAGGCCAAGCTAGTTATCCCTGGCTCAATCGAATTTACTCTACTTACGTCAAGACGTACATATACATTCTACCAGTTTCGCGTTCAATAAAATAGTTTAGCCAAGGCACAATAAACTTAATTATTTTTAATTTACCTCTTAAGAATATCTTATAAGTTCTCTTTCTAAGAACTACTAGACAGATTTTAAATTATTGTATTGTATTACAGTCTGTATTTTGTGAAAGATTACATTGAAAAACCGGAAAACGTCTTGCCAATGTTAAGGCAACGATAACCGTAAAAGTGGATGAATTCGTGTTGTTATATAAAGAGACAATACAAAAAATCATTTGAAAAATTATAGCGAAATGATGACAAACATTTTTTTTTTTTGTAATAATAAAAAATTTTGTTGTTCTCAACAATTGACGTTTCATGATAAAATATTTATTTATTTATTTATTTAGGTGAATTTACAGTTACAATTACACAAATTAGAGTTTAAACATATTAAAAAATTACAAGAACCAATTAAAAATTCACACAGATAGACATGAAGTAGTAATTAAAGCATAAGTTGAACTCGCAATAGAAACAGTTTATACACAATTGATATTAATGGTAGACATAGTATGATATATTTGAATAAAATAAATATAAAAAGAGTAGAAAAGCAGCAATAATTGTTAATAGAATAATATTTACCTACGTATAAGTCGAAACCTCTGATTAATGATTTTGTTAATATGTTTATACAAAAAAAAAAAAAAACGTTTCATTAAATTACGAAAGTAATTTCCTGAGCTCTTTGCAGAAAAATTTTTTTTTTATTTGTGTGTGGCTTCGGCAATCAAGAATTTAGCCACCCCCTCTCTTCCCGTGGGTGTCGTAAGAGGCGACTAAGGGATACCACAGTTCCACCACCATCTTGGAACTGTTGAAGCCGATAGATGGCGGGATAACCATCCTAATGCTGGCTTTTCAAATACACAGGCCGAGGATGGGCAGCAGCGTCTTCGGTGCGATAGAGCCGGCCCTGCGGTCACCAACCCGCATGCCCAGCGTGGTGACTATGGGCAATCACCCCCAATGAGTGCGCGCAGAAGGATACGGCCCTCAGTTCCCGGCGGCCCCACTATTCCCGGCCACGGCAGCGGCTGCGGTAACGGTGGGACAGAGGGTGCCAAGAATCTCCGGGGTACGGGAGGCTGCTTTGTGACGAACCTGGCAACGTATAATGGTCGCAGTCTACGGCTGGACCATCACCTCACCGAACTCGAAGTAGAACTAAGCCATATAAAATGGAGTATTCTGGGGTTGTCTGAGGTCCGAAGACAGGGTGAGGACACGATGATCCTGGACTCCGGACACTTATTCTACTTCCGTGAAGGTGATGGTCCTTCCCAAGGTGGCGTCGGTTTTCTGGTCCACAAGACTCTCAGTAACAACGTTGTAGAGGTCAGCAGTGTGTCGACCCGGGTAGCGTACCTTGTACTTAAACTCACTGACAGGTACTCCCTGAAAGTGATACAGGTATATGCGCCGACCTCGACACACTCTGACGATGAGGTCGAAGCCTTGTATGAGGATATATCGAAAGCTCTGCATGGCACGACCTCGGCTTTCTACAGCGTTGTTATGGGAGACTTTAACGCTAAAGTGGGAGTACAAGACCGCGACGAATCGGTAATCGGACCACACGGATTGGGGCGCAGAAATCACAGGGGACAGATGCTTGTCGACTTCCTCGAATCGGAGGGGCTCTTCTTGATGAACTCGTTCTTTCAGAAGAAGCCCCAAAGGCGGTGGACATGGCAGAGCCCGGATACTGTGACGAGGAACGAGATAGATTTCATCATAGCGGACAAAAGGCATATATTCAGAGATGTCTCAGTGGTTAATAGGTTCAACACCGGTAGTGACCACCGGCTCCTGCGGGGCTCTCTGAATATAAGTCTACGCAAAGAGCGAGTCCGCTTGATGAAATCTATTATCCGACCCACGCTGCCCCAAATACTATGTGGTTCCGAGCAGTTCCAACTGGAACTCCAAAACCGATTCGATTCGCTGGAAACCACTGGCGACGTGGATCAGATGACCGACAACGTGGTGAAGACGGTGTATTCACTGGGTCGGAGACATTTTACGCCGACGAGACCAGTTAAGCAGTCCAAAATTTCTCCCGAAACCTTGGATCTGATGAGGCGGAGGCGTGAGATGCCCGCGGCTCAAGCAGCTTCGCCAGAGCAGAAGGCTCTTTCCAAGCGGGTGAGGAAACTCATACGCAGAGACCTCCGCTGCTCAAATACAAGAGACATTACGACTTTAATTGAGCAGAATAGGGGGTCAAAGGTTTTCCGAAAACCATTGGGAAGAAGTCTTCTTGCGAAGCTAAAAACAGCTGATGGCAGAACCGTTTGCTCCCGCCCTCAGATCCGAGAAGAGGTTGAGAAATTTTATGGGCAGCTGTACTCGTCGAGCGTACAGAAGTCTGAGACCCAGGGCGCCGAAGATCCACGTGCACCACTGATGCGCCATTATTCGGAAGACGTCCCGGATTTCGAAGTCGGCGAGATTAGTGCGGCGCTCGGGCAGCTTAAAAACGGGAGGGCCCCGGGGGATGACGGCGTTACGACTGAGCTTCTTAAGGCCGCAGGGCGACCTGTCCTGGAGGCCTTAGCTAGACTCTTTAATGCCGTCATCCAACGAGGTACCACACCGGAGGCGTGGTCCAGGAGTGTGGTGGTACTGTTCTACAAAAGAGGCGATAAGTCTCTTTTGAAGAACTACAGACCTATCTCACTTCTGAGCCACGTCTATAAGCTCTTCTCGAGGGTCGTTACGAATCGTCTCGCCACAAGGCTCGACGACTTCCAACCACCGGAGCAGGCTGGGTTTCGAAAAGGCTACAGCACCGTGGACCACATACATACTGTTCGGCAGATTATACAAAAGACCGAAGAGTATAATCAGCCGCTGTGTATGGCTTTTGTGGACTACGAGAAGGCCTTCGACTCCATCGAGACCTGGGCTGTTCTGGACTCTCTGCAGAGATGTCATATCGACTGGCGATATATCGAGGTGTTGAGGTGTATGTACGACGCGGCGAAGATGACCGTTCATATCCAGGACCAGCAGACAAGACCGATTTTCCTTCGGCGCGGGGTAAGACAGGGCGATGTCATATCACCGAAACTGTTTACCACTGCGCTGGAGGACGTCTTTAAAACCCTGGACTGGGGGGGACGAGGCATCAACGTCAACGGCGACTACATCTCTCACCTTCGTTTCGCTGACGATATCGTCATCTTTGCGGAGACGTTGGAGGAGCTAGGCCAAATGTTGAGCAGCCTAAATGAGTCTTCCCGACGAGTCGGTCTTGGTATGAATCTTGATAAAACGAAAGTTATGTTTAACAAGCATGTCATACCGAGACCGGTATCGGTTGATGGTATCCTCCTCGAAGTTGTTCAGGATTATATCTACCTAGGCCATACCATCCAACTGGGCCGAAACAACTTCGAGAAGGAAGCCGAGAGGAGGATTCAGTTGGGCTGGGCGGCATTTGGCGGGCTTCGTCGGGTCTTCACTTCGAAGATTCCGCAAATCTTGAAGACGAAAGTCTTCGAGCAATGCGTCCTACCTGTGTTGACATACGGTGCTAAAACGTGGACACTGACGAAGGGACTGGTCCACCGATTTAAAGTCGCTCAACGTGCCATGGAACGGGCTATGCTCGGCGTTTCTCTCAAAGATAGGATCAGAAATGAGACTATCCGCGAGAGAACCAAAGTGACCGACGTAGCCCAGAGGATTAGCACGCTGAAGTGGCAGTGGGCTGGTCACCTGTGTCGTAGGACCGATGGCCGTTGGAGCAGACGTGTCCTGGAGTGGAGACCACGTATTGGCAAACGCAGTGTGGGACGCCCTCCGACCCGCTGGACCGACGATCTTCGTAGGATTGCCGGTGTTGGCTGGATGAGGATTGCGGAAAGCCGGGATGTCTGGCGCGAGCTTGGGGAGGCCTACGTCCAGCAGTGGACTGCTATAGGCTGATGAGGTGAGAGATGAGAAAAAAAAAAATGTTTGACATAGTATGATATATTTGAATAAAATAAATATAAAAAGAGTAGAAAAGCAGCAATAATTGTTAATAGAATAATATTTACCTACGTATAAGTCGAAACCTCTGATTAATGATTTTGTTAATATGTTTATACAAAAAAAAAAAAAACGTTTCATTAAATTACGAAAGTAATTTCCTGAGCTCTTTGCAGAAAATTTTTTTATTTATTTATATATACTTTGTTATTTTTATAGGGAAAATAAAAACAGTTGATATTCGTAGTATCAGTAACTAAACTGGTACATGTAATAAATTTTAGGGACTTTTTTTTTGTATAGTGAACAGTTTAATCTCAAGGTCTGCCGTTTTTAATCCGATGTAACGTATTTTCTGCTTTTGAAAAAAAAAGTGTGTGTCTGTAAACTATTACAGATATATATATATATATATATATATATACTAATACACACGTAAGAAGTAGAACTTCTTTATCATATTTCAACTATTTACAACTTACGAAAAAGTTAAAAAAATATTTTATTTAGAACACAGTCGTTATTATTAAAAAAGCGTCATTCATATATAAAATAAATACCAAAATCACACCGACCTGTTGAATCTTTCAAAAGAAAAATAGAGTGTATCACTCTCACTATAAATTCACTTGAATTTGAAAGTCCTTTTATTTCATTTCTTTATTATTAGAATTTTTTTAAAGTCACTAGGTACTGTATTTTGGCTAACACCATGGCGCGTAAAGTTCGAGCTGAACACAGTAAATTGTGATGTTTTTTTTTCTTTTTTTTTTATATGCGTTGATAAAGAAGTATAACTTCTGTAAAAAAAATTGAAGGTATTGTATATAGGCTTAAAGGTTATTAAATAATGGGCATATTATATATATATATATATATATATATATATATATATATATATATATATATATATATATATATATATCGATTCAATGGAGTAGTCTGTATGTGTGACATATCAAAAATTATTTGGAGGTAGCTCGGCTTTAATTTTTACTTTATTCACTTTTATTCGAGTATGTGTATTTGGGTTGAAACGACACTTAAAAATAATTCGTGCTTTCACGTGTTAGGACGCTAGTTTAGTTTAAAATACACATAACAATACCCTTGTATCTTTATTTTTTTATGTTTCATTTATTATATTCATAAGTTATCGTCTATACAAATAGCAGGATATACTCAATAGTTAAATGCATATTGATTAAATATTCCACTGACGAGTATAACCCTCTCGACTTCCACAAACTGACCTTACTTTGAAGTTTCACGATATTATATGAAACGTGCTTACAATATTGTGAAACTTGCATATTAGCTAAGGAAGTTATTAACTGTTAATTTTATATATATATATAACTAATACAGCAACAACAAACTAATACAACAATAACTAAAACCGGGATTCAAAATAACCATAAGGTGTCCGCATAACGTGTGTTCTTATATTAAACTAGCGGCCCGCCCCGGCTTCACACGGGTATTTAACTAAAATTTCGAAAAATATAAATTTATATTTTTTATCACTTACACCTCCGCGCAACTTCGTCCGCGTAGAAGTCGAAAATGGTTATAATAGGATTTTTATTTGTTTTTTTTTTTTACTTTATTAATTTTGTTATAACATATAAATTGTTATGTAAAAATATTTGAATACTTATAAAATATAACAAATTTTTACTATAGAGTAGCAATTTAAAGTTAATTAAACATTAAAATAAAAGTGAAATTGGTTATGTTTTATGATGAAGAAGCTCTGCTTTTGATCTGGAGAAAGTTACACGGGGGTATTATCTTCTTACAACGAAATCGAAATACTACACCTTCCGTAGTATTTCTTTATAAACAATATTTTTTGTTTTTCGTTCGGAGTGCTAGAATTACCAGGCTATTCTGGAATATACCACATACAACTGACTGTGAGAGAAGCAGTTTTCGCTTAAGTATACTCCCGCTACAGTAAGAGTTTGACATTAAGCTTTGTTTATGGTAAATACATACTCATATACACTCACACATTATATTATTATATGGTTCCCGGGAATCACCATTTCCTTTTTTAAGCAACAGGTCTGAGAACTCTCCGGCAGTAACATCTCCCTTAGATGGACTCTTATATTTATGGTAAGGCTCAGTTTCGTCACTGCAGGCCACAAATGCTCCTGTACTGTAGTGTATTGTATCATCCTATAAATAACCCACTGCTGAGCGAAGGCCTTTTTTCCATATAGAAGAAGCCTTGGAGCTTAATCCACCACGCTGCTCCACTGCGGGTTAGCGGATAATATCCCTACTATAAGTAAAAATTATTATAAGGCATCCATGGTAACAAACGGGACCGACGGCTTTGCGTACTATCCGGGTCATGGTGGGGAAACCCACTATACACCCAGAGGCCAGACCTGAAACAAATATTGGCACAAATACAAATATCTGCGTCGAACGGGAATCGAACACACGACCACCGCCATTGAGGCGAGGCGTTAAGGTGACTACTTGCACCACTACACCAGAACGGTTATTAATGCTTCGTTCGTTGTATCGTATGTATAATTACACCACAAGTCAATACGATTTTGTCTCTTAGATTTGAATAAACCCGCAAGTAATTATTTTTTAAATTTTAATTGACTCGGCACAGTTGGTAGTGACCCTGCTTTCTGCTCCAGGATCGTGGGTTCGATTCCCACCTCAAGTCTGGGTATAATATCTATTTTTTTCTTTATGTATTATTTATATGTATATTTATAAAAAATGTATATCAGTCGGCTATTACCGAAAACACAGGCATTAAGTTGCATACCTTAGGAACAGACGATCGTGTGTGTACCTATATCAAACATATATTTATATTTAATAATAGTCCAAAACAGCTTTTATTTCTTCCTTCTTAGTTTTAGTGTAAGATAAAGTTAAATGGGTACATGATTTATAAGATTTTTTTCTGATCTTGTTCCAACATTAGTCCGTGGTGCCAATCTGAACTCATTGGGTCGTTAATGCCGTATAATTCAAAAATGTTTCCAAGTTCACTTCGGTGTCTTCTATATCAGTATCATTGTGAACTACAGATGCGTTGCTGATGAGTCATTTAGTTTAAAACCCTTGACGTAACACAACACCAACATTGAAGTAAAAAATATTATATTAGACACTATTTTACAATAAATCAATCACACGGTATATTTACAACTCAATTTTGTTACGTTTAATATAAAGTCTTGCCTGTTCCATCAGGAGCACCCAAAAAAGATATCACCTACACCTGCGTCAATACTGGAAAATATATTAGACGGATTGAGTTGTCAAGCATGTGTCAAAATAAAATGTAATTTAAAAAAAAGCACTAAGGAGTATTTATATAAAAATAACTTTCTACCCCCTTTTAACCCCGTTAGGGAATGAATTTCGATAAAATACGAAACACGTCTTCAATCAATTCTGTTAAAGAATATTTATGCAAAATTTGAAGTAGATTGGACCAAGGAATCAAGTTGTCCCATACAAACTTTGCCTCCCTTTTTCATCCCCTTAGAGGTAGAATTTCGTAAAATCCGTTCTTAGCTGACCTCTAATCGGCAAAAGGAATATTCCTTCCAAATTTCAAGTTTTTAGATCTCATAGTTCTAGAGATATCGTGATGAGTGACTATATCTATAGAAAGTCTCCTATATATATATAAGATTAAGATTATATGTATATATATATATATATATATATATATAGTTATATATATAACATAATACCTAATAATAGTAGTTGTAGATTGAGTGAAAAGCTGTTGTTTCAACTTCTTTTTGAAGGTGTTAAAAGAGGGATTCTAGTTTTTGATAGGAATGTTGTTGTTATAAAAAATTTTTATGAGGCACGAGGTTATACCTAACGCTGTAGATTTATCACAAGAGTGTAGTCAAATAACGTGACAATTTTTTTATAACATTATAGACGTTCTGTCCACGGGATCATCCGAACACAAGCCTTGCGCACTTGGAGATAATTAGCCTCTAAAAACTCTTATACTCTGTAATTATAGTTTGATTTTCGAGAAGTAGACATATAAAAATAAAGTAATAAAAGAAGGCCTTGCGAAAACCCTAAAATTGTCAACGTACCTCGTGATCCGGTGATGACATCACTATCTAAGGTGCGCAAATCTATTACGTAGCTAAAGTTTAATGCAAAGTTCGAAACGCGAACGATCCCCGCTTGTCAACAGCGGAGTGACGAAACGCAGTAAGGTTTTATTCATTAATATTCTAAAAGATAGGCGGTATCCCTGAGTATTGTCCTACCATAAAAAAATAAGCATCATTTATCGTTACTGACTTATATGTATAGTCATGGGCGTAGCAAGGTGTACGAACCGACGAGTACATAAGTAATAAGCTAAGAGCAAAGTTACATTGAATCTAATTCCCTTCCCGATATCTATTTTTATAGATTTTTGGTTGTGCAACCATTTCTTTTATTAATAATTTCATTTTTGTAGCATATGTAGACGACGCGTTGGCGCAGTGGTCACGACAACTGGCTGTTGCGCTAGGGGTCACGAGTTCGATCCCCGCACATGACAAATATTTGTATAGGTCATACAGATGTTTGTCGAGGTTTGGGCGTTTGTGCTTGTGTATTGTGTGTTTTCGGACTCCCGACACAGTATTCACCACCTAGGGAGGGTTATTTCCTATAGTCCGTTGAGTGTGAGACGTTTATTTATTTCTTATTTATTTATATATATTGGCTTTCTATCGCCTGCCCCTCCTCCTTTAAGAAAATACTGGCTACGCCCACGTATATAGTAGGTTTTATACATTGTCAATAGACAACACCATGGTTTATCTAGGTATAAAATACACATTTCCGACAGATTTATTTATAACATTATTTAAAAATATAGGTAGCTCGTAACATAAAATTACTTAATTAAAAAAAATATTGACCACGTGTTCAAAACATTATTCCGCTATCGTAAACACTAATTAACGCCTTGGGAAAACCCGTATTTATACGTTAGTATGAATGATCGAATACGTTCTCGTAACTGACCACGACGAAGGCCGCACAAAGGTAAACAATTTTATTAACACCTCACGGAACAAGTTCACAGGAAAGTACCTACGTTTTAAATTTTTTACTTATAACACGAATTTGATTCGCTTGGTGGTTACCTTGCCGCGTCTCATGTCTGTCTGCCATATAGGGGTGTGCGATAATTATCGATAATTCGTAACTACTCGATAATTTTTCATTCGATAATTATCGATAAGTGTTATTCGATAATTTTGATTCGATAATTATCGATAATTTTTCATTCGATAATTATCGATAAGTTTTCATTCGATAATTATCGATAATTTTGTGCGATCCGATAATTATCGATAATTTTGTGTGATCCGATAATTATCGATAATTTTGTGGGATCCGATAATTATAGATAATTGTTTTTTTTTGGCGTCCCGATAATTATCGATAACTGTCGTCAAGTATCGATAATTCTTATCCGATAATTATCGATAACTGTCGTCAAGTATCGATAATTTTTATCCGATAATTATCGATAACTGTCGCCAACTATCGATAATTTTTTATCCGATAATTATCGATAACATAATACGATAATTATCGATAGTAAAGTTATCGATAATTTTTTCCGATGAACACCCCTACTGCCATAGCGTGACATAAGACTATCATTTTTAAAGGTACAGGTATAACATAATAATAAGAAAAAAAAGTTCTCGAGATCTGTGGACGGAGTGTTGAGTACAAGCGTTTGCGGGTTATTGTAAATTTAATTTAATTTTCTGTTTCTAAACCTATTAGTTACTTTATATTTTTATTGTGTTGTGTTGTCTATATTGGATTTATATTGTAAGTAATTAGTTATAGTTAGTATTTATTAAAATGGATACGGATCCACCGGATCCCGGTGGGGGTTGTGATGTTTCATTGTCGTCATGTTCAAATGCGGGTAGTTCGAGAAAAAGATTAAATGTTGAACAACATGATATTAATCCCAAAAGAATTGCCAATTCTGTTCTAACTGCCCCCTCAATTCAATTAACATTTACTCATCCTGATTTTAATCAAGACAAAAAATTATATTCAAATAATGACAGTGCACCTTTCATAGTTCATGTTTCCAAACTTGAAACGGAAGTTAATACTGGAACTGTACTTCGACCCATTCAATTTGGACATTTTCTTTTTAAAAACAAAATTAAAAATATTGTGATAGACGGAATAAAGCGCATTGGCCGTAATCGCATTTCCATAGAATTTAAGACTGCTGAGCAAGCTAACTCTTTTTTAGATCATCCAGCTCTCACTACCGCTGGATATTCAGCATCAGTTCCTTCCTACAGCGTTTCTCGCATGGGGATCATCCGCAGTGTCCCGGTTGAGTGGTCTATGGAAGAGTTGGTTGACAACTTAGAAGTTCCAACTGGCCACGGAAGAGTTGTTCGGGCCCGGAGGCTAAGCCGGAAAACTTTTAATGAGAATAATACCCCGATTTGGATCCCTACCCAGTCAGTAGTCTTAACTTTTACAGGTCAAAAACTTCCATCACGTGTTTTTCTTTTCTACAATTCTCTTCCTGTCGAGACCTACTTATTACCTACTATACAATGTAATCATTGCTGCAGATTCGGGCATGTAAAGGCGCAATGCAGATCAAAGCCAAGGTGTTTTAAGTGTTCTCAACCACATGAAGGAGAAACGTGTACAGTCTCTACCCCGACTTGTCTCTTTTGTTCAGGTCACCATGCAGCTAATGACTCATCCTGTCCTGAGCATTCTAGGCAGAAATCTATAAAATTAGTCATGTCTCAGGAAAGTATTTCTTATTTAGAAGCTTCTGCCAGATTTCCTCAGGTTAGGCGTTCATTTGCGGACTCAACTAGAAACCTTCCTTCTTCTAATTCTTTTACAATTAGTCCAACAACTTCGTCTCCATCCAATACATCTTATAGAAAAACTGTATTTACTTCGCGTCGTTCAGTTTCTCCTGCCCGTCCTGGATACGATCGACAATCCCATCAGGCTATTGTCGAAACACCCGCTTCATCCAACCACAATGGGTGTGCTTTCCCTCAAGATATTAGCTCGCCAAATGACAATTTTCTTGAACAGTTAACCTCTATTCTTATTAATATTTTATCCCGGTTTAGTGATGCCGGCTTACCGAACAATGTTCTAAAAAATTTGTCTCAGCTTACTTCATTCTTACCTCAAAATGCCTTACAATCTAGTACAGTGGAACATACGTAGCGTTAAAAATAAAAAACATGATTTATTTCATTTATTAAAAAAACATAACCCACTCGTTTTTGCCGTCCAGGAGACGTGGTTGAGGCCTGGATCTTTCTTGAGGGTGCCTGGCTACTCATGTTTCCGGGACGACAGACATGATGGAAAAGCTGGATCAGCCATTTTGGTGTCCAGAAAGTGTACATATTCCTTTATCCCTATTCCTTCCCATAGTGATGCTGTTAATGTAGTTGGTGTCCGTGTATTGAATGTCTCTTTCTTATCTGTATATATTCCTAATCCGAACTCTTTTGTACTATCCGAACTGTCATTAATTCTTTCCTCAGTTCCACCTCCTATGGTTATCCTGGGAGATTTTAATTTGCATAATTTCTTATGGGGCTCCTACTATTGTGATCATTTTTCCTCGCTCTTATTGGATATGATGGACGATAATAATCTGGTTTTACTTAACGATGGTTCTCCTACACGTAGGGTTAGCACTTTACAGAACCCTAAAAGTGCAATTGACCTGTCATTGTGTTCAGCTAATATCTCTTCCCAATGTTCGTGGTCAATTCTTCCTAACTCCTTAGGTAGCGATCATTTTCCCATTATCATATCTGATACTCATTCTGCTGGCCCATCTATATTAAATTACCCGTGCAGACAAAAGTATAATCTGGCTAAGGCTGATTGGGACAAATTCACTATAGTTTCAGACGCAGAAGTTTACAATATCCCGTCTGTCCATCCTAATAATGTTCATTCTTTCTATCCTGATTTTATAAACGCCCTTTTACGTAGCGCAAATAGAACAATCCCTATAAAACGCTCTGGCAATTTTAGGATTTCCTCTCCTCCATGGTGGGATGCTGAGTGTACAGATGCTTGTAACCGTCGTAAAAATGCGGAGCGCTTGTACTCTTTATCAATGTGCCTAGAAAACTACCTTAGCTATAAAAAGATTGCGGCAGAAGTTCGCAGGCTGCTCTCAAAAAAGAAAAGGCAGGGTTGGTACAACTTCTGTGAAAGCTTATCTTCTTCCTCCCATCCTTCCATGATTTGGTCAAATATTAAAAAATATCGTGGGTCATTTCGCTTAGGTGATCCTCTAACCAATGATATATCTGCTTGGCTGGAAGCTTTCTCGCAAAAGTTGGCACCACCATTCGTTCCCTCTTTCGAGGAATGCAATATTTATATATCTTCCTCTTCTACTGTAAATAACTTTGATTCCCCCTTTTCTCTGGAGGAGTTCCGTTTGGTGTTGAGTTCTTTAAGGGATTCTACTCCTGGTGTGGATGGAGTCCCTTATTCTTTTATCGTGAAGAGTGGCCAGGTTACACAAAGACTATGTTTATCTTTCCTTAACGCCATATTTCAATCGCAGATCCCTCCTGAGGAATGGAGAACTCAAATTATTATCCCTATTTTAAAGCCGGGAAAACTTGGTAATGACGCTTCTTCTTATCGTCCTATAGCTCTTTCGTCAACCTTAGCAAAAATTTTAGAACATCTCATTAAGAATAGACTTGAATGGATAATAGAGAACAGAGGCATCCTGTCAAGAAATCAGTTTGGTTTTAGAAAAGGATTTAGTACTATGGATAGCCTTAGTATATTTCTTACAGATATTCGAATAGGTTTTTCAAAGAAGGATTCTGTGGTTGGAGTATTTCTTGACATAGCATCCGCATACGATAATGTACTCCTTCCGGTGCTCAGGCAGAAAATGCTTCATCTGAGCATCCCAGTGAAGATAGTAAGCTTTATCTGCAATTACTTGTCAAGTCGCTCTCTCCTTATTAATTCTCAAAATTGTACTCTTCCCCCTAGACTTGTTTGGAAAGGTCTTCCACAAGGCTCAGTTCTTAGTCCCCTTCTTTATAATATTTATACGCACGACCTTGACCTCTCGGTAAATTGCTTTTGCAATGTTCTCCAATATGCGGATGATTTGCTGTTGTATATATCTTGCTCAGATGTTTTGGAGGGTTCCAACCGTCTCAACTCTGCCATTGTGTACCTAAATGAATGGTTGGACAGACATGGTCTCTCAATATCTATAGATAAAAGTAGTGTTGTCGTATTTTCTCGTTCAAGATCTATTCCTCACGTTTCTGTTGTTTCGAACAATCAAGTTTTCCCGGTAAAAGATCGAGTTAAATTTTTAGGAGTTTATCTTGACCCCAAATTGACAGGCACCCACCATGTCAACCACGTGCTAAAAAAGTCTGAGAAAAACATAAATATCCTTCGTTCCCTCTCAGGGGTATGGTGGGGCTCCCATCCTTACTCTCAAAAACTCCTGTATAATGCCCTTATTCGTAGTCATATGGACTATGGTTCCTTTCTACTTGAACCTTGTAATAAATCCAATTTAAAAATGCTGGATGGGTTACAGGCCAAATCTCTCCGTATTATTGTAGGAGCTATGAAATCTTCCCCTATCAATGCTCTCCAGGTTGAATGTGTTGACCCACCTCTTCAACTTCGTAGGCAGTACCTGTCTGATAGGTTTCTTTTTAAAGCTTTTCAATCCTCTTCTCATCCTCTTATTGGTAAATTACACTCTCTTTCTCAACTTGTAACTTCATCTAATTATTGGTCTCATAAAGATCTTCCTTGCCTTCTAAAAAGCTACCTAAAATTTACTCGTCTTCCTTGCCCGGTTGTCCAGTTTAGGTTTAATCCTCTCTTTGCTACTTCTTTCACCTCTCTTATTTTCTCCCCCAATGTCCTACTTGATTTTCCAATTGAAAAGGGATCATCTATAGCCAATGATCAATTTATTTCAATAGTAAATAGTCATTTTAAGGACTGGCTTCTTATTTATACTGATGCTTCAAAATTAACCGAGACGAGCTGTGTTGGAGCCGCTGTCTGGATACCGAGGTTCAATGTGATACTTAATTTTAAATTACCTGCTGTCTCATCTGTTTACACAGGAGAGGCATTAGCTATTCTCGAGGCTCTTTTATTTGTTGAGTCTCATCAGCTAGATAAAGCCATCATCCTTTCGGATTCCAGAAGCTCTCTCGAGGCCGTCCTTTCTAATCAGTTTCGGTCCAAATCCCTTAATCCTTTAATCTTTAAAATAAAGAGCGTTCTGTTCAGTTGCCATTCGCAGAATATTAGGGTTGCGTTGGCCTGGATTCCGGGCCATAGCGGTATCGATGGTAATGAGCGTGTTGATTACTTTGCCAAAGAGGCGACTGTTTCTGGAGGACTAAGTCGTTTTAAAGCATATTGCCAGGACCTAATCCCACTTGCAAAGACACGCATGATTTCTGACTGGAATAAAAGTTGGTTACTGACTAGCAGGTCCAAGGGAAGACATTACGCTGATATCCAAAGATCAATTCCTGTCAAACCTTGGTTTTTCAGATATCGTAAAATAGGCAAATCTGCGTGCTCTACAATCTGTCGCCTTCGACTTGGCCACTCCTGTAATCCTGCTTTTCTCGCCAAAATAAGAGTCAAAGATAGTTCCCTTTGTGAGTGTGGACTGGATGAGGGCACTCCTGACCACATATTTTTCAATTGTCCAAAATATCAAATATCCCTGTATGATATCCTTCCTCTCCATATTCCACGTCCTATTGACCTTAAATCCGTCTTATCCTATGTAAATACTCCAATTTTAGATATTTTATGTCATTTTATAACTATCAATAATATTAAGCTGTAAATCTATGTATGTATATATTTCTGTAACCGAATTTTTATATATCTATTTTGTCGATATTTTGTAGATCCTATATATTTAAGTTGCATATATTAGTATCGTATATTTATTATATTCGTTTGCCGTTTGTTTTAGGTTTAGCAACATATTTTTTTTTTTCTCTTCTGATTTATTATTATATATATTCCCTATTTACCTTGTATCTTCACAAAGCCAATATCTATAGACTATAGAGTCACGTCATCTTAAATAACATTTACCGTACAATATTTCATACACTCTGATATTGGCAAATCCTTGAGGAAGCCAACACTGAAGAAGAAGAAGAAGAACATAATAATAATAATAAGCTTATTATTAGCTTATTATTATTATTATTAATATATAATATAATAATAATAATAATAATAGGCCTGAAGCAGAGAATCGCGGCATGGGGGAAGCGTATTCGTAGGTACTCTGAGAGAGTTGAGCGCTTCCGACAAAATCGCCTCTTCGTGAGTGATCAGAAGAGGTTCTACAGGAAGTTGGAGAACCCGACGCCTTGCTCTACTTCCCAAAAACCGAATACGGCTGAATATATGGTCACGGGAGGTAGAGCATGAGGAGGGCCCTTGGATTACGGCGGTTCAGGAAGCATGTGCTAGAATCGAACCGATGAACCCAATCGCCATCTCTTCGGAGAACGTAGCTGATGCGGTCCGGCGGGCACCGAACTGGAAGAGTCTGGGGGCCGACGGCCTGCATCACTATTGGCTGAAAGGGTTCTCGGTATGCCATGCGACCTTGGCTCGACAATACCAAGAGGCGATAGAGCGGAAGACGCTTCCGAACCTCTTCACTACTGGGATCACTCACCTAGCTCCTAAGTCCATCAACACCGCGGATCCTACCAACTACCGCCCCATAACGTGTCTGACTTCCATCTACAAGACACTGACAACCGTTCTGAGCTGCAAGATCTCTCGTCATATTGACGAATTTAACATCTTGTCTGCAGCTCAGAACGGATGCCGTGGAGGCGGCCGCGGCACAAAGGAGCTCCTTATCATTGACTCTGTTGCGGGCCAGCTTGTCAAACGCAACCGTCGGAACTTCTCTGCTGCCTGGATCGACTACAAGAAGGCATTCGACTCGGTGCCTCATTCATGGCTTCTGAGGGTCCTCGTGCTGCACAAGATCGACGGTGCAGTTCGAGACTTCCTCGAAGTATGCATGGGGCAATGGAGTACGATCCTTTGTCTCCAGGGCGAGAGACTGACGACGGGTGCCGATGACCGAATCCGGATACGAAGGGGTATTTTCCAGGGTGATTGTCTGAGCCCACTTTGGTTTTGCTTGTCCTTGAACCCTTTAAGCACTCTGCTGGAGCGTTCGGGGACAGGCTTTCAGTTTCGGAGAGGAGGTACTAAAGTTTCCCACCTTCTCTACATGGATGACCTCAAGCTGCTGGCACCTAATCCTGCACGCCTTGTGGAGTTGCTGAAAATCACTACTGAGTTCAGCGGCTCCATCAGGATGCAGCTTGGAGTGGATAAGTGTGCGGTCGTGCATGTAGACAGGGGACAGGTGACGCAATCGGCTGAAATTAGCCTAGAGCTTTCTAACTTCAAGAAGCTGAATCATACCGGTATCTGGGCATGTCACAATGCATAGGGGTGTAGGAGGTGGATATGAAACAGGCGGTTTGCGAGGTCTTTTTTGGACGGCTGACAAAAGTTCTCCGGAGCTACTTGTCGGGCGCCAACAAGGTCCGAGTTTATAACGGCTGGGTCATGCCCACTCTCTTGTACACATTTGGCGTGCTCAGATGGACTCAGACCGAACTCGACGCCCTGGACAGAAGAGTCTGCATGACTATGACTTACCATCGCATGCATCACCCGAAATCGTCGGTCATGAGGCTGTACATCCCACGGAAGTGTGGTGGCCGAGGCCTATTAAGCGCCAAGTCCATGCATAACGGGGAGGTGTGCAGCCTCAGGGCCTATTTTGAAACGAGGAGGGAGAGCGCTATGCATGGTGATGTTGTAGTATGTGACAAAGGTCTCACCCCCTTATCCCTGGCCAAAGAGATATGGCGAAGACCGGTTGTACTTAGAACCTCTGACCGGGAGACCGTATGGATGGAGAAGGAGCTGCATGGACGGTTTTACAAGGCGCTCCACGCACCTCACGTGGATGTTAAGGCCTCCGTGCAGTGGCTGCGATTCGGGGACCTCTTTGGGGAAACCGAAGGGTTTGTCTGTGCAATACAGGATCAGGTGGTTAAGACGAACAACTACCGAAAGCACATTCTGAAGGATGGCACTCCCGATTTCTGTCGAGCTTGTCGTCATCCCGGCGAGTCACTCAGACATGTGCTTTCGGGGTGTTCAGCGCTTGCCAACACTGAGTACTTGCACAGACATAACCAAGTGGCCAAAATTCTTCATCAAGAGCTTGCTCTTATGTATTGTTTCTTGGAACAGAGGATGCCGTATTACCAGTACACACCGGTGCCAGTACTCGAACGCGACGGAGTCCGACTATACTGGGACCTGCCTATTGCCACGGACAGGACGATACTGGCGAACAAGCCTGATACCGTGGTGATGGATAGGGCACAGTCGAGGGTGTTTTTAGTGGACATTACCATCCCTCATGACGAGAACCTCGTGAAAGCCGAAACAGAGAAAAAGCGTAAATATCTGGATTTGGCACACAAGATTGTCGACATGTGGGGTGTTGGGTCCACTGAAATCATCCCTATCGTGATATCTGCCAATGGTTTGATCCCGGTTAGCCTCGCTCACCACCTGAGGTAGCTGGGTATCTGTGACAGTTCGCTCGCAGCCAGGATGCAGAAGGTGGTATTACTCGACTCGGCTAGGATTGTCCGCCGATTTCTCAGCCTACAACCCTAACCCCCGGCCGTTTGATCTCCCTGCCGGGGCGTAATCCTCCGCCCGCTTATATTTATCTATGCAAATTTATGTAAATTTATTATATTCTTTATATAAGTATTGTATTATATTATGTTTATTTATATGTGTATATGTATATATTAAACGAGTGGAGTGTAGCAATAAGAAAAAAAATAATAATAATAGCCTTTATTTAAACAATCTTACATTTTTAAAACAAATATTGTATAGTTTAGTTAATTTTTGACACCGGTACGAGATTGTCTTGCTTTCTAGCATAGGCCTCCCCTAGAGCTTGCCACAGTGTTCGATTACGTGCTTTTTGTCTGCAAACAGGTCCTGCTATCATTTTGAAATCGTCTTCCCACCTACGATACTGTCTCCCTTTCTTTCTTTTGTGCTGTCTTGGACACCATTCTATTACGTCTCTCAACCATTTTTCTTTTTTGTTTCTAATTATATGACCTGCCCATCTCCATTTTAATTTCTTAACAGTTTCAGTAATATCAGTCAGCTTAGTTTGATTTCTTATAGTTTCGATTCTCATTTTGTCTTTTATTTTGATGCTGAGGATGCTTCTTTCCATGTTGTGCTGGCAAACTTCTAGTTGGCGTATGTTGTAATTAGTCAAACTCCATGTTTGGCATCCGTACGTCATGACAGGTAAAATACATGAATCGAATATTTTCTTTTTAGCTGTGATCGGCACGTGAGAATTTTTCAAAATTTCTTCGAGAGACCAGTATCGTTTCCATGCTAAGTTTATTCTGTTGTTTACTTCGTTTTTTGTAAGGTCTTTTGGAGATATGATCTGTCCGAGGTATGTATACTCTTCCACATATTCAATTCAATGTCATTGATGGTTATTGGAATATTTTCATGATTTGTCATTAACTTGGTTTTTGTAGTATTTATTGATAGACCCACTTTATCACTTTCGTATATTAGCTGTTCTAGCATAATGTGCAAATTTCTTGGATCTTTAGAAATCAATATTAAGTCGTCAGCAAATCTTAGATGATTTAATAGTACTCCATTAATGTTAAGACCGTAATTATTCCAATCAAGACGTCTGAATACTTGTTCAAGAACTGCTGAGAACAGTTTGGGTGACAATGGATCTCCTTGCCTTACTCCTCTTTTTATCGGAAAATATTTTCCTTACAGGTATAACATAATATATAAACAATTGATATTCTTTACCGCAACATCCGTAAGTATATGATGAAATGAGGTTTTATTACTATTAATTAATAAAGGGAAATACTTATTCAAAGATCTATAAGTTAAAAAGCAGAAAAATGGCTATATAATTTTGAAATCACCGAATATCATAAATATGTGGATAGGATATTGAATGTTGACGGCGAAATTCCTTCGGTATTAATTTTCATAAAATTTTATAATAATGTTATATATTGTATAAACTAATTATAAATCATTTTAAAAAGATTTTATCTAACACCTAATAATAAAATAAATTTAAATAAGTAAATTTTTATGTATATTTGGTTTATAATTTGCAAAACAAAATGAACACGTTTCACACGAATAACTTCCACAATCTAGGGGAGACCGGGGTTCAAAGTTCCGGGGGTAGGTTGTTCCGATCCAAATAGCTTCGCAAAGAAAAGAGATAATAATAGGTATGAGGTGCATCGCGAAACGTCATACAGCTATTTTAGTGACGCCGTGTCGGCGCGTGAGAGTGGTAATTCATTGGAGGTACATAAACATCACGTAAGTAAATATTTTCGTCCTTATACTTTTTGGTTTATTTAAATCAATTTTTTAGCTATTTGAGTGTGACTTGCTATTGTCAGTTGGACAAACTCTAGAGGTTCTCTTTTTAATATCCTTGTTGATTTTGTATAAGCTATTCCATTATATGTAATTATAATACCTATGTATATGTGGTTACCTTGGAAATGGAATTTGGGGTTAAAAGTTCCTTTGGCTGGGGGCTAGTTGTGCCGTGGAACAATGTGCCCCATAATGAAACACGTAAATAATAAAATTAAATCTTTGTTTTAGGATGAGAAACTATAAACTGAAAACCGAACAGGGCAAGCTTTCGATTGACCTTTTTTGCAGCGGGCAGCTGATGCTGTTATTAAAGACGGGCGTAAGCTTAAGACGGTAGCTCGGGAACTAGAGATTGACATATCTATGACATTATTTCGCTATGTCAAAAATTTGAAGGCCGGTATAACACCAAATGTGGGTACTATACAAGACGGGTGTTCAACCACAACTTTTTAACCATAAATTTTTAACTTAGTAAATGTGCATGTTAATTAAGGACTTAGAATATTTTATAAAAAAAAAAAAAAAACGAGGGAACGAGGAATCTGTGTCCTATTTTCGCCAAACTTTAATGTGTCTAAAACACTTGTAAAAATTTTAAAAAAAATTTGAGACTTAGAAAATTTTATAAAATTAATTTTAGTTTAACTTGTAATATTTTTACTTACTACAACTTGGTCTTGCTTTATAAATTGTTTTATTAACTTAGTGTTTCGATTTTTATATCAATATTTACTTGATATATTAGTTTATTTTTAATTTTTTTAATTATTAATAGATTCATTTTATATCTTTGAAAAAGTATACATTTTAAGTCATTCTAGAAAATGGACGGATTGGTTAATGTTTTAAAGGATTTACAAAATGTAATAACTAAAGGATTTACTAACTTTAAGAAATGTAGTAAAGACAAATTAACACTTGAATATATAGAAACAAGACAAGAATTACTAGAAAAAGATTGGTCTTTATTTAAAGATACTAATACAAAAATATATGAAAGTTTTATAATAGAAAATATAGGTCAAAAAGTTGTTGATATTTATGATGCGGTTGAGGATACTTATATCATGTATAAAAGCCATATGAAAACAACACTTAATAAAATTCGTGTGAACAAAGGTTCTATACAACATGGTATTAATTTTTGTCCAACTAAGTCGCCTAATTCTTTTGTTAAGTTACCAAAGATCACAATACCAACATTTTCTGGCAAATATGGAGAATGGACTACATTTCATGATCTTTTCATATCATTAGTTCACAAAAATGAGTCGCTTGATAATGTACAAAAGCTCCACTATCTAAAAGGTCACCTTTCTGGTGAAGCTGAACAACTTATTCGCCACACTCCAATAACTGATGCTAATTACAGTGAGTGTTGGGAACTGTTACAAAAACGTTACAGTAATAAAAAGTATTTATGTAATTGTATTTTAAAAAGATTGTTTGGTATAAAACGCATACAGGTAGAACCAGCATTGTCCTTAAAAGAATTGCTCGACACTACATGTGATTGTTTAAGTGCGCTTAAAAATCTAAATATAAATGTGAGTACATGGGATGTTATTATCATACACATCGTTTCATTTAAATTAGATAACGAGACGCGTAAGCAATGGGAATTATATATTTCTAAAAACGATTCCAACAACGATTTGCCAACCTTTGAGCAATTTAAGGTGTTTATTGAAAACCGTTTTCGCGCCTTAGAGTGTATAGAGCCAGAAAATGTGACGGCTCATCAGGTCAATAAGAGTGCTTATGATTCTCATAGTTCACAGGCAATGTTAGCCACGAGTTCAAGTATACGCTGTGAATACTGCTCAGAGTCTCACAAACTTTGTTTTTGTAAAAGGTTCGCTAAAGAGCCAATTGGAACAAGACGTGACTTTGTTAAAAACAACAGTATTTGTTTTAAATGTTTAGGTAGTAACCATAGCGTATATAATTGTAAAAAGGTTACGACTTGCAGAGTTTGTAACAAGCGTCATCATTCCCTGCTTCACATGGATCACGAGGCAAATCAACTTAGTTTGGCACCACCTGTTATCGATGGTTCTAGTCCTTCAACTAGATCACCACCAATGGTACCTTGCTTGTCTACAGGAAATGTACCGAGACCTAAACAGGTTTTATTGGCCACTGCACTAGTAGAGGTCGAGTGTCGCACTGGTGAGTACCACTCCGCCCGTGCCTTGCTCGATCAGGGTTCTCAGGCTTGTTTTATAACAGAGGCTACTGTCCAGTGTCTGAGATTGAAGAAGATCCCCATACAAAGTTTTATTTTAGGTCTTGGAAGGCATAAGTCGACCGTGGTAAAACATATGGTTAATTTGATTATAAAGTCCCGCATAGATCCCGAATTTATTATTAAGCGTAATAGCGTAAAAGCGTAATAAAAGCATATGTTTTAAAGAAAATAACCTCTTATTTACCTGAGCGCAGCATCGATACCACACTTAGTTGGTTAGATATGCAGAAACTGTGTCTGGCAGATCCAGGGTTGATGACATCTAATAAAGTTGACATAGTATTAGGCGCGAACGCCTATAGTTACATTATAAGATATGGCATAATTAAAAATCCTTGTGGTAATCTGATTGCACAGAATACTACTTTCGGATGGGTCTTATCGGGGACCGTTCATACGGAAAATATGGAAAGGCCACAGAAAATAAATGTAATGCATGCACAGGTGAATGATGATGAAATTCTCAAGCGATTTTGGGAAATAGAAGAGCAACATAGTTCAAATAAAATACTCACATCTGAAAAGAAAAAATGTGAAGAATTTTATAGTTCAACAACAAGAAGAAGGAAAAGTAGATTCAAATTACGGAAAGGGAATAGTAACAATCAAGAAATAGTACAGAAAATAAGATCAACGGAGTGCAGTGAAGTACAGATAAATAAACTTAGAACAAACAATGATATTCATAAGGACATAGATATAAAAGAACACCCAAAAATGCATAAAATAGACTACATTAGACCAAATTATACTAATGAAGTCAATGTAGACATGGAGGATTCAGTGAAGACTTATGTATCCTTAGTTCCTGAAAGCTCATTAAGATTTTCGACATTAACAAAACTAATCAGAAAAGCGTACTGTCGAAGATTTCTTAAACAAAACAAAATATACCACGGATTATATTTGCAAGTAGAGTTAGACGTTACACTAGAAAGTTGCATAAGACAAACACAAAAAGAAATTTTTATAAAGAGTTATATACAATTAAAAGATAAAGGATTTTTACAATTAAAATCAAGTTCATTAAAATCACTATGCCCATATCGTGATGCTAAGGGCATAATCAGAGTTGCAGGTAGACTGGAGAAATCACACTTGAGTGAACAAATGAAACATCCAATACTCTTGCCACACGCTAGTCATTTAACTCGACTTATCATTGACGATGCTCATAAGAAAACATTGCACGGAGGTCTTCAGTTAATAATAAATTATTTGAGAACAGTTTACTAGATTATAGGGGTCAGAAATCTAGTCAAACATCAAGTTCATAAGTGTGTCAAGTGTGCTAGGCAAAGAGCTAACATCCAAAAGCAATTTATGGGATCGTTACCATCTGTTCGATGCATTCCAGCGCGACCATTTTTGCATAGTGGAGTGGATTATGCGGGACCCATAAATATTAGGACAACGAAAGGTCGTGGTCATCGTTCGTATAAGGGACACATTTGTCTCTTTGTATGCATGGTCACTCGTGCTCTGCATTTAGAAGCAGTGAGTGATATGAGTACGCAGGCATTTTTGGCTGCATTTAGAAGATTCGTGTCTAGGCGAGGCCACTGTGCTAAGATATGTAGCGACAATAGCACAACGTTTGTAGGTGCTTCTAGGGAATTGCAGGACTTAGTTTCAATACAACCATCAATAGCAGAGCACTTAGAAGCTAACGGAACTGAGTGGCACTTCATTCCTCCTCATAGTCCTAACTTTGGTGGTCTGTGGGAGGCAGGTGTGAAGTCTACGAAATTTCATGTGAAACGGGTGATTGGTGATGCTACTCTCACGTTTGAAAAGGTCACCACTCTTCTTAGTCAAGTGGAAGCTTGTTTGAACTAACTCGCGACCCATAAGCGTTATTTATATGGATGAGCCTGGTGAACCGTTACCTTTAACACCTAGACATTTTCTAATAGGGGAAGCTTTAGTAAACGTACCAGACAGGCAATATAAAAGTTGAAAAAGTTTATTATCGCGATGGCAATTTGTTCAAGGAATGGTACAGTCGTTTTGGAAGCGTTGGTATAACGAATATCTTTCAAATTTAATGAACAGGTATAAATGGTCTTATAAGGTTCCTGAACCTAAAATTGGAGACATTGTCTTAATAAAAGAAGATGATTTGCCGCCTAGTCGTTGGTTGTTAGGTCGCATTTTAGAAAAGCATCCTGGTGATGATGGTATAACTCGTGTAGTCACATTGCGCACAAAATCATCTACTATTAAAAGACCAACATCAAAAATTTGTATTTTATCTGTAGCTGAAATAGTTTTATCAATTGTTTATAATAAGATTTTACTTTTTATGTAAATTTAAGTAAACCATTATTAATAGTAGTTTTACCTAGTTTGTTTAGCATCAATTTAAAGTTCATTTAATATTTATATTTTTATTCGTTTTAAATGTGATATTTTTATTGTTATTAACTCTAATGGTAGTATGTTATTTTTAAGTTCCAAATATTATGTTTTAAGGATCAAATAGTTTTTAGTTGTATACAAATTTTAAATCGTTTTTTTTTTTACAAAAATTATTTATACAAAATTATTATTTTTACAAAAATCGTATCAATTAATGTTTATAATATTTCGATACAGTTCAAGATTAAAATTTTTACTTTATTTTTTTTTTCCTTTATTTTATTGTTGTATAAATATTGTTTTATCTAGTAGATCAAACTGAATTTAAGATCGAATAAGTTATATGCAGTGTAATTGTTTAGATCAACTTTATGTCAACTCTAATCAAATTTGAGAAGGACGTTCTCTCAGTAACGTCCTTGGTGGGCGGTATGTTAATGAGATTTTTAAAATAATTAGTTTTGTATAGATTTTTTATTCATTACAAGAGGGCGTCACTAGTAAGTTAAATCGCGCTATTGTTTAGTTAACATAGAATTCTTAATATAAGATCCAAACCATGTAATAATTGAGAATTGTATGGAGAATCGGATTGAGTATTGATATCTGCTTTTTGAGCGAAACGAACCTCACCGTTTACTCTTATTGTTAGTTTAATTTAATTTAGTGCAATAAATCTCGACTAACCAGCAGTTCAACCCGGTAGTTTTATTTAATTAGTTTAAATCAGTGCAACGCTACCGGGCCCCTTAACTTACAATATTAGTAATAATGCTTATTACCTACTAGTGTTTTCTATAGTTTCGTTCTCGTGAAATGCTTAAAGGTTATTGAAAATTTGTCAAAAACATTAATATTTTGGACTTTTGTAAATACATTTGTCATATATATTCGGTTACGTGTGCCTTATTTAGTTTATACATACTTTTCAACTAATACTGCATTATTAATAACTAGAATTGACAACGGAACAACTTGCCTCAACAGAGGAACAACCAGCCCCTTCATCGGGCAAGTTGTTCCTTGTCGACTTATTGCAAAAAAAATATCATGAACCAAAATACATTATTATTTCTTTAAATTCGACTTTACAACTTGAAACTAGAATAAATTCTGCATTTATTTATAAAGAAATCTTGGATTACAAATCTTTCTATTATATTAATATTGTGTCCTAGTCCAAAATCGGAACTTCGAACCCCGGCTTCCCCTACTAGGAAACCTTAACCATAAAAATAATTTATAAAATAAAAAATATTAATCAGTATAAATCCATACAATAACGCTGTTTCTAAATGAATTCGTCTTTTAATTTAAAACGCAGTAAATATACGACATCATTATAAAGAATTTAATTTAAATAATTTAATCTTCACATATTATACCTATAATAAAATAGTAGTGATCCCGATTCTGTGAATTTAATATTTTTTCGAATCAACAAGAGTCACGTTTTTCGTAATTATGCCACTATGGCGAAAACAACAATTATTTGAACTTTCGTCTGTTCATCTGATTGTATGAAGACAACTTTTTATAAAAATAAAAATAAAAATTCTAAACAGTTTTTAATAACCACAATGTACGATGTACAAATAAAGTTTATAACTTTCATAACATAGGCTAAAAAATATCACTTTATGGTTTATATAATGGTCACTCAATTACCGTCATCGAGGGCAAAACCGCACGGGTCGACTAGTTTTTAAATAAATCGAACGGGTCAAATAAACAGGAAAACAGGAAGTACCTATTCTAAAGTTACATTTATTGCAATTAAAATACTAATGTTACGAAAATTAAATCAGCCATGACCATGAATCGACTTCCTGAGCCCATATTAAATAAATATTAAAAAAAAAAACGGTTATACAGATTTTGAGACATAACAATTAATTTTATTATTTATATGCTTTTGCCTGTAGGCTGTAACTTAGGTACCTATTTGTGGAATTTACACTTTGATATTTCTGTATTATGTTAACTACATAATTATATTTTGCCGGTGACTTTGTTCGTGTGGAATTTTTTTCCCTCTTTCAGCCCCATGAGGGAGAAATTTAAAATTTCCCATTTTTCAACCAATCAAATCTTTCTAAAGAGCCCTGTAAAATTTAAACGGGTCTCGACTGTTAATCCTTTTATTTTGCAAAGAATTTACTAATATGTAATATACTAATCTATATATTATAATGAACTACAACTGGTCTTGTTTTTTCTTTTTCTTTTTAGTTTTTTTTTTATTTTTTTATTCGTTACTTTAGTATGTTTACGCAGTCGAGTTTTTTTTTTATAATTTCTTTTAAATTAATTTTAATTAGATATAAAAGAAAAATTAATTTACCCAAATTCATACATCTGTCAGCCAAGATTTATTTTACACATATATAATAAATATATAGCGTGTAGATAGTGTAAAAAGATACAAAACATACGTAAAAAACAAAATTAAGTAAAAATACAGTTCTCGGTTCTCGGTCACACAGTTTTGTTTGCGTAATTCGAAAAGAAAAATATAGACAGAAGAACACAGATCGGTTACAATTTTATAATGTTTATACAGGCTGTCCCAGAACTCAACGTCAAGCCAAAACAGGGTGACAGGATTGATTGTAAGCATCATGAGAAAAATCAGAAAAAAAATCTATCCCATGCAGTTTGGAAATTATGGGCATTTAAGCAAAACTTAGAAATTTGGTCAAACTGTAACCATTTTTCGGTTATTGTGGTTAATTTTTATTATTTTTTTTCATTTGATTAAAAGTCTATACCGGATTTTATCGCGTTTATTTAAAACTTTATATTTTTACAATATTTTAAATTATTTCCTGACGTTTCGGACCCTTTACAGCGTCCATGATCTCGGGGGACTGAGGTGGTGGGTGTCCGAATAATGAATTAATTGTTACGCTTTTTATACAATTTTAAATTATTACTATTAACCGTTCCTATTCATGCAGAATGAGCTTATTGTGTCTGGAAGTCGTGCTGTGTTCTTATTTTCCTTGGGTTCAATTAATTTTAGTACTGGCTCCCAAGCTGGTGGTACGTTCCAACCATCCTCTCTATTGAAATTAGGATGTTTTTTGATTTCAATAGCCTCGCGAATCATCCTTGGTAGGAATCGGTGTTTCTTTAGCGAGAATTTGTGGCTTATCAAATCTGATATAGTGGTTGGTACCTTGTTGAGTATGTTGATACACAGCAGACTTTGTCGACCGTTGGTGTTTCATGTCAGCTATGTGTTCTTTGACGCGTGTCTCTATACTCCGCTTAGTTTGCCCTATATATGAGAGACCACATTCACAGTCTAATTTGTAGACCCCTGCATCTTGTAAAGGTATTTGGCACTTGACAGATGGTAATAATAGACTTATCTTCGTTGGCGGCTTGTAGTAAGTTTTGATTGAAGCTCGCTTCAAGATGTAGCCAATCTTGTCAGTGACTCCTTTGACATATGGTAGTACGGCAGGCTGGCGCTCAACTGTGGCTGTCTTCTTTTTCCGGGATCTGTGACGCTGACGCGGTGTTTGGAGGTTGTTGTCTCGCAGTACCTGCTTGACGTGCTGTAGCTCTGCGTCCAGGTGTTTCTCGTCACAGATCTCGCGAGCTCTCTGAAACAGAGACAAACCAACGGCAGAGAGTTGTCTAGGATGGTGGTGAGAAGCACCGTTTAAATACCTGTTTGTGTGGGTAGATTTTCTATACACAGAATGGCTTAAACTATGATCAGGATTTCTGATTATAAGTACATCTAGGAAAGCTAGTGTGTTATTTGCCTCTAACTCCATGGTAAATTGAATATTGTTATTTATGGAGTTAAGGTGTTCTAGGAATATGCAAGTACTGTCTGTTGGTAATATGGTGAAAGTGTCATCTACATACCTCTTGTAAAATCTAGGAGAGATAGGTGCTGTCTTTAGAGCTCGATCCTCGAAGTCCTCCATGTAGATGTCAGCCACTATGGGGGATACTGGAGAGCCCATAGCCACGCCATCCACCTGTATGTAGTATTTGTGGTTCCACAACAGGTAGCCAGTTGTAAGACAGTGCTTGAGTATTATTGCATATTCCTCTGGCATGTCGTTCTCCACTAGTCTCCTTCGTACAATTTCAATGCAGTCTTGTACCGGTAAGCATGTGAATAAAGACTGTACATCGGAACTCACCATTGTTTCATTCTGAGTGAGTTGTAGGTCTTTAATCTCACTCACAAATTGGTAAGAATCCTTCACATACGCTGTTGTGTTGCCTCTGAGTGGTGACAGTACCTTTGCTACGTGCTGAGCCAGTTTGTAAGTTGGCGCTAAGATCTTAAAACAGGCAAGTCAAAAATTGTTATGTCAATGCATCCGCGAAAACCGTTACAACCTCTTTAAAGTTAATACAGCTATAGAGAAGGCATCCATTGAGTTAAAAAATATACTGACGACATTTGATTATAAAAGCTGCATAGATACATTAAATCAGCGTGAAACATCCAAATATATTGCGTGTAAAAACAGACAAATTTTAAAATATAATAAATTATTAAAAAATTCAAATAACAAAACCGGTAAATGGAACGTGAATGTACCGGCATCGACCACAGACATGCAAATACATACATCTAAAACGTCAACGTACACATTACAACACAGCATTGTTCTACAAAATGAAATCCTTTCAGGATAATCTCGAGGAAGAAGACTTTGAACTCGTTGTGCGTGAAACGGATGCATTTCGGCTTTTTGTAAAATACGATGTGCTGTGCTTTTGGGTATTCCCGTTCTTTCTTCAATTCCACGAACTGAAATACTTGGGTCATCTGCTACCTCTTGCAACACTTCCTCCTCGTTAGGAAAGTGAGCTCTACCTCCAGCCCGTATTTGATTCGGGAAATGGCCGTACTCCGTGAGTGAACGGTGCACATTAACAAACACGCGGTGATCGGGATAGCGCTCTAAATTTGGATATCTTTCACGATAAAGTCTAGCGGCGGCACTTGCGTTGCATCTGCATTCTCCATAAATGAGATGCATGTTCGCATATTCATGTGAAGTGTAGCGCGTAGGCATGGTAGATAATAAAGATGCCAACACAAAAATCCAATTCCAAAAGAGAGAAGCCAAAGTTGTCAGAACTAAATCAACACAAGCGAATACGAAGAGGTGCGCAGTAGACGAATGAGCGAAACGTACTAACAGTCAACGGTGTCAGGCGCATCTTCGTCTAGTGAGACGTTACGTCTCGCTCACAGTGGCGTGGCGTCACTCTCTGTCTCGCTCGCTAATGACAAACATGTCCACTATCCATCTCTCTCATCATTTTGCCGTTAAATTAAGAACCTACCAAGAGCTTGTACGAATAAAAAACATTTGAACTGAGTATAATGAGTTAGCAAAAATCGGGTTACTTGAGGTTTTTATTTTTTTACTAGTTTTTTTTTTAGTATGAAACTAACAAGTATTGTACCATTTTACAATCCTGATTAAATGCGCGAACTTTTAATGGTACTTGCCAAGGCACTTTAGTACATTTTTATTAAAGGAGGGCCTTTCAAAGTCGACAAATTTTGAAAATTTTAAATTCATAGTTTAACAAATAGTCTTAATTCTAGAAAACTTGGGGCAATTGTGTCATTATTTTTGATTGTGGTTCTAGAAATGTTATTTATGGTTACGATTTCAAAGTTTAAATGAACAGAAGGTTTTTGCGAAAAACGGCTCCAAATTTTTTTCTCAGAAATATTGTTGCTAAAAAGTGTTATCCCATGTACCATTAAGGAGGGGGAATCCATAAAACCCCATGAAAGCCCCATAAACAACTATGATTGACGCCTGACAAAATATGAAGGCAATTCTTCTCTGAAGTCTACATTTTTCTTCTATGCAACTTTGCCATTTAAAAATAAAAGGCGCATTGAAGTAAAATAATATAAAGAGGTCATAAATAGTTAATTATTATGACTATTATGAGTTATAATATTTTTTCAAAAAAAAAAAAAGAAACCTAACCTAACCTAATGGAAGACGTCTCCCTCCTCAATATTTCATAAAATATGGTTCATTATTATTGATAAGAAACATGTCATAAAAATTTGGAGCCATTTTTCGTAAAAGCCGCGATTGTAAATATTTACCTTTATATCTATAGATTATTACGTAATCAAAAAGTTTTGTCTGACAAAAATAAATATAATTAATTATGTATGTGTAGTGTAACGTAAATATGTGAGTAGAGGCACATTAAAAATATGTAAACTCCGTAAGTAATTAAAATAATCATTTATCGCTAACACGCACTAGTTGCAGAAACAATTTGCTATATTTACGGTTGTGGTGGCATAAACTAAACAAGTTTTTAGGCTCCAGCAATGGTTGCCCGTTGCCAAAACAGAGAACCGTCTACTCTGCGCCTAACAAAAAACATACACTCTTACTCCATCTGTTGGTGTAAAGGGAAACTACATACATAAAATTAACTTCAACTACATACATGACTATTTATTTAAGCGCCATCTAGCGAACTATTCGTAAAATTTGTTTACGTTAAGCAACAATAGATGTCGTATGTTTGTTTTAGGAATCTTGTATTATTTTGTTGTGAAATGTGTGACGACTGTTTTGATTTAGACTAGTAGTTGCCTCAACGCCGGGCGCCCGCCGGCGATCGCGGGTTCGATTCCCGCTCGGGACAGATGTTTGTATTTGTACAAATATTTATTTCCGGTCTGGGTGCATGTCCTTGTGGACATGTCTCCCCACCATGCCTCGGAGAGCAGGTAAAAGCCGTCGGTGCTGATTGTCATTATAGAGATCTAATAACGATCGTTACCCATGGTAGGGAAATTGTCCGCCAACACGCAGTGGAGCAGAGTGATGGATTAAGTTCCTACCCTTCTTTATGAAGAAGAGGCCTTCGCTCAGGACTGGGGGGTTTACAGGCTGATAAAGTACAGTACAAAAAGTAAAATTACGTATTAAATCGTTAAATAGGAAAATAACAAAGTATTTGGAAAACCATAAAACTACTTTTCAGGTTTTTTTTTCATAAAAATATATTTTTTTAGTGTTTGAGCACAACAATATTTTTGTTGTATTTGAAAATTTCAAAGGTAGTTGTACAATCGAAATTGATATCTATACATATAATAAAATGGTAGAAAAGTCAAAACTGTACAGTGAATATTTTTTAAAAAGAATACTTGGGGTGTGATCTACAATCGATACCGAAGCCAAAAATATAGTTTTTAGAATTTTTGTCTGTTTGTCTGTATGTATGTCCGGGATAAACTCAAAAAGTACTGCATGGATTTACTTCAAATTTGGCACGAATATTATTAAGAAGTCGGGTCATAACATAGGCTACATATTATCACGCTATCACCTACGGGGAACGAGCAGTGAACCTTTATTTCTTCAACGCATTCTGTAACAGCGTGTAATCTAACGACGCATATTTGAATGTTGTTATTATGTTAATAACCATGCTATAAGCTATCTTCACACTATAAAAATCACGAAATATAAGTAACTTAGGCTGATAAACATAATAAATGTAAGAATGAATGTAATATAAGAAATGAATATAAGTAGTATCAAGACAAGCAGCGCCATCTATGAGATTTTAAAAACATCAAGTCGAATTACATGTGTAAACCCTTTTTGGATATAAATAATTTAAATTTGATCATGTTGGCGAGGTTAATAGTTGTTTACAAAAGTCATAGATGGAGTTGTGCATTTTAATAAAAATTAAAATGCACAACTCCATGATGAGTCTCATTTATTTTCTTCTGTCGGTACACTTAAATTTTAATATATTTATTAAGATTGAAATTTTACAATATTATACATATTTACAATTCAAAACATAAAATATATATTTACAAACAGTTTTGGTACAAAAATACTTAAATTAATTATTTCAGTGCTTTGCTAATACATTAAATTAAGGTAAATTTGAATTTTCTCTTTGTTTGCTATTAATTATTAATAATTTGAATCACACATTTGTAAATGTCTACAAGTCAGACTTCAGGGTTTTAAGTAACTTCATTCAACTCCTATTTGCATTTGTATATATTTAAACATACTTAGTCTCATTTATTTTCTTCTGTCGGTACACCTAAATTAATTAATTCAATACTTTGCTAGTACATTAAATTAAGGTAAATTTATTTTTCTTTGTTTGTTATTAATCATTTTGAATCGAACATTTGTAAATATCTACAAGTCAGACTTCAACAATGACAGCCTGACAGCCGTCGACAGATGTCAATCGTGTAGAAATCTAGTAATGGCAGAAAACTTTAGCGATATACGATTGCATGTAATAATTTCAATCTTTTAAAGATAATGTTTGTAGTTAGTTGCTTAAAATTTAAACATATTATTCTTCTTTCCTTAACTATTGTTGTAATATCTTCTGTAATACATATAGCTAGTTAACTGTTCCTGACTGACTGGCGGGTGTGCGTACACGCGGTTTTTGTGACAATTTTAGGCTAATTTATTTATTTGTATTATTATTATTAATATATTCATATTATTGATATTAATTTATATTATCATTATATATATTTTTTATTATAATTATTTTAATAAATATTATATATTTTCATTAGTATTTGTTAAAAATTATATTGTATTATTTTATTTTACATTTATTTATTTATTTATTTTACAGCTAAATGGCAAATGATGGCGACAGTTTATTTCATTCCTTTTCTTCCTCCGCTCAGGAGTACAGTGATGACTCGTCTTTTCATAGTATGCCTTCACTTTGTGACACTCTTGTCTCTCACTTCCTTGATGTTCCTAAGAACTTTAACATCGTTCATATAAATGCACAAAGTATTCCTGCTCACTATCCTGATCTCTTAGCGACTTTTCAAAACAATAGTATTCATGCGATCTTGGTATCTGAATCTTGGCTTAAACCATGTCTTCTCTCAACCTCCTACTCCCTTCCTGGTTTCCATCTTATCCGAAATGATCGTGAAGAACGACCTGGTGGTGGCGTTGCCATTTACCTACGCTCTTATATCCCCTATACGATCATCCATAAGTCTATGTCCCATGATGGCCAACATCCAGATCATCTGTTCATAGAAATCAGTCTCTCACATAGCAAGTTGCTGCTGGGTGTTTATTATAATCCTTCGCTTACTGTTGACTATTATGATTCCTTTGAAAGCATTTTGGAGTTGTATACACCTCAGTATAGTCACACAGTGGTGATGGGTGATTTCAACACTTGCCTTTTGAAACGCGACGGAAGGTCTTCCCGTTTATGCTCACTCGTAAATTCCACTAACATGCATATCCTTCCTTTACAAGCTACCCATTTTTTTCCTAACTGTTCTCCTTCTCTCCTTGATTTAATTCTTGTTTCTTCACTCGACCATGTTGAAAAGCATGGTCAATGCTCAGCCAACGCATTCTCATACCACGATCTCATATTTCTCTCCTACAAAATACGCCCTCCCAAAGCAAAGTCAAGGATCCTTCTGCAGCGCAATTTTGGTGGCATGGACTTAGAAAGACTACGTGGAGATGCTGCCAGGATTGACTGGACGATGGTATTTGTCGCGTCTGCGGTGGATGAAAAAGTAACCATGTTTAACTCACTCATTACTGAACTATTTGACCGCCACGCCCCTATTCGACCGGTGCGTGTTAAGCATCTACCCGCTCCATGGTTGACAGCTGAAATAAAAACATTGCAGGAGCAGAAAAATAAAGCGAAATCAAGATACAAATTCAATCCTAGTGCGATTAACTGGGAAAAGTACAGGAGAGTTCGAAATCGCTGCAACATGGCGTGTAGAGACGCACAACGACGCCATATCCATCAATCTGTAATCGAAGAAAAAGATTCTGCTAAAGTGTGGAAATTCCTTAAGTCACTTGGAGTAGGCAAAGTCAAGCAACAAGTTTCTGCAAATTCTGTTGATATTAATGGACTCAACAATTACTTTACGACTTCTAGTACAATTGACAGTGCTACTAAGATGAAAACGCTTAGTAATCTTTCAGCCACGAGTACTCCTTTCGACTTTCCAAATTTTGAATTGTGTCAACTATCGGAATGTGATGTTAAAAGGAATATACTTGCTATCTGTTCGAATGCTGTAGGTTGCGATTCCATCAGCCGTAAAATGATCCATCCTATCATAGACTACGTTGTTCCTGTCATAACTCACATTTTTAACCATTCCTTTGAATCCAGTACTTTTCCTTCCAGCTGGAAAGACGCTCAAATTATTCCCCTTCCGAAAAAACCTAATCCATCTGCTTTTTCCGAATTTCGTCCAATTTCAATCCTGCCTTTTTTGTCCAAGGTGTTTGAGCGTCTTGTACATAAACAACTATCATCGTTCCTTTCCTCTAATAATCTCCTAAATCCGTATCAATCCGGTTTCCGTAAGGGTCATAGTACGGTCACAGCACTCGTCAAAATCTCAGATGACATCAGACACGCGATGGACGATCGAAAGCTTACGGTTTTGGCTTTACTAGACTTTAGTAATGCCTTTAATACTGTTGACTTCGATATATTGTTGTCTGTGTTAGGTTCCTTTAACATATCTCCATCGGTAATTGACTGGTTTCATAGTTACTTGTACGGGCGTCGGCAGCGTTTGCAAGTCCAAGACACTTTTTCAGACTGGGCTAACGTAACTGCTGGCGTACCGCAAGGTGGCGTGTTGTCCCCTCTCCTATTTTCATTGTTTATCAACTCTATCAGTAAAAATTTTTCTTCTCTCTACCACCTGTATGCAGACGATCTTCAAATATACACACACTCTAAGCTAGCTGATCTACCTGCAAGTATAAATCTACTGAATAATGACTTGAACAATATTTTTAAATGGAGCAGCTCATTCGGGTTAAAAGTGAATCCTTCAAAGTCTCAAGTTATTATTGTGGGTAGTCCAAAACTGGTGAGTTGTATAGATTGGTCACTAGTTCCACCTGTACTTTTCAATGATACTGTATTGAACTTTAGTGACAATGTGAAAAATTTAGGTGTAATATTTGATAGGTATCTCTCTTGGTCAACTCAGTTAACTGAGCTTAGCCGGAGATTGTTTGCAGCTGCAAGTTCACTCCGACGACTTCAACACTTCCTTCCTATGCCTACTAAGATTGCGTTAGCACAATCGCTACTTTTACCAATCCTTGACTATGCAGATACATGTTTTCTGGATCTCAAAGAGGAGCAACTAAATAAGCTTGAGCGCCTTCAGAATCTTTGTATAAGGTTTATATTTGGTTTGCGCAAATATGACCATGTCTCCGACTTTCGCAAAAAACTCAAGTGGCTCCCAATTCGCCTTCGCAGGAATACGCATGTGCTTTCACTTCTCTATTACATACTTTTTAATCCTGATGCTCCTAAATACCTTAAAGAACGATTCACCTTTCTTTGTAATTCCCACGAACGTTCCCTACGGTCAGATTTAAATTTACTTTTAAAAACTCCTTCCCACTCAACTTCCTTCTACTCTGATTCCTTCACCGTCAAAGCTGTCCGCCTGTGGAACTCTCTTCCGATTCCAATAAGACAAGCTCAATCGCTTGCTTGTTTTAAGAGCTGTCTTAAGCAGCACTATTTGTCGCTAACTACACCATGAATTTCTTAGTCATTATGTTTGTATGTATATGTATGTATATTTGTATGTATATGTATGTATATATATGTGTATGTATTGTATATTTATGTATATTTAAGTGTTTGTGTATACATATTTTGATATTTACTTTATTTCGTATGTTTACTTATGTTATATTATTTTATTATGTCTACTTTCTCTTATTTTTGTGCACTTCCTAACCGCTGCTACTGTGTCGTGTCCTATGCCCAAAGGTTGTCTGGAAGAGATTGCTCTTTTAGCGATAAGACCGCCTTTGTACATCTTTTATTGCTTAATTACTGTATTTGTTTATTTTATGGTGTACAATAAAGAATATTATTATTATTATTATTATGAGCAAGACAATTTAAAAAATGTGTTTATATAAGTTTTAAGCTGCTTCATCTATGTCTTATAAAATTCATCGAGTTTTTCTGTATGTAATAACAAACAGAACTCAAAAAGAACTGAATAGATGTAGGTATAACAAAATTTAAACTCGAAAACGGCACGCTATTGCTGTAAGCAATTTGAGCTAAATAACGAAGAAAGAGGAAAATGAAGCATGCCATATATGTTATAAAGATAAGAAATGCTTATGCTTCTCCGGAACCTATTTCCTCAAAAGTTGTGGAACGGGACCCGCCTTAAAGTCATCTCGCTCCACAGACACACCGTTGAGGTGGAAATTCTTACGGGTTGTGGCGTCGGCGAAGCAGTATTTATACCACGCATTCCCCTCATTCCTCATAACTTCCCGTTCCAGTTCAAGCGCGTACAGTTCCTCGTGAGTGTTTGCTTCGCGATGACCATCAATAAGTCGCAGGGGCAGACACTGAGGGTAGCTGGTTTCGACCTCAGGACGAGCTGCTTCACACGGGCAGCTGTACGTCGCGTCGCTTGCTCCCGCGTCACCAGTCCTGACTCTCTTTACATTTTGGCTGCGGAGAGCCAAACTACTAATGTTGTTTATCGAGAAGTCCTATAAATATGTATTTTTACCCTATTCTGTATTCCTTATTTATTATTTTCTCCATCCGTTTCAGTCACAACTTATGACTTAATTCAGCAGAATCACCATAAAGTCATTTATTCAAAGCAGGCTAAAAATAAGCACTTTTTGAAAGTCAACTTTACAAAAGACAGTCTCCCTCTGTTACTGTACTTTCTGTAGATATGAAATGTAAAGAAGAAACGGGTAAATGAATGTTATTTTAAAGGTATAATCGTAGGTATTTTTGTTGCTGTATAGCGTTCACGCAGACGACGTCGCGGGCAGCAGCTAGTTTAAATAAATAAATTGCTCATTTATTAAATTTATGGACGAAAAAAACTCTTGGTGAAAACTAAACTGGCGGGAACAAAAAGTAAAAGCGATATATATATATATATCGCTTTATTATATTATATATATATACATATATATATATATATATATATATATATATATATATATATGTATATATATATATATATATATATATATATATATATATATATATATATCGCTTTTACTTTTTGTTCCCGCCATTTTAGTTTTCACCAAGAGTTTTTTTCGTCCATAAATTTAATAAATGAGCAATTTATTTATTTAAACTAGCTGCTGCCCGCGACGTCGTCTGCGTGAACGCTATACAGCAACAAAAATACCTACGATTATACCTTTTAAAATAACATTCATTTACCCGTTTCTTCTTTACATTTCATATCTACAGAAAGTACAGCAACAGAGGGAGACTGTCTTTTGTAAAATTGACTTTCAAAAAGTGCTTATTTTTAGCCTGCTTTGAATAAATGACTTTATGGTGATTCTGCTGAATTAAGTCATAAGTTGTGACTGAAACGGATGGAGAAAATAATAAATAAGGAATACAGAATAGGGTAAAAATACATATTTATAGGACTTCTCGATAAACAACATTAGTAGTTTGGCTCTCCGCAGCCAAAATGTAAAGAGAGTCAGGACTGGTGACGCGGGAGCAAGCGACGCGACGTACAGCTGCCCGTGTGAAGCAGCTCGTCCTGAGGTCGAAACCAGCTACCCTCAGTGTCTGCCCCTGCGATCTATTGATGGTCATCGCGAAGCAAACACTCACGAGGAACTGTACGCGCTTGAACTGGAACGGGAAGTTATGAGGAATGAGGGGAATGCGTGGTATAAATACTGCTTCGCCGACGCCACAACCCGTAAGAATTTCCACCTCAACGGTGTGTCTGTGGAGCGAGATGACTTTAAGGCGGGTCCCGTTCCACAACTTTTGAGGAAATAGGTTCCGGAGAAGCATAAGCATTTCTTATCTTTATAACATATATGGCATGCTTCATTTTCCTCTTTCTTCGTTATTTAGCTCAAATTGCTTACAGCAATAGCGTGCCGTTTTCGAGTTTAAATTTTGTTATACCTACATCTATTCAGTTCTTTTTGAGTTCTGTTTGTTATTACATACAGAAAAACTCGATGAATTTTATAAGACATAGATGAAGCAGCTTAAAACTTATATAAACACATTTTTTAAATTGTCTTGCTCATCATGGAGTTGTGCATTTTAATTTTTATTAAAATGCACAACTCCATCTATGACTTTTGTAAACAACTATTAACCTCGCCAACATGATCAAATTTAAATTATTTATATCCAAAAAGGGTTTACACATGTAATTCGACTTGATGTTTTTAAAATCTCATAGATGGCGCTGCTTGTCTTGATACTACTTATATTCATTTCTTATATTACATTCATTCTTACATTTATTATGTTTATCAGCCTAAGTTACTTATATTTCGTGATTTTTATAGTGTGAAGATAGCTTATAGCATGGTTATTAACATAATAACAACATTCAAATATGCGTCGTTAGATTACACGCTGTTACAGAATGCGTTGAAGAAATAAAGGTTCACTGCTCGTTCCCCGTAGGTGATAGCGTGATAATATGTAGCCTATGTTATGACCCGACTTCTTAATAATATTCGTGCCAAATTTGAAGTAAATCCATGCAGTACTTTTTGAGTTTATCCCGGACATACATACAGACAAACAGACAAAAATTCTAAAAACTATATTTTTGGCTTCGGTATCGATTGTAGATCACACCCCAAGTATTCTTTTTAAAAAATATTCAATGTACAGTTTTGACTTTTCTACCATTTTATTATATGTAGGTATAGATATCAATTTCGATTGTACAACTACCTTTGAAATTTTCAAATAGGTACAACAAAAATATTGTTGTGCTCAAACACTAAAAAAATATATTTTTATGAAAAAAAAAAACCTGAAAAGTAGTTTTATGGTTTTCCAAATACTTTGTTATTTTCCTATTTAACGATTTAATACGTAATTTTACTTTTTGTACTGTACTGTATCAGCCTGTAAACCCCCCAGTCCTGAGCGAAGGCCTCTTCTTCATAAAGAAGGGTAGGAACTTAATCCATCACGCTGCTCCACTGCGTGTTGGCGGACAATTTCCCTACCATGGGTAACGATCGTTATTAGATCTCTATAATGACAATCAGCACCGACGGCTTTTACCTGCTCTCCGAGGCATGGTGGGGAGACATGTCCACAAGGACATGCACCCAGACCGGAAATAAATATTTGTACAAATACAAACATCTGTCCCGAGCGGGAATCGAACCCGCGATCGCCGGCGGGCGCCCGGCGTTGAGGCAACTACTAGTCTACATCAAAACAGTCGTCACACGACGACAAAAACTCTTGGTGAAAACTAAAATGGCGGGAACAAAAAGTAAAAGCGATATATATATATATATATATATATATATATATATATATATATATATATATATATATATATATATATATATATATATATATATATATATATATATATATATATATTACATTTGGTAAGCCATTACTCATTAGATGCATTTTTAAATATATGTATATTGTATATAGTGCCAGTTGCCACATTATTGCTATTTATCAACAGTATTACATTACATATTCTTCTCTTAAAATTCTAAATACGGCGCCGACGGTATCGATGGGTTTTAGGGTACCTGTCCATTTCTCCGTTTCTCCGCTCCGCCGCCTCGCTCCGCTTCAATGGACAGGCACCCTTAGTGCGGTATTCGGCCTACTGGGTTGACGTGCAGTCCTGGCGTCTGGCGCGAGTACAACATAATGTACCGTCCCGCCTTTTAAAAAAAAAAGTTTGTTGCTTTTTTCCCCCTTCCCCCTCCTCAATATATTGCATAAAAGATCATTCATTATTAATAAAAAAACATGTCATAAAATTTTGGACCTATTTTTCGCAAAAGCCGCGATTGTAATTAATATTTACCAATTATTATTAATATTTATTTAAGTCTAGAAAGTACTTATTTTATTTTGACTTAAAAATATCGATAAATATTCTAATAATTTAGAGTACCTACATATTAAAAATAAAGTATTTTCGCATAACTACTTTATTTTTAAGCTAAAGTATCTATATAATATTATTTATTAAAAATAAAGTAGGATACGTTGTTATAGTAGGTTGGAAGCCCTTTGTGTATCTGTACCTAACGACCATGGTAACGGCACATGAGTAAAGCTCATGTGGTAACGGCCTGTAAAAGACCCAATGCTAAGCAAAGGTTAAACTCTACCTTTTCTCCAATGCATGAGAAGGTGGAATTTAATACACCACATTGCTCCATTATGGGTCGGCGGTTATACATATTTCAATATTTCTTTCTAGGCATGAAAAAATCCTCACGATGAATTGTTTTACCACCGAGTTTGAGATGAATTTTATACATTAGCACTTGAAACTCCAGCGACACTAGCTAGGATTAAAGGCCACGAACACTAGCATCAATTAACATTACTATCAACATTTAAGAACTATGTTAAAGATGACGATCAATCTTTCGTTGTTACTGCCGTACGACTGTGGAATAGACTACCTCAAGAGATCAGGAAAGTGCCCGCTAAGAACTCCTTCAAAATCTCCATATATATCATGTAAATATATCATTGCAATATTAAGTTTGTGTTGTGTTGTTTTTTTAGAAAGCTTAATATTATTATTTTATCAACGAGGGTTATTAGACATCAAGTTATGATGCATTGAAGCACAGCAAATAACATAAACATAAGTAAAATCAAGCGGGACGTTGAGCATTTTATAATTACATAATAAGGATAGTCAATAGACAGGCAGAAAATCTAATAAACTTTATATAAATAACAATTTTTACAATAGAAAATGCAAAAGAATGCTTGCATTTTCTTTCTTTTTTTCTACTTTTAGCACTCACCAAGTCCGCTCAAGTCCACAGTGCAAATTGACTCTATTCAAATTGTAATCACTCAAGTACTAGTTTTGACAAACGCAACACATGTAAAATACAGCTCGAGTTGCAACACTAAATCATGTTCAATGACTCAAAATTCAGACAAAATAATAAGTATTTATTTCTGCAATATAAACTTCAACATGAACAATCTAAAAGGACAAAGCCCCCCAATGAATTGTAGGCAATTCACAGCATGAGATTTGGCATGGCTACATTTAGTTTGAAACCATTGATTCATTTCATTTACAACATAAAGTTACCTCAAATTATTATTTATTAAATTAAAGCAATTTCTTGTTCCAAAAGCTACTAATATTTACAGGGAATATGTAACATAATAGTTTCAATAACTTATAGACAAGAGTAATAAGTATCAAGGAAAAATATTTTCTTTTAAGGAGTAGTTTTTATTAATGTCTTAAAAATACAAACAATAAAGGTAAGCCTTATTGAGGTATAAAATGAAATATAAAACAAGTTTTGATGATCGCTCACATATGGTTTAAGTAATTTAATCAAATTGATTACTTTAGAAATCTTCTGCTGAATCTTTTTATTTTATTTGTTTACTTAAAAACTCCTTCATACAAAAATAAATAAAGATTCTAATAATTTTTGTAATGTTTCAATCGATACAAATAAGCACAACTTTTATTATTGCCAAGTGCCATATAACCACTGTGAGGTGAAAAACTTACCGTTTCAACATTGTGCAAATTTTGTTTAGGAAAATTATGAAATATGTGGTATGAAGGTATGTGTACAAACTTCACGGCATTAGGAAAGTAACTTGATGATATTGATAATATTTCTGTTGTAGAATTAAAGCAAAGATTGGTTATTTTAGTAGTCAAATTTGATATTGTTTTGAGAGGTATAGGTTCTCTTGTGGTTAAATTTTTTGTTTCATATATATTTACAATTCCTTCTCCACTCCCAGTCGCCAGAAGTTGCCCACATGTACTTGTTTTTATACAAGACGCTGTAACACAGCCATTGTCATAAAACTTTTGTATGGATCTGTATGTTGAAAGGTCCCACACTGTTATTACACCTTCTATACCATAACAATATAATAGTTCAGAACTATGACTAAATATCAATGATTCAACGTTCATATTATTTTTTAATGACCTCAAAAGCTCTTTAGATTTGGCACATATTATAAATACTTCATCAAAGCCATCACTTACTGCTAAATATTTGCCATCTGGAGACATTTGAAAGAGTTTTGACTTTCTCACTCCTTTTGGCAACTGAATCAATTGCGGTTGAGCTTTTACAAGGTTGTATACACAGTAACTATGTTGCAATTTTGATGCAATGTATGCCTCGGAGCCATCAGGTGTAAATTGTGCAGTTGTGACCTTCCATTTCTTTAAATTAAAACTATGAAGTTTGTTATTGACATCACCTCCAATTGAGAAGAGTGACACAATACCAGACTGGCCTGCTACCAGTACAACACTCATTTTAGGATGAAAAACAACAGATGAAATTATGGGTCCTTCATTACCAGTCTCGGAATTAACTTTGGGAAAGGTTTTATATTCGAGGTTATCTTTTTTAAGGCCTAACGTCTTCGGCTTTTTTAAATGTCCCACAGTTCGGAGTATTTTATCATCATCCTCTTCCTTAGAAGCATTGTTTGATACTTTAGCCCAACTTGGAGTCCCAATTAATGTTTCATATTTCTGTTTAAGTTTTTGAACATACAGCATCTTACTTTTTATATCCGGAATAATATCCGTACTGAGCTGTACATCATCTTCGTCTGTCCATGCGGGTTTTAAGTCCAACTCATTTTCAGTTTTCACGTTAGTAGATAAGTTTTCAACGAATTTCTTTGATTTATTAAACAACAACGATGACAGTCTGGAATAGGTAAATTAATACATTTAGAGCATACAAAGATTTTTTTTACGTAAATTATTATGAATAAATTCAATTAAATACAAATTCTTATGAATAATTTCGGCCATCTCATTTTTAATGTTTACTTTGAGCTTAACAAAATAAATATTTATTACCTGCTCTCTTCGTCATCTATATATGTATTTTTACGTTTCATTTTCAATTTAATAACTTTTTTAACCAGATATGTTTGAAAATATAAATACAGTTACAAATAATATGGAGGTGGTAAATAAAATAGTAACTATTCTACTCTTTGATAGTAACCAAACCCAAATAGATAACCTAACACATTAATGCATGTTGTGACTTTTCTATTTTACCAATTTTACACGAGTACGTGACATTTTATTAAATGCTGCCATAGTCAAAAAATAAAATTACAGGATTTTAGGATACAAACGTATTTTGGACACTCATCCAAAAACACTTTTAGATATTACGAACGTAAATCATGTTAAAGATAATAGAATTACATTACATTAGATGCAAGAAAGAAACATTTGTGCTTCACTTCAGCATAATAATTTATTATAACCTTAATTGCGAAATACAAAAATTACAATATTTATAGATATGATAATTTCTTAATTTAAAAGTACTGAGCAATTTTTATTTTGTTCTATCATCTGAGCTACCATTAAAGATACCAGATGAACTTTGTAAATTGTATACTCAGCTTTAGTGTCGGTAAAGCAGATCGAATGTATTTTAGTTCGCGTTGTTACCGTCGTATTGAAAGCAAAACATTTTTTTATTTTTTATCTCTTTCTCTTCCGATGTAGTTTAATTATAGCCAGTATTTAAAGTTGAAACAGTAAATTTAACCAATCAGATTCAGGACACCAACAATATTTACAGGATATTATTGGTTATTTTATCTATACTAGGTAGCCATAATTTTATTATAACCCAACTGATCGTAAAGCTTATAGAGGAACATTCACAAGAAATAGTTTTAACTACCTTTAACTGTTAGTCGTATATCATAGCAGGATGATTTCATTCGTTGTTCTTCATAGTGTTTCACTTTGATGGCATCGTATTGCGAATCCGAAATATTTTTTTGTGTTTTTAGTGTTAATGAAAAACCATAATTTGTGTTATAGTATAAAAAACGACAGAAAAAAATCTACTATAAAGTTGGTAAAACTTGTCTTACTTTAAACATGAAGCAATTTTTTTTGATATTGTGACCTTTTTACAATTTGAGGTGTCAATATGGATTCTCAATGACTTAAGATACAGTAGTATTGAATTCTAAAGATTTTATGACCTATTTTGTTCTACAATGGGGCCGAAGAAGGCTCCGCCATAAAACTATTAGACCCTATTTGTTTTGCCCGCCATAAAACAATTAAGATAAGATTGATGACATTGATGCATAAAAAACGGAAAATCGAGGATGGTGCAGTGGTTCCGGAATACAGTGAGGGCCTCGAGCGATGATCAAAGGGTGGAAAGCGATGAAAGGTGGGATCACTCTACATCTGCTGGTACATCGGCAGATCATCGGTTGGTCGCGTTCAGCTAGTAATCGTGTGGCTTATGTGGCGTGTGATGTTCGTACGAGATGTCCGGCAAGCCGGCGAGTGTGGCCGCGTCGCGAGCGGGCGTGGCTGGCGCGCCGCGCGTGCTGGTGTACGTGGCGGAGGCGCGCCAGCTAGAGGCGGCCGCCGCGGGCCCCGACCCGCCGCCGCAGACCCATCCACCGCTTGACACTCTCTACCTCCACGAAAACGTATCACAGCATCTCACTTTACCCAGAAACACATTCTATCGGCAGCAAATTGAACAGAATGATCAAGGGAGCACATCTGGTACCGTTTACTTCAAGTCTTTCAATGATGCTGAAGCCAAATTAAATAACTTCGAGTCATCAGAGAACATCACAACACAAAGGGATGAATATTTTGCAGCTTCACAGCCATATTTAAAAGATACATGTATGAGGGATGAAGATAGTAAGGTCAACGATAGGCCTAGTAGTGTGGCTGTGAAGGCAGACTGTGACAATCCTGACTGGAGTAACTTAGATACATACAATGTTAGATTACCTTTACAGATAGGGGAGTTGAGTGCGTATCAGACAAGATGTCCCGTGAGTGCAGATAACATGCCACCGATGTTACCAGTAGGAGTACATAGCCAAAACCAGTTCAATGATAATGTTGTGCAAAGTGGTGATAACGATGTAATAAACACAAGTGAGCGAGAAGTAAGGAAGGGTTTTGTGAACTACCAGTTGTTAGAACAAAGTGTGTCGCATCAGTCTATTGTGAATCAAAGTATAAATATACTGAATCAACAAATTGGTGTAAGTAGATCGATAGTTAGTGAAGGAGATGGTAGTGGACCCCAGCTGGTCCGGACGCAGGATGGTGTGATGCTGGCAGTGCTGCCTTCCTCTGTACTGCCATCTACTGAGACACCTGAATTAAGGAATGTGCATAGTGAATTTCCACAAACTGTAACGGTGCCGCTTGGTTGGAGAAGAATCATAAATGGTTCCTCAGTTCTCTACATCAGGTATGCTGATATTTTTTTACTATTGTAACCTTTTTTCATAATTATTTTTAATTCTAAAAAAAATAGTAAATATAAAAAATTATTTCAAAAACATTACAACATGTATGCATAGATAAAATATTATAATATGAAAAAGGTTATAGAGGTAATACATATTTCTTTTGTGTACTAATTTTGTTATTTACTAATATGGTAATTTTTTTTATTGTTCAAGTACTTATTGGAAATTCTCAAAGCTGAAATTTTTAAATAACTGAACATTAAATTATATATATATATTAACAAAGGCCTCCCCCATTAATATATATATTAATGGGGGAGGCCTACGTTCAACAGTGGACATTCAATGGCTGATATGATGAAAATATGTATTTTCAGATGAATCTTTTATAGAAGATTTCTAAATTTATATTTATATTAATTATCCTTATATACTCGACGGTTGTTTATAAACAAGTCTATGATGAAATTTTATACAAAATTTTATTTTTATTAACATTTAAAAAAATATATATATGCATGGTTTACTCTATCCAATTATATGCAATTTATACTTTTAAATATATATCAGATTAGGCTGTACATTGTTTCAATTAATCGTTACTTTAATTTATTAGAATCTTTTGCATACAATTAAAAATAATAAAACAAAATTTGAGTTGAAAAAACTTATCCCCAATCGAAACCACACAGGCAAAAAAACATTCACAAAAAAAAGGCAAAAAAAGAAAAAAAAAGAGTTTTTTAAAAAGTGTTTTAAGTATATAATCATATATATAAGCCCAATTCTCTAATGGACAGTACTTAATGTGTAAGAAATATGCAATGAGTCAAGATTTCAATTTTCTAAATGACACAATTGCTGTGAATTATATTGTAATACATTGAGTGAGTATGAGTGATGAATTATATTACTAGATTACTTATCATATAATTACTCTTCCAATACGAAATATTATAATTTAGGTAATTATTTGGTATTGTGCCACCACCGATTTTGAGGCTGATTTTTTTAGAGTTTTTTTTTATTAATATTTTAACATACACACATGGTAGTCTGTTCCTAAGGTAGGCAACTTAATGCCTGTGTTTTAGGTAACAGCCGACTGATACAAATTTTTTTTAATATACATATATAAATAAATCTATATTAAATTTATGTTTTTGTATGATAATTTATTTATTTAAAAAAAAAATTCAAGTCAAAAAAGGTCATGTGCCATCATAACAACACTAGTTATAATGTTTTTAAGTCATAACGCACCTCTGAAAAATATCAGCCTCAAAATCTGTGGTGGCGCGATACCGAATAATAACCATAATTTATATCAGTTTGTATCACAATACTAAATATGTAAATAATACATATTATATACAAATATTTATTTTAATAATTATATAAAGTGTTTCATTCTGAGTAACTTCAAACATAATGTTTTGTAAATGGTATGTTTTGGGAATATGTGTTTTTTAAACTTTAGTTGAAAAAAATCACATCAAATTCAATGGAAACAAAAGAAAAAAAAAAACATTTAAAAATCCTTTATTATTAATATATAATCATATATTCTATAATATATTTCTCTTGCTTCTAATTTTTTTTTAACATTTACATGGTTACTTATATTATACTAATATTTTTTATAGATATAATTCACAATCATATTATTTTAATATGTTATATATAGAGCAAAGATTTTAATCTACACAATTTATAATTAATAAATGTCATGAAATACCTCAAAAGTTGAAATCAAAGTTACTGAATATATTATTCAAATTTGTTAGAATTTATCTTATCAAGCCGGATATATTCATAATTGCTGTCTGTGATACATAATAACTAACACTAATATAATTAAAGAAATGAAAAAAAATATTAATTAACTTTCAATAAAATTAATAGATGATATTGATGATATATAAATCGATAATAAAGTACCAGGAGAGCATACAGACGAAAGAGGTTGAGATCGTGCGTTTACGTTAAATCAATCCGGCACAAGTGGACAAACCAGTCGGGCAGCTGTGCGGACGTAGGTACTGGCGCAAGTGACGAGAGATAATGGGTTTAAACTGTAATCGTGATATAAAATTATATAATTGATGTAAAGATTTGCTTCTATAACGTGTTAAATTATATAATAAAGTAATTAGATAAAAATGTTATATTCAATAAAATTGATAATTAACAAGAAAAAAAATTATCTGCTTAAACGTTCACGCTTTTAAATTGGAAATGATTATCACTTACTTCGATTTTTTATTCGAGTACAAGACTAACTTGGCGACTTTATTCGCCGGCGATTTCAGTGAATTTTAAATCGTTTTCGTTTATAGTCAGTCACTTAGCGAAGAAAACTAATTTTATACAAACAGTTAACCAATTTTGACGCCGACAGGAACTTACTAATTTGAAAAGATTATCTATCCTCCTACTACATCTTTTGCGTGGGTTTGTTTTGTCTATTTGTTTGGAAAATTAAATTTAACTTTGATTGTTCGATCGTACTCTCATTGTTAAAAGATAGGACGTGTGGATAGCTTATTATAGTAATATTCATTGTTAAAGGGTATTATCGTTTTATTTAAATTGGTGGACGACGTCGCGCATGGGGCATTCTAGCGAGATTCCATTGTAGGTCGCTGTGTTCATTACATGGCTCTTATCAGTCATTGGCAGCACATTGCTTTGTCGAACAATACTGTTACTCGTGCATCTTGGGCGGTACATAATGACTTAAATATTAATGGAAAGGAGAACAATACTATTATTATTTTAATGTAAATTTCTGAGTTCTGGATTTTGACATTTTCTTGTCAACTTTTTAATATTTTTTCAAAGGTGTCTTACGCCGAGTTGCACGAAACAAATTTTAAAAGTTAAGTGTTTATTAAACTAATTTAATCACAAGAATCGTGATTATCTGTTGGCTCTGTTGCACGAAACCTACAATCTGATTAAGTTAAAAAAAAAATTAGTTTAATTAAAGACCTGTCTAACGGATGATTAATTCCAACAGCTTTAAATTTAAACATAAGATCAACTAATTTTAAGATTAATTTCAACTTAACTAACGGAAAATTAGCGACGGTTTCGTGCAACTCGCCGTTAATATGGTACTATAATTTAAGAAACATTTTAAAAATTGTAAAGGATTTAGATTTCTTCCAGCATCCACCGCGCTGCTTCATTTCGAGTTGGCTGATAATTTCCCTACCATAAGTAATGATCGTTATCAGGTGTCTCTGATAGGCACAGAGGCACAGTAGGGAGACCCACGAGGACATACACCCAGACCAGAAACAAATATTTGCACAAATACAAATATTTACCCCGAGCGGGATTCAAACCCGCGACCGCCAACTTTGTGGTGACTACTCGCACCACTACACCTGAACAGTTGTGCAAGTAGGTAATAGTTATAAACACGTATAAAGCTTGTGACCAAAAAATCTAATGCAGGATTACTTTTTCGTCTTACAGCTGTTCGATAGCGCGGTATTCTTAATGTTTTTCTTCTTATTGGCGTTCATTGCCTAAATTGATTTATGGCCCAAATAATAATCTGAGGTCGCTTCTTTTAAGTTAAGGATTTATTAAACATTATGGAGTCTTTGGCATCCTTTGTTACGTCATACAATCGCAAAGGATGGTATTCAGAAACCACACGGGGCATCAATTGTTTCGACGTATTCCATGGGCGTCACCCGGCATTTTGATCCCATTTACAATTCGTTCCGACTTTCTTTTCAAACGTCACAATGGACCTTGTTCGTAATTTCATTGCGTTTGTCGCTACCCACCACCCGCCGTGTGAACATTTGCATTCTTTGTTTTTGCACAAAATAGGCAATTGAGATTTCTTTATACCTACTCGTCTCGAGTCTAGAACATGCTTAAGCGTTTATCTTTCGGTGCGGTGAACTAGTAATATCTACATGATATAATTAATATGACATATGCGTATGCCATATACATGTGCTATAGTGTATGTATGTCAACTGTATCTTTTTTTTATATAACGGTTGGGCGAATGTCAGAATCTTAATTTATTACACGCTGTCGCAAATCACATGGAATGTCACTGGCATGAGATAAAACGATTAAATAAAAGAGAAATTGCCATAAATCGTACCTGAGAACTGTTACGTAAGTAATCGACATTTTTTGCCTTTTGTTGTTTCTTTAAAGAAATATGAGGTTTACCTGAGGTCGTTAGAAGTCAATAAAACTTTACAATGTCCCTAATTTGAGATTTACGGTCTTCGCTTCTGATGAATGGCCATTGTGAAATGTAATCTTATGAAAATAAAACAAAGCCCCAATAAACTTCAGTACACTTTATACGAATATTGTGGTTCTTTTAAGAACCCTCAAATATGGTATGGTATTAAAAACTTAAATGTCTCGTTAAACTTAAAGGCTTCTTAATAATCAATATTCGATATTTTATGTTTTATTTTTTTTTGATATAAAATTGAATCGGGCACTAATTTTTGTTTATAACAATTTCTGCGTATTATGTTATGGTGCAGAAGAATCAACTTTATCGCAATTTTTGGTAATTAGACTGTTTAAATTTTCTTCGTAAACATTTCCCACTTCATTAAAGCCTCTGCAAATGAAAACTTGATGGTAAAATACTTTACAGGTGCCTACGCATTGGCATAAAATATCTTCTCCTAATATGCCTTTTGGTCAGTGTCTGTGTTTTCTTTCATCAAGATGGATATTCGGCTATTTATTTCTTAATGCCTTGTATTGTTTCACTTATCAACTTACCTGATGGAAACACAGATGATGTATAGATACGCTTGCCAAGAAAAAACCTATTTCTTTTTCTTTTGAAGGTATCCAAATCATAATATAGGAAACACTGATTCTAGGAGAGTGTCCCACAACTTAAAGGTTTGTACCTGAAACGTACATACGAGTAGGTAGATGAAACATTTTTCATGCGAGTATGTTTGATGTCGATAACCTAAGGATGACATTACTCGCTGTTTTGAGGTAGAAAGCAAAAAAGGAACTTGCGTTGCGTTCCTGGCCAATGGTTGGCTATTCAGCAAAAGCAAATAACTGAACATTCAATGTACCCTCTAAGGTCGTTCATTGAAAATTATAATTTCATTACAATTTTACTAATAATAATCAATTCAATCTATAATATAGTAGTAGGTATTATAAATATAAAGACTTTATCATTTAATCTGAACGCTCTAATCTCTTTAATTATTTGACAACAAGTTACCGTATTTGTCAAACGAATTGACTGTTATCCTGGCGGTCGTTGGTAGGATCCCCGCAAATGACAAATATTTGTATACACACATGTTTGTCGTGGTCTGTTCGTTTGTGTTGCGTTCGTTTCCGGACCCCCGATACAAGATTTTATTCTACTGGGGGGACGTTAAGTATGAGGCTTTTATGTAATTATTATTTAAGTTTAGATTAAATCAGACTAAAATAGATAATAATGTTATTAATTAATAGACCTACGGCAAGTTGCACGAAACCGCCGCTAACTTTCCGTTAGTTAAGTTGCATTTAATCTTAAAATTAGTTGATCTTATGATTAATTTAAAGCTGTTGGAATTAATCATCCGTTAGATAGGTCTTTAATTAAACTAAATTTTTTTGTTAACTTAATCAGATGTAGGTTTCGTGCAACAGATAATCACGATTCTTGTGATTAAATTAGTTTAATAAACACTTAAATTTAAAATTTGTTTCGTGCAACTCGGCGTTAATATCCAGCATCGGGATTAATATCCAGCATCGGGTTATTTAAATTACCCAATTAATATTAGAATATATAATATTATTTCGATATATAGAACAATAGAACATCTGAAACGATTAAAATCCGTATCTAGTTTGCATATAAATATTATATATATTTAATAAAAAACGTATTCAAGGTTAGCAACGCAATTGTGAATGGCTATTAATAATACTGAATACTTTCAAGGTCCTATTCATTAGTTATACTTTTATTTAATATATATTTTTGAGATGTTTGACAATTTATATATTTAACTGAGTGATTGGACTGATGGTTCTTTATGGAAATTCATGTTTATTAATAACACTACAATCTTTTTTACACTTTTTACACTTTAAAAGTAATTAGTAATTTATATATTTTATTTACTTTACTGTTACTTGCATTCCATATTCTACCAAACGGATTTAATAATATAAGATTTTAAATTAACATGGTTATTTTTATAACTAAAATTATTTAAATCGGGATATTTATCATTTTTTTTTTTGTTTTCATTTGGTGCTCGATGTTTCAATAATATAAAAAATTCGCGAAACGATACGGTGAGTTTCGTCTGTAAAAAACGGGATTGAGTGTCGAGTGCACGTAAAACAAATAAAACAACAACAGTAGGGGTGAAAGTGACAATGGTAGTGGTAACCAGTGTTTGCGCAGCAAACGTACGAGAAAGGAGGTAGTCCGGTATGGACACTTCTAATGCCGTCAACATCTACCCGCAAACTTCAGTCTCGTGAACAAGACATTCGTAGATAATGTCGAAATATCGAGCTCCACCAAATGAAAACAAAAAACATGGTAAATATCTCAATTTAAATAATTTTGGATTAAAATATTGTAAAATACTTGAAACTACAATGAAGAAGTATTGGTTACTAAATTATGTCTAATCTAAAACAGTTGAATAAAATTAAATAATATCAAATTAATTAGGTATGTATAATGTGTAGCCTGATATTCATGTTTTGCTAAACTATAAAAATTGAGTCATTTGAAGTCTTAATATATTATAATCTGGAATAAGTTGTTTTGTGTTGGTTTATTCTCGTTAGAAGACGGTCACAATCGAGGTCCCAGAAAGTAATGGCGTTCGTAACGTATACCTTGTTATTTTTTCCTTATCTAGAAGAGAGAGAACTTTTTAATGGCCATCTGTTCTCTATCATCTTGCCAATTATCATAAAAAATCTTACACAAGTGTTAGAGACCTACGCAAAATCGTCGACTTTTAGCGCACAATTGCAAGAAAAATCTTAAATTATATGTCTATATATATTTTTAAATGATAAATAAACTGTTTACAAAACAAAATTAAAATAGTGTAATAAGTCGTACCAACAAACAGTTAATCAATTCTGTGAAATTCATAAAGCTATTGTATAGCGTCATATAAAATTTTTTAGTAGACATGTTTAAAGAAGACGGTAATTTACAATCTCGTTGAGGATACAGCGGTTAATCGTCCGAAATAACAGATTAGCAGAGTAACAAGATCATATGCGCATTGACCTCCGTTGATGCTCAGACACGGAAATAATACGTCTTACGTAAGCCAGTCGAACATTTTTTATTGCCCTCATTTAATGAGGCACACTACCCACGCTGGGTGGAGACTGGGACCGGAGTAGTTACATAGTTAATAAATATACGATACAACCATTACGTTACGGCTATTCGTCTCGTTAATTGTACTTATGTTAGCAGCGAATTTTTTTTAACGTATTTCAAAATCTTATCTCCGTTTAAATCGCTTTATATTGTATATTTTGTTCATTCAGTAGGTACATTAGCTCGACCATTAATTAGCATCAACAGAAAGATTTAGTCTATCTTTTTCGTTTCGAATCGTGCAAAAAATTAACGCCAGCGAACTAGTACGATGAGTTTTATTTCTTTTATTTTTATAATCGTGTATTTGCTTCGTAATTTGTTTTTGCACAATTGATAAAGTGACTAGCTTATTTGATTTAAAGTTACTAGTTAGTCATTTTTTCTTTAGATTTGTTTAGCATTAAACATTGAAATTTATAATTTGTTTTATAGAAATCGGTATAAAGTTTCGAATATTTGATACAGATGCTGAAGTAAATCTTCGGGTCAATGATTTTTAAATTTTACTTGTTTAGATCATTTAGCAGATATTGTTGATATTTGAATATAGGTAGAGAGAGAGGTACCTAAGCTTTTAAAAAATAATTTTGATACGATTGCATAAAAATAATAAAGCAATTAAATTTGGAATACAGATGAAATAATCGTTTAATTTTATATACAATAAATAATTGTTCATTAACTAATGTCCCCCGTGTCTCTAATGTAAATAAATACCAAACGATATCAAAAGCGCAATCCAGTATGCGCTTGTAATAAATACTTATGAATACATGACGTTTATTGTTCATGGTTGACAAACTAATCGACAAGCGAATAGGTCTGCGGTAGCGATTCGGTTTGAGTTAATCGTGATTTAACTGATAACGTCAAACTGATTAAAATCTAAACTGCATTTATTATACCTTGTAACTAATTTTAGTTGGTAATTTATTATAAATACAGAATGTTTTAACCATAACTCTGCAATTACTTTATTTTTAGTTTATTTTTTGTGCCTGCTTGGTCTGATAGAGTAATGGAAATAGACAAAGTCAATAAAACGACTAAATACTCGTTAAAGATTAATCCGCGCTCTTCAAAAGTAAAACTCAACAGCTATTATTTTCAGCATCGCTTTTTATTAAGAAAATATTTGTTTTAATGTAGAACATCTTGTTTCTCTGCGTGTGTAGCCGCCATTAATCATGTATCTCATAACAAAGGCTGATAAATAAACACTCGATGTAATGTCGTGCTACGATGTGAGTTTGCCGGATGCGTTGTACTCACATGGTCTGCAGACGGACAGAACAAAACGAAACGTGAGCTCGCCGTTTGTTCCCACAGACGTTGCTAAGAGGATCGAGTCAAGGCTATAAGCGAATTTAACAAAAAAGTATTTATATTCTATAAAGTTTACAAGCGTTCAGGGGTTGTACCTACACGTTCGATACCGGTCACCGTTCAATGCAACGGCAGGTGCTCGCTGAAGACCTGAACTTGACTAGACAACATTTTGTATGCCATTTTCGATATTTTTTTCGAATGTATTTTAATTTCTGCGTTAAATTGTTTACACATGTCGCCGTGGCCTTGAATTAATTTATGCTAGACGCTATTACACTCCGTAATGTTAGGTATAGATAACGTTTGTTTTTGAATAGTTTCTTTCATTCGTCAGACAAACATTAATGTATTTATATTTTTTATGTATAATCTGTCTAAAAGATGTATCGTAGAATATAATTAGCGAATCGGTGCAAGCAGGTAGCTTTGCGCAGCTCGTGTGCCTCTTGCAGGCCATTCACCCTTTCCTACGATAACTGACGTGTTTATTGGGTACGTATTAACCATGTTGGTGCGGTTATTACTGGCAATTTGATATTTTACATGATAGAGAACATAAGTGTTGAGTTATATTTACTAACTAGTCCCCCAAAAATTGAAAACAAATTAAGCTACTAGACAGGATTTGTAAAATACAAAAACAAATTAACTCAAGCCATGACGCCGTTTTCAGTTCGAGGTCGATTACTCAATTTGCATTTGTAGGTATCTCAAAGCGATGTTTAAGTTAGTTATTTAAGTATTTAACAATGCAACCCTATAAAGTCAATAGGGCATAGGGACGTCATGTAACACGATAATCGGTAAATAGGGTAAATAAACAGCAGGATTATTTCCCCCTTCGTATCGAATACCTTATTTCTGGTGTCACATCAATATTTTATTAACAACTGACAACGGAACATTTACGGGGACTTGTAGACGAGTCGTTTCAACAAAATTTTTTTTTTCGTTTGAGGGACAAAGCCTTCGACTTTGTAATATCCTACATTTTTATATTTTACGAACTAATATTTATAAGGTATAATATATTTAATAACCATTTTAACGTATTTAGTATTTCCTTGCGGTTTCGTCTGCGTAAAATTTAGAAACTTACTAGACGGACTTTTATCCAATGATTGCAATCCTTTTGTGATAAAACGTAATTAATTTTTGTCACTAAACTCTCCTATAGATTTTTTTTTAAGTTTGTCTAGTAATTTTTTATTAAACGAGCGAGTTCGAAACAAATATACCTAATCTTCATTTTATAATATGTATGTATAATGGATGTAAAGGAACCACCTTACGATGAGATTCAAGTAAATACAGATAACATTGTTATCTCCATATTAAACTTTAAATATCTTAATGGTAAAAACATTTGAAAAACATTTATGATTTAAGTAACTAAAATCAATTATTATTTACATTTTTTTGCAACATTTCGTTTTTTAACTTTTCGTTTCTAAGGAACTTTATTTTAAGAACTAAAAAACGTTAGCTTGTGGCGAAAACGAGGTTGATAAGATAAACATAATCACAGCGTAGGTAATGGTACCTACGAACATCTTAAATTAGTGACGTGTGTACGTATTGAGGTTAAACCTGTATAAACATCGCTTGCTTAATTTAATTTGAAAAAAATGTTAACGACTTATACATTCAACATTGTACCATTTAATCGATTCATTTCATTATCGACATTAGATTAACCCCCATAGATAATGGGGGAGGCCTACGTTCAGCAGTGGACATCTAACGGCCGATATGGTAGTGGATTTTCCCATTTCACCTTCAAAAATTTATGTACATATGCATAAGCAGGCTAAATCAATCAATCAATTTCATTATAATTTAAGAGTTGTGTTCTTCTTCTTCCCATTTTTTTTTTCTATATTCTGTAAGTAGCTTACAACACAATAAGATACGACATTTGCCTTGTAATTTATTTGATCTACATACGATCTTCTCGGTCTAGCTCGTCCTCTCTTCATCCCAGTCTTCCTTCAATTATAGTTTTGATCAAGTTGTAATGTCTTGTCAAGTGATCGCAAATCTCACCACTTCTTAATATGTCTATAGTTTTTCATAGAATCTACCTTCTTCTACTTTAATACCTGGTCGCGTTGCCCTTTTTTTCAATCCAACTTATTATATTCATTCTTCTCGAGCACTACATCTCAAACTCCTCTTTCTCTGTCTCTTTGTGTTATAGTCACTTCCATTATAAGGCAATGCTCCAGATGTAAATTATAACTTTTTTTTAAAACATGGATTATGCATAGACGACCGTTCTGGTGTAGTGGTGCGAGTACTTGCCTCAAACCGTGTCGGCGGTCGCGGGTTCGATTCCCGCTCGGGACAGGTATTTGTACAAATATTTGTTTCAGATCTGGGTGTATGTTCTTGTGTGTCTCCTCACCGTGTTTCGGAGAGCACGTAAAGCCGTCAGTCCCAGTTGTTATCATAGATACCTGATAACGATCGTTACTTATGGTAGAGAAATTATCCGCCAAACCGCATTGGAGCAGCATGGTGAATTAAGCTCCAACCCTTCTTCTATATGGAGAAGAGATCTTCGCTCAGCAGTGGGTTGTTTACAGGCTGCTACAGTTAGGTGCAAAGGTGTTTTAATATAGAGTTTTTATTGCGCTATTTTTTTTAATAATTTTTTTTTTTTTTTCATTGAAACGTATAGTAAATTAGTAATTTAAAGTATTTAATAAATTATGTCAAATGTCTTTTTATAACGTAGTGTTACGTATAAACTAGCCGGATAAGATAATGGAGCTGTCTCACGTGTAAATAATTTCTTATCGAAATCTACCCAAGATCTTTAACACATCGTTGCGATTTCTAAGTTAAATAAATGTAAGTATGTGAACACCGAAGCACTGCTAATTATTATGTAATGAGGAAAGTTAATTTGAATATTGCGTGTTTATTACAGAAGCGATAATACATACAACATATATCAATAAAGTAATTATTGTACTACGATTGCGTATTGAGTCACGTAAGGGTTTCCCGATGTGACTCACTGGCTGCGTCCTACCGCAAACAAATAAAATATATTCAAGAATACACACGAACCTCACGCGACTTGGCATTTAATTTTAGGTTTTATCATTAAGGTGTTTTTATCCTGATGGGAAATGAAGTGGTCAACTACAAAACGTTTAGTTTGTTACTTCCTACAAAACTTTTATTTGTATATTTGTGTATATTAGGCGCTAATGAAATAATGACGACCGTTCTGGTGTAGTGGTGCGAGAAGTCGTCTCTACGCCGGCATTCGCGGGTTCGATTTACACTCGGGACAGATATTTGTACTTGTCCAAATATTTGTTTCCGGTCTGAGTGTAACTCCTCGTAGGCCTCAAAACCGTGCTTTGGAGAGCACCTAAAGCCGTCAGTCCCGGTTGTTTTATCATACACAGACACCTGATAAAGATCGTTCCTCATGGTAGGGAAATTATCTGCCAACCCGCAGTGAAACAGCGTGGTGGATTAAGCTCCAAACCTTCTATGTGGAGAAGAGACATTTTCCCAGCAGTGGGAAGTTTACAGGCTAATTATGTCAGGCACTAATGTTTACGACTGAATGTATTTAATATTTTAACATTACATAATCTCACGAACATATCAAATTATCTAATGTAAACTTTTTTTTAAAATTAAATAGAATTTAATCTTTTTATAATCTCTGTACCCTCTGTAACTAACGTCTTGTACAAATTAGTAGGTATGTAGAAATAGAATTTATGTCTCTTTGGAAATAGTATCTTTTTTAAGAATAATTTCGAACTAAAATTAGCCCATGATACATTCGTCTATAAAGGGATAGATCAATGCCATGATTTCATTTACGGATAGATTTTTTTATTTTGTCCAAGACCTAAACGAGCATTAAATCTATACTAATATTATAAAGCTGAAAAGTTTGTTTGTTTATTTGAACGCGTTAATCTCAGTAAGTAGTAGTAGTAGTAAGTCAGTTGGAATTTTGAAATTCTTATGTGTTAGATAGTCCATTTACCGAGAAAGTCTATAGGCTAAATAAAATCAAGCTATGACTAATAGGAGTCCTCATTAATAAGAAAGGTTACAAAAACTAGAAAAAAAAAAGAGTTTCCGTTGCGTACGTACGCTGCGTAAACGGTTAAAGTGCTAATACACGGCGGAATTTGGTTCCTCCGAACCAAATCCCGAGAATCAAATTCCAAGTCGCTACACACGACGGCACCGAACAAAAAATTAAGGTTGTCACACTTTTATTAATTAAAATTATACATTAAAATTTTTACTTTAACACTGTTTCCTACATCTTATCCTACAAATACGTAATATGAAAGAAAATTAGTTTATTACAAAAATTTACAAAACAAATTATACATCTAACAACGTAACAATCCTAATTTTAGCACAGATGGAAAAATTTCGCAGATAAGTAACATTTGGATTTAATCATTTGATTTTAATGAACATCTTAGAAGATATCCTAGCTTTAAAATTACTCCGTAACGAAATAATGATCACAAAAAATGAAAAGTTGGTTTTATTGCATTATTATTAGCCGGGCATATGAATCCTTACAAATTATAAATATTTCATCAACGAGGCAACTTTATGAAGATAAACTGTGTCTTTTATAGCATTTAATTTGGACCCATAATTTAGGAGATAACGTAAAATCAAATGAAACAATGTACGTCGAGCCGCGCGCTAATGCAAGTCGGCCGAGTTATTCGCTGTAACAATAAAACACAGGGGCAAACATCGATGTATTATACGTCGATGGGAGCAAATGTTTAAGCACATAGGAATCGATTTAGGTCAAGGCTGCTTTTTACACGAAAACTATATGTTGCTTAATGAAGAACAGGTTGCGGAGAAAACCAGTATTTTCTTCTCCTTGGTTAGTTAATAATGGCTTAAAAATATTTGAGTACGTTTTTTTTTTCAATATAACGCGGGTGAAATCGCGATGCACAGCTAGTGCCAGACTAGCAGACCAAAGCCACGGAACCATAGCAGACAGAGTTACATAACATTTATAATATTAAGTTTTAATAAAGCCATTATTTAATAGTTTCATCAATATTGACGTCAGAAATGTATTATTATTCTGTAGAAGATTCATTCCTACCTGATATTCAAATTGATGATACCTCTCCATTAGGGTGAGACGTTATTTGACATTTGTTAAATATTCTATTTATTAATTACTCTTCGTAATAGAATATATTTGAAAAGATGCTTTTCATCATATTTTTTCACTAAATTGTCTTTTTTTTTAAATAAACATTTTTAAAAGTAATCTTTAAATTAACTCTTCGGGTCATCTTTAAGACTGCTACTTTCAAGGGTACCGAAATAAACGCATTTGACACTGTAAAGAACAGAACAAAGTAATTTGGTAAAATCTTATAATAACTTTTAATTCAGTAAAAGTCAGAATAGGTGCGGAATTACAATTTTATATTATTTCATTAAACTCAAAGTTATGAAAATAATTTGATGTTACTTAATTAACATAATATTTATATTTTATATTGAAAAAAAGAAGCAGTGCGGTTTGTTTTGAGTCACTCGCTGTTAAATTCTTGTCCTTGTACCATTGACATATAATGTAAATGTACTAACGTAGTACCTACATATTACTTCACTGCATTGGACAGATTTTTTTGTTCAATATTAACATATTAATTATGTTATATATCCTAAAACTTTTAAAGATTTATTTGTGATTGGACAGCTTTTATAAGAGATAATGAATTTGATAGGGAACCATTTAAACAAAATAACCATTCATTATCCAATTTTCCTTTTATACAATTTATCAAAGAAAACTAAACAAGAGCGAACAACATTCGAATGCGATCGGTTTTACATAATTCGTCCAAAACATCCAGAATAGTCGAACCTTTGCTAAGTCACGAATTTTCGACTTTATTCTTCAAGTGTAGTGAGCCGGTCGAAATGGTGGGGTTCATTTAAGAGCGGTGATGGTATATCGATGCGTTGGTTAGGCGCGCGAGCTACAAATTGAGCTTTTATTTATTCATGCGAGGGGACGAGGTTGATATGGGTCGGGGTCGTTCGATAAAGGACGTTAGCCGGCCCATCAAAGAGCTCGTACCCGTGTCTAAAGATCCGCTGCGAATATCAATCAGCAAATATGTCACAGGCCCTTTGATAATGTTGTTAGAACCTTTTAAGAAATTGTTTTGACACTGTAGTTAACAACTTTTGGTGAATTGACGTTCTTAATGGCGTGTATGTCTGTTATGCTGTTCATATTACACTTACTTTATCACTACATATTCATATGTGCTTACATGTAAATATGTGGTAATAAAGTTTGCTTTCAATTGTTTTTACCGAATGTAATAACTTTTAAAAGTTGATTAAATGTTTTTTATTATTTCACATGAATTCTTCTGAATCTTGATCCATGGTCAACTCTTATGTGGCAGTTGATTTGGCTTAGCGCCAAAGTATTTAAGCCATTATATCCCTCGCTCATGGAACACAAAGGAAATGAGATCAATCACCGAGCATGCAGTTCTATGTCTAATTTATATGTCTATTACATGACAGCCACGGTTCGGATTTCGTTTTACTCGCATCATCCTAATGAACTTACATTGTAGATTTGTAGGCGATAGATCTAATTGTTGAACGATCCTGATTGTTGTATTCATTTAAATGATTTGTCGAGCTATCGATGTCGACAGAAGCTGCATTTGTATTTGTTTTCATTTGTTGTAATTTATGAAATTCTTTTGTGTGGTATACTTCACGGTTTAGGTTTTAATAATTTCAGTTATTACTAGCTATGCCTGACGGTTTTGTTTTGGATTTTCAGCTATAAGTATATATTAACTATATAATATGTATATTTCAGCATGCCAAGATTCATTACAATCGGTTCAGTAGATTTTTGCGTCAAAGAGTATAAAAAACATCAATTCGCCCTAACATTCGTCCATCCTCACAAGCTCTCGATTTATAATATTAATCGTATAGCTGACAGATATATTTTTTTTATTAATATTTTTAGATTTTAGTAAGAATATTTTTTTAGCTAAAACTTATTTAGAATAAACTTATTGAATTTCTCTATTTCAGCCTATTGGGCGAGGATTAGGTTATTGGTCGATTTTTGGGTTAAGAGAAATATCTCGTTTTGATTTAAAAAACAATTAACTTATTGCACCATAGTTTTTAAAGTACTATTTTAACACCCCTCCCTTTATCCTTCCTTACGAATTTCTCAAATCATGATTTTAAAGAGATTTTCAATTGGAAGATTAAGTAAATATTTTCTCATTTTATAGCATTCAGAAATATAAATAAATTTAACAAAAGAATAAATTATATACACAACATAAAATACTTACGAAATTTAAACAAAATAAAATAAAAAATTCAAGTTACTCATTTTCTGTAAATGTGTTATTTTGTATTCACAAAACAATTTCAATTTTAAATTATTATTATTTGGTTAATTAATTATTAAATAAATAATAACGACACGAATTTCGACAGCTTATCTATTATAGCTAGTTAGCTACCATGTTGATGAGTCTACAACTGTCAAATTTATTTTGTACTATAATTAATATTTTACAAATCACCTTGGAAATTATAGCTTTGGGCAACTTGTACAATATATTAAATTTTGTAAAGAAAATGAGTGCTCAGTGAGGCGACATAGTGTGAGTAACTGAGTGTAGTGTATTAGTATAAGTACCACCCACAGAAATAGTATTACTTTTTCTGTGGTACCACCATTTTCAAGATTATATTATACACACGAATGTCCTAAAACAATAACAAAAACATTTCACATTTCAAAATGTAGGTATAACATGTAGGTACTTGAGGACTTTTTATATTTAGTAGGAAATATTGAGGTGCTACAATACATCCAAAGTAAAATTTTATTACCTCCCCCTGAGTATATTACTGCCAAAACTTTCCAGTTCACTTATGAAAACAATTTAAAAACAAATCAAATTGGTGTATTCTATTCGGAACTCGGAGAACTAGCTAAAACCATTTGATAAATGTTTTATATGTCTCATCAATCATAATATCTTATTCGCAAAACGTCTAGTGATTTTTTATCATAAAACGTTTTCAAAAGTAGTTTTTAAAAGTTATTTGTGCCTACGCAAAAATACAAAATACTGCTCGTTTAAAATAGACTGCTTTATTGTAGGTATATTTAATTTATATTTGACATACCCATCTTTTTATTGGATATATTTGATATATATCTACATATTATATATCAATACATGACATTGCATATTTTTGTATCATTTAGAAAACAATTTGAAAGAATATTAAATCATTTTGATGTGAGTTGCAACATTATTCACAATTTATGAAGATACATGTCGCCTCTTTAACAGGTGGTCAGTCGTATCTTTGGTATTATTAGATGTAATAACGGCTTGCAACTTAATCTTATGTTAATGTTAGTAAATATGTGTTGAACCAGTAATTTTCCACGGAATTTATGTAATTTATTCACACTAATTGTACGAATGGAATAAGATCAACACGAGAATGGGTAATAAAGAGACTATTTTATTGGGTACACTTACGGTTACTCTAGCCGTTCTAATGAATAGAATATGTAGGTTGATCGTGTTATGTGTATCTTGTTAAAGCTAATATTCGGTTTAATCTGCTTCGATATTATTCGCCACCTAATTATTTGATATAAATAATGCTTGTCTTTAACATATATACTGTTAAGTTAATTTTAATACAACTTAAATAAAGGTAGGTACATACTAAATAACAAACTACTTTCATCTTCGATGTAATTGACATTTTTTGAGTAGGTATCCTTCGGGAATTCTTTCAGTTCTCAAGGTAAAAATGTTTGAATTATTTTATCGTATAATTATAATTATATTCAAACTAGCTATCGCTACGTCGAGTCTAATTATTAGGTACCCATATTATAAATTCTTTACGAACGCGTTTTATTTTTATTGCATGTAGAGCAAGATTAAAGTATTTGCTGTATGCTTGTATATACTACCGCCTAATTGCAAAACGTAATAAGCCCATTGTTAATAGATTTCTCATTTTTTTTTTCCTCTTGACCTTTCGTTAAATTATAAGTAATTATAATCCTATTACGAGTACAATAGATAGCTGTTCAAGAAAAAAATAATTATCTTAGATTTGACTACGATAATAGAGACATACGCCGAGTTGCACGAAACAAATTTTAAATTTAAGTGTATATTAAACTAATTTAATCACAAGAATCGTGATTATCTGTTGCACGAAACCTACATCTGATTAAGTTAACAAAAAATTTAGTTTAATTAAAGACCTATCTAACGGATGATTAATTCCAACAGCTTTAAATTAATCATAAGATCAACTAATTTTAAGATTAATTGCAACTTAACTAACGGAAAGTTAGCGACGGTTTCGTGCAACTCGCCGATAAACTGTTAATATTTTTATCTGTTGCTGATATGACGAGATCAAACCAAAATTACAATTAGGTAGAACTAGCGTTACGTCGTTAACAAATAACCATTAAAGTAAATAACAGCATACATAAAATAACCATAAATGAATAAAATTAGTTCAATCGATCATTGTCGATTATATGAATAAGTTAATAAAAGTACGAAAATTGAAATTTTATTCAAATTGAAAACAAATGCTTAAGTAATAAAATTCAATTATTCATACGATCTACATGAAGATTAATAATACCGTTGAAACGGTCTAGGTATCGTTCTAAACAACCAAGGACATCGGTCGACAGATGGTTGTAATTGCTTAAGCATTTCTTGTATCTGTCGGCTCCGTTTTCTCGGAAACGTCTACTTGAATCATCGTTTACGATATTTCATTATTCGTTTTAGGGATTGGACAATTTTTTTCATAGGAAAAAAAATACCAAATACTCGAAGTATATCGAGCAGGAAAGATCTGGCATATTTCTTAACTTACGTCTGTATCTATTTTTGGTTCTTAATCATATTCGTACATTTTAGTATGTATTATAACGTATACTAGCCGTCCACCCCGGCTGCGCCCGGGGTATGTATACCTAACTTACTTAAACCTTCCCCATGAATCACTTTATCTATTAGTGAATCCGCATGAAAATTTTATTCGTGCCGTAGTTTTTGAGTTTATGGCGAACAGACAGACAGACAGACAGATGCAGCGGATGACTTTGTTTTATAATATGTAGTGATATAATAAATGTACCTACATAAAGCAAAAGGGCAGAAAATTAAGGCCATTAATTGTTAAATTGATTACGGTAATATGAATTAATTTGTCCAAAAACGATACCATATTAACTTGCTTATTTGGCTTGCGGTATTTTGTTGTGAATGGTTCATACACGTTATTTATGTTAAAAAGTTATAAATTACCCGGTTTTTGGCGGAAACTAAGCGATATAACGCGTGCAAGGTGTAAAAGGGTTCGTGTGCTGAGTAATTATTATCGGCAGCTGTCTATGTACACGTTCCCCCAAACGTTTCATGCGATGCAAAAAGCAAATTTCGCCTCACACTGGCTGACCGACCGCGAACACGCATATATAGTGGTCAAAGCCGCATAGGCCTCGTAATGAAAAAAAAAAACGAAAAACGAAAAACAAACACAATCAAAAAAAGCAAACAAATCTTTTTTGTGGTCGCGGCTCGCGTTTACCGCGTGTTCCAGACCGTGAACAATCACCGTGAATTATCATGTGAGGCGTTTATGAAAGAGGCTGTTTGTAAAGCGAAGCGAGTACTTATGCTGACAAGGTATGTTCTGTCATCGTAAAGGGATTGTGTTGTTTGCAAATTAGAGTTAATTGCTCCGGGAGGTGCGGCGCATCGAGCTAGAGATGGTTTACTCAACCATTCCTTAAATATTACTAATATGGAAATCAGAGAATGAACAGAAGAATCACTTTTATAAATGTTGATATCTGAAACAAATAAAGCCTAATCTTAATAATAAAAAAATATTTTTAATTAAATATCTCAAAGGCAAATAAGGTTCAAAAATCAATTAACTCTTGTATGGTGACCGGGCAGCAGTCAGTTTATCGTAGAACTGAGCGAACATGGTTGACTAGGGTTGACTAGGAGGTCGCATCGTTCCCTTTCAGCAAATACCCTTTCAATCGCTTACACGAGTCACTGCTTCTCACCCTACTCAGTTCACTATATTAATTAGAAACTACATTTCGTATATATCCAATATACTTAAATGTTTATTACGGGTATATTGCTAGGAAATAAATGGATCAAGAACTATTCAATGTAGGTACACCTCTTAAAAATTCAATAAATTCTACTCTACCATAGTAGAAACGTTATAATTTTAGTACGTATACAATACTAGAAAAGTAAATTTAGAAAAAAACAAGACAAATTGATAACTATCCCGTCGTTTTACCTCGACTTCAATCGCTACAAATAATAGTACCTACCTATTCCTTTTTCGATTCACCGACAAAAATTGCACTAGACGTTTAAAAATATACCGTTTCAAAAGTAAATGCTATAAAATCATACCGCGGATAAAAATGTCAAGATCCATTATGATAAAAATAAGTCGTCCTTTTTAAATCCGCAAGGAGAAGCTTGCTTGGCTTAATGTCACTTATTATCTTTCTTTTTATAAATGGTATCCTTTATAATAGTAACTTGATAATTTACACTTTATTATACATGTAACCGCAATGACAAGTTTTTGTTGCATAATTATAATAACACAGACGCTCGCTTCGTATTAACGTTTTCGTTTTTTTATGCATTTCTTATCGGAATCTTTTTATTTTCGTTACTAACAACTCACCGTACGCAATTTGTTCGGTATATAACGAGATGAAAAAAATTAAACGCAATTTTAAGGATTATTTAATGAAGTCCATCACAATGGGCACGTTAAATTGTTATTTTTAACTCGTAAGCGTAATGGTCATGCGCGGAGAGTTATTTTTCGAGAATAAAAAGTATTTTTTGAACTTTAAAGTATCTGACCGATAAAATTCCTTTAAAATATTTATCGTGACTTGAGAATGTAATGGTACACGATTTTCACTAAGTCTGCAAAAAAGGCTGCCGCATCGGAATTCGCAATCACGTAATCTCGATTCTCTTATTTGATCGACTCACTTGAAACATGTTTCAAATTAAAAAATAACTGTGAAATATATTGTTTTTTTTTTTATTCTTAGTATTTTGTACACAATTGGTTTAAATTGTTAGATATTACCTTGAATGAAATGGGACGATGAAATGGGAAAAGGACATCAAATTTTATAACACAATGTTAGATATAAGACATACCACAATGAAATACATAATTATATTACATATATAAATATGAACTAGTCCAGAAAGTTGTTTAACATAAAACAGTATCACAATTACATCACTGATGATAAAGCTTTTCTTTATTAAAATAAACAGGAAACATAAATCTAAATAAAATACATACAGTAATCATCATTTAAGTAATATTTATGTACGGTAAGATGTACTTGCAACGCCTACGTTATGTTTAATATTTTTACTCACTTCAACAAAAACAAATTAGTTTTTATAATTTTGTGTTTTAGTGAACGTTAATTTTTACATTCAAATGGGAGGAGGTTTTCACTTTTATATATATTTTAAACGTAAATTCGGATTTAACTCTATTTTCGTGTACTCTGATGATAACTATAAATAAATATTTCTGTTTGATTTTTAATCGCTACTCAGTGATCTTCCAAATTCGAAAGCGTTATAATTAATCGATGTACGAGTAAATAAACTGAATGTTTTTCTTCCAGTCCCAGTGGAACAGCGTTGAGTAACCTAAACCAGCTACGGGAGTACTTGCAGACGGCGGGTACATGTAAGTGCGGCCTGCCCTGCCCTCTGAGACCGGAGACAGCCTTTAGTTTCGATTCAAAGGTAATGTTCATTTTCTTTTCAAAGTTATTTCTAAGTTTGCAGGAACTATGATAACAACGATCATATCTCATTTTATCGTTATTACTTAATCAAGTTAGTTCATATTTGTCGTATCGGTTCTCGAATATTATTAACAGGAAATGTTGATTGACTATAATCAAATTTGTGGCTCCCACCATTTTCTTTATTTTATTAATAATAATTAATTACATTAATTGGTCCCATATTCATTTCGAAATTTTATGTTTTTATTAAATCTCGTCTGGATAAAGTTGTTAGTCGTAGTAGTTTAAAAATAAAGGCTTAATTAAATTACCACAGTAAAAGTACATCACTTTTACTGTGGTAATAGAAACAGTTTTTATTGTTATCGAATTTAAAATGCATATAACTTATAAGAAAAAGGCTATAAATAATGAACTATACCTACAAGTTGAGGCTATGAAACGTACAGTTGAACGGGAAAAAAAATGATCTAAAGACGGACAAGCGGAGACGTAGCCTTTTATACTATTTAGCTTGTTGAGTCAGTCAACTTTTTTCGCAATGGGAATGATTTGGCAGGAGCCGGTTGCAATAATACTTTTTATATCCACATCGACGGTCTGTGAACGCAAATGTGTCGTTTATAACCATTTGGGAATATTTATTGCAACGCTTGTACAAAAAGTGTTATAATTATGGTAATATTGTTATTAATATTAATTTGATATTTGGTGTTTTTTGGAATGTCTAACGTTATGATTAATTCATGACAAACTATAATTAATATACCAACTCGGATACTCGTTTTTGAAATATGAATAGATTGTTTTCAAAAGATTTATTTGATCTTAATGTTTTTTTTTCCTTTTTTATTATTGGTAGGTATGTCAATCCGTTTGTAAAATGCATTGTAAAACGGCATTTATTTGATGAATTGTCTTTTCTTTGCCTTTTGAGGTGTATTTTGTAAAATATTAAAAAAAAAACGCTGAATTTGCCTAAATATTCAATTTATTTCAATTTATGAATCTAGTAAATGCAAACCGATAATTGTAATTTTTAACAACAACCTTCGATGAGTAATCCCGTCGTTTGAATGATAAGTAAGTAAATATTTTTCCTCTCCGTTTACCTATAAGTTTATTTTCCTTTTTATATGTCAACCTTATAATTATTTTATATTCCAATCGTATCAATTATCTCAAACAAGCGAATGAATAATTTATTATAATTAAAAAATTTACGTTTACAAGTTGAACTTATTATAATATACCTACAAATAATGAAACAAAACAAATTATTATTAAATTAAAGAATTATTAACATGTACGTCTTTTAATAAGTTAATTTTATCGGTGGACAGGTTGGTATGAAACAATTACACGTTATAAAAGACTACCATAATGGTCGTGTAACCAAATTCTCAGTTCCGCGAAACGAAAACATTGTATAGGTACAGGAAAAAAAAAGTGTCGAACGATCTCTCGATACTTTTTAGGCGACATCATTCGACCGTCCGACAAAATATCGTAATTAATGCCCATAAATGTTTTTGGGAGCTATTGGTATTTAGTGAGATCGAATTCAAACAGGTTCCATCAAGTAATATTGTGGATATGAGTAATGTTAACAATGCGGCGCGATGTGAAAGTAAACATGTTTTGGTTCGTTTGGCTCAGACGTTCGGTATTGTTTTGTTTTTGAGTTGAAACTCGGTAGATGAATGATCAAGATAATTTTTTTAGGGTCCTCCAAGCCTATTATTAAAACTTCGCTACTCGTACGTTCCTACGTATTTTTATCATCGTCTTTATTGTTACAGTAATAGATACGCTTGAAATTTTCAGTTATTTCGCAATATAAAATAAATTTATAAACAAGTATGCTTAATTAAAAAAATCAAAAAACCCGACTGCGTAAAATTCTCTTATTATAAACTAAAAAGAATAAAACAATTTACTGGCTTTCATTTGATACCCATATTGCTACAGTAAGAAAAAGTAAAAGTGCCCCCCCCCCCCTCATTCCGCCACTTGCGGGCGCCATTTTGAAAATTTATATAGCCTATGTCACTACTACAATTTAGACAAATCCAACGACACCTCATATGTCAAAAACCGTCCAGCCGTTTGGGCTGTAGGGCGTGCCAAAGAAATGGACATACATACATACATACACTCGAAAAACATAACCCTCCTTCTGTCGCAGTCGGGTAATAAAAGGGAGTCCCCAGGTATAAAACGAAAACTCTTTCGGCGCTTTTAGCGTATCTACCTCTTTTTCTTCTAAGATCATTGGTATCTACTATTAAAAATTATAATGTGATATAGAACCCTTCGTATTCAGATGTGGCTCACACATGGCCAGTTTTTTTAATTGTATGCTGTTGTTTCTCAAGGTTTCACAGATATTATCTGTAACACTAGATATTGTATATAGTATATAGTGTCAAGATAATTTACTTTGATATATATACACCTACTATTTATTTAATTTCGTTACATACGACCTTCGTACGACTCGAAATATTACTTAACATTCACCTTGACAAACGCCTGCTGTTATAACTTATATTGCTCGATTAATAGATTTCGTCATTTGAATAAAAAATTAAAGCATTCCAAGCATGCGCAATGTTTCTATAATTTTAATTCAAGATACGTAATCTGCATTTATAGGCGAATTTGTTAGTTTTATCAATAGTAGGTATGTAAGCAATCTTAGTAATTTTTCGTCGACGTTCTTTTTTTTTTTTTTATGAAATAATTTGAGCGCGTTTGACTTCTATCTTGTCTGATGGTAAACAAAGATGAAGTCTAAGGTGGAGCACGCAAACTCAAATAGTGCCTGTTCACTCTTGCCTTAAAAATCCCTAAATTGTACGTATCGGGAAACAGCGACGCAGGAAGAGAATTCCATTCCTTTGCAGTTCTAATAACGAAAGAAGATGCGAACCGCGAGGTGCGAACCGGAGGAATGTCGACCACGTATGGATGAAATCCCCGTCCACGTCGCGTCGTCCGATAGTGGAATGGTGCTGGGGGAATCAATTCGTGCAATTCCTGTGCACACTCACCGAAATGCAACCTGTAGAAGACACACAGACTAGCAACCAGACGGCGATGTTCGAGGCTCTGGAGCCGTCTTGAAGCAAACATGCCAATGAGTTTCCTGGCACGCCTGTCGATAGATTCCAGGGCTTCGAGCTGATACCGGGCGGAACCGTCCCACAGATGGCAACAGTACTCCATGCAGGAGCGGACTTGAGCTGTATAAAGTCTTAGCAGCTGGTCCGGTGTGAAATAGTGACGGACCTTGGAGAGGATGCCCAGTTTTTTTGAAGCAGTCTTAGCCCTGGACTCGATATAGTTTCCAAAATTGAGTTTGGACGATAAGTCTATACCGAGAAGTTCAAGATGGTTAGTGACTGGAACAGGTACATTTCGGAAAGTGGGAGCCAAGTTAAACGGGCTCTTTTTAGCGGTGAAGAGACACGCCTGGGTTTTAGAAGCATTGAATCTCACTAGATTGGCATCACCCCAATCGGAGGCAGCCTGAAGAGTAAGATTGGCACGGTTGACCATTGCTTCACTAAGATCGTTCACTTCTGTTTGACTCGTTCTTGCACTGGAGAAGTATCTCTCCGCGACAGTGCTGTCATCTGCGTACCCAAAGATACCGGGTTTAAGCAGATCGTTTATGTGGAGCAGGAATAGTGTTGCGGAGAGAACAGATCCTTGGGGTACCCCGGCATTGATAGTCAATAGGTCAGACGAGCAGCCATCAACAACTACACGAATTGACCGTTCCCTCAAGAAATCAGAGATCCAAGTACATAGACTAGTGGGAATACCATAAGCAGGAAGTTTCGCTATAAGACCATCGTGCCAGACCCTGTCGAATGCTTTCGAAATGTCAAGTGAGACAGCAAGGGCCTCACCATATTTGTCGAGGGCTTCCCCCCAGAGATGTGTAGCGTACACGAGAAGATCCCCAGTAGAGCGGCGTTTGCGAAATCCGTATTGCCGATCGCTGAGGAGATCATTATCTTCCAGGTATGCTAGAAGGCGATTGTTGACGGTACGCTCCATTACCTTGCATAGGATGGAGTTGATCGCGATTGGGCGGTAATTCGCAGGGTCAGTGCGACTTCCCTTCTTGGGTACGGGTTGTACGTTCGCGAGCTTCCATGCCTTCGGAACAATCCCAGATCGTAAAGAAAGACGATACAGACGTGTCAGGACTGGAGACAATTCGGCTGCGCAATTTCTCAATACAATAGCAGGAATACAATCAGGACCACTGGCTTTGTTCACGTCCAGATTGCGTAGTGTTTTGAGAACCTCCTTTTGGTAAATGTGAATTACAGGCATTTTGCATCCACAAGGAGGTAACTGAGGTGGAATTTTATTACCAGCATCTAGACGAGAATTTTCGGCAAATAGAGAGGCAAATAAATTTGCCTTATCCACAGCCGTGTGTGCCAGTGTTCCGTCAGGTTTCTGCAGAGGAGGAAGTGAGGAGCGACAAAAGTTTGCTTCAACACACTTCGCCAGGGACCAGAAGGCCTTACTGCCCGATGGGTACGAAGCGAGTTTAGTTCCCACTCGGCCTATGTGGTTGAAGCGCGCTTTTTTGAGCACTTTTTTGCAGGACTTAGCCGCTGTGTTATAGGCTTTCTTCTTTTTTCGCGTATCCGGAGCTTTGCGATTTCTGGCTTCTAACCAAGCGTGGTATGCTGAATGTTTTTCAGCCTCAGCTTTTGAGCAGACAGCATTGAACCAAGGTTGAGCTCTAATGCCAGAGGGCCGGTCGGAGAATGGGATATAATATTCCATCGCCTGTTTAATAACATCAGCAACAGCGTTAGCGCAGCTCGACGGATCGCCTGAAGAAAAGCAGACTAGCAGCCAAGGGTAAGATGCTAGGAAATGTCGCATCTCATCCCAATCCGCTGACTTGTATCGCCACACCCGCCTGGTTCCTCTAGGGTTGGAGTCGGGTGGAGGACACGTAAGGACGGACTTCACCAGACAGTGGTCAGAACTCCCAAGAGGGGCTGAAACAGACACTTGGTATCGGTCCGGTTCAGTCGTCAGCAGAAGGTCCAGACAATTTGCAGTGTGGTTCTCAACATCCGGTACTCGAGTCGCCTGGTCAACCAGCTGAGAGAGGTTCATGGACAAGGCAAACTTGTACGCCTCTCTACCAGCATGGTCAGTTTTCTGGTACGGGAACAGCCATTGTTCATGGTGGGCATTAAAGTCCCCCAGAAAGACGATTTGCGCAGTGGGGTACCTTTGTTGAGCCACGTCGGCGGCCTCGCTCAGATGTTGGAAGAGCCTTGTTGTCTCCTCGTCACCGCTATGCGAACGGTAGACACCAACATAGACAATTTGTTCTATGCCAGTATCCACAAGCACCCAGACAGATGAGCAAGAGGGATCCTCTAAGTTACGGAGACGTTTGCAGCAGATGTCATCGCGCACAAAGAAACAAACCCCAGCCCTGGGCCGAAAATTGTGCTCCAGGATGTAACCTGGGTAGTGGAGGTATGACGTATCGGCAGGGGTTGTGATTTGCGTTTCCGTAAGCAAGAGCAGATGCGGCTTGGCAGTCTCGAGATGGTGGTGAACTGGAATGAGATTAGAGTGCAGACCTCGGATATTTGTGAGGTGCACTTTAAGCAAGAGGCCGTGCATCCGCTGCAGATTCCTCAACTTTCTGTTTCTTTTGTTCATTTAGTTTTTATTTGAAGTGCAAGAGGGAAGGTAAGGCGAAAAGTGGCAGTTACGTGAGGCGCCAGCCAGACTCCACCAGAAGTCACAATGCTGCCGCCCGGTGGGGAAAAAACCTAGTTTGGAGACCGCGGGGACGCCCGGACCCCCCCAGTGTCGGCTGTCGAGGCCTCTCATCCAGTTGCCAACCGGCCCGACAGAAGCAACCCTGGGATTATGCGCGCGATGGCGGAGCAGCCTTTCGCAGGTGGCTAGTCTGCAATTGGGCTCCCTACTATCGGCGGGCGGCCAGCGGAAAACCGTTTCTCCGGATCCCGCTGCTCTCCAGAACTAGGCACCGCGGGCGGCAACACTGTGAGCCTGGGTGCGGCACGCCGGTAGGCGCAACTACGTAGACCCACCTTTCAAAGGGCTACTCACGGTTAGCAGGGTGGAACGCGCGAACGCTTGGCACCTTGATTTATACCAAGAGGGTGGTGACCAGCCACGGCCGAAGCCTACCACCGGAAAGAATGTCGCTCTTTAGCACCACCCAGGGGTCGCGTGTAGGGTCTCGAGGGTAAAGCCTACGGACGCGAGCGACAATTGACCCCCGAACTCATTACAACATCAAGAGTTTCTAAAAAATTATTTAAAACGTGCATTAAAGTATTGCTTTACAGAGCAGATTATTAAATTAATAATCATGATATTTTAGATTACGTAGTCGATAGCGGGTTTATTTATTTATTTTAATTTTTTTATATATTTTATTGCACACTGCATAGCGAATAATATAATACAAAAATTGAGAGAGAAAACGAAAAATGCACAAAAAGGCGCCCATATCGCTCACTAGCAATTTCTTCCTTTAGAATTTTAGAAGATTGTTTCTGTTTATGGAGAGGTGTTAAAATATTTCAATACAATGACCCACTAAATCATTATAAAAGTAATTGATTTACTGACAAACGAACTAACAGATGTAAGATTTTAATCTATACATACATAGCTATGTTCATTATTCGTCGAATAGTGAATGACTGATATGCATCGTAGGGTTAATAAAATCCTTTAGATTAGGAGAAAGTCACTGAAAATCAAATCATTTACGACAAAATGAAATCAATCCGGTTTAAATTTAATATCTACTAATAAATAATTAGTATCTAATAACAATAAATACTAGAAAGTTCGACGATTTATTTTTAAATATTTATATTATATATAAATGTTTAAATCACTTGGAGTGTAATGTTATGACCAGGCTTGTAAGCTACAATTATTTTAAGTTGCATCAGAATCAGAAACCTTATAGGATTTGAAATTTCATAAAAATAGACAGACATAAACAATACAATCACAAAAATTCTTAGAAATTAGTATTTGACCACAGTACAGCACATCAAAATTATAAATAGTAAAAAAATATTCAATATATAGAATTGTTATCGCTATTATTTTATTATTTGTGTTTATTAAAATAATAATAATTATTAGATTATATAGATGCTTAGAGATACAGTGGTTAATTTGTAATAAATTATGTATTAGATAATGGTATGCTAATTAATACAGCTGAACACCACTGTATAAATTAATTAATCTATCACAGACAAGGCAAACGTCAAAGTTTAAAATATTAAACTAAACAGTAATCGTAAAAAGCACGTCCATAAACTTACTGTATACTTTAATATTACATGAAAACAATTTTTACAGTCAGAATCAATAAAATATTATATCGAATTAACTAAACGAAACGTAATTGATAACTCTTTGATATTTCATTTGATTCACGGCTTACGATATCAACGACAGGGCATCGTCGACATCACTCTGTGTAGTTATTCAGAGCACACCCATTGCCTAACAAGTGAGTCGTTATAGCTTGGCCCACTTTGTGTTTACAGTGGTCTCTCTTTGCAATACGTACGAGTTTTATTTGCTTTGATAATCTCGCGTAGAACATGCTTAGAACCCTTTAATTTTTAATGTTGTTTGACTTCATATAAGAACTGAAATTGATCGAGATGTTAGTCGGTGCTAATGTGTTTAAATACGCTCTGTAGTTGTACGTTAACTATTGTTTTGGTTATTTTATTACTCTTACAGGTGTTTTAGTACGAACGTGGACATGTTTTGTTCATAGATTTTTTAATTACTAAACTTATCTCTTTTTATCTTCGTTAAAATAGTTCAAACAAAAATAGATGTTTGATTATATAAATGTTTTCGTCCGTCGAAATAATAGCTTATCATTAAAATTTGCACCCCTATGTTTATCCAAAGTGAAGTTTACATTCCAGTGATTTCGTAGACGGTCGGCAAGTTTCAGACGAGCTAACAGCTATGCCGCATGCAGTTGAAATTTGCATGCAACTAAAATTCCCTCTCGTTCGTTCGTGCGATTCAATAAAGGTGACGCTTACCTAGTCGCTAGCTTCGGACAAGTTAATTCTGTCAAAGCTCTGCGACCTCCTCGCCTTGCCTTTGTGTGCACTTGAAATGTACAAATTGCACCGCGGCCCGGAGGGGGAGGTCGGTGCACTCGACGTCGCCCCCCGACGCCCGCCCTCATCGATTCCTCTTTGTTTAGAGCATTCGTCTTGAGATGCACTCGTCGAGATCTCGATTTCACATTCAGCAACATCGAATCGATTCACTGGTATCTCTTTCCATCTTGTCGTTGATGGATTGAATTCCGTAGATGCGACTGAGATGAGACTCGGTACTTGAGCCGTTTTGATTCAAATCGAAACCTGAAGCGATGCGGATTATATTATTATTTGTATTGATTCTAATTCGATATATAATTTAAAAGTTACAATTACGTAATAAAAATTTGTCTGAAACTTTACTTTCATATCAAAAATAAATAATAGGTACTTACGTGATAAAAGTTGTATTACTTTCAAATCGCAATTATTAGTGAATGAAATTCAAATAATAATCAAAAAGGCAACAACGTTGATATATTCAAATTTATTTCAAATGTCGTACAGAGCAATTTGACCTTTTCGTAAGTAAATATATTTTTATTGAAACGACTAATTAAAATAAAGAATCATCAGTTTTATAAGCGTTTAATTGGTAATGGAAATAAAACCATTATGTGAATAATAGTGCATATTATTGCCTGTTGTGATGTAGATATAGGTATTATGAAATTATAATATACAGGAGTATGATTTTATTTATTTATGACAGAGCTCGATAATATACAATATTTATGATATACCTATATCCGATATATGCATATATCAAAATTTATATTACATTATTTACTAAGCCAAATATTTAAATTAGACTATATTATACGTACTTCTGTTAAGTTGTTTGATATAACAGAGATTTTTAATCTTTTCAATTTTTTATGTATTTTCCTAAAAAACTTTAAGTTATTTTAAAATGATAAAAGTTATAAAAAACACTATAACCGTATAAAAAAAGTTATTTCACTTCATAACAAAAGTAAGTCTGTAGTGTAAAATAAGTTTTTATAATAATATTTTTTTAATCAGGCAACGTGGTTCAATTTTTACGTGCATTTGTAGATACAGTAATTGATACATACCGTGGAAACCTCGTGTACAATAAAACCTTTTTAAAATTCCACTTTACTATCGATAAATATATACTAATACTTACGTATTAACAATATTAATTGTTCTACTGATGTTGTTAAATATGGTATTGACAAACGTTCTGGTGTAGCGGTGCGAATAGTCACCTCAACACCGGCGGTCGAGGGTTCGATTCCTGTTCGGGGTAGATATTTATTTTTCTACAAAATTTGTTTCTAGTCTGGCTTTTTGTGGGTACTCTCCACAGTACTTTGGAGAGCACGTAAACCTTTAGGTCGCGGTTGTTATCACAGATATCTGATAGCGATCGTTAGTCATGGTAATGAAAAATATCCACCAACTTATAGTCGAGCAGCATTGTGGATTAGGCTCCAAACTTTTTCTAATATGGAGAGGAGGCCAATAGTGGAAGGTTTAAAGGCTGATTCGGTTCAGTTCATACATCTATATTCAAACGCGATAATCTAAATATTTACCGGCATTTAAAAAAATCTGTGCACTAGTAAGTAAGTACATAATATGTTTATTGAGAAAAGTTTTTAAACTATAAGACATTAGATTACCTCACGTACTAAAAACAAACGCAAATGAAGCCGCGCGGGCCATTTAGTAAAATAAGTTACCTACATAATTATTAGGTACCACTTATAACATTGAATGGCATAATAACCGGATTTACTGTGTGAATATAATGTAGATTTATATTAGGTTATTTTGATGTGAATACTTTGTTAATGTTGATATAAATTACTAAATTGCCATTTATCACATTAAAATATTTTATATATTCATTAATTATATGACATTTAGGAAATTAAAATATTCAATATTATCACCTTGATGATCGAACTTATTTATATTAGGTATTTAGTTTATATCTGTATATTAAAACGTGAAGCAAAAACTTTCAAGTTTCAACCCCGTTTTACGAAAATTACGCGGACGGAGAAGTATGAAATTTGGCACAGTCAAAGTTTATATGGAGAAGAAGTACAGAATACTAATATTTTGTTTAATAATAATGCTCAAAAAATACATTAAATTAATTAAAAAACACACACTACGAGACTCACACATATCTACAATGTACCTACATATAACCACAAATTTTGTTTATTGTCAATCTGTTATCAATACGGTCTTAAATACAGTTCTTGCGACGAATTTTTTTAAATACAGGTCTTGCAACGAATATTTTATCGTAATTTTTATGACTGCTGCATATGCTCACCATGTTATGCGCAATCATATTTTTATGATGTTGACAATGCTCTCAATTATAGATTAATTCGAATTTAGACCACTGCGCGAGTTTTTATAATTTGTTTGACTAAACATGCCTTGCGTTTTCACTCATTATAAATTTCGATGCTTATGCCTTACACTTTTATGTCACATTCCGGCCTTCGCCGGCGGTGGTCTGTCTCGGTGAGGTAAAATTAAAAATTAGTGCGCAAGTTCTGAACAGTTTTCGTTCTGGGTCCGATCTTGAGCTATTTACCTAAGATACCTACATACCTACCTACATTTACGGTCTGCAACGTAATAATCGTTTCTCAGTGAAAAGTATTGTACCAGGCTGAAACCGACCCGAAAACGGATCTCGATCAGAGGCTATCGACATTATAATCTGAATAGGTCCTTACCGTAACTATTCCGTCTGCGAGACGTGAGATGATGATTTGAAAGTCCATTTATAACCTTTGACAATAAACCAACTCTAGAAACAGTTTTTAAAATCATACAACATTCACGAGCCTATTCTATCGATTTCGTGGTGAACAGTCGTGAGGCAGCCGTTGATCCAACTATCGGCCATATCATCTCGGCAACACGTTCAAATGCTTGGACGTTTATGGACCATTACATTATTGTTTACGACGATCGATTCTACACCTTATGCAATACTTCGATAAACCGAATAAACACGTCGTAAACAGTGTCATTGCTTTTGTTTATTTTTTTGCGAATTTTCTGAGTCGTGATGTGCCTACAGCTCTCGTGTACCTATACACTTGTAATTTCAATGATCGGTATCAACAAAAGGTCCGCAATGTTGCTGTGGCCTTTCTTCGTTGTAGATTAAAGGTCTCGCGTTTCCGCGTGGCAACATGTTTTCAAGTGACATTTGGGTGAACGAGGTCAATCGCTTTTGATTGTTCCTCGCTATACAGTTGAAATATATTTTTTTTACAACTTTTGTCTGAATTTAATCTTAAATTTCGTATATAATTTACCTAATTTGTAAGTAGCAAAACAGTTTTAAAATTTAATTAACAATTAGGTACTCAAATTCAAGATTTTTTTTGCGTATGCGCAGTTAAAAGTCCTAGTTCAAGTAATTTTTTAATAGATAAATAAAAGTTCAGTAATTGAATATTTTTAAAATTTTCTACGAAAATATGTATAAACTTACTTACACATCGTAGGTAGGTACATAAATTACAATAAATAAATGAAGAAAAAAGCTTAAATAATTAAATTAAAAGTCTAGATCGGATTTTATCGCGTTTATTTGTTTAAAAACTTTACAGTTTAACGATTTTTTAATTAAATTAAATTATTTCCCGACGTTTCTGACCTTTACAGCGTCCTTGATCTCGGGGGACTGGGGTGGTAGGTGTCCGAATAATATTATACACCGTAAAGTGTAAAGTTTTTAAACAAATAAACGCGTAGTTTTTAAAAATAAATTAATTAAATGAGTAAAATTCGCGTAAATATAAGAGAACAGTAACTTAAATAATACTTTGACAATCCCACGTCAAGATATCTATAGAAAAGTAATCACATGTAAAAAATACCAACAATACTAGAAAAATCGATTACTTCATAATTATGTCAGTGAATACGTTAGAAAAGTAGGTCATAGAAAACATATCGTATCAAGACTAATGAGAACTTGACGTTAAATTTATTTAATGAATTCAATAATTTATTTCTCTATAAATAATATAATAAAAAAGTAAAATTAGTCTAATTGACGAAGTCTGAAAAAAATCTATTTTATTAATTATATACTATTATTATCTATTATATTTGCTAAGTTATTCAGAAGTAGAACAGGCTATGAAACATCCCCTTACGACTAATACGAGTGGAGCAATGGCCATAAATGTCAACCAATTTAACGTGTATCAAAACTAAATGCGGGTAAAACTACAATAAAATTAAAGTCTAATATGAAATAATGTTGTAAAGAAAACTTCCATTTAACCATAGAAGAACTTCTAAGCGCCAGTTTGAGTTTCGTGAGACATAATTACTCGATACGTATTTAAGTTTTTTTTTTTGTGTGATAAAAAACTGTAAGTAGATCGGGCAAAGAAATCGGTATATAACTAGCTTAGAACAAGTATAGACGTTAAATTGGTTTCTAAACTGTCGATGGCAACTTTCTCATGTAAGGTGAAAGTGCCGACCGAGCAGAATACTTTGGTCCATAAAGTCGAATAAATGTTTGTTTTATAATCATCCTTATGTCTAATGCAATAGGTACCACTTACGCGTTTATACGGTGGGGATGGTCTGTCCTTAACTTCACGATCAGATACCGCGCCTAGTTTGAAATAATAACGTCGGAAGATTGTGTACATTTCAATAAATTGTGTTTCACCTTTCCTTTTACCGTTCTAAATTATCTATCTAGCCATCTTATGTAATCTATATCATACAATTAAATTAGTTTTCATTATTATTTGATTAAAATATTATAACTTAGGAAAGGTATTTTGTAGCTTTATTTTACGCTTTGATTGTTACGTAAATTAAAAGATCGTTATCGCTCCGGATTGTATTGTGTATATTCATACGAATATTTATTTCGATAGTAACATTAACTTTAATTTTTTTAATATTCATTAATATGCTAATACGATTTATTTAGGTTTGTTTTTTTTTTTTTTTTGTGTTATTTCTTCCATATTGAGTGAACTTTACCTAAATGTCTTCTACTAGAGATATACGTAAAAACATTTGAAATATAATTACGACATTCTTTATTTTATCGTTTGGCGCAATATATATATTAAGTACCTATTTTAATAAAACATTTGATGTAGTTTAAATAGTAATATTTGAAGAGTCAATTCTTGAAATACAATGTCTGCTTATAAATCATACTTTCTCCATTGCGCACGGAGCCAGCGAACGTTCGAACACGGAAGAACGTAGTCATTAAATCCAGTATTGCTCATCCGCTTACATGTATAGAAACTTTCATTTTTTGTTTTTGTCTTTTTTTATAACAGAACATTTTTTAACAGAAATTTTGTAATTAGCATTTATAAAAAAAATTTCAAATATTTCTAAGTAATTATTCACTATAATTATGTCGGTTTCTTTTCCTTTATACCTACTCCCTATTTAGAATGACAGACACTGTACTGTATTGTAATAGCCCAAAAATTTTCCATTATCTACTAGGCAAAGGACACTTCTATAAAAGAGAAGTATTGGAACTATTCCACTGACGACTGGTAAACTTATGTTTCGATATTTTTCGAAACATGCAGGTTTTATCGTTAGGTACGTTTGTTTCACCGACGAGCACCACAGTCATGAATTATAAAGGAAATAATAATAAGAAATCTCAGTGTTGCTAGCCGGTCGGTTGATATTTAAGTAGGTATTCTATTCAATGCGCCATTCTAATTCAAATTTTAACAAATGTTTCACAAACAAAAAAGTGAAACGAACATAGTTCATTTTAACCTTCGAAGCTTTATTTGTGCAGAAAAGAATTTTCGTCATAAATTACTTTGTCGGTTTGAAGTTTGTTTGAATGTCTAAAATTCTCTGAGGATACAATTACTAAAGGTGTGCTCATACAATTCACCAGGCGTTTGTTACACAAGTTAACACGCCACACATGCCACAATAAAATGTGCCCAGAGACAGTTGGTGCGACATGCTTCGGCAATCCGATGGCGCGATAGGGGCCGAGGCGGCTTACACTACCTACACCTTTGTTTATTGACCATTGTGAGATCTACCGATGGCCGAATAGAATGGAACCGTACGCAACAATGAGCCATATCGCATGTGAACAGCTCCTTCAGATAGTAAATTCAATGGAAACAGGCCTTAAAGAACAATGTTTTAACTTCCTTGCTCATGACGTCTCATCGTAGAATAGACGTGAAAATTTTTATTAACATCTTTTATAGGTATTAAGTGTAAAATAAAGTTTTCTTATTAAAATATACTTTAAACGACTTTATTTCCATTAAAATGCAACGATTTGTTTTTGACCGTGGTAAACACTTTTTGTTTATGTTTGATCTACCTTATCGCGTAATTGAAAATCGATAGATTGTAATCGTTAGAAAAAAAGTCATTACTATATGCTTCACGCACGATTAATCCTTATATTATCGCCGTGTTCACGTTTTTCAAATTTCATTTAGAAACGAATGCTCTTTAGTTTTTTTTAGATGAACAATTAGTGGGCGAATGTATTTGGCGAGACTCGACCTGAATAAAGATTACCGGAGGGGAAAGTCGAAGCTCTTTGCGGCCACTTATCTTTCGACAACAAGATAATTACTCATGCAGTTTTGTGGTAACATATATAAACCGCGTATTAGCGCCCCTCGTACTTAAACATTTACACACGAGTGTATAATTAAATGGACACATTGACTGTTTGAGCGGAGCTAAAGAAGGGTCTCCGTTTCGTGCTACGTGATACACACGAACACGGATACTTTTTTTATTAATATATAACGAAATATTTTGACTTGGTTCACGCACATAATTATATTTTTTAATACGAATTTTCAATTTTATTTTTGGAACGAGTTTTTTTTTTTTGATGCTGTCAGAAAGCATATTTGTAGACTATTAACTGTGTAAGCTTACCGTGTGTACTCCGTAACGAACTTTGGGAGGCCGATCTACCTCGCCTACTGATGCGAATGTGGACACAGACACATACGGCACGTACAAGGCTCGCACCAATAAATGTCACCATTAATTACTGAAGAGCGCTTGACGACGAGTCGGACAAATTGCACAACATTCATCATCGCGTAAAGTCGATATGAGTGAAATCGACAATTCAATGAAAAATTCTGAACCGGTTTATTATATATATAGGTATATATATTTTTTCATTATTCGAATGATATACGATCGTTCTTAAAGCCGCAGTAATTAAAGCTGAGACGGTGAATAAGTATTTAAACGGTAGGATTTTTTTCCTTTGTTAGTTGCGAGTAAAGTTCTTACAATGTATTTGACGAGTAAAAAACGACTTACAGTTGGCAGTAATCGAAAGAGATATAAGTTGTTATTAAGTGCTATTGTGCTAGATATAAGTTGTTATTAAGTGCTATTTGTAATCAAAAAATTATACTGTGAACACATGAATATTAATATACCAATATACCAATTACGAACCACGAAACGATGGTCGATGCATATATTCAACACGGATTAGTGACGTTAATTTGACAGGTGAATCAATTTATAGACCAAACAGTATGATATGCAAAACAATGAATTATTCAAGGGCGAACTGTACCTATTAATTAGTGGTAGTTAGATTGTCATGCTCAGAACGGGGAGTGCCTGTCACTGTCCTGCGACATCCATCAGCCTGATTGTTTGTATATAAATGAACAGAATTATATATAGTTGTTTGTGAATACATTACAAAAGTGAATCTTATTGCGATAAACATAGGAGATTAAATAGTAGTTTGTATTGATCATTTAATTTGTTCTATGGTTGGTCTTGATCTAACGTTAATACTATAATACTTTGTAACGACTGTTCATTTTTTGTAATTCGTGTGGAAAGATCTATACGTTTAATTGAAATGTAACTGGTACTACATAAGACTACGTAGAAAGAAAAAAAAAACGAATTATAGAGGTCTTTATGAGAGTAATAGAATCCAAAACAATTCTTTTTTTATATTTTTTTTTTGTCTGTATGTCTGTCTATGTTTATCACCGTATCACGCAAAATCTGTTGCGTTAAATTGTTTCATCTTGACACTCCGTCTAGAAGTAGAGTTTTTTTCCTATATAAACAATTGTAATAAAATCGTAACGAAATTGTTTTGTACACATTACTTTTTTTATATCTACTGCCGTTGTCTTTATTATTAATATTCAGTCCAAATCCATAATTTAAAAAAGATTTGTCTGTCTATCTGAACATCGTATGACACTTATAAGCAGAGCAACCACCTGAAGTCAACGAGGGTAAAACCGCACGGGTCGGCTAGTAATAAATAAATCTATTGTAATTTTGTAATAGAGTTGGCTACAGAATCATTTTAAAACTATAAACATTTTAAATAGAGATTTACACATTTTTTTATACTATGGGGTATTGATATACTTTATATTATAAATGCGATACCTACTACTTAACCGATCATCATGAAACTTTGAACAAATATTCTTGGAGGTATTAGAAGTAACATAGGATACTTTTTTTTCGCGATAACCGACTACCACGCGGGCGAAGCCACGGGCTGAAGCTATTTCCTTATATATGGTTAACTTTGAAAGAAGATAGGTGGTTATAATTGCTGTAAGTAAATATCTGTTTATTTAATTAAATTCAACATCTTTTAAGCCTAACAATAATTTTAATTATTTAATTGAAGGCAGGTTTAACGACGGTTGTCATTGTTTTCTAAGTATTACAAGGACAAATGTTTCTTTATGAAATAGGAAGGCACGTTTATTTCGTAATTACGTCAAAGTGTATTCAATTATTTATTTGAAGTTATTTCGTACAAGTTTTTTTTTATTCTTTATATTTGTAAATGCCAAAAGATATATAATTTTAATGTTTGCCTATCAAGATATTTATTATAGTAATTTAAGTTAATAGACACCTACTTATGAAATTGAATATCAAATTATGAATGCAAAACCATTCGACTCGATTATTTTTCTTTTCAAACTTAATCGATTACAGTCATAAGTAATAAATAAAATATCCTTAATCACAGGCTGTTTTTATTTTTTACTTTTAGATAAAATAAATTGCTTATTTTGACTTTAAATTATTATCTAAATAAGCACTCGACGTCTTAATTCGAGTCTATTCACCCGTCTTACTGTACCGTACCTGTACAAGTGTGTTTATCTTATTAAGATGATTACCGTTGCGCAAATGAAGTGTTCAAGTAAAGAAATATTTTCATTAAAATAATAAATTATGTAGCCATAAAAGATGGTACCTAGTTATACTTTAAACCGGTACACGATAAGACATAGTATTCTTCGATAAAAAATAACTCTAAACAAATAAACGTCTAAGTACCTATCGTCATTTAAAAACTTATTTTTTTATTGTCTTCAAAAAATGGAGTAGATTCTCAATTCATCTTTTTTTTTTTTGTTGTTTGTTAGTTAGTTTGTTGTTACGCGACTACTCCGTCAATTATGAAACGATTTTGATGATTCTTTTTTTAATCGGTAAGTCATACTTCAGAGGTTTTCCCATAGAAAATATATTTTTTAATCGGTAGATCACATACTTCAGAGGTGGTCCCAGAGAAATTTTATCGGAATCAATTTAGCGCTTTTAAGGAAAATCAACATAACCAATGAACAAGGAAAAACAAAACAAAAATTTAATGATATAATTTTTTACTTTTTAGTTCAATTTTGTACATTTAAGTATAATCGTGAAATTGGTTTTGATTTTATTTCTTAAAATTAATTTTACTATTACCATATTCGGTACGAATACCTTTAAACGTTCCTGGACAGAAACCATAAATATCTGTTTGTAACTTGTCACCTCGCTGACTTTTAAATAGAGACGTGTTGACTACCGTTAAATTTCATCGTTCAACGTTCATTCGTTACTTTAAAAAAAAATGTCAAAATAAAATTGTAGCTCATTAAATACTTACAAGAAAGTGAAGTCCAATAAGCCTCAGCATCAGCTTCCTGTCAGTTGATTTTAAAAGAGTAAATGATAAGTAGTATTTAAACAACGCTATGTAATTGTTGACTTTAAGTTTATCGAAATAAGAGTCACTTTTGAATGAATTAAATTTTCATAATGCGACTGAATCTCACTGCAGTGTTGTGTTTTTAATTCTTGTACTTTTTCAACTTTGCAAATAATAAAATAAAAAAAAATGTTTCCTCGTCTTTGATTATCGCGATGCGGTCAACGAACCCCCGTTTCATAAGGTTTCGTAGATGCTTGAACCCTTATAAGTACTTCATATTTTTATCGTCATGTGCTACATTTTCTCGGAAGTCTTTAACCCCTAAAGGAGTTTCGTTTTTATTTTTATATTTAGGCATTTCATTACTACGTGTTTACCTTTTTTCATTCTATAACAGTTCATGTGATTATTATTATCGCTTTGAGTAAACACAGTTTGCATAATAAACTCGTTTTACATAATGATTTAGTGCATAACGTGAAAACAAGTGTATATAACATTTTTATGTTAATAATTAGAATTAACATTTTTCTATATAAGTTTTGTCCGTCAACTTTATCTTAATTATATTTTAGGTTGATCTCAAGATTCATTGATTGACGGATAATGTACCTATTATTACTATATAATAAATATACCTACCTATATATATATATATATATATATATATATATATATATATATATATATATATATATACCTATACCTACTATATAATAAATTATTTATAATAATATAAATTTATTTCAGACCATAAGTCCATACATTGGGTTAGTACACAAATGCTTATAAAACTATGTTAATAAAATTTATTAATTATTAGTTATTTAAAATTTATGTAATCACGCCATTTCGGTACGCTTCACCTCGGTCAGTATTATGGGCTCGCAATATATAATTATGAAAACAAACAATAAACAAATGAATGATTGATTGGTTAATTATAATATGTTAATAGGGTACATAATGATAACATGATAATTAAGGTAGGTTGTGAAGTGTGTATGTGCTTTTAGTAATAACACGCTAAGCATGTTAAGCTGCCGAATAACTAACATACGTTCAAATACATTGCTAGAGCATGTTACCGTCACAAACTGACTATACAAATAATCTGTCAATTTTAAACGATTAACACACGACGACCGTAATTCTGGTGTAGTAGTGCGAGTAGTTGTCTCAATGCCGCGCGCCGGGCGCAGTCGCGGGTTCAATTCCCGCTCGGGACAGATATTTGTATTTGTACAAATATTTGTTTCCGGTCTGGTTGTATGTCCTTGTCAGTCTCTCCACCGTGCCTCGGGGAGCACGTAAAGCTGTCGGTCCTGGTTGTTATCATAGACACCTGATAACGATCGTTACTCATCGTAGAGAAATTATCCGCCAACCCTAGTGGAGCAGCGTGGTGGATTAAGCTTTCGAGCTTAGGGTTGGCCCTACTTCTATACGGAGAAGTGGGCTTCGCTCAGCAGGCTTACAGGCTGATACAGTACAAACGATTGACACAGTGTAAGAACTATAACTGACTATCTTTTAGCGGAATTGGCAGTGACCCTGCTTACCGCTCTAAGGTTGTGGGTTCGATTCCGAACCCGACTCTGGTTGTAATATATATTTAAATTTATATTTTAGTTGTCTACCTTGGGAATAGATAACTGTGTATGTATATTAAACTTATTTAAATATAAATTTGTTATTATGCAACTTATATTTTTTATTTGTTTTTTTCTTTTGGGCGTCAATTTTAACACAGATTTTGTATCGAATTATATTTTACTGAAATTTAGTTACTTAACTAATGAATGGGCCAAAATATAATGATGTAAAGATTGAACAAAAGCTGGTAACAAAAGATTTTTTTAATGTTAAAATATTGTGTTATCAATCAATAAATGTCCTTAGTTATGTTTTTGTCTTCAAAAAATAATATAAAATAATATATCTATTTTGGTGTCATGTGTGTGGTATACGTACTTATTTGACAATGACAATAAACAAAAATTTCTTAGACTATGATATCAACTTTTCATTATTTGGTTTTGTTATATATAATTAAAGAGTTTCGTTTCAAAGCATATAATCCTCTATTAAATATTAGTTTGTCCGCTGTTATTTGTACCAATTTGTTAACACAACAAAACATCACGTGTTTTCAACACGAGTATTGGGACAAGTAAGTAATTTCGGAGTGGAAGCGTAAACATGCGGCGTGTAACCACAATAGCGTTAAAGTGAGCTTCGCAATCGCAAAGTGCAACTTTTACGGTAGTTTTTATTTATTTCATATTTTCAAAATACACTAAAATATAAACGTATTTCACAAGGTTGGTAAAATAGACACCATATATTACAATATTTTATTTACATATACTTAAACAAAAATTCATAACAGATACATAAAGAGCAGACGGAATCAAGTAAAACTTCAATGTATTATATTATATATTATATTTAAATGAAATAATAAAATTATATTATATATAATATTTAAATATTAGCAAAAACAGCTATGAGATATCGTTTAAAACAGCTACGTAAAGAAACTTTTCGAAAACAGATTTCTAAAATGTTACCACGACAAAGATGAGTACAAAGTAATAAGATATTTGATGAACGAAGTGACCTATCGTGGGATTCAAAGAAGTAAGTGAGTTTAAATTTTAGACAAATGGAAGTAAGAAGACCAAATAAGAGTATTAAAAGTAGTAAACACATACTAATTTATTGACCAGGAGTTGTAACACATACTAGTTTATCGACCAGGAGTTGGGGGAGGTGGCTTATGTTTTGAATATAATTCGCAACAAAAACGTGGACCGATGAGTTTAAACTAAGTTAACGAAGCTATAGTCGTTATATGGGTTTTGGGAAAACCATAAATGTTTGAAAGAGTGCTGGATGATTGTGTCAATAATAGATGGATTTAAAAATTGATGTCGAGACTATTAATGTCTAATGCAGTAATTTTAATAGGAATATACTGTTTAATGTTATGTATATGTGTATATGTAAAATAAATGTAATCTAGTATAGAAAAGATTCCTTTATAGATACGGCGTAACTGATTACACCTACTTTTATTTGCTTTATAAACAAACCACTAACACATACACACACACAAAACAGCAAATCATTAATTCGTCTACGGAAAGTGTGCATGATTGATTTTTTACGGCGTCATTAAACCATGGAATCCAAAATAATCGATGATAAACGTTATGCTGCAGTGAAGCATGTCATCAAATAAAGCTAGAATTTCTCACTATTTACAAAACTGACTTTGTCATAATAGGTACTTCATGCATTCTCACATAGACCAATTGATTTTTATATCATGGTAAATGATATCATTTTTTTTTTTATTTATTAATATTGTTAAAGTTACATGCGTAGCAGGAAAGATTTCGATTTCATTTCAGGTAATTTAACTCCATCCGTAATCGTAACGGTGCCGTGTGGTGACCAACAAAGTAGAATAGACCGAACCTCTTTTTTGTCGAGGTGTCAATTAAGTGGCGACTAAGGCTATATTTGTGCGAACAACTATACACTATCCAGGATGGTCATGGGTAGCAGCGTCACCATATCCTATACACACTACGCTCGCCAACCCGCCTGCCAAGTGTGGCGAATATTGCCGAATCCCCCCCAGAGATGAATGAGACTTATGTTCAGCAGTAGATCCAATGGCTGATGAAGTAGTAGTAGAAATTTTACTCTGCAAGAAAGTATATTTCTAGTTTTCTTTTTATTAGTACGAATCCAACATTAAATTAAAAAAAAAATCTTTATGATATCATTTTCCCAAAATAGGTAACACATACAAGAGGTCTCTTTGTCTAAAATTTATTTTAAATTGAGTCATTTTAAACATACATAAAAGGTAAAGTAAATAAATCAACAATGATTAAAAAACTTTTATCGTGTAACTCTGAATTTATGCGCACCGGAATTCAGTACAAAATGTTTGATACCGTATAATACACCTACTCGCTGTTGTTTAGCTGTGTCAGTAAATGCCGTGGCAATTTGTGTGTGCAGCCATGCAAGGGGGGCGCTCATCCGTAATGAATGTCGAATGCAATCACACTTCCAACAGCGCATCTGCGTGTCGCTTTTATTGAATGAATTTTATTAATTCATCTTATCTAAAAATTTGATGTCGAGTAGCGTTGGTTGATAAATATTTTAATTAACTTATTAAAATGGTATCAGTTCTCTGGTAGACAACGTACGGTCTTAAACGATATTTATAAACATAAAATTTTGTTCAGAAGCATTATATATGAAGTGCATGGAATATAGCAAAATTATCACTAAAAATTTCGTTTAAAAAGTTTAATCAGACGGTTAAATGAATACGTAGGGAAATACTATGTTGTTCACTGATTTAAAAATAAATATTTTTAATTTACTTAAGGTCTATTATTATTTAGTAGTTTTGTTTTATATTTAATAGACAATCCGCGTGTTTCATTATCGCTTAACGTTTTGTTTTAATCTACCTTTATTAATAAAACGCTTTCTTACAAACAATCTACTAACTAATAGATTCTGAAATTAGTATATTGAAACAAACATACAAATAATCTTTATAATATTAGTACCTACAGATATAGAATTATACGTCTTATAATTAAGGTAATTATTACATTACCGATGGTTTTATTAAGATTTATTCAGAGAACTGACTGAGTTTTGATTACAGTTTTGTAATAAATCAACTTTTAAACGTTTCCGTTGATTCATGCCTACGAAATGTTTTCGTAGTCCCCGAGTTCCTATAATACCAAATTAGCATAAACTCGCTATAGCTCTGTCGAGACCAATTATTAAGAAATTTGCGTTATTAATGCTAATTTGAACGTCGATTACATCATGTTTTATTACTTTAAAAGTAATTTGTACACAATTAATCTTGAAAATACAAGTAAGACGTAAATAAATAATAGTCTGTAAAGTAATTAATTAAATTGGATAATGATTGTTCTTGTTTTCGAAATTTGACTTCCTAATATTACACGGTAAATATTTATTCTCCGATAGATCTATAATAACTTAGGTATATATTGAAACCCCTAGCTATAATCGTGCTTGTAACGTCTTAAGGTTCAAAAGGCACATATAGTTTCACGTTCGTAACATCTGCATATAAAATATCAGAGACAATAAAATTTATACTGATTACACAACAATGTTTTATGTTGTTATTCAATAAATTATAGTAAGAGGTCATAAAACGAGTCTGTACATTAATGGTCTATAAAAATGTCAATCGGTCGTCCTCAGGTGGTGAGCAAGCCGTACCAAGTGGCGGCGGGAGCCGAGCTGACCAAGTTGTGCAACCACAAGCGGAAACTCCTGGCGTCGCTCCAGTCGCGCGTCCAGTCGCCCGTCACGCCGCCTCCGCAAGCTATCGACCAGAAGAAAGGTAAAGTGTTATTTTAACACGAAATTAATTACTTTTTGTAACAAGTTATGTATATATTATATTGCCTAGCAACGGGTTTGTCGATGTCAACAGAATGTAGTAATATAGTGTTCTTACTGTCGTACAATTAGGTAAGTATTGCAATGTTACAATGTTGACAATTTTGGAATACATACACGTATTTTTTTTTTTGAAGTTTAATTTTATTTATTGGTCTGTAATAGTGATTTAAAATAATATCCTTTTTAAAATATTATGTAAATTAAACTTACTAGAACAACGGCAGAGAAAATATTTTTTCTATTATTTTGTTATAAAAGAATTTAACTCTTAAAGAAAATAAAATAAATGAGAGTAGGTATTCTTTTTACTTACTTTCCTTTGATAAAGATCCTTTTTACATTATTTTTTATATAAATAAAATGAAAGCTTAATTATCTTTGTTTCAAAGTTTTACCTTTTTTTATTATGACATATTGTTTTTATTTTGAATACACGAAATATTCTTTTTTCATTAAAATATATTTTTAAAACTCATCAACCGTGTAGAGAATTTTATATAATACAGGATAATAATTCGAATACAGAATCAATAATAATTTATCCCGTAACATATATACTCATTTACGTGTATATTAAATTATATTGCTTATTATACTTGTAATATATACATATATTTGTTTTTCTAGTTGATATCTTTATTAACTTACAAAACTAACAGTTTTAAAAATAAAGGGTTTTTAACATAAACGAAATGACTTGAGAAATACTTTTTTTTTTTAATTAAACAGTCTGTTTATATAAAAAATATTTATAGGCCGTAAAACATCAATTTATTACTCATAGGAGCTGAGCAGTAGTCATAAACGTAGCCAATGTTTCAAGTGTCGAAATTTGACACACATTAAACCGCAAGATACGCGTAGCAGGTACAAACAATATGAATACTGTTGTTTTGATTATAAACGTAAAAAAAAAAAACATTAATGACACATTTCATCGGTTTCCGATGAAGTTTCAGATCGTTATCAGACACACAACGATATCCAATAGATAAAAGTTTTAATGTGTCTTTTCTATTTCACCATCATACTCTACTTTCTGACGACCGTTCTGGTGTAGTGGTGCGAGTAGTCGCCTCAACACGGGTGGTCGCGGGTTCGATTGCCGCTCGGGACAGATAGGTATTTGTTTATGTACAAATATTTGTTTCCGATTGGGGTGTATGTCGTTGTGGGTCTCTCTATCGTGCCTCGGAGAGCACGTAAAACCCCGATAGGCCCCGATTTAACGATCGATACTCGTTGTAGATACGAAGGCCTTCGCTCAGCAGTGGGCTATTTACAGGTTGATACAGTACAGTACAGTGCTCTACTTTATCTTTCATATAAGTATTTCCATTCGCAAGCTGTAGCACCAAAATTTTGTAGTTTACTAGTCTTAGGTGAAACATTCACTAAATACCTGTTTTACCCTGCTGATAAAATATATTACAACTGTACTGTACTGAACTGTACTGTATCAGCCTGTAAACCACCTCCTGCTGAGCGAAGGCATCTTCTCCATGTAGAAAAAGGGTGGGAGCTTAATCCACCACGCTGCTCCACTGCGGGTTGGCGGATAATTTCCTTATTATAGGTAACGATCGTTATCAGGTGTCTATGATAACAACTGGGACCGACGGCTTTACGTGCTCTCCGAGGCACGGTGGGGAGACCCACAAAGACATACATACACCCAGACGGGAAACAAATATTTATACAATAACAAATATTTGTCCCGAGCGGGAATCGAACCCGTGACCGCCGTGGCGCGCGGCATTGAGGTAATTACTCGCACCACTACACCAGAACGGTTGTCAGTCTCTTACAGCCTATCAGTAGCTTATGTGCGAGATAAACTTTATCAGCAACCGGTGAAACAGGCCCTAATTATTTGACAGATAATCGATTTACGGTTTCATTGTGTATTAAAGCTTAATGTCCTTAGTGGTTGAACTTGTGTTATTTCTCGAAACATGGACGAATGTAGGTACATAATTATGATGAAAAAAAAAGGAAAGTACATTAAATTTTAACGATGGTTTTGCGCAGTGGTTATGACAACTGCCGGTGTGCAACGTGTTCGATCACCGCTTGTGACAAATATTTGTGAAGGTTATACCTACAGATGTCTGTCATGGTCTGGGTGTTCTTTTTTTGTGTTGTGCGTTTCCGGACTCCCGACAAAGACTCCTCTACCAAATGTGGGCAGTTAAGTATGCATACAATTATTATCTACACGGTATGAGTATTTGTCGAATACTTACAGTTGCTTTAAATAGATATCTTATAAATATCGTTAATTGCACTTTGGTTTTCTTAAAAACAGTTTGTATATATGTTCTGAAAATGACCCTGTCCCCATAACGACTCCCTTAGAAATTAACGTTTCAATTAAAAGCCTTTACGTTACACTCGATTACTACAGGTCGACTTCGAATCAAGACGAACTTTCGAGTTTGAAGCTTACACGAGGATTATTATAAGGGTTGCCTGAAAATGTGAGCTTATCGAATTGCTTACATACTATGTTATTAAAGAGATATTGTTAAAAGATTACGTTTGAAGTTTATATTAGTTTTGTTGCTTATCGAAACAGAAAAGGTTCTTATCAAAGAATCTCATTTTGCCATTTGTCATTGACTATTAATTAATTACCTGCATACAACAGTCCACAAGTATTAATTTCTTTTTGAGGGTTCGAAATTAACTCTATTATCCCAATGCACATTTTCATAACAGTCAAAGCGATTATGTTATAGTAGAAAGGTCTTAATCATTGTTAAACTGTACATTGTAAATTACGTAACAGTGTCTATCGATGCCTTTCGAATAGGACTCGTTGTTTGGCTATAGTTCGTACATTATTATCCTCTTAGCGGACGGGCAGGCGTTACGGTGCAATCTCCGCATTCATCCCTCTCATCCAATTACACAGTGTGAACCCAATGCGATTAGTACGGGATACGACCGGCGACTTCGATAGCTCGTTGTGTTGTTACTTACCTTACCTTCCCTTATTGTTAGCTATATAACTGATTTTTTGTTAAGAATAATTGGTATTGACAATCCTTTCGTTTTTATAATAATAATATGAATAAATGTACGTCTACGTTAGCACTTACTGATGCAGATATCTTTATCAGATAATGTCTAATTACATTTTATAACATCAGATTAAATGGTAAATACATTTACTGTAATAGTGTTATTTTTTAAGCATTTTATGGTAATTTTACACATATTCCACACACATCTTAATTGAAAGTTTTTAAAAAATTACTTCGAAATGATATATTTAAAATAATAAAATATCAGATGTCTATAACAGTGTTTATAATTCTTAAAACTAATTTATTCTTATTTTTGTAAAGATTAATTTGTCGAGTATCATAAGAAAAATAAACGTACACGACGTGCAGAAGGATTACGTAGTACGAGCGGTAGTATTAGCAATTTGTAATATTCTTGCCGGAAATAGACGGGAATATCTTTTGCCGCAATAATAATATTCTACTTACTATAGTATATATTTTGTGTAATATTAAAAACATTTGAAAAAATACATTACGTTTTTCATACCATGTCATTGCGAAACGAAACCGCTTAAATAAACATTGAAATAAATAAAGAAAATGTAACGTGGGAATAAGTCAAAGTTAAATTGCCATCTATTTTTAAGAGAGGCAACACTGAAAAGTGGTAGCCGGGAAGAGTTGTTCCTTGTAACAAAGAGGGTAGAGCGATCTCTTTGTTGTTAAGTGGCGGAGGGAGGCAGTGGCTTGAATAGGTGGGCAAGTACTACGTCAGCGTCAGTCCGTCCGGGTGTAACAACCTGCAACGACCGACGCCCCATGCCACCCGTGTTTTTATTCACTTATGCTAATTTTACAACATTGTCGCCTCCTGTTTAAAGATTGACTTGACCCTTTCAAAGGACATGTGTTTTCTTTTGTATTAACTTGAAGATAAATCTTTTAAACATTTAATTAATGTTTATGTTTTTATACTAATTGTAAAGTAATTTTAACACGCTTTTTATTTATTATTTTATCAGTAAACTAGAATAATTAATGTTGAACTTTATGATGACTCGTTAAGTGAGTAGTATAGGTATATAAATATGTATTAATCTTTTATACCAATTTTATGCAATGAAATTGGTGGGGAAATTAGATTATAAAATATTGTTTACAATTTAAAGCCTGATAACTCGAAATTATGGTTATTTATGTTTTTGTTTTTGTATGGTTATTTATAAAGTAAATTACACGACCAGACTGAACTTACGAGAGTTTTACTGAAAATTGATTTGTAAGCATCACATTTGAAAAAAAGATGATTTTTACTTTTTTCAAATTACTCATTAAAAAAAGAATTTTTAATAATTGCCTTGATTAATGTAGAAATAAAATTAACATAGAAGTTAAATTATTGTATTCTTCTTTATATCACTCGTATTTAGTTTGTTTAGTTAATAAGTCTCTAAAGGCTAAGTATTACGTAGATGAAAATACGAATGTGTAAATACTGGAAATGTTTAAAATTGCTATGTAAAAAGGAGTGGCTCAATACATTTTTATTATTTATTTATTTATTTATTTATTATTTATATATTTTTTATTTAATAAATTTAGTAACAATTGTATTCGTAACTTGTTATTCTATGATTCTCTATTTGTATATAATGCCCTTAGGGTTCCGAATCCAAGGGTGCCAATGAAGCCTTTATTATTGAATGAGCCTGACGAATGGACGGCCGGAGTTAATCTTTGGAATTGCAATAGGTAAACGTTTGAAGTTTTCATAGAATAGGTCCCTGTTACTTTGATCGCTATAACGAAAAGTCATAAAAAATGTCCATTGTTAAACATAACAATGGTTCGGTTATTGATGAATTAATCTGTTTTAATTAAACTATTTGGTAAGTTACCACAACACAACAACACGACGCGAAGCGATGCGATCTGATGCGGGAATATCAAATAGTCATTATACCTTATACTGTCCTGTAGGTTGTCGCGATATTTCATCTCACTTGAAAGTATTATTTAGTATTTCACCACTTGGGTGAAACACCTTTTATCGTAAACGCCGAAACTTTCATCAGATACTTGGTAACCCTGGGACAGTGTCTTAGGAGTAAGTAAAGATCGCGAAAGAAAAAGTAAGACAAAACGGTAAATAAAACAATAATTAAATTTATTGATTAGGCTCATCTACCAATAAAATCAATGCATTTAATGCAATTAACATAAAAATAACAAATAAAATATTAATAATAAGTACCTATTACATTATTATGGACGTACTCGCCAGACTACAGGACATTTAAGTATTCCACTAAGAATAATAAAAACAGTTTGAATGGTTTGACGCGTACGAGTCGACAGAACAAGCCGAACATTAACTCCGTTTTAATGAAAACACCTCTGTGTTTGAACGGAGTGGGAAACGTAATAGCCAACTCGCGGTAATATTCAGGAAACGTTTGTAACACGTTAAGGAACTCCTGAAACTGTTAACGTAATTATTTTTTTTATCAGAGGTCCAAATACGTATAATTTTTGTTTTGTTTTGTTACTTGATATATCATTGAAATTACATTGTGATTTAATTTTAATATTGTAACTTAAAAAAACACGGCTAATAACATAATAATGAAGTAACAATAATATTGTTTATGTTTTCCTAGTCAGTGAAGTGATTGTTCTGCGTGACCCGCTCTGAATTCTTATTAACATGTTGAATGCTATTAATAGTTTTTTTTTTTAAACACAAACGACATCGTATTATTCGACTAGTGTAAATGTAGTTATTTTAATCGTCGTGCAGCACGTTGCTGTATTAATTAAATTTGTTTATTGAACAGCAATCATGTTTAAGTTAAATTTCTGTAAATATCTCGTGTTGTTATTTTATTAAAATGTTTGGAAATTGTTTTTCGTTTGGTAAATGTCTCTTGTAAAATTTTTGTTTTTGTTAATTTATTCCTGTCATTACTTCTTTCTTTTTATTTTATTAGTGTGTTTCTTGTTGGCGCAACAAATAAATAAATAATATTATCTAAAGAATGTATCGTTCATACTTTATGAAAATTAATCTAAAGTAGGTATTATATTTCGGACATATAGGTAGATACTCATAAAATTTATTTAGAATCTATCCAGCAACTGTTGTTATAATGAAATTGTAAAAATAAACAAAGTCTTCCCCTTCTGCGACATAAATAAACTATTATGTGTTTTAAAAAACTTGTAGGCTAACTATTTATTCAGCTCAAGTGAGCAAGTTTTTTATTGCTTTTTTATGCACGAGAATATTTCTTCAAGTACCCTACTCGGTTCCTTTCTCTGTTTTTCCTTTTATATTATACAACAATATTATGTCAATGGTTATGAAAGGCTTTAAGTCGCCCTATTATGTTAACCCGCTATGAATAAATGCGCGTTTTAAAAACATGTAATTGCGTAAAGAGATCTCCTTTGTTATCTGTATTAATATATTGAGTACTTTATTTTACCATTGACCCAAATTGTCGTTGGTGTATTCATTTATCATACTCTACGGATCTACATATTAATTTTGATGTGTGACAGTTTGAATTTAATTGGTTAGCAATAAATAACGGCTTCATATAATCATGTAACACATCGGAATATATTAAGAAATGAGAACACTGCGTACAATGACTCAAAGTCCTAAAGTCGTTAATCATAAACGGTAATCTTACAGGTCGTAAAAATATGTTAAAGAATGTTACGCAAAGTATCGTTAAATCTGTACTAAGTTACGATAAAAGCTGTAGCCGTAGATAAAACCGAAAGGAGATTACCGTTCGGAGTGGACAAATCGGGAAGTATACACGGCGAGCCGCATGATTGCGTAATTACCGTAAAGGAAGTGGGCCGTTTAGGCAAACAAAAACGTCGGCGACTCGATCAGCGGCGGAACAAAGGCGGGCGTAATTTGAAACAATCGGCGGTGGTGCAGGGCGGCGCGCACCCCGCCGACTATTGATCTGACTCGCGCCACCCGCCACCCTGCACGTTGGCGCCTCGGCGACCACCCCGCCCGACTCCGCATACAACTCGTATTTTAATTGCAAATCTGCCAGATAATGCGCAAATAGATAACGCTATTATACCCAGCTCGCTTATTATTTAGCGCTATCGAATTACGACTCTTTTTAACTTTTCTTATTGATTGTGTTGTAAAGTGTTCTTTGTGCGTGATTGTATTTTATTTACTGTCTTGATTGTTAAATACTGGTTTGGAATACTTATGAACTTGATATTAGTACAAGTAGTTTCTTAAATTGATTTTTATATGAGTAATATATAAAAACAAAATTTTGATTTATATGTTTTGTTATTATTATCTACTAATAAAGAGTTATATAAAAATAATATAATTAACATAAAAAATTAATATTACGTAAATAGTTATAATTGTGTCATTTAAACTACACATATATTTAGTAAATATATTATATAGGTATACGTAATATGAAGTATGCTATTATATTCAAACTAACCTTCAATCTATTAACAGTGGCTCCGGAATTCAAATAACCGAATTTAATAAAACTTGTTAGAAATATTTATTCGTAAAATATTCGTTTAACTTGCTTCAGAAGCTTTTTGCCGCTAAGAACCACAGCGTTATTTGATTGAAAGGGGAAAATTGTTACGTCATAATGGCGAATTTTCACTGCGGCTGCGGTATTACACGCCCTCTGAGGTCTTCATGAAGCTCTTAATTAGTCGTTACTGTTGTTTTAGAATAATCCATTTAATTATTGTTGAATTTTACATAAACGAACTCTATCTTTAATAAATGTTTCATATCGATTTAAAGTTTAATTTGTTATCGTTTTGCAATTTGACCTTTAGTCTCGATTGTTCGTCACTATTTATAGATGTTTAATTACTACTGTAATTCAATAAGATACAAAACAAAGACATTTCACAACATAATGCCAAAAATAAATTGACGTGACAATTTAAAGTACCATTAAGTTAAACCGAAACTGTTATTATACGAGTATTCCGTGCAATTTACTCGAGCACAATATAAGAGATATTATCTCCATTATGTATATTAAAGCGGCGTTTAACGAATGCGTTAATAAGGACTGTCGTCAAGTCTTGCATTGTCTGAATCTTCTAGGACGTCTAGAGAACAGTGTAAAGTCATACGGTCGCTCGCCTCCCGACCTTTCGCTGATCGCCAATAGTTTTTATGAAAAGATTGGACGCTGTGAAAGTATTATTTTATGTATTTTGTTCTTAAATCATTTATTAACAAAATTAAATTTGTATAAATATCTTTATTTCATCACTCTTTTGTACTTTAAGAAGATTCTATTCTTAGAAAAATTTTCTTATTTTGGGTACAATAAATTTTATTATGTACAGTTTTATTAAAGACTCGTTTCTTACGTTTCAGGGGCCGTGCCAGAAACTAAGAAGAAAATGAAGAAACGTTCTGGATACATGCCCACAATGAGCGTGTCACAAATGATGGTGCAAAGGGATAGACCCCTCAATGAGTTCAAGGTACATGTTCGTTACGTATTCATAGCGGAGATAAGAGTTGAACTCTTGCCAAGAACTTACCGTGCAGCCACTTTTATTACCTATATCGGCTGCGAAACCGTATTTCCATAATAATTCAGTGATTTCTGTTATTATACTCGTATGAAGTTCAGTATTATTTTTGTGCCTTTTCCCAAGTATTTTTTTTAGTGATACTAAAGTGTTGTACAATATTGTTTAGTCATTTTGTACTAATATATTTTTTATTTTCACTTTCAGCCCGACGTTGATCAAAAACGGACGGCATCTCCAGGTGCTATGAATCAGCGTTCTAATATGCAACATTGTATGCCGTATTCACAACAAAACATGTCAAATATAGTACAAGATGATGTTAAACAAGAAACTCTTGTGCAAAGAAGTTCACACTACCTCACAGTTAGTAGTGGTTGGATCACTCAAAATCCCGAGAACATTGAACCTGGGCAAAAACATAACCCACAGATATCGGGTCCTTTAAATAACCCTCTTAATATGGGTTTGCCAGTTCTTGGCACAAATGGACAAGTCATAGGTGTCAATACAGGATACAATAAACATTCTACGAATGTAAAAAATACATTAACTTTAACGCCACAAAATGTCGTCGAGCCCGAACGTAAGGAGGAGGAAAATGATGTACAGACTAATAAACAGACCCCTAAGGAAGAAGAGTCACAGATCTTCTGTGGCTTGAACCAACCACTTACACCAGAGGTTATGCAAAAGATAAATGAGCAGCAGCAAATATTTATTCAAAGAAATCAAAAACAGATCGAAGTTATGAAGGGATACAAAACACAGACGTCAGAGAATATGAACCAGAACAAACAGCCACATGTTCAAAGCCAATATATTCCTCAAGGTCAATTAGTTATACAAAACGGGACTGTTGTTAAAACAAATTCTGCGAAAACACCTCCCTGGCAAGTGAAAAGAAACGATTCTAATCCTTCTAACTCTATACCATGTCCTAGTCCAAATTTGCAAAGAACTGAAAACGTGGAATATGATGAAACAAATATAAGTGCAGTAGAAGAATCTTCATCTTCGTCATCTTCTACTTCATTTTCTAATAACGAAATTTTAAATCCAGTCATGTGTTCTCGTGTACCGCCTTTGCCGCAACACTATAATATGATGGGCCAACAATGGCCAGGTATTGAACTTAATAAGAAAAAAGTAAAGAGTAATAACAAAACACCAAAAAAGAAGTCTAATCCAAATGATAATAAAGCAATTATATTTGGAAATAATGGCTTAAGACAGATGCATGATTTAAAAGGAAAATCCTGTGAAGACGGCACAAGAAATGCTGTGCCGTCATTCATGGATGATCCCAATGGTTATTTAGCTCAGCAAACAGTATTGTTGAATAACACTATATCGAGACAAGTTGGAATAAACACCCGATATGATGTCAATCAGTTTGAAAATTCTGGCAATACATTTAATTCTCTAAACCAAGGTGACAAAAATTGTAAACCCATAAGCAAAGCTGGAGAACCTATGAATCTTTTTAGAAATAATATTGTGCCCAACTCGTCACCCTCGCCCAATAATACTCCCGATAGTAGCTTAGTCCCAGAAAAGACTGCTGACAATAATATTCCACCATGCTGCAAAGGTTGCAATGTTTCATACAAAGGAAACTGCTCAGATACACCAGAAACGAGAACTAAGCTTATGAAACAACAACATTCCAATGTTTATAGGATAGATTTGGAGAGTGGTGTAGCTACATCTAGTCCCAAGCATGGATTCGATGATAATCCAGTAACATCTTCGACATACATCGAACGAAATCTCATTATGAATGATAACTGTGGGCCGATTCAAGCCGGCATTGTAAGTACTAGTAACGTGTCTCCAAACGACACATTACAACCGCCGGAGCCTTCGCCAACTTTATCTACTAGTTCTCGAAATACGGATACACCTCACAGTAGTGGCAGTAACTCCCAACTACAAAATAATTGTACATTCCCCGTCCCGAGCCCAGCTTATTCTAATCCGAGCTCAAGTAGGGATAACTTTAACAGTAATCCCTCAACACCCGGAAGTAACCACACATATCCATATAATTCACCCGGGCCGCCCAATAGTCAGGCAATTTCTGGCAATCAAGTGATGCATTTCATATCAAATCATAATGTTAACAAAAATCTAATGGAAGTGGATAACATATCAATGGTGGGTGTCAAACCGGGATTGAGAAATCAACAGGAATTGTATAGGCTAGAATCAAAGAAGAGGATAGAGAATACAATGCCTGGATATTGTCCACCGCCACACTTAGGAGGTGGTCCCGCGCATTCTCTTATACAAGCCTGCTATATACAAACCTTTGTTACAACAATGGCGAGTGGATTTTCTGTTACACGAGATACAGTAACGTCTGTTCTCGCGGGAAAAGCTAATACTGCAACTACGTCTATTAATGCATCACAAGCGAATTTCGTTCGACCCCCTCCACCGCCGAGTGTTAATTTAGCAACAACTTACGCCATACCAAACAATCAACCTGATCCATTTATAAATTCGGTCAATTTACCAACAAGCTATCCATTACATATAGCAGGCACAACAGCTCAAAACATGATAACGAAGTCCCCTCTTGAAATGGTGCAAAATGTTATTAGCAGTTTACCATCAAAACCAGAAACGAGCAATTCACAAGCGACATCGACAGTTCAAAGGAGATCCTGTTCAAACACATCTGGACAAATCCTTATTTCGTCGACAGGCCAAATAATTGTATCGAACAATCAAATGCCGCCACCACCTCCGAAGAATACTACTTCATTATCTCCTATAGGATCAAATGCCGTAACAAATGTAACGTCTTCGGTGACTCAGGTAGTCCCCGCTGTAGGCGGAGTACCACCAATTGTAAATCAACCAACCGTAGTAGTGAATACTTTACCAACGCCTTTCGTCATTCAACCACCAATGATGACTGTTGAAGGTCAAGTTGTCCAACAAAATACTGTTCTACCACAAATAGTAACTGGTGGCATATTATCTGGGCAGCAAAGTTCTGATACGTCAAGACAAATTGAAGTAAAAAATGGACAGGGCTTCGTACAGGGCGTTGCTATGTTATCACCGGAGAGTCTTAAGAAAAGGAGCAAGAAAAAGAAAAATCAGACTCCCAATATTACAAACGTATTGCAAATTTCAGCACCCCAACAGAATACTAATAGTCTAATGGTACATCACTCTTCACCGCAACACAACTCTAGTCCCCAATTTTCACCTCGCGGTTTCCAATTGTCGCCTACAAACAACATATCACCTACACCAATGTTACAGGCGCTTACAATCGTGCCCGGTAAATCTGGTACGCCTGCACATATTGTAATGAACGGACAAGGAAACACAAACAACTTTGGATCACAGCAAATTATAGCTAATACGTCGCCATCACAACAAATTAATTTGCTACAACCCGTGAATCTAATAAATAATGCAAGCAATGTTATGTCAAACTTTCCAGCCTTCCAACAATTTATTTTACCGAATCTCGGTGGAATGGTCATGACAGCGGATGGTACAGCTCTAATTCAGGATAATTCTACGGGAATGCCCATGCAGCTACAACTACAGACTGTCAATGGCCAAAATGTTTTAACGCCAGTACAAAATCCTGGACTATTTACGGCAGGAACTAATAGCGGCGTAGTTATCAGAGCTCAAAATCAACAGGGTAAGATAATACAATCTCAACATAGTCCAGGTGCTCAATTTCTTTCGCCGAACAGTCAAGTAATGGTCAACAGTCCAAACTTCAATGGTCAATTAAGTCCCTTGCTGGCAAACTTAAGTCCAACTAACGTAACTTTCAATACAAGCCCACAAATGAGATCAGGTAACGTTCAGACTCAAGAATTTATCCAGACCAACCAACTCGGTCAGACACTAATGGTTCCGTTATCTCCGAAACAAGTTCCCATATCCGCTACAAGTAATAGAACCAACTCCACTTTCGTCCAAAATACGACAATAGTTCAACAACAAACGACTTTAGTCTCGAACTCTCATAATACACAGATGTCGTCAATAAATCTTCAGGGTGGAAACTCGAGATTGAGCATAGATCCGAATGTTTTACTTAATCAAAAGTCTATTACTAACCAGAAGAGGTTCAATCAGGCAGTCGGAGATAGTGGCGTCTTAGAGATTAAGGATGATAAGAATACTGGAACAATCGATCATCCGGCGAAAGATGACAATAAGGTCGATGGTCCTGAAGGATACGCGAGGTTGATGCAGGAACTGGGTGGTTCGGGGGGTGTTAGGCACTCTGTTTCGACTCAAACTTTAGGTCAGCGGGGGGGTAAATCTCCGAATACCGTGGGGGGTTCCCCCCCTGATACGACTACTCACAGTCCGCTCGGTGCTTTGGATGCATCTCCTAGTCCACGTCTGTATGCTGCAGCCTCACACTCTAATTATGCTGACACAACAACTAAATCGCCAGAACCTGCGGACATACATTCTTCGGTAAGTAACCTAGTAAAAATAGAAGAACCAGTTACAATTTTAAAACTGTTAATGTAATATTTTTATCGATGCCCTTAGAATATGCGGCAAATTCATTAATTTTGTTAGTTCTATCATAACATAGATTTTCTTTTTAAAAAAATTAATATATTTAAATTGAAATAATATATAGTAGATATGGAACCAAACATACTTTAATCATTGATCAAATTTTGATGAATCTTTTTGTAGAGATGATACTAAATAATAAAATGGCACTAAGAAAGACATAGACAATATTTTATGTATGAAATAAAGTTTCAGCTTTCTTGCAAAGTTCAGTTCATTCTAAGAATTGAAGAAAAAGGAACAGGCTACCAAAATTAATTATTTGACGCAGACAAAATCGCAAATACCGGTTAAACATAATACCTACTACATAACTATATATTATAAAAAGAAGTCCCCCGTTGCGATCTGTTCGCGATAAACGCTAAAACTACTAAATGGATTTTCATACGGTTTTCACAAATAAATTAGTGATTCATGAGGAACATTAAGGTATATAACCTGTTAAGGTTTCGTGTAAATTCTATGAAATATGACGATAATTGTTGAATGTGTCGGCATAAGTCAAGCCTCTTGAAAAGTTTTATCGAAAACGCTGCCCCCCAATTCGAGAATCAATATTCCCTTTGAGGAATAATCCCTTTGAGATATAACAAAATTGTGTATGGTGGGATATTCCTGTTTTATCGGTGTACAGAATAGTCCGCGAAGACATTTATCTTTTTAAGATAAATTACTATAGCCATTCTAACTTCTAAAAAATTGTCACGTACAATGCATTAATTGGTAGCTATTTATACGGAACAGTTATAATCCTTACTAACTTAAATACGTAAGTTACCTTAAGCATTTCATGCACATTATGATAAACCTTTACAACATATAATTTAATTAAATATCTTAGGAGTTATCGCAAAATAAAAACTAATGTCGATAAAATCAAGCGCGGATCTCACACCCATGACGAGACTCGCTTAATGCGACCTCCGCTATAGCTAAGAACTTTGTATACCGTGCGAAGCCGGGGCAGGTTGTTAGTATTTACTAATATAAAGTGCAAGAGTTTGATCTCAGTATTTATGAGTGATTTTAGAAAATATTTTTGCTCTAGAAACTGTTAATTAAGCATGGTTTTATTAACTATAAAATATTACCTGTACCGCGATGGTTCGTCTTGTCTACACAAAATCAAAGTAAATCATAATTATGTGCTTCCTATTCGAATATATTTATCATACAAAATCAAAACTATAATAAATTTACTTAATTCAAGTAATCTTTTAATAGTACTTTTAGAATTTTACATTTTGTCTTTATACATACGTAGGGTAGTGAGGCCAATTCTGTACATTGAATATATTTTTTGAAGAGTAATTGGTACTAAAAAGGTAAAGTAATGAAAAAAGTAATATAATAGTAGTCAATTTTTATTAAGCTTATTGGTAACTATAGCTTTATAACTAATATAACTATATATATATGGCATTCATAGCGGCGGAAAGTGTCAAAAGCGATAAATTGACCGCTCCGGTAGGTTTAGTGGTAAAAATCCGGTCGTGGAGCAGTAAGAATTTCGTACAATGACCTCTTTACCTACTGACAGTGTTCACAAACATTTTTTTGAATTGTTGCGGAATCGATATCCGATCTACCCGGAGCTCTGAGTCTAACTGACCATTTTAAAAATTAAATAAACAATAAGTATAGAAAGAAATGTAAAAGGGAAAAGTATAGAAGAAAAAAAGGGAATGTAAAGTATAGAAAGAAATGTTGAAGGGAGAATACTGCGTATTGTATAAATATTTAGAAAGCTAGTAATAAATTACCTTGTAAAAAAGAGATATAACAGTTCGTTATTTAAAAAGGTTTACAATCCCTTTGGACAGCAGCTGTTGTATCTGTACGAGCAAGAGGCATTATATTTACGCGGGAGTGACAGAGACAGGTAACAAAAGTTAATGTACGAAATTCTTCCTGCTTCGCGTCCTGACTAGACTCTCTAGAGTACTCTAATGGTGGCGGCTCGCGACCGCGACAGGCGACACACGATATACAGATACAACAGAACCGAGACGACCAATCATATAATTTGTCGCGGTCTCCTGTCGCGATCGCCTGTCGCGACGCGATCCGCCACCATAATTGTTTCACAATGTAACCCCGCAGGCGATGGTGCAGTGCGTGTCGAGCAGCGAGCAGGACATGGCGGAGTCGCGCGAACGCGCCTGGCCGCAGGACTCCGACTCGCAAAGTAACTTATTTTTTTAATCGTACTAATATTATAAATGCGAATGTAAGTTTGTTTGTTACGCTTTCACGCGAAAACTACTTAAACGATCATCATTAAACTTTGTGTACATATTTTTGGAGGTATTAGAAGTTACATAGGATATTTTTTTTGGTCGTTATAACCGACATCGACGACGACGAAGCCGCGGGCAGAAGCTAGTATTAATATACATCTACAGGCTTACATGTGCCCATACATTTTTTTATTTCGTGTATTAGATTGTTAGATAGGCGTTTTTACTCGGCAAATTTAAACAAATAAGTACTTAAAAACTAGACTTAGTATTACTAAAAAGACTTGGCTTAAAAAAGTATGTCTCAAAGTTCTTTATGTATTTCACCTCTTTGTCTTTGACGACCGTTCTCGTGTAGTGGTGCTAGTAGTCGCCTCAAAGCCGCGCGCTGACGGTCGCGGGTTCGATTCCCGCTCGGGACAGATATTTGTATTTGTACAAATATTTGTTTCCGGTCTGGGTGTATGTCCTTGTGGGGTCTCCCCACCGTGCCTCAGAGAGAACGTAAAGCCGTCGGCTTGGGAGTATTTTTCATTGAGGAAGGTTACTGATTGTAAGATATAATAGAATTTTAGTTATACGTTTTTGAGGACGTTTACGTTTTTGCCTTTCGGTGACCGACAGAGAATATTTCCGACCTCTTTATTGATTAGGTATCGTAAAACTCGACTACTAAGGCTCAGAAGTGGACATCCAACGGCTGATGTAGTAGTAGGAGTAGTAGTTTTTAGGATATGGATAAAATTATTTATTGTACTTGTAGCGACATCTATCTCGCCATATAGGAACTAGAAGAAACTGACGTATCCTACGTCGCGCTATCGAAGTTTTCAAAGCGATTGAATATATTTACTAGAACCCGACAACAAACGTTAAGTGGCGCGTAGCCCACCAGACGCAACACCGTCCGGTCGAAGGATCCTTCCTTTTCAATGGCAGCCTCTCAACCTCTAAATCAGTGTTTCCCAACCTTTTTTAGGCCATGCCCTACCTTAACATTTCTAAATTTTTTATGCCCCCATGCATAATTTTTAACCTTTAAAATTGTTTATTAATTGTTCCCTTAAGAAATATAAATGATAAGTTTTAGGAAGAAATCACTATGAAATTCTTATCAAAACATCGTAAGTAAAATTTCAATACATATAATGAAAAAAAAAACTGAAATTTCTAGATGTAAGCTGTCAAAAAGATAAACGGTTGGACAAGTTATAGCATTGCATTTAAATAATCCAAAGCGAAAGGGTTAAAGTCGTGTCGAGTCCATTTTTAAATTGCCCCCCTTAACTATCAAATTACCCCCAGTGGGGCGTGGGCCCCACGTTGGGAAACACTGCTCTAAATACTTTAATATAAATAATATTAACAACTAATTTAATTAATAGCTTAAGTATTTCTATGGTTGTAAATCAACCAGACGTTTAGACATAATGTCTCCGAATGATAATTCAATATCAGCAGAGTACAGTACACACAGGTTAATAATATACATATCTTTATACTTTTCAGATATGATGTCAAATATACAACTGATGCGGCTAAATCGTGCCCACAATCCCGTGGAGTCGAGCGAAATTCAGTACAACCAAAACATGAATTCTACCACCAATAGCCAACATGTACTACCAATGACATCGACTCTTTACGATCGGCCACAAAGCTATAAAAGAAAAAATGACTTTGGCGATGGTTCTACTTATAGAAATGACAAAATAATGAGAACTAATTACGGAATGGTACATGGTTTGCCGAAGGATTATGAAACTATGGCGATCAGTCAAGATAAACAGCAAGTTAGACGATTTTCTCCTTCGGGAAGCAATTCTGATAATTCGAACCTTCAGAAAGTATTTGATAGACATTTAGGTTCTGGGGATGGTAAGTGATATTTTTGTTATTTAACTTTGTCTACGCTTTAACTCTTTGCCGCTTATCCAACTGCAAATAAATGTGGGAACGCTATTCATCGGCTTACCTGATATTATATATTTTATACACGTCCACGAATTACCATTCCACTTTTTGTCCGAAAAAAAATGTAATTATTTTTATAACTTTTTTCAAATAGCAAATTAAAAAAAAAGTTTGATTACCGATACACTTGCTCAGTTCAGACGTCTGTATTAAAAAGAGCACTCGATTTACTCTCGTTCCCTTATTCCATTCTAAATTTGCTTAAATCTTACTAATACAATGTACAGAACCATCTCACGCTTTAGTCACAGCTAACAAAATTCAAAATTTTATTTAATGTTGTGTCTTGTATTGGTTATCGATTGTACGTGCGATCACACAAAATTAAAGTCAATGCGTGTTACCCGTTGTTCTTGGTGAGCGACAAACGTGGAAACGACGCCAAAATATCAACTAGTCATTTTGCCAAAATCATCGCATTATTTCGTCTACGATGAGAAGGTAAAACAAATTAGGTAACTCGTTTATTTACATAGTATTGTTTTGTAGTCCGGTCACGGAGCAGGAATAATTTCGTACAATGACCTCTTTGTCTACTGACAGTGGTCACAAACATTTTTGTATTAAGTGTGGTTTTTATGAAATATTTGAAAGAGAAAAAAAAATTATTAACTTATTAAATAAATTATTGTTATATAAATTATTTATTTTGATTTAAATACAGGCTTGAGCTCTGAGTCTAACTGACCATATTAAAAATTAAATAAACAATGAGTATAGAAAGTATAATGCAAAAGCAGGTAAAAGGTTTACAATCCCTTTGGACAGCGGCCGTTGCATCTGTGCGAGCGAGACTCTTCGAGAGCATTCTATTTACGCGGGAGTGATAGAGACAGGTAATAAAAGGTCAATGTACGAAATTCTTCCTGTTCCGCTTCTAGACTATAGTAAATATATTTGTCCATTATTGTAATGTAAATTCACTAAAGTCACGGTGAAATGTCTAAGTAGGATATACGTCGCGTGTTCTAGTCGTATTATGTGATATTATTGTGTCGCTTATCGTTTGTCGTAGTTCACACAGGACAAAGGGTTTAGGTCATTATTATCACCGGAGACATACTGATGTGTATTATGGTATATTTCAGCTTCAACATAATGCAATATAATTTGTAATTGGTTTTCTTTTGGTTGGGTTAATACAAGATACAGCTGTATAAAAAGGGTGTACTGGAAACTAATCGGAACTATGTGCGGCGTCCGAACGCTATCACAATGGCTTTCTGTCGCTTTCCATTGCACCATTACTGAAGTAACAAAATTGGCTCACACATTGGGACTCCATTACTAACGCATCATTGTAAAGCCATCATTCTATCTGTTCATCATTGTAAGTAAAGCACATTTTCATATTACTGTAACCTTCTGCTGGCGAAGGGGATAAATACTTTCAGATGTGTCCTACGTCTCGTTTACGTTTCTGTTTTTTTGTGATCGTTAAAAAGTATTGTTCTAATTTGCTAAAGTATTTTTTTCCTCAGCCATACTTCTGTCTAAGATCAGCATACAGATGATTTGTGAAAACGTTGTTTTTGTAAATTACTGTACCTTAATCACTTCAGCAAATTGAGCTTATATTAAAATGTTTTTGCTCTTAGCTTATTCAATATTTATAAAATATAAGTATTTGTATAATTTCAATAATTTTCAAATTAATCTGTCACTCAAAGTAAAAATATAGTTATTAATTTTTTTTTGTCTAATTTTGTTCCGATTAATAATTTTCATAAGAATATTGTATAAAATTAACATAGAGTTATTATTTTAAAAAATGTAAAGGTGTCGGACTGGTGACGGTTAGCTTTATTTATGATAAATTGTTTTTTTTTTAGAAGATGTCAAAAAAAGTCATCTACATTTAAATATTGGTAGTGAGTATTTCTGGTTTAAAATTTATAACGCTAACGTAGTAGCTATAACATATAGCAAATACGAAAAATGACAGTAAAAATTGTTCAACTATTTGGCGTCTTCTAAAAAAATATACAATTTAGACGGGAAGTTAAAAGATAATTCGATCGATAGATTCGAAGAGCGAAGACGAGTCGGACGACAAGTCGAGCGATAAATCCGTTCGAAAGTTCGATGGTGGGGATCTAGTTTGGGGTCCAGTCAAGGGTTATTCGTCTTGGCCGGGGAAGTTGGAAGCGAAGGTTTCTGAAACGAAATGGAGTGTCCGATGGTTTGGAGACCGGTGCCCTAGTGAGGTGGAACATTCGAGATTGCTCACTCTCAGTGAAGGACTCGAAGCTCACCACGCGGCCCGAACACGATACAGGAAGTGAGTTCGAATAAATATCGCGTCTAAATCGACCAAGTGACGATCAATTGCACGGAGTATAGATACCAGGAGTACGAACGTAATTTTGAAAAATTTAGGGGACTGATATTTTGCCGGTAGGGCGCGCTGCGTTCCAACAAGCATTCTTTTAAATATACTTACGTGGATGTCAATAAAGCCACTTATCCTAAATTTTCACTTGCCTTTCGGCCACTAAGGCAACCATAATTTAAATAAAATAATATTTAATTTAATTTATTTATACATTCACGAGTCAGGTTAGTCAGTCCGTATTTACGTGTAATAATAATAATAGTATCGGTACCTCCAGAATACTCGCGCAGCCAGTGGCAAAAAAGAGAACTATGGTCTGGGTTTATTATTGTGTACATAAATAACGAAAAATCCTATACCGTTCACACTCCTGGTATCTATAGTCCGTGATCAATTGCATCCCGCAATTATATTTGATTGAAACTAGCAATTAATCAACAATCGCGATTGTAACTATAGTCAATCTTAATTTACGTGATTGATAGCGAATTAAATATTTAATATGTGCTTATTGATATTCGCATTGGAACTTTTTAAATCTAATACGATTGAGGGTAAATTATTATAGATAGTAATAAAACTGCACCAATTTTTATCAATCGGAATATTTATTATAGTTTTTAATAAAAAATAATACAATTGACAATAGCAATTGATCGTCTCAATATCGTTAAGATGTGCGGACGAATTGCATTTGACTTTTAAAAACTAAATAATTAATTGTAGAAAATTGTTATTTTTACCTAAAGTTATAAATATAATTAGTTTAAAACTTGAAAAGTAAATTAATATGTATATTTTAGTTATGTTTGCATGGTAATCAACGATATATTGTAATAAGAGAATGTAATAAACAATTTCCATTATATCATCTAATAATATATTATTTTGTATAATTTATAAAGTCGAATGCATTAAGTCTCGCGTTTTCTGTTTACTATATGGAGATTAAACTTTTTTAAATATTATAGATTTTGTATGTATTTTTTTAAATGTGTTTTCATAGAAGAAGAAAAGCGTAATCTCCGTGTGTTAATAATATTATCTGACTGATTATTTCTTAGTAATAATAAGAACGATATTAAATTAACCCAACCGAAAGTGAATATTTTATCTAACATGTCAAAAAATCAAAATGTTTCTTTTCGTGCTTATACGCATAATAATGTCAGTGTAGTTGTTCCTTAATTACATAAAAGTCACGGTTCTTTACTGAGGGTCCGTTGGACTATTACGTAGCTTGCGCGATCGCGAGTAATCGTTGTGGTGTTGAATTTCAATACTAAATGAGACTCATCTGTTATTTAAATTCGACACCACAATGATTTCTCGCGATCACGCAAGTTACGTAAGTCCACCAGCTCAATTTGTATGACGCGACCGAAATACCAAACTGACTTGCCTCGTAAAAGAGTTGACAGTTTATTAAATAAAGTAATGTTAATTAGTTACCAGGTGTCCTGAATCAATAAATAATATTGTAGTCAGTTTTTAGTAAGCTGAATTATACCAAAAAGATTTTGATGTAATGTCGTTTGAAAAAGACATTGCTATGACGAACCATATATATATTTTTGTGACACAGCTTTAAATTTATCTGTGGGTATTTCACGCGAGGTATAATGAGTAAATTCACTATTAGTTTATAACACTATACAGGATAATGATAATGACATTTTTAACACATTCACTGCCAGCCACTCGGATCCGAGTAGGGTTAAGTGCATTAGCTACGAGCTCGTAGGTGCCGTCCACTCGGATCCGAGTATCTCGCACGTTCATTTTCCTTAGGCCAGTTGAGTGGATGGCACCTAGCTAATGCACCTAGCCCTACTCGGATCCGAGTGGCTGGCAGCGAATGTGTTAATTGAACATTTAACGACAACGTTAATTGGTAACACACTCGGTGTTTAAACAAAACTATATAGCAGTTGATGGATAATTTTGTTACAAGTCAAAATGTATGAAAATGTCAAAATGTTGTCACGTTACTTATCGAATGTTAATTTAATTTTCATAAATATTAATTCATTTCGACAATCGCCATATCCTTTTGTCATGAGTTATGATTTAAATTTTATTTGGACTAAGTGTTTGATTATATATATATATATATATATATATATATGGAACTCATAAATGTCGTTAATTTTCTATACAGGAGCAGAAAATTGAATACGCATCTAGAAAATGCAATACAAGAAGCGATGGCGGAATTGGATAAAAAGACCGAACAAAAAGAACAGTCAGGGGAAAGTCAGGAAGATATACCCTTGGACGTTATCACAGAAACGCCCAAACGAAGTAAAACGCATCACAAGCTTAAAAACAAACATAAGAAGAACCCGGCAAAGATTGACGGTACTCGTTTGAGGAGCTCTCGATGACTGGCGCCGTTTATGATCTGAAGAAAATTCTAGAATAATCCGTTATAAATAACGGTTCTTTGTATGCATAGTTTCGGACATTGTGAATTTTTATGTCAATGCTATATTGTGTAATGAGTATAATATCTTTCGATATATATAATACAATAAGAAGTTTTGAATTACATTTTAAATAACAATTCGTACAATTAAATAAGGTAATCATTTTCGTTTTATATATTGAAGGAAATAGAACGTTGAAATTTTTTCCATCAATATATAGTCGATTAGATTAATTTATTAAACAATAGATTTTTCTTATTAATAAATAGGAACATATTTATCTAGCATATACACAGCCTAAATCTAAATGTCAGTAGTAGAATTTTTATTGTCCGTAAAAAAAAAAAATTACGTCATCTTACTTCAAAGGTGCCACAGTCCAGGAGTTACGAGTATTTAATGTATATATTTAACATTTCCGTGTTTTAAAATGGTTAAATTGATAGAAATTTTTAGCAGCTAGTTTTAGACGTGATCGAATCACTAATATAAATATTAAGTTAAGATAAATACTTGTGTTGAACATCAGTCATCGGGTATATGAATGATAAAGAGATTGTCTATATACATACGATAAAAAAAATATATATAATTAATTTAATAAACGTTTCTTTCACATAGTGATGAGACGGTTTCTCAGTGTGTAAAAATATTTGGCAATATGAGATTTATTACTTGCGTTTTCGTAAACTAATTTACAATTCGATTAGAAATTTAATGCTATCCCCTTCCCTCTCGATATGTATGAAAGGGATGGCAAGTGAATTCTTAACGAATTGAAATAAGTCTTGTGAAACGTAATTTTATCAGTCCAACACCCGCAATAAATTGGGTAATGTTGGCTATTATTATTATCACAATTTTCATCGACATTTTGTACAATTTTAGTAACATGTAAATTAAATAAGAGTGTGCTATATATATCGTGTACATTTTTAACGTTTTGTTAGAAAATAATAACATGATTTCTAGTCAAAATATTGAGCATATTAAATTGTAGATAACGCGAATGAGATAATTGACAATAAACGGGCCTGACGACCTACTTTTTACATTAATAAATGCAGTATTTATTTACTTTCGGGACAGTATAATTGTTTGCGGTAATGTTTATATTACTTTTGTTGATATGAATGACTCAATAGTTTTAAGTTTGTATGTTGGTAGCTAACAACATACGACGGTGACAACATTCAAATACGATTTTATTAATAGAAGTACGAATTCGTACTTTTATTACGAAAATGTTAAAATGTTGTTCTATATTAAGTCAAATTAATGTCGGATCGAACAGTTGTTGACCACTTTTCACCGACTCACAAAGGAGATGATAAAAATAATTTTTAAATGAAATATCAATTTTAATCTATATTTAATTAATAATTTGAATACAGTTATTTCGTTTGAAATTTATTAAATCTCATTTTAATATATTTTGATGTAGAGTATAGTTTTTTTTTTTTTAATGTTAAAAAAGTTATTATTTTAACACATTTTATACATACTATACTAAATATAATATTTATATCAGTAATTAAGGCCTATACGCGTTGTTAGTAGATATAGTTCCCATGACATGAAAATGTATCAAACATTAGGCCATAAATGTCATCGAATTTGAACAAAAAAAAATTTTTTTTTTAAATTGTGATAAATATATTCAGGAATTTTTAACGTACATTAGACACGAGATTTTAACGTTTATGCCGTAAGCTGATATTATAACGATCATCACACGACCGTACCTCGAGTAACACAATATTCCTCACTAAAAGTATCGCTATTATAAGTTTCGTTTTTCGGTACAAGGGAGTTTTAATTTAAAACATTTCTAAAATGCTTTTCTAATCACAAATAATATTATAATATAGATAATAAAATGAATGTTTTTTTCTTAAAAAAAAAATCGTAGCTAGAATATTAGATCATGTCACGCATGAATAAATTTTGATAGATAATTTGTTATCGACGATCATTGTTAGATATTTACTTTTAAAATGATTTATATGATCATTGAAATTATGGTGTCGATCGGCGATGGCTTACTGTTTTATATTTACGTATTTTAAACTTAAAATTAGATTCCACATGAGACAAATAGATGTCCTCCGATGTCGTATTAAATGTTATATTTGTTTATTGAAATCGTAATAACTCCAAGAAGACGGTATTATGTAAATATTATTGTAACTGTAGTTATGTATAGTATTGTATTTCAATGAAATTAATGTTTTATAGACTAATAACTGTACAACATAAGATTATTTATTTGTTTTGCTGTGTACATATATTTTTTTTTTTCAATAAAATGTACCTGTTTTTAATTTATGATTTGTTTTTTTATTCCACTTTTTATTAATTCTAAATGGTCAGAGAACGTTAAGTTGTAGTCAAAAATTATAAACAAAAATCTATACAAATAATAAATCTGTTAAAACCTCCGTTTTATTAATACACTATATATCATCAAGAATAAATTTTAATAGCGCGTTTTTTTTTTTTGTATCAGCGCCATCTCTTATCGTTTTTTTCTGTGTTCACGTATCACGTAAAAAGTCCAAAACCATTGTAAATAACTTTAATACATAAAAATTAAACATAACTCACAGTATAATTTAGTTTTTGTTTCATTGTAATTAAATTTAAAAATAAATATTTAAGAAAATAGAAATAGGTACCTACGCCGCCAACGCCATCTGGTCTAAGGAATCTTAAAATCTCACAAAACTTATTTTTGAGTTATTATTTTGTTAAACTTAAAAGTTTACTAAATATGTCGGATAGGAATAGAAATCGTTTTAATATTTTAGATAAACATCATTTTCAATTAATATAGGTACTATTATGTTAAATGTCACTAAATATAAAAACGATATTCTACCATTATACGATACATGGCGTATGTAGGTAATAAAAAATATAAATTTATAATTTTTAAAATTTTAGTTAAATACCCGTGCGAAGCCGGGGCGGGCCGCTAGTAATAAATATGATTTGGCATATTGTTGCGCCTCTATGTAAGCATTATCTATACATGTTTCACACTTTGTGTAACTTTTTCCTATTTATTATTATTTTATGGGACCAGGTCCTTCGAAGGTATTTTAAATTCGCTTTTTTATTGTTAGTGTATCATCAAAAGAATTTGTCTCGAGATTAACCTAGAGAAGTTTTGCCGACTTAACCGAATAACTATTGGAAATTTAAAAATAATATAATAACAAATGTGTGTTGGTTTACTAGAATTGTTGAAAAAAACTAATCTGTCAACTAATTTGAGAAACTTATATTTTGTTATATACGTCCAGGCATATGAGTATAATTTATTTTTCAGATATTTCAGGTTTTATGAATTACGTGTAAAAAGTTTTTTTTTAAAATTGCAAAATAAGAAAACATAGATACTAAAATAAATTACTTTATTCAAATAAGGATTTAGTTACTCAGGGAATACAGTATTGAAATATTTTGGTCTCGTACTCATTTTTTTATTATTTTCATGGATGTGAAATATTTAGATTATTTTTGGTTATTTTTTTTACTAAACTTAAATAAATTTATTTTTCATTAATCATACAAAAAGGCACCTCTTAAATATATCTCATCGAATTCCATAGTCTTAACCTAAAGTATTATTAACAAGCTGCTCATCTCGATAAAACCCTCATTGGAATTTAGATACAAAAAAAAAAAAATTATTATGTAACGGTGCATTTTCAACATTGTTGGATTCGAATACTTTTTCATATAATAACAGCCATTATTCTGAATATATACACACCGCCATATTTAGCGGAACACAAAAAAAAGGTCCATAATTAAAAATATATTGTTTTATTTTAAAATTACTTACTACACTTCTTTTGTTATTTAAAGTTTCATTTGTTTTACTTAAAATGAGATCACATTAAGAACAGATTTTGCGAGTAAAGGCTATTTGTGAAAAATTTCACATTTTTGAACTTTTCATATAACCGGGAAAAGTGAAAATTAATATTAAAATAACAATTAATTAAGTTAGAAAAATGGTGATTTATATTGCGTATTTCCTCCACATGCTCTTTTTAAAGTTTCTATCCGTCTAGGAATACTGAGAATGATGTTATCGATGGTCTCAGCCATTTCTCTACTACGGCGATTCGCAGTTCACCCACGTTGGCAGGAGCTGGAATTCTGGTCTTAACTTTTCTTTTCAGCAAATCCCAAACGTGCTCTATTGGGTTCATATCCGGTGATCTCGCCGGCCACTCCATAACCAATATTCATATCATTAAGATAAGCTTGAGTTACCCGAGCGGTATGCGGCCGAGTATTATACTGTATAAAAACAAAATCGTCACCGATATATGGGGTAAACGGTACGAAATTTTATTCTAAAACTTAATTGATCGAAGCTAAAACTTCTCTGATATAGCGGTCTGCAGTCAGACTCCCTCTGTCAATTACTACCAAGTCTGTGCGAGCTTCCTAACAAATGCCCGCCCAAACCATTATCGATCCACCACCGTATGCAACTGTAGTTTCAAAATTTGTTTGAATGTATCGTTCTTCTTTGCGTCTGTATATTCTTTGCCTGCCGTCAATTTGATTTAAGAGAATTCTGCACTCATCACTAAACAATACCTTACTCCATTGGTCCGCGTTCCAAAGTCGATGTTCCTGAGCAAAAGTTAACCTGTTTCTACGATGATTTACCTCGAGCCTTGGAGCCTTGACGGCCAAAAGAGAACCCAAACTAACTTCTTCGAACCGTCTTCGTACCGTCGCTCACTTACAATTACACCCCGCACTGCTTCTAACTCATATCGGGCTTGGACGGCCGTCAAACGGGGGCTCCTACGTACACGAAGCCGAATGAAACGATCATCCCTACTCGAAGTGCGTCTTTTTCTGCCTTGTCCTACTCTTCTCACATAAGTATCGGTCTGCCTGAACCGTTGGATACTGCGATGGATCGTTGAAACTGGTTGACGAAGATCTCTGGATATTACTCTGTAGGTTTGACCATTTCTTAGCATTTCGAGTGCCCTGGCAATCTCCGTTGGGGCTAAGTCAGGCATAATTCAGTCCTCAACTCTAAAAAGATACGCGAGTAAAAAAAACTAACAAAAAACAGTATTTCAATGAAATGTTAAATCAAACTCAGAAGGAAGAAATACTCGAAGTTCGCTCCAGATAAGGTGTATTTGAATAAAATTAAAACAATTGCATAAAATGAGATGTTCAGTTGTTTTCTTAATTTGAAATTATTTCTTTTTAAATTAAATGACGTATAAACCAGCCAGCAACCTTATATGATACTGATATCAAACCTTTTTTTTATGTTCCGCTAAATATGCCAGTGTGTAGGTATATATTAGGGGAGAGTTGGATAATACCACGCGTTTGATAATTCCACGCCCTAGCATATTTCAAAAACTAAACGCTAATTGCGCTATCCAGTCCTTAAAGATCACAGTCCGAGTCCTCTACCCCTCCCCGTGCACGACGGTAATTTACTCGGAGCAGCGATTAAGACACATCGTGTCTTACAAGTTTTTACTCTTGTTCCTTATAATTTCGCGGGCATTTTTGACAAGAGGGTAAGCTATTCTATATTTGTATTGTAACACATTGATTACTTTTATTTTAATCCTAACATATTATAGAATTAATGACTAGATTGATTTGAATACACAATTAACTTGAATGTATTATTGTGAGGTTATAAAATGAAATAACAGAGTTTGTCAATTCCGCGCCCATGGCGTGTACGAGTGAACACCACGTACCGGCAAGCACAGTGTCGGACGGCCATCCACGAGATGAACAGACGACTTAAAGAGAGTCGCCGGAAGTCGTTGGATGGAGGCTGCTTTGAAACGGAGGCGATGGGGGGAGGCCTACGTTCAGCAATGGACATCCAATGGCCGATATGGTTATGATAATTAATCTAGTCGTAAAATAATAATTATATCTACTATCTAGGTATAGAAAGGAGTCTATGCTTCTTTTTCTACGAACGAGTTTATTCAACGTTCATTTTTTTTTTAATTCTAAGTTTACTGATAGAAATTCACGAAATTATTATGGGCACGGTTTTATCAAACCTTGGTACGATATTATCAGACCAGTCTGACAATACCACGCTTTCCCGTTTTTTTATTATTTTGCAATGATTATTTTTTGTTTATTTTTTGAAATATTTTGCCGTGATGTATGCGTAGCTAAATAAATTCTGTACTATTTACTGCATTTTTGAATATATATATATCGAACCTTCTCCGAATTATAGGTCCCAGTTCTTAGAGGCTCGGTAATATCCAACTCTCCCCTAATTCTAATCATAACTGTACCAGACTACTACTGTCTATGAGACGGGACTAAGAAAAAAATATTTTTTTTTTCTGTAGTCGGTACATTCGATGCTGGATCAGTCGCCGACTTCAGAGGTTCTTCACTAAAACACTATTTTGCCGTAGAAATTTACCGCAGGTAAGGAAGAGACAGCTTGCGTTCTTCTTTAGTTCCGGTTAGTCTTGAGGTCGAATGGCTAATGAATAATCTACAATTACCTATGGCTGGCCAGTGGACCCTCACCCCGGCCATTTTTTATATTTTAATAAAACTTTATGTACAAGGTTGTGTGCTTATTTCTATCGATCATTAATTACATTTTTAATTGTTTTTATTATTTATTGAGGAGAGGTAGGTACTAGATAAATTTTTCAAAAAATAGTTTTTTTTTTGTTTTCTTGTAGTTTATAGTTCAAAGAATACTTTGTATAAATTTTACATAGAAATTCGCAATATTGTAGAAGTTGTAAATTATTCTGCAAAAGGCGACAGAAGCAATGAAGGGTTGACCGTGTCTGGCGATGAGTGTAGATATGGTATTGCCACATGCGTTTTTAACTGTGAGGGTGACAAAATTCTATCTCCCAAGTGATGGATGCCTTCGCAATCCAAGTCAGGAGAAATGCTGACAGAAAATGTGAGAATCGAGGATGCGGACCACATTGCGAAGGCCGAAATTAAAACTCGTAACGCGAACCGTGAAGGAAGAATTCAGCGCAGACAATCGAGAATTGCAGCTGACGAGGCAGCGAGTACTTCGGAGGAACCAATGCATGGCCCTTTAATTGCTGATTAACCGTAAGGTAAAAAATATATCTTGCGAGTAATTCTGAAAACTTCTGACAAACTTCGAAACGGCATCGAAATGGGTACCTACACTTTTTGAAAAATCGATTTTAACTCCTTTTCGTCATGTTTATGAAGTACGGAGAATATTGTGTGCATATTTTATGTTGAAATTCTGCAAATACCAAAATCATACCAAGAATTTTCCGAAATATCGTACAGCGACTCAACGGCCGAGTACGTCATTTCTTTAGCCAATTTTCAAACGCGATTATCTCGAAACATAGGTTTAACCTAGTTTTCAAAATCGGTGCCAGATGTGTCTCGAAAACGGTACCTCCGTCCGTCCAATTTATCCAAATTTGGACACAATATTCGATATTTTTCCTCATTTGCCACGTAGAGGTTTTTTATTTAATTGCTTTTTTATGTAATCAAAATCAAATGTATGTATGTGTGTATTTTGTATGTAATCAAAATAAAAACGAAAGTCAACTTAAAACGATTGCAATTCCGTCAAAAATGAAAATTTCAAATAAATCCTTTGAGGCAAATTGCTTTGTGTATTATATTTCAAGATTCCGTTCTGTTTTTATGTTTCAGATCAACCGACTGTCCGGAATCCTTGGTACCGCAAGCCATGTCAGCGAAAAACACGTCTGACGCTGACCACAACAATGGCTCTTCCAGTCAATTGATTTACTTAAAAAAATCTTAAACATACCTCAATGTATATATTATTCAATAAAGAAAACTTGAATTAAATCAAAAGATTAGTTTTAGTGATAAAAATCCCCGAAATGTACCTACCTGTTTTTCTCGCCGTTTCCAGTTACCTTCCCTTAAGAGATTTACGATGCGTTCGCGATTTTGTTGAAAAGAAGCGAAATTTTTAAAATTGGTGCTTATACTACCTCGTCCCCACCTGTTAGTATAAATATTCGCCTCAATTTATCGAGCTTCGTTCGCATTGCTTACATTTCTATATGAAAAAAAAGAATATTTATTAATATTTTACGATAACAAACGTAAACTACAACTTTAATATATAGGTAAAACCTATTTATATTTTCTTAAATGATAGGTTAGACATTAACATTTCTTAAATTATTAAACTAAAATACTTTTTGTCTAATTTTTTTGTGTCGATTTACTTTACAGTATGGCCTAGGTACCTATCACTTTCTTGTTGTAAAACCACTTGTTTTCTTTTAATTGGATTTGGATACATCTAGGTTAAAATGTTTGTCTAATTTAAAATTAAAAGATAATTCTGCATCTTAATTATCTTGTATACCTACTAATCCTTCGAAATTCCACCAGACGTATAAAAAAGGTTTTTGATTCGAATTTACCATAATTTTACCACATTGAATTTTTATTATCTTTACTAAAATATTATAATTAACAAAATAAAGAAATTACGTCTAATAATATTAAAAAAAAAAACGGACCAATTATATAAAATAAAAATAAAAACCAATTAATAAAAAAAAAGAAACTATTCAAATAAACTACGACATGCAAAATGAATTTTAGTGATTTTTTTTCATGATAAGTAATAATCGTTGTTTATGGGACAAACTGCACGTAATTAGTATGCATCTTAGTGGCACCATCATACACAATAACCTGTCTAATTCTGCTGAATTAAGGCAAATTATCACAATATTATACGTCTATCTCTAATCTAAAATTAACACGACATAACTTCGATCAGATATTGTCTCGATAATAATTTGGATGGAGGCCAGGACGTATATCATGCTTAATTAGATTGGAATATTTGTTATAATTAAAAACGTAATATTACCACGATCAACATCACATCACCACGATTAGTAAACCTCTCTGTAAATATGGAGTAGGTACTAGAATTGTTCTTTTTTATTATGAGGTTCGCGTTGATGAAGAAAATTTTTCTAAGGGAGAATCTGTTGCTAGCCACATCTAGTAGTTCCGAAAGTAACAGAATTATAGATTGTTAGTTATAAAAATAATTGTAATAAAAAAGTTTTCGAGTTGAGTATGTATACTGTAATTTAAATAAAAAACAACTCGTTATTAAAATAAAATGTATAGAAAAATACATGTCACGTTAAATACGATCTAACACATTTAGGCAAACGAGATAGAAACGAGAAAACATTTTCCAGAGACTCGTTTATTCTTATTTCGCACGCATTTCGCATTATCAGGAATTGTGTGTAAAATTCGCGTCTACAAACAACAATCGGAAAAATCCTGTGTCGAATCGTTCTTATTTCATCCCGAGTCACTTAGCTACGTAAATAGAAACAAATGTCATTCTTCTTCTTTACGCGCGTCGAGGCTGAAAAGAATGACAAACGAGTTAAAAGAATAATGGAAAGTAAATGAAAGCAGAAAAATCGCTTTTGTCAACCGTAACTTCTTTCATTGTCGACATTCGTAAAAGCTCTCATGCCGCCTAAGTTATAATGACTTCTCGAGACAACCGGTCCATTATGAAACGTAAATATCACAGAAGACTGGTGTATAGTGGTAAACATTGAATGTTTCATATTGTATCCTAATATTTGTTGAGAAAAACTTTCGGTTTGGAATGTATTTTATCGAAATTCTGTTGATGTTATATTGAGAACTTTATATAATATTTTTATTACTTTTATTGGTTTTCTCTATTGTGTAAAAATAACTGATTATTGTAATAAGTCTAAGTGGTTTATTAATTTTTGCACGTTATTTCAAAAAGTGTAACAGAAATACTAAGACTTACGATCCGGAATAGATTAAAAAAAAATCTGGAATATACCTATTTTACCCATAGAGAGACGACCGTTCTGGTGGCACGCTGACGGTCGCAGTTTCGATTCCCGCTCGGGACAGATATTTGTATTTGTACAAATATTTGTTTCCGGTCTCGGTGTATGTCCTTGTGTGTCTCCCCACTGTGCCTCGTAAAGCACGTAAAACTTTCGGTCCCGGTTGTTATAATAGACACCTGATAACGATCGGTACCCATGATAGGGAAACTATCCGCAAACCTGCAGTGGAGCAGCGTGGTGGATTAAGCTCTAACCCTTCTTCTATAATTATGGAGAAGAGGCCTTCGCTCAGCAGTGGGTGGTTTACACGCTGATAAGTACTCAGAAAGATACAGTGAGTATCGACATTATATCTATGATTTCAATTCAAACCAGTAGTTCCTGAGATTAGCGCGTTCAAACAAACAAATAAAGAAACAAACTCTTCAGCTTTATTATATTAGTATAGATTCTATATATTCTCTATTAATTTTGTTTAATATAGTAAACAAATACACGCTACACACAGATGGTTTCTCCAATGTAACGTTAAGTTGGTTGAGAATACACAAAAGAGATTGAAACTTGATAATTTTAAAGAGACTAAATAGCTTTCTAACATAGTATACATTGAGTCAAATAACATCTTATTTTTACTATCATGATTTTTTTTAATAATTTAATTTCTACTATGTTTGGTTTTTACTTTTTCTATAAATACGAGTATACGTCACCTTTTAAGCTGTTAATTAAATTGTATTGCTTTAGTATATTTTTAAATTACTTAAATAACAGTACGTATAGATTTTAATTATTTCGCTTCAATTGGTAGGATTTTTTTAAATAATTATTTACGGGGCAATGTGTTCCTAATTTCCTATTAATCGACTTTATTGTAATCTGCAAAATAAATAAATAAATAAATAAATAAATAAATAAATAAATAAATATTAACCAACAATCACACCACGTTAACCTAGCCCCGTGCTAAGTTCGTAAGAACTTGTGTTACAGGTACTAGGAACGGAAATAAATTTAAGATATAAATACATATATACATAAATACACATCCATGACCCGGTGCAGACATCTATATTCGTCATACAGATTATCTGCACCTGGCGGGATTCGAACCCGCGACCGCTGCGTAAAGTGTCCAGTTGTCTGACCACTCGACCAGCCGGCCGTCAAGAATATATATTATGTTTTAACACACACACACGGTCGTCTGTTCCTAAGATAGGCAACTTAATGCCTGTGTTTTAGGTAACAGCCGACTGATATACATTATTTTTTAATAAATATACATATAAATAATACATATAATAAATAAACATATATTACACCCAGACTCGGGGCGGGAATCGAACCCACAACCCTTGGAGCAGAAAACAGGTTTACTGCAAACTGCGCCAACGGTCAGTCGATTTCATCAACTTAGACACAAAACGTATCTTTTCTTATTATTTTTTTTGCAATTTTGTAGTAATGTTTAGTATGAATCTTCGATCAATTATTGATCGATTGATTAGGATTTTAGAGGTTATATTTATTATGAAAATGGTGGCTTGACGGATGTGAAGTAAGTCACCCCACATAAAATTTTGCAGCACCAGAGGCACGACAAATACATTGACGACGCCTTGGCGCAGTGGTCACAGCACCTGGATGATGCGCTAGCGGTCGCGGGTTCGATACTCACACATGACAAACATAGGCCATACAGATGTTTGTCGTGGTCTGGGCGTTTGTACTTGTGTATTGTGTGTGTTTCCGGATACCTCGACACAGGATTCACATCCTACTGGGGGCCGTTAAGTGTGAGATGTTTTTTATTATTATTTATTATTGCTACTATAATGAAGTGAAAGACAGTAGAAGGCTATAATAACAGGTTCGTCATTTTCAGTGAGAGTAACTTAACTTGAATTAACTTAAACGTAACGTAACTTAAGTTGAATTTTTACCGCTTTTTTTGCCGACATTCTATCCCTATTTCTCTGGTTTCCCCATTTTTTATGTATTTACATTTACTTTCCTTTTTATAGCTTAGCGTAGCGTTAAGTTTTATGGATTATAAACTTTCTCAATAAACATACTTTTTGAGATAATTTTTCATTCAGCGAAATGATAATCGTATCTCGCCTGTGATTTACTGGAGCTTCAACAATAAAGTGGTTATTTATTATTATTATTATTTAACAACAAGTCACTGATTCCAGTGAAAAGAAAACCGAGTGTCAACTTATAGGTACAAAAGTAAATCTGTCAACACATATGTACATGTTAACCGTGTAATTAAGTCTCAAAGTCTTAATTATATCGCACGATTTTATCGGAAGCTTACGTGATAGCGACATGTCGTTGGTAACCAGTCGCCGCCGACATTTTATTATCGTGATGCATAGCGTTAAATAATTGAAAAACAATAGCCACATTTATAATTTTAGGTTTCCCAACATATTGCTATAATTGTATCGAAAATGGTTTATCGTTATATGGAACAAGTAACTTAATTAAAAAAACTAAAAAACCCGACTGCGTTTCTGTAAATGAAATGAATTTGGCGCCAATAATCCGCCATTTTGTTTTTATTTTCATTTTAATATACACATACCCAGTGTTACTCTCACAGTAAATACGAATCTAACGACACCTCTCAAGCTAAAATCCATCGAGCCGTTCAGGCCGCAGAGCGTGCCAAATAATTATACATACATATATACTCTCGAAAAACATAACCCTCCTTCTGGCGCAGTCGGGTAAAAAACTATGACATAATAAACTACTAATAAAACCTGAAAATAGCATCATACAAGTTTACAAAAAAAAACAACTTTTGGATTGAAAAAACCTTTGGATTGAAAAAATATTAATATAGGTGTATGAACAGGATATTATTGATATTTACTTCCCTTTAAACGTTTGTGGCAAATAAAGTGTTCGGCTAACAAATAAAAACGGGATTGGCGATATACAAATTAGCGGCTTACCCGCTGCAGGCGATTTATTTAAACGACCAATAAATATTCAAGAGTAATTTACCCCTCTCAATATAGGGCTAAATATTTTTTACGCCCAATATCTCAATAATATTTAATTTACATACTCATATGAAAATAAATTGATACACAATTTTCTTGATAAATGTAATAAAAAGTGTTTTTTTCGTGTTATCGTTACCTTAACTCAAAGAAATCACACTTAATTCTATCCAATATAAATTTCAGTGATAAAATTAATCATTTTGTATTCCAAAATCAACAAACAAACTTCATTTACACGTTTTACATTAAAGAGAGCTAATAGCTATAGAGAAATATAGAATAAATATTAAATAATTGATTTATTGGATAAACATATATGTATATTAAGTAATTAATCCCTATACATACATATATATATGGTCATCTTGTAAAAAACAAAAAATATATGCATCTTCAAAAATCTTTACAGTAAATCACTTGTTAGTTCATTTTGAATATAAGTACTTAATAGTAAGATATCGCCTAACATACTAGCTAAGTTGCGAAAGTGTTCAGATTTATATTAAGATTAGATAAATACCCCACTGTAGTTCGGGAGGAGAAATCAAATCGAACGAACCTTGAATGCTCGTATATTGGAAATCTGCAGCATAAATCTTTCAGTTCATCTCGGGTCGCTATAAACGTAAAATAAATCCAATTGTAATATAAATAGAAAAAGTAGAGAGCTTTACTGTTAGTGTTTTATCGATTAATTAACATTTCCTAGTCATTTAATTTATCACTATAATAAATAATTGGAATAGTTAGTTCATTTAAATTTGTTTATTAAAATAAAAAAAAAGATGTAGTATATAATATTTTAAAACTATGTATATGTTAGCGTGGTTTTGTCCGTAGTCGTCGATTAGTTTATATGTGAATATATCAGGATCTACTAATTAGATTTAAAAAAATATTTTAGCGTTGGTAATCCTATCAATTGAAATAAGTTATAAAATAACTAAATCACGCTACGAATCGTAAACGAGAGAGAAACCACGCGGGTATTATAGTTAATGCGGGTATTATAGTGATCGTTTGCGAATATTAATACTACATATTATTATTAGCAAACCATCAACGAAGAAAAAATATTGTTTGATAAATGAAGAGTCGTGGATATCAAAAATATAACTGTGGAGTAAAAAAAACAATTGGAGGACTGCACTTTTTTTAACGATGCAAAATGCATTTACGTATGTGGTACTCGGGGCTGGACGACAGGACTGCATCTCAGTCTGGCAGGCCGAATACCCACTAAAATCCATCGATACCGTCGGCGCCGTAGTGAGGCGCCACAGGATCGCTTTCGCATACAACCATGACACCCCGACGCTTGGCCTTGAGACCTCTTCGTGGAGCCGCTCCACCGGTCTCCTCTGCTTGAGACAGAGAAGTACCAGGAGCGGCCCATCTCCCTAGGTCAGGCCACTCACTGTCGGCTCTCATCCACAAAGCAGAAGAATGCCAGCTTTGAACGACACAACCTCCGCCGTCGGATCGCACCATAGGCAACCCTGCAAGAACTGCAGGAATCCAGGCATCTTGCAGGCAGCCCGCACACTACGCGCCCCCTGAACAGAGCAAACCAGCGAACCCACCTCCTCCTGCCACCGAATGGGGGGACAAATTTTCCCCTCATTTCTCCGCGTCTTCTTTGCTCCACACCCACACTTTCCGCACCCCCGTGCCAAACACCTCACTGAGCTTTCGCGCCATCCTACGTGATTTCACACCGCCGTCGGTAGGCTTTCGCGCCCCCGTTTGTGCTTGGGCGAGTAAACCCACCCAACACTACTGCCTAATGGAGGGAGAGAGCGAGCTCAATCTCCTACCATTCCTCTGTGTGTCGTCTGGCTTTATCCTCTAAAAGACCACTCTTTTCTGTTGATCAATTCCAGCAATTTTTTCTCAATTTCCTGCTTGATGGTCATGAGTTGTTGGCAGTAGAGATCCCAGATCGATGGTTTTGCCCGGCGATAAAAGGTATGCCTTTCCAATCCCATCACAGTCTTAATCCGGGTTTCACTACAGTCTGCGGAGCTTGACTAACTACCCTTTGACCATGATTTTTTCCCACGTTTATGTAATACGTAACTACTTTTTATCACCAGTGATCAAACTTTTCAAAACTGTAGTTTCATTGCATTTCAATAGAGTATCGCAAATGAGTACACGATTCATTAATCATTATGTTTCTTTCAGTGAGCTCGCATGGCACCCAAATATCGAGCTTTTTTTGTATAGCCAGACTTTTACAAATGAGTCAAAACTATTTTGTGGTCACTCTTCAGTTTTTCGGCTATGTCGTAACTACAAATATGCCGATCTTGCTTCATTTTTCAAAAATAGTATCCACTTTACCTGTATGAGGGTGAGCAGAGTGAACAGTATCTTTGACATCATAATTCCCAGACTGAAAACGCTTGAACCAAGTTTGTGCTACTCTTGACACTACATTAGGTCCATAAACGTTACAAATTTTTCTCACGGCTCGAGTCACTCTTTTCCTTTTTTTTTTTTTTTTGTAATAAGTCTTTAGATTGTATCGAATTTCTTCGTTAGATTTACTAATTTTGACGGACAGAAAAACAATCGAAAAATGGCGCAAAAGCGTTTTTTACTTTTTTTTTCTTAATGTTCCTACCTATATCTATTGATAATAAAGTCAGTCAAATACAAACAGTATAACAAAAGAGATTTTTTTTTCAATTTTATACATACCAAATATGAAAAGACCTTTTTTCCCGACCTATTATAACGAAATTATATGTAATATTCCTATTATTTCCGATTATATCGTATAATCTATTTAAGTTACCTCATTTATTCCCAATATAAATTTAATTAAAAAATAATATATATATTACCTACTATTTATATAATTTTGACTTTCAATTTTTAAATGTTTGTGGTAACAGGTGAAATTATAAAGTATAGAACGCAATCTCAAATGTAATTATTTATTGTATAATATTTATTCAGTTATTAGCTTTCAATTAAATTTATAATATATAATGAGCGCTGATATTTTAGTAGGAGCAAATAAACGTATTTTAAAATAGTTACTTAAAAGCCCCAATAAAAATAATCTCAGAAAAAATGTATGAGCTACAAGTTAAGGGCTTATCCGCCGCAAGCGATTTATTCAAACGAGCAATAAATATTCAGGAGTAATTAACCGCCAGCGTCGATACTGCGCTGTATATTTTTGCCAGCCGACGCGCTACGGCCGCGTTAAGCCTTACAAAGGTAGATTAACAGCTATTGAAGCATATAAAAAAATCTTAATTTTTTAAATAGCATATAAACCTAAAATTCATGAGTCCTTTATTCCTGTGACTTAACGAGCGCGAATGGTTGACTTTTCAGTATCACGTTTCATATTTACACATATTATTATCATTGCTACATAAACTTACGTTTAAATGGAGTACGATAGAAATAAATATATTTTATTATGGTAAGCAAATTTCCATGTATAAAACCTGTATTGTCATTTCCATATAGAAAATATTTGCAACGTTTGATCTATATTTTACGTCTAACCGTCTATTTAACATAACTAGTGGTCGCCCAGTGGTCGAAATGCGACCTAATCATGCATATGCAGCAGTCATTGGACCTGATCTGTGATAATAAATTTCGATAAAAATTTCGTTGCAAGACCTGTATTTAAGACCGCGTTGACAACAGACTTTGACAATAAACAAAATTTGTGTATATACATAAGTCATTGTACATATGTGTGTATGCTGTAGTGTGTGAAGCGTTGTTTGTAATTAATGTATTTTTTGAGCATTATTATAAAAAATATTATCATTTTCCACTTCTTGTCCATTTAAACTTTAACTGTGCCAAATATCATACTTCTCCATCCGCGTAATTTTCGTAAAAAGAGGTAAAATGTTTTTGCTTCACGTATTAATATATAGATAGTTAGGCAAGAATTCATGTAAGTTATATGTATAAGGTACGAACCGTTAATCAGTTTATAAAAGTTTCAGCTTTTTTTGGAATTTCAGTTTATTCGTTTTTAAATCGTCAGTCTCTCGACCATGATATTACGACTCTATTTAAAATCAACCACTGTGAATATTGCTTTATAATTTTATTACCGCTCGTGACATGGGACTTGTGTCTCATTTTTTGTTCTCTCTACTGACATACAACTAACTGTTTTGTGTTTTGATATCCATCAGATTGATTAACATTTATGATTAATGTATCTTAGAGCCGTGATGTTTTATAGTTTACCTTTTATCTAGATAACGTAGCTTTCTCATGTTGAAAATTGCTAAAATCAGTTCAGCGGCTTTTGAGTCTATCGATTATAGAAATATTAACAAATATATTCTCTTTGTTACATTCTATTCTATTTAGATATACCTAATGTTATAGTGAACGCTTAAGTACATATGTAATTATACTATATTATCGATTGTTTTTATATGTATTTAGTATGCAAAACACATGAATCGTACTAGGAATGTACACTGTAACGAGCACTTGAAACTTCGGATATTGAAAACATTTATCAATTGCAAGAAAAGGTTAAAATTATTTTGCTATAATCCGCCAACAGAAGAATCTGTATGGTCAAACATGCAATTGAAAGCTAAGCACCGCTCACCTTCCCAAAAAAAGAGGGAAAAAAAAAAAAAAAAAAAAAAAAAAAAAAAAAAAAAAAAAAAAAAAAAAGAGGGATTAGCTATGGGGTCACCACTAAGTCCTCTAATGGCAGATATCTTCATGGATGATTTTGAAAATAAACATATTGTCAAAAATAACAACATTCTGTATTACTACAGATATGTAGATGATATAATTATATGTTGGACAGGGACAGACAGACAATTAGACATATTTGTCAAAAACCTAAACAATATACACCCAAAAATTAAATTCAAATCAGAATTAGAACAAAATCACTCAATAAACTTCCTCGATCTAACTATAACCCGCGTTAATAATAAACATCAGTTTGGAATTTTCCGGAAACCCACATACACAGACACAACCATACCAGCTTCATCCTGTCACCCTTGGCAGCATAAACTCGCAGCGTTCCATAGTTATGTCCATAGGTTGCTATCTATCCCACTCACAAAAGAAAATTATTTAAAAGAATTAAATCTAATTTATCACATGGCACAGGCTAATGGGTACAACAATAACATTGTTAATAATATAATAAAAAAACAAAAATCGATGCGGATCAAAAAAGATTTATACTCAACAGCACCTGATAAAATTAATAAATACAAATCAAGTTTAACTTATTTTGGAACAGTATCGGAGCGTATTGCGAAGACACTTAAAGCGCATGATATACATGTAGCATTTAGGACAAATAATACACTTAAAAACATTTGCAACGGGAAAGATAAAGTAAACAATAAACAAAAATCTGGCATTTATAAACTCGAATGTTCAGACTGTAAAGCCACATATATTGGTCAAACGGGTCGTAAATTTGAAACACGTTACAAAGAACATATAGCCGCAGTTAGGAACAACCAACCCCAAAAATCACACTTCGCTAAACATCTCCTTGATAGTGGACACAAATTATCATCGGACCATTCATATAAAATCTTACACACTTGCGATAAAGGGCTTCGACTGAGTATGTTGGAACAATTAGAAATAATAAAACATAATAATAATAAGCAGTTTAAATTGCTAAATGAACAAGTTAACGTTTCAAGTTCACCATTGCTTCGTTTGTTTGAAGGAGACGGGGGGGTGCGAGGGGTTCAGGGGGGCGGGGGGTAATGGGCGGGGCAACAGGTGTAGGGGTAACAAACGGTATATAAGACCGCGCATTTGCCACGAACGTCACTAGACAATACAGCATTGTAAAGTCGATATCTCCTGAGGATGCTCCGGTGTCGGAGCGAAACGTGCGTCGAGAGTAGTGTTAGAGTCTTGTGTGGTGGTGCATGTGAATGGTGGTGGTATTGCTTGCTTGGGAACTTGGCTTTCTGGCTTGGTTGGGAAGGTGAGCGGTGCTTAGCTTTCAATTGCATGTTTGACCATACAGATTCTTCTGTTGGCGGATTATAGCAAAATAATTTTAACCTTTTCTTGCTAATCATGAACTTCCGCAAAGTAACGCCTGATTCTATCCAATATTTATCAATTGAATTCATTGAAATATATTCAGTATTTACTAAATATTTTTCTATTGATGAAGACCGTTCTGATGCAGTGGTGCGAGTAGTCGCCACAAACCGCGCACCGGCGGTCGTGGGTTCGATTCCCGGGACAGATATTTGTATTTGTTTCAATTATATTAAACAAATATTTGTTTCCGGTCTGGGTATATATCCTTGTGGGTCTCCCACCGTGCCTCGGAGAGTCCTGTCGGTCCTGGTTGTTATCATAGACTCCTGATAACGATCGTTACTCATGGTAAGGAAATATCCGCTAACCCGCAGTTGAGCAGCGTGGTGGAATAAGCTCTAACTCTTCTTCTATATGGAGAAGAGCCCTACGCTCAGCAGTGGGTTGTTTACAGGCTGATACTATTTCTATTGATACTAGTGATCATTTTTTGAGAACCTAGAGCCCATACCATTTTTAATTAGGTACTTCTTCTTTCACATTCTGAAAAGAAAATTATTATTTTGTAAAGGACTATTCCGGTGTTGGATTTTTTATCAAAATATTTTTTGAACTACAAGAAAAGTAAAAATCATGACAAAGTCCAGACATTTTTTCACATACTCTTAATGCATTTTCACCGAAGCTTTTAAACAGATTAAGTTTCTTTGTGTAGCATATGTGCAAGAATATTACAAGACTAATATCGCTAATGAATATATAAAAAAAAAAATTACAACTAAAACCCGAATATGAAACAAAAACTGAAGTCTACTATTACAGCAGTCTAGTATATGTGTGTGTAATGTTGATAAGTCTGTGTTTAAAATAATATTTGTTGAAAATTGATGCATTAAATATATTTTTGTGTCAAGTGAGCTTATTACTATTTTTATGTACAGGTACAACAAGCTAGTATTTTGCGCAGTGGTGGTAATCGCTTTAAAGTAAAGCTTTAGGTGGTACTTTAAGTGTGAGACATAACAAGATAGTTTTAGTTTGATATTTGACGAGGAAATCCAAATAAATAAACGACAATGTTCAAAACGATATTCTCCTCTAAACACGCAATTTTTGGTGCTTGCTCCGATTTGATCTCGCGGCCATCAGTTGAGATCTATATAGTCTATCTACTGCATCGTCTCGGTTAAAATAGACGATAATCATTGTTATTGTTATCGAACATTTCAATTGTTATTTGAATAGGCGATCAATCAAGTTAATTGAAGCAATAACGTTATTATTTATTCAGATCGCTATATTGATGGAGTACCTTAATTATAATGGATCCCTTTCCGATATTATCCGTATAGAATTTATGTAAATGAATTAATGGAATTAATGGTTATCATGGTGCATCGTTTGTGTTGCATTTTCCACTTAGATTATCAACAAATTAAACACACTATCCTGACATCATTTCGTTACGCTTTATTATTCATTTTCATGTTAGATTTATATATTATTTTTAATTTATTTACAAACAATTTTGATTAAAATTTTACCAATTAAACAGTCACCGTTAGTAGAAACATAACACTGCATATCCATTGATACAATTTACTATCACTTATTCTGATAGTTTAAGAGTGTTTAAAAAAAAATAAATATTTTTATTGATTTACTTTTTTGGTTTTATTTTAAATCATGTTTATTTTAAATATCGCCAACTTTTTTTTTTTGGTTTTTGTACATAAGTATGCCCCAAAGATTGAGGAAAACGTTTCGTTTTTGTAGCGGTGGTGACTGGAATATTAAAAAACATGGAAATTAGGGGTATATTTTTCTTCACATTAGGTAAATGTACGAATTAATTCTTTGATTATAATTGATTTAGTGTTATGTATATATCTTTATAAGCTCATTATAATGAGCTCAAATATGTTTGTAGCTAGATCGAAGTAGTTAATTTAATATGTTAAAGTTCAATGAGCATATTATTATCTCATATAAATATTATACTTAATGAAAAATTAATACTGCATTTATGAACGATTAATCTCCTATACTTGATATTGATACTTGATAGCTCTACGTCATATTACCACAAATTATATAATTCACAACTTCAGTTGTACTATAAGTTCAGTTTTATCGATTGAAATTATTATTTTTTTATCAGTAAATTGCAACATTGCGTAGCCAAGGAAAGTTGCTACTTATAATTAACTAGCTGTGTCCCGCGGTTTCCCCCGCGTTAATTTGAGGGAAAAACGTACTTAAATATTTTTAAGCAATTAATCTAAGAGTAGGTACCGGCCTCGTTGGTCGAGTGGTCGCAGGCGTTACTGCCGAGCAAGGGGTCTCAAGTTTGATTCCTGGGTCGTTCAACATATTATTGAGTTTTTATTTTTTTATTTTTCGAAAATTCTCGGTAAAAGAGTGATGTTATATTTACTTTAAAAGTGGAACTATAGTAAAAAAATTTCTCGAGAAGAGAAATAATAAAGGACGCAACGGAAGCTCTCAAAAAAGATTATTTTTTCCCGTTTTTGTAACATTTCTTTTTATTGCTCAGCACCTATTGGTCGTAGCGTAATGTTATATAGCCTATAGCCTTTCTCGGTTAATAGGCTATCCAAAACAAAAAGAATTTTTCAATTCGAACGAGTGGTTCCTGAGATTAGCGCGTTCAAACAAACAAACAAACAAACATACAAACTCTTCAGCTTTATAATATTATAAGTATATAAGTATAAGTATAGATGTAATATGGCTGAAGATTTTTGTTTACACGCTAATCTCGTGATCAGCCAGACTTATTAAAATAAAGTCATGCATCAGAACAGTTTTATTGACGAGGGTATAGATCAGGAATGGCAAACCAATTGCACGCATGCCATTGTTGGCACGCGACACAATATTTTTTAGGAATACGCATAGTCTGGAGGTGTAAACATCGGTACGGGGACGTTTTAGTTGATGGACACAATTTATTATTTTTATTATTTTCCCAATGATTATAAAGTCAAAATTATTTGATGGCACGCCTTTTTTTTTTTGACGCTGGGAAATGCGTTTACGCATCCCGCCACCCAGAGGCGAAGTCAGAATACCCACTAAAACCCAGCGGTGCCCTCGTCGTCGTACAAGGACGCCACGGGATCGTTGGCGCATGCCACCGTGACTATTTGATGGCACGCCTTTTTTTTTTTTTTTTTTTTTTTTTTTTTTTTTTTTTTTTTTTTTTTTTTTTTTTTTTTTTGACGCTGGGAAATACGTTTACGTATCCCGCCGCCCGAAGGTGACGGGTATGTGGGACTCGCTCGCCTACGCGGGCCGCCCTCGGTCATAGAGCGCTCGCGGGCACCGTGAGCGCTCTATCTCCGCTGCACCAGAGACCGGCGAACGGGGAAAACTGCGGCAGGTCATGATGACATGGCCGCAGTCTCCTCCGTTGACTGATGCGAACTTTGGGGAGCGGTCGGAGCCTTAGCGACCGCTCTAACCCTCGATTTTGGGGGGCGGCACTCCCGTCCTCCCATAATGTGCGACGCCGGTTTGCCGGCATCAGCGCAAATGGCGCAGCGCAGTGCCCCGGTGCAGTTACGGGCAATGTGGCCCTCCACGCCGCACCGGAAACACGCGCCTCTGCGGTCGACCGCAGCCGGACAAGTCGGGCGAGTGTGCCCGATACCCATGCACTTATAGCAGCGCATGGGGCGCTGCTCCAAAACCTGGACCCTGGCCGAACTCCAGCCGACCAAGAGTCGCCCTGCCTCGGCCAGGGCCTTTGCGACTGGGATCGGGCATCGCACCACAGTGCAGCCTAACCCACCCGGTCCGACCGCGATTGCGCCGACTTTAACAGAGCCGACGTCGCACTTGCCAGCCTGCGCTGCCGCAGCGGCCACCATCTCGCAGCTGATTGAGTCGTCCAGCCCAGAAACTCGCAGACTCGCGAGCTTCATGGGTTGGACCACCCTCGCCATTTCGCCCAATGCAGACTGCATCGCCTCCGCCAGGCGTCCCGCCACTTCCGGGGTCTGCCCCTTCGGCAGCTCCAGTAACCTGGCCCCGGTCGCGGCGCGCCGCAGCTTGAGGCCGCCGACGATGCCGAGTTCGGCCAGATCTATCGTATCTGCCGCCCGCTTGAGCAGGTGGCATTACGTGACGCCCTTACTCACGGCGTACTCGTCAAGCGTGACGAGCACTGCCGGAGAGCGGGGGGCAGCCAGCTTAGGCTTTTTGGCCTTCCTCTTTTTCTTCGCCGGCGGTTGCTGCTGCGGTCCCTTTGGGGCCGGAGTGGCGGCGACAGCGGCAGCGTAGCTCTTCGGCGCCTTCTTTTTCTTCCGCTTGGCGACGGTAGACCACTCCCCGTCGCCAGTCTGGACTGCGGGTGCCGACACCTCGCTCGCATGCGTTCGCCTTCTACTAGCCGGAGCGGGCTTTGCGTTAGAAGACGGCGCCTTCTGCGTCGTCTTCTCCTTCCGTCTGTCCGCCGCGAGCGGTGGACGGAGCGTCTTCGCCGGCAGGAGGCGGTCTTCAAGGCCGGCGAAGCGCGCATCTATTATGCGCTGGACAGTCCCCGAGATGGAGGCCGTCATCCGCTCCTCGATGTCCTCTCTGCCGGCCGGTAAGGGCAAGAGAGGAGAGCTTCTCTCACGATCCTGTCGGAGTTCGGCAACATGTTGCCTAAGCTCGGCCATCTCCGACCTCAGACGGGCGTTCTCCCGTTGGAGTTTACGCACCTCGTTTGAGACCGACCGCTCGCTGAGGGCTTCCGCTATAGACCTCATGGAGGCCGCCGCATCCTTCAGGGCACGTTGGAATGTGCCCTTGAGGTTAGACGACTTCGTCGCCACCTCGCAAATCAACTCCAATTCAGCGTTGGCCTGCTTCATCAGAGCGTCAGCTGTGCGCGGGTCGCCGGTGTCAAAACCTAATGCCCTGCGCCCCTCCTCGGCCGCTCGCACCTGCTCCTCCATGGCTCGATCCGCCTCGGTACAGGGCTCCTCCCGCATTAAAATGCGCTTTTTACACCCGGCGAGGATCACGCTCGCCTCGCCGGTCGACCGCGGACTGCCGCGGAACCGCTTGCCACTCCTCGTTTGGCCACAGTTGATCTCACCAGCCGTCGCTGCCGAACTGTAGTCGTCGGAGTCGATGGCAGTCGACTCCCCGTCCACATCCTTGCTTCTACAAAATTTTAAATTTAAATCTTCCATTTTTGTTCCCACGAGTATGGGGGAAAGACGGTCCACCCAGGCAGTGCCCCCTGTACCTGGGTAAGCCTAGCGTAACTCGTCGCGGGTGTCGGCCGGTACCCGGACGAGGATCGCAGTCGAGACTGATCCACCCGTCAGCCATGCATCCCCTCGCGCTGCGTCGCCGCTTGGGATTCGGGGTGATTTTTTATAGAGGTTTTCTTCCTCGCGGTCCGGCCGGTTAAGGCAAGACCCTCGGTCCCGCACGTGGCCGCGAGACATGACCACGACACCACGTAGCGAGATTACGAGAGGACGGTGAACGACTAAGACAAGCCTAGCCGTTCTGTCTGAAGGCAGTTGAGTGCACATCAGACCCGTCCATTCTCCGTTGCTTCACCACGCGCGAGCGCGGTGGCACCGGAGCCCCCGAGGAGACGACTGTCCCCTTGACGCCATGCGGCCGCTCAACGGGGCAACTCTGCGTAACAGAGAAGTCCCCGGAGCGCTGAATCGCATACCCGGCGTCCCCCCGAGTCGGTCGTTAGCCGTAGGCAGCAGCAGTTCCGCAATCGCAACTGTGCAGCTGCTGCTGCCTACGTGCCGCCGCGCGGAGGTCACCGACTGTAGCACCCCATTTGATGGCACGCCTATGATTTCAGTAAATATATGTTTAGAAAAAATGGCACGTTGATGTATAAAGGTTCGCCATCCCTGTCATAGTAGGTATAGATAATAAATAATCACGGCAGTTAAGTACAAACTTTTCACTTTCAAACAAAAAAAAAAAAAAAAAAAAAGATTAAGGAATATTTTCAAGTCTTTTTAATTATTTGCGAACAGTTATATAAATAACATTTATATATAAATTTTATTATTTACAATGATCGTTAAAATAAATTATTATTTTCCTTAAAAAAAAAAAAAAAAAAAGTATTCGACTCGTTTAATATTGAACACGAGTAATCAATTACAACAATGATATTTACTATTAAGTAGTATAATTGATATTAATTAGTATACATAGTTACATTAGTATTATTACTATTACTATAACTTATACATGTATATATTTTAGAAATAATTTAGACATGATTTTTATTCAAATAAGTTTTTTAAAAGTGTCGGTAAAACCAATGACTGAAATGCCGATCCTGCTCAAAAGAGACTTCATGAGACTCAAAACTTACTCTTTTTAACACGCTTTTATTAGCTTGACCTGTTTGTATCAATGTAACGGAATCATTGAACGTGATTTTCACCCCCTTCAAAATGGATTGATTTGAAACTTTGCATTCTTATCAAGGACCGAAAGACACGCACGCACACAAATCCATTTTATCATGCATTATTATTATTATTTTTTTGTTATTTATAATTTACTTTAAGGAAATATATTTACTTAAGTTTTCTTATGTATAATGCTTTAAGGAATAGATAATGGAAGAGCACACTGGTTCATTGTGACTCAGACTTTTGCTTATCATAGGAACCAGGGAACTAATTTTTGTTTGTAAATATTTTTTATGAATAAAGCATTAGGTATTATTATTATTAATTTAATAAGTTTATCCCATTATCCTTACCAGGATACTCAGGATTAACGACTTTTTAAAAACACGTTTTTGTAGTAAAAAGAACTGAATAATAGAAAATAAATAATGCTTTTTAAGATATTTCCATAATGACTCTATATTTACCAATATCTCTCACCCCGAGCTTTTTACAATAATATAAATATTTTTTTAATCACAGTACTCTTAATTTAAATTTATTGAAAATTATTTTCTACTTTTTAGTTTTGTTTTCTATGAAAGCGTGTTTTTTTTTAAACTATTATTTATTAAATTTGTCAATATTTATTTGTATGAATTGTGAATTTAATAAAATGGTGACATTAATACACGTGCTACGAAACCAACGCAACTTTGTCATGAATATAATAAGTGCTGAATAATAAGTTAAGCAATAAAATCTTTATAAAGATTCCATTATTACATTATAAATTTATGTAAATAGATAATAATAAAAATTATTTACCAATAAAATTAAACAGATTATGTACACTATTAGTTTTCAAAAAGATTAATAGCAATTGAAAAATATCGTGTATAAATTTAATTCTAGCTTAATTTAAAAAAATATACCTTTTCAGCGAAAAGAAACTTAATATCGTGTAAAATAAAACCTATTCACAAATAGGTTTTCTCCATACTAAAAACGACCATTAGATAAATTGCATCCGTATTCAAACACGGCTGTAGTGTTGAGAGACTGCCGGAGATCGCCTCAAGATCCATCGTATACGTGACCCGACTGCTTGCAGCTTAGTGATGGGATTGGTTTCCTTTCAAACATAAATACCGAAACAAGAATACGATTAGCATAAATAGAACGTTGCAGTTCTGTTACCGTATATATCATATTAAATGTGTTTACCCTATAATTTGTATGGTAAACTAGTGCATTTATCGATATCGCTTATACGAATAAAAATAAATATAGTTTGGAACATCCAAAAGTGCACGCTTCATAATCTCATTTTTCACAATAAAATTGTTAAAAACTATTGAACCGTGAAAAAAATAACTTGATTAGTGAAGTATTTCTGTCGTTATCGTGACCACATATAGACACACGGACGTCAAAGACAAAACTTTTTTAAACAGTTTTTTAATTAATTTAAATAACAAAAATGGCATTTAAAGTATCATGAGTGCTAAATATAGTGTTTTTTCTTAATATGTGTGTATACATTATTTTACAAGTGCAATATTATACGATAAAAAGAGACATTTTAAGTTCGAAAAATTTCGTTTTGCATGAAATGAGAGTAACTCAACGCTTCGCTTATGAGGCGTGCAAAACGCCACACTCATAATTATTATAACACAAACATTTAGACTAAGACAAACATCCGTATGACCATTACGAATATTTTTTATGAGCGGGAATCGAACCTTCGACCGTCAGTACTACAAGAAGTTGCTGTAAGGAAAGTTTTTTTTGTACATTTTTATTGATTTTTATATGAAAAAAAAAAGTGATGCAGGCTTCAAATCTATTACACAACATAATACGATATTATATTAATATTGTATTATATTATATTGCATATTGTACACAGTTCTAATATGGCATTTTATAGTGGTGCCCTAAATGCTACCTAAAAGAATTCACTTACAAAGTTTTATCGCCTTAATTATTTATACATGTTAAACATAAGGAACGAAGTGATTTGATTACTGTATTTTATCGAATACTTACATTTTATTGTATTTTTAACCTAGAGATTATTGAGCCGGGTTCTATTGTGAAAACAAATTATCATAAGCTATTTAATATTTTAATATGTGGCCATCACTAGTGGTCGTCGTAGAAGTACGGTCAATAATATAGATTTTATTCAGGTTAGATTCTTGAGCCAATTACGCGGATAAGTGACTTGTGAATGCTTACATCTTCATCTTTTGGAATTATTAAATCGAAATTTGTTAAGTAAATAAAAATGTTTTTTGTTAGTACAAAATATTTCAGAGTGAGCTTTTGTTACGTGTTTTTCCCGTCATTTTGATTGAAAAAAAAAATTTGGTTTTTATCTCTTTTGACCCACAGACTAAATTGTTTATTAAGTCTCTCTTGTCTCTAATTTTCGATTCGAATAAATTATAAATTACTAGCAAACCCGGCGAACTCCGTTTCGCCACCAGATGGCTTCGTTTTTTGTAACATTTCGTAATTTTTGTAATACATGCTATGTATCAGAGATGGCGCTGTATGTGAAAAATGATTTTCCCTGTTTTCCTGCTTTTCTGTAGAATTTTTTTCCTGAATTCTGTTTGCTATAAACCTCACGGAGCCCGAGACCTTTTCAACCATAGCAAAACCTTGGAAATCGGTTCGTGCGTTCTGGAATTATAGCGTCAGGAAGAAAAACCCGACTTATTTTTATATTATAGATAATTAAATCACGTATTGTGGTAATAATCAAAAGAAGAAAGACGTGGACTAAATACAAACCAAATAAAGCAATTAATATATTTGTATATTAAATTTTTATCCCAAGCTTTTATTATCTTAACTCGTATTTAACACCTAGGATATAATCAGCATTAAATTACTGTCGAGTGTCTAAGCTTGCCACGGAGGTCGGGTAAGTTCTTATAACAGTATTCTGTGTAATCTAATCCTTATGTAATTACCTTGTCCCTCTCAGGAGGATTCCCTACATATAATCTGCGAAGCCGTGTACTGCCTGCAGATTATAATATAACATTATTGTTATATTAATATGTTAAATCCTCTTATATTAATTTGAGTTTAGGTTGAATCATTGAGTATGTGAGTGAATTGTTGTTCGTTTTGAATTTATTAGTAAACAAGTTGTATTCGCGACTTCTTTCGATATTATATGTTTTTATTTTCGTCCTCTTTTTTTTTGTTAGAGGGGGCAAACGGACAGTCGATTCACCTGGTAGTAAAATCGACATCCATCTACCCGCTACATCAGAGGATTAGCGGGTGCGTTGCCGGCATTTAGGAAGGGGAGGGATGTTCCAACGGATCTGTGGAGGAAAAAGAAGGGATGGGCCAGGTAAGGGAAGGGATGGGCCACCGGATCTCTCACAAACCGAACGAAACACGATCATTTCACGTCGATGTTAAGTGAGAGCGAAGTACTTCCCCGGGCGCGCCGGCCCATTCAGCTGCAAGCTCATGGCGCTACTTCGGTACTCTTTCTCAAGGGAATCGAAATTAATTAGAATTCCGGGATATTCCAATGTGTTAGCTCGAAGTAGGAACACGAACTATGTGAAGTTTCAGTCAAATTCATTCAGTAGTTTCGGTGTGATGTGCGACCATGATACGAACAGATTGACAGTTATACAGATAAAAATTAAAAAAAAAAACTTACAGTTTTGGCTTCAGTATCGATTATTATATATAGCCCCTTACAAAAAATAAATAAATAATAATAATTTAAAGTACCTTCAATACAAAGAATTGGATCTGATACACTTTTATTATAAGTGTAGATTGTATAAAACATATAAAATTTCTTTATTTGATTTTGGTAATATTGTCTTTATAATTTATGTATGAAACTGGAGCTGTTACAGTTTTATTAAGTAGTACCTGGATGACCGAGCTTTGCTCGGTTAAATTATATTTAGATACATTACATACTGATTAAACATAAATAATATTTTCGATCTTACCGACATAATAGTAAAACAATAGGAAATGTTTATTTAAATAAAAATAAAAGGAGCTTTCAATAATAGTTTTTCTCACAAAAAAGAAACTTGAAAAAAAATGGAAAAAATTTGCTTTGAAGAAACCGGGATTCGAACTCGGATTTTCTGATATTGAATCCACCCGATTCCCATCGGAGCTATTTTAAGCTTATTAATGACAGCGAAATTTACCTTCGTATTCCAATGATATTTTTTAATTGCGTAAAAAAGGGATAAAACGACATTTTCTAAAAATAAATCCTAGCTAGATCGATTTATCACCCCCGAAACCCCCTTCCTACTTAATTTCATGAAAATCGTTGGACCCGTTTCCGAGATTCAGATTATATATATATATATATATATATATATATATATATATATATATATATATATATACAAGAATTGCTCGTTTAAAGATATAAGATATAAGATAGATTGACATTTATCGTGCATTAATATTATAAACCTGAAATTAAATAAATAATAAATAAACGTCTCACACTCAACGGCCCCCAATAGGATGCTTATCCTGTGTCGTGGGTCCATAAACACACAACACACGAGCACAAACGCCCACACCACGACAAATATCCGTTTGGCCTATACAGATATTTGTCATGTGCGGGAATCGAACCCGCGAACGCTAGCGCATAAGCCAGTTGCTGTGACCACTGCGCCAACGCGTCGTCACTGACGTCGTCACCTAACTTGCCGTTGTCAAATTATCACGTTAAGTCGTGGCTACACCTACGTTCATCGTGATATTAAACGGCATTTCCCGTTAGTGTGGCCCCAGGATAAGAGCGGAACAGTAAACTAACCTAACCATAAACGTTAACGAACGTGTACTGTCTCGAAAATTAACGCGGGGAAAAAGGCGCGGATTGTCTAGTCTCGCCTCTTACACAATTAAGAGCGATACGTATTTTATTTACTATTATATATATACAAATTTTAATACATACAATGAATAATAATCGATGAATTTTAATACTTAATATTTATTAATTATAGACCACGTCAAGGTCTACAGAAAAGCACGTTCCCAGGTTCGTATAATGACGGAGCACATATTGTCCATAACTTTAATACTATATTTTTCAATGTCGTAACTACTTCATGTGATGTAACTTTATAGGTAGTAAATAACTTATTACTCGTAAATTTTCATTTCAAACATACGTAATTAATATTAGTTATTATATTTAACTAAAATAACATGTAAAAAATCCCCGAGGGAAAAGTTTAAAGAGATCAATATTCTGACCAATATTCGCAATATATTGATGAAAATATAATGTATATATGTAAAAATAGGCATTAGTTTGTTATTATATTCGTAGTGATCATGCCTTGCACAATGTAACACTCAGGAACGGCAACAAACTAGCGTTTCTTAAATGTAGGCTCAGTAAAAAAGTCGTTCCTGTATTGGAATACAATAAAATACCGGTTTCGGTTCAACCTCTGCCGGTTGTAAACAGAAGTTTAAAAAAAACGAATCGAACTTTGTGTAATTTCTATCAGAAATATTTATCTAGTAAGCAATACCAAAGATACTTATATTGATTATTGAGACTGTTCACAATCCGATCACAACGAAACGTAGATTAGAACTACGAGTAAGTACCTGGTAATCCAGAATAACGAATGGGACTTTTTTTACGAAATTCCAATTGAGCTTATTACGGATAAAACTGCGATGTAAAGCTATATAAAATATATATAAGACGACTATTTTCCAATTTTTAGTGTATCTAAAGATTTTTCATTCACAAGGTTTGTGTAAAAGTATAATAGCAATATACTACATATTCGACTGTCCCTACGTACAGTATCGAAACTGAAAATTTGCGATTTTTTTTATTGCACTAAGAAACTCCTTTTTATATATGTTTTCATACAAAAAAAAGAGAATAAACTAAAAAATACATATTAGACCACATTTTTCATGAGTATAATATCGATACTTAACAAATAAATGATAATTTTGTACACAAAATTAACTTAAAAGTGCTCTCCTGTTAAGTACCTTTTTTCAGTTTCGATAGTATACGTAGGGACAGTCGATTATATACGACATACAAAAAAAAAATTACTATTAAATATTTCCAATGTTCAAAGATGGTCATGCGTCATTTTGAAGGATATCGTCGTTATATTTCATAATTTGTGATACTTACTCGTATTTAAGGTAGTTCCAGCGTGGTGAAGTGTAGTCCTACCTTAATACCTTCTGCCGTATATCGTTAGTTATAGTATTGTATAGTAGTGTTATAGTATATCTGGCAACGTTGCTCTGAGTGTTTTATATATTTTTGTTTATATGGTCTTAGTATATACAAATAGTATTGCGCTTTCTAATAATAGTTTTATTAAATTAAAAAGATGAGAGCGTTGTGCCGTGTTGCCAGATCACTATAAATTTAAAATTAAAATTAATATTTATAATTTTAATATCTCAATAACAAAACCGTGAAGTGCTACTTTTATTTTTTTAGCTTATTCTAAAAACATTTTGCAATACTCTCCTAGTTTTTTTTTCCAATTCTGTCGAGAGATTTTTTTAATATAATAAGAAATCGGACATTTTACATACACAAATGGGACATTACTCTCAAAATCGCGAACTTTGTCTTAAATATCTCGCGATCTAAACCGTCAAAAATTATGAAATTTTAGGAATTCATAAATAAAGCTATTCTGAACCCGTGAAAAAAATTTTAGCCGAATCTGTCGAAAAGTGGTTTCATGCTGGAACTACCTTAAGTGACACTTCGGCTGAAGAAAGGTCCGAGTGACGAAGGGATGTCGGAAAAGTACGGCGACATATTTGATTCATTTCGACACAAATCTTCCAAGGGTAAATAATAGTCTGAAACGTATTTCATATTTATCTACAAGAAAAAATGTGTATTTTTTTGTGTTTTATTTATGTAAATATGTTATATAAAGTGTATATTATAATAACTTTCAATTGACTTTTTTATAGTTTTAATTACAATGTATTTACATATGTATTTATAAATTTTAATACAATTACAACAATTCATTAATTGAATTTGTAACTTATTCTTTTATTTTAATAGTATTTCTTTTGTATTTATACCCTTAACCCGATAATCTTCCTCTTTCCGACGCTCGCCACAGACGCTAATATTTGCTCACTAGTAATTCTTCTACCAAAGTTTTCGGGGAAACGTTATGCATTTTTTTTTTTAATCAACAATTCTTCGTTACTAAGCTTTCTATTAAAAATCAATATTAAAAGATTTTATAAATTTTTTACAAAATTTTTAAACATATTATTTATATATCTATTTTGGTAAAATAATTTGATAATACCTAAATATTTATATATGTATTTTACAATAACATCTTACAATACATAAAACAACAGTTAAAATAAACACGAAAAAGTAAAGTCGTCATAAAGTATTGCTTTTTCAACATTAAATTTTTCCTGTTGTGGGGAGATTGTGCTTTGACAGTAACCAGGGGAGTTTCGAGGTTATAAATGTGCGAGATAAGTGCGAGTGCAACATTAGAGCGTCGAAGCGGTGATTACCGTACAGGCGACTGCAATTTCTCAGTGCCACCCTACAATTTATGACGTAACGATTTTTCAACATCTATTACGAAGATTTATAATAATAACAGCCAAAACCTGCTCCCTTTTTACAAATACAAGACATGGACAAGGAATATTGCTTATAGAAAAATGAGGAAGATTGATGTGCTGAAACAGGGCCGATGTAGGTACAACGTTTTAGGAATGTAGGCCTTATATTATATAGAATCCTCTCAACTAAAAAGAAATGTCCGATTTATTTCGACCCTAATTTTTTAAAGAAAATAATAGATACACAGCAGTTTACTACATAATAACTACTTATGTAATCATATTTTATATATATTTTTTTTACCTTTCAATCTGCTGTACAATTGAAAATATTAAAATTATAACCATTTCCGTTACGGGAGAACTGTGTCATTAGCTCTAATTATGACTTACATTTTTATTTTACGAAATTAGCACGTAATTTGAGGGCAGCTGCACTATTTTTTGCTATTTTTTATAGTTCCTAGTAATTTAAATAAAAGTTAAATTGTAAACGCTTTTAGTTATAAGTAATAACGCACGTTACAAACATAAAAACTCTCAACTGACTTGTTTCGATAAAAGTTTCTAATATTGCTTAGAAGTTAGAACATAAATTGAAATTGTTTTCCACCTCTGACGCTTTGTAACAAACTCCAATTAATTAAAAGCAGTCTGAGATGAAACCTTTAAACTACTTATGTTGTAATTAATATTAAAATTTTACGGAAGGTGTTCATCAAAATAATTATTTGGTACCTATTAATAAATTAGTTTAAAAAATTAATCCAATCGGCAACTAAAATTATAATCAATCGATGTTAAACTATGAAATCTATCCACGAACTTACCTTGCTTAGTTCTACACGTGTATAGCATATTTATGGTTTCTTGTGTAGTGTAGGTGTGTAGTAAGTTTGTGATATACCTAATTAATGAAAAATAATAAGCTTAACGAAGTCATACAGATGTAGAGAAATTAAATATAGTGTCTAATATTAAGCAAATAAAAAATCTTATTGGAAGCTTTAAAATAACAATAAATGTGATTATTTACATATAATTATATTAACGAATGTATGGTAATAGATCTATTTAACCCAAGTTCATACATTATACATCATACACGTTCATACATCATACAATCCAGTTAATATTCCACAATTGTCCAAGGAGTCTCATAAAAGCCAAATAAAAATGTATACAAGGGCATCGGTATATTAACTGTAAAAAAAAAACTTTGCAAGACCGGTCATAAAGTTACACATAGGCAGAAAAGCGAGCCGTATTTTGGGAGATAGCTGAATTTGCATGTTCTCAAAATCGCGACAACGTTCAAGTGGAAAATTTCACTCGAACAAGGAAGATTTACATTTTCATGTCGACACGCTACACTGCTTATATAGGCTCATAAAATTACCCAGTGTAGCTGCTTCCGGCTTTTCCTCGTCTTTAATATACATGTAGGTACATCATTGTATTAAACTGTAATTGAATTGATATACGTTGTGCATATCCTGTTACACATACACATAATATTGTACATTAGGATTTTTTTAACGATGGGAAAAACATTTACGCATCCCGCCGCCCGAAGGCGACGGGTATGTGGGACTCGCTGACTCTCACCGCTAAAGCCAGGATACCCACTAAAACCTATCGGCCGTCTGCGCCGTAGTGGAGCGCCACGGGATCGCAAACGCATACAACCGTGAAGCCTCGACGCTGGGCCCGGCGGCCCCTCCGTATGTAATTGGAGCCACTCACCGGTCGACTCTGCTAATTCAGAGAAGTACCTGGAGCGGCCCAATCACCGAAGTGGAGGGAGAGAGTACCCTCGATCTCCCTCCATCCTCCCTCCTGTGCTTTCACGCCCACCGCTGCTGGTTTTGGTCCGCGAGGGTCCGAAGACCCCAACCACTCGTGGTGAGCGACGAGTGGTAGTGGTATCCGCCACCCGAGGACGCGCCCAGTAGGACACCAGCAACTTCCGTGGGATATTAGGATACTTCATTTTAGAGTAACATTTTTTTTCTCAAAGTCCCATCTGAAAATCTTGTCGATTAAAAAAAAAACTTTGAGCTATAATAAAGTCCTTAATTTTGATTTTTAGCCGTTGTTCATCAAATACTAAATATTTCCCTTTAAAAACCATTGAAAAACCATTTTTTATTCCGCTTCCTTCCGCTCGCACAGCAAGACTAATTTTTTTTCGTATTTTACTACTCAATTCTTTCAATAATATTCAATTACCTTCAAAAAAGTCCAGTGAGACAAGTCTGTAAGTTGAATATGTTTTTCACAAATCGTATCGTAATATGTTTGTATGTATGTATGTATGTATGTATGTATGTATAATTGTAAAATAAATTGTATTTTGAATATATATATATATATATATATATATATATATATATATATATATATATATATATATATATATATATATATATACCTAACTTACGTAATTAGCAACTTTTAGAACAGTTTACTTATATTTTTTTTAGCAAAAAGTTTAAAGTTTCTTACTGTTACCCCCTTTTTAATGACTGAAAGTATTTAATATTTACATTAAATATTGTAATGAAAACCTTAAGGTAGAACTTATTAAATCCTAATTTACTTATATAGATTTTCTTAACGATAATATAGTTATGAGTATTGAATTTTGTTTACATACAATAGGAGATAGGTAAGCATCTGCTTACTACTACCTACTTTCGTACCTACTGTACCTACCTAAATAGGTACAAAAGTAGGCTTACATATTATTGAGATATAAAACGAAAGTGTAACCGTGACCAACGGCACTTGCAACAGTGCCAAAATATCAGGAATTCAATGATGATCATGACCATGAAACATGGTAAATATTCCATTTTATGTCTCAATAATAATGTTAGTGACCATGAAAGTTTAAAAGGTTACAGGTTTATATAACGTTCTGCTTAAACTATATATTTTATCTATATCCGCGGTGCCTGTAAGTTGGATCGGCTGTGATCTGTTACGGCTATACGTCTTCGCATCGGTGGCGATCCATTCGTCGAACAACCGAACCATCCTCAACAGATTGATGATGCTATTGCACGCTGAACTTTGATCTTAATTACACACGGTTTTCATTTCCTACTGTAAGAATACGTAGTTTAGTTTTGTGAATTTCATTAAATTCCTTCTTTTAAAAGTTGAAAGAAAGATGACATCGACTCCATATTATGTCTTTAGAAAAAAAAACTTGGTCTTTATCAAATTGAAATACGATATACAATAACGTTAATTAGGCAATATTTCGGATCGATTGTGAGTGATTAAAAAAAGGTTTTAATAATAATTACATTTTATTTCTTGAGTGAAGAGAAGAAACGTTTGAAGTTCGTTGGCCATGCCTAAATCTAAATATTTCATCTGATTTTTTTACTTAACTTTTTGTATTTATCTAATTGAGAATAATTTATATTTTTCTCAATTTTTAATACTTTTCATTTATGTGATTGTAATATTATAAAACTAGACGACCCCATCTTCCCAGAAGTCGTGGTGTCAGCCCTTTGTCACTTGATGTACACGAGCAATAATTCCCGACCGACAGCTGACAGCATGCACAATACGTAAGCACCACCACGATCCACGAGACAAAATAAAATAACGTACCTAAATCATAACTTAATGCTGGTGATAAGAAACAGGTTAGGAATACTTATTAATTAATTAATTTTTTTTATTAATCGAAATAAAACATTTAGATGTTAAGAAGGGGGAGGCCGAGAAGGAAGTCGAGAAGTGATATTTACAGGGGTGCATAAATCGTGACGCCAAGCGCTAATGAGGAGGGGATCAAAAATTAAAATTAAACGTTATATATTTTATGTTTGGCCTTAGGTATAAATAAATAAAAATAGATTATAAAACAATAATTCAAATCTTCTTTTACTCTAAATAATTTTTAATTTTACGAACATATCTCTTTTTAATATATTTAAGTCATAAGTTTATTTGAGCATTTACCTTTAAATAAATTTCTACATTATTCTGCCGGAATAGTTCGATATCCAATGAATGGTCATTGGATCGTAGAGTAATCGCGCCAACATATCAGGTTGAAGGTTTATTTGATTCAACTGAACGGCTGAATTAGCTCGTTACTATTTGTTCGGAGCTTCGTAAGCGAGTTCGATCGCTTTGTTGTACGTTATTACTCTGATAATCTAATATTTACTTACTATATTATTATTTATTTCCTTTTGTTGTTAACATTTTCCTTACATTAAGCAAAGTATGTGAATTTTAGTTATCGATATGGCAGTTGAGTTCGTTTTTACACTTTTAAATTGTAATTTTTAAATTTGTTTGTCATACCGATATACGAGTAAGTCGGTTTGAAAGATCGATTCTTAATAAGAAGAAAGAAACATTGAGAACACGCCAACTGCTCTTTTAGATTTTTTTAGAATATAATATACATATATTATATTTTTAAATGTAATACGCTGAAAATCTGAATAGTAATTTTGACGTTGATTCTTATTTGATTACGATTATAAAACGTAATTTGAAGTATTAAGTTTGATAAAATCTTATACTTTAAAGATATTTTTATCACACATGAATTACAAAGATCGAAATTATAGAGTGAAACGTGAATGCGATCAAACATTCATTTCTAATACGTACTCAACCAATTTAATAGGAAGTGTGTGGGTTGGCTTGGCGGTAGTCTTCAATGATTTGGACGTATAAAAGCCGATATACGTCGATTCGAATTACACACAATCCTTCGACCATAAACGATAGTCCGCATCGCTACGAGTATCTCGGTAAACGTTAGCGAGGATCAAAGTTTTTAGGTCAACTAACGATGTTGTTGTCTGCGGAACTTTGAGCAATCAATACCAATACCAGTGCAGTGACCATTGCTTTTCCTGTTTTTTAAATAAAAAGCAGAGAAAAATATAAAGATGAATAACATAAAATATTGTAACATTTAAGTATAGAAGATGGAGGGTGAGAAAAACAAATTTACTAGGTACCTACACTTCTAGTGATACCTTGAATAGTCTGATGATGACTTCAGGGGCTAATAAATTTGTGTCACATTGGCAGATCAGTGATTGATAATTGATATCATTACAATTTTGATTTGGTAATATACTTATAAAAACTTACTAAACGTAAAGACGCCAAAACGATACCATAATGACACCTAGTAAAGATACACCTACATATAATGACACACACCTATAAAGACAATCCACTAATGATAAATAATAAAAGACGAGTGAACGCCTATATAATATCTATCTCTTATTCAACTTTTTTATATATATATGAATATTTATATATATACACATACATATATGTATATATGTATTTATATATATTGTATGTGTAGGTACATATGTATCTGTATATTTGTATAATATATATTATACTGCACCACCTACCACTTTCAGCTCCAATCCATAATTATTTAACCCTAAGTTTTTCTGGAAAAAATCGCTAATAAGCGATAAAACCGCCCTGTTTTCAGCATTTCGAATTAAAAAAAATGTATATCAGTCAACTGTTACCTAAAACACAGGACAGACCTTGTGTGTGTGTGTTAAACATATTTATTATTATTATTATTATTTTCTTTTTCTTGATATTTGTTGTGTTTAATTATTTATTATTGTTTCTTTATCTGTGGTAATAATAAAAATGATAAAATTGACTATGAATGATGATAGACATCTGAACTTCAATTGTGACATGAATGTAATAGCAGATACTCATAAGTCATACCATAATAATAATTACTGACCGGTGTAAGGTGCTAGTGGGCTATTTCAGGAGCACCAAAGACAAATAGTACTTTGGTACTTTGCCAATATATATATGCTTTACATAAACACACGGTCGTTTGTTGCTAACGTAGGCAACTTAGTGCCCGTGTTTTAGGTATCAGCTGACTGATATACTTTTTTTTGTAATATATATATATATATATATTACACCCAGACTCAAGGCGGGAATCAAACCCCACAACCCTAGAGCAGAAAACAGGGTCACTGCCAACTGCGCCAACTTGCAAGTTGGCGCAGTCAAATGGCAATAATGGGATTTGTAGTCAGATAATTTATACAACCATTGTGCAATTTGCAAAACTTTTAATATTAACCTTGTTTAAAATAACCTTTGAGAAGATTTTGATCGGATTCAGTTTTTGAGGAATAAAATAAAACATAACGTACGGACATCGATGTCGATGCGTGTTCGTTCAAGAACTGGCCAATCAGAGTACGTTGGCAAATGTCACAGTTGTGTATGCTACGTGACTGCAATTATTAAACTGTTTTTTCAATTTAAAAATTCAGTATTTCATTTCACAGTTTGAATTCTTCTCATCTTGTTCTATCTTTTGTTTCGTCTAAAGATCGGTGTATCGGTGGTGGATAAGGTGTAGTTTTGAGCATGGGCGTAGGATTCTCTATAGAGGGGGGCAGATAAAGAAAATCCTAGACTGTATTTTTTAACATATTATATGAGTATCTTACATTAGTAGTGGAGGTGTTCTTTTATTAGTTTCACTTATCGTTATTAGTGACATTTATTAGAGTAAGAAAAAATGGAAAAATCTTTTGTATCAGTGACCTAACGCTCTTCTAGCTCTTCTAAAGGAGGGTAGACTCCCCCTGCCCGTACCTCGCTACGCCCATGACTTTACCTTTCTTTTGCTTAAGGCCAGTATATTCGAGCGTTGTAGGTATTTAGCGCTACCTCCCTCCCCGCGCGACTAGTTACGCGAAGTCTCCGATCAAATGAACTCTCGATGACCCCGCGCGCGGCGACGGCGCACGGAAATAATTAAATATATAATTTTACAGTAACTTACTAGGTTTTTTTTTTTACTTTAGGTTATTTCATAATTCAGTTTTGTTTTCGATCCTGAAGGCACAGTATAAAATGCAACATAAACATTTAATACCTAAGAGAAGTAGATAAAAACCATTATTTAATTTTTTATGGGTTTATAGCTAAAAAAAAATTTACTATTAATATTTTAATTTATATTAATTATCAGTAATTTTTTTTTTTTTTTTGTTAATTAATACACTTTACAACATTTAATACCTAAGAGAAGTAGATTTAAACTTTAATTCTTCTCTTAGGTATTAAATGTTTATGTTCCACCTATTACTGCCACCAGGGCCCTGCGCTGGGGCTCCCAAGCGGCGCATTCCTCCAGGGTGTGACGCGCCGAGTCGATTGGCGCGCTACACTCGTGGCAAAATCAGGGGTGGCTTCTCGCCTAGCGATTTGGTGCAGGTACTTACCGAAGCAACCGTGCCCGGTAAGCACCGGCGACAGCCGAAACGTAAGGACCCTATGCCGCCTGTTGACCCAGCGACGAAGGTGAGGACGTCGCTCTGTCCATTGCCTGTCTCAATTCGTTGTCGGCACCTCGCAGGTTAGTCCCATTGTCGGACCAGATTTGAGCAGGTTGTCCTCGTCGAGCTTTCATTCTTCTTAAATTCATTATCACTGAGTCTGTGTTCAGTGACGTCGTTATCTCTAGGTGGATCGTTCTTACAGTGAGGCACGTGAATACTGCCACGTAACGTTTCTGTTGGCTGCGTCCCACGGTGACTGTTAATGGTCTGAATTAGTCCACCCCTGTGTATGTGAAGGGTCGCTGATGGTGAGCTAGGCGACACGCAGGTAGGTCTCCTGTTCTCGGGTGTGGCGGGATCGCTACCCTAATCCGGCAGTGTAGACACTGTGGAAAGAGCGTTCTTGTGACGGGCCGCAGGCGTAGTATCCAGTAGTGCTGTCGACATTCGTTCACAGTCGCCTCGACTCCCGTGTGATGCCTCGTTCTATGCATCGCTATGATCCACAACTTCACTGTGTGATGATTTCTATCTAGTATCATCGGGTTTTTAGATGGCGTTGATAGTTGCTCCGCGGCGTTAATACGACTACGGACTCGGAGGGCTCTCTCTGCACACTCGATGCTCAGCTGCTTGAGGCGACTGTTTCGGGTAAACGACTTCCCGTCTTTAATGCTTTCTACTTCATTTGGGAAAGATTCTTCTTGGACTGTTCTCATGAATAGGTCTTCAGCTTTCCTGATAAGTTCCGCGGAGACCGGACGAACCTCCAAAGTTTCTTCGAGCTCTACTCTTATTTTCTGGCGTGTTTTCAGCTTCTTGTTCGTCCTTTTCCAGTCTGGGTCTTTTAACGCGCTTTTCTTAGTGCTTTTATAGTTGACTCGTTGTGTATTGGCTCGACAGAGTTCTATAAACTGTAGCACTCGAGCCGTCGTGTAGCGGAGTCTGTTCCAGCTGGAGTACCGTGTGCAGTCTGGTAACCCTTCTTTGAGTCGCGGCTGTTTACGATCGGTGACGTGATGAGTTTTTTCTTCGCCTGTAGGTTCGGTTGACGACGACAAGGCGGACGTTTCCGTGGGCCAGGTGGACTCCGGATGATAAGGAAATTCAGGACCTGTGTACTATCTGTGACCACTGCTGAATCCCGCTGGTACGTCCCGCGCCGCGTCGTCGGCTACGTTTAGCCTGGTTGGGACCCATCGCCATTCGCTGACCGTCGAAGAATCTTCAATTGCCGCTAGCTGCTAGCTAGCCGCTGTTAGGTGAAAATACTAATATAACTTATTGAAATTTTGGATATGCTAATATATCGGTCTAAGATATCGATGACAATCATTATATTCTAGCTAAAAATAGATTGAGTGTTCATTAAACTTACGAGTACTTATCTGTTCGCTTTTCTAAGCTTACGTAGTTCACGTCTAGATATTTTCTTTTTATTTCTAGTTTTATTCCCCATTTTATATCTACACTACACTGCTATACAGTAAAAACACTTCCAACGTTGTTAGAGTACTAACTAAACTAATCTAATAAAATAATCAATAATAATCTATACTAATTGATAAAACTGAAGAGTTTGTTTGTTTGAACGCGCTAATCTCATGAACCACTGGTTCAAAATTAAAAATTATTTTTGCGTTGGATAGTCCATTTACTGAGGAAGAATTTAAGCTATATAACATCACGCTACGACTAATAGGGGCTGAGTAATAATAAGAAATGTTACAAAAACGGGAAAAAATAATCTTTTTTGAGAGCTTCCGTTGCGTCCTTTATTATTTCTCTTCTCAAGACATTTTTTAATTATAGTTCCACTTTTAAAGTAAATATAACATCACTCTTTTACTGTAAATTTTCGAAAAAAAAACTCAGTAATATGTTGAACGACCCAAGAATCAAACCTGAGACCCCTTGCTCGGCAGTAACGCTTGGTACCACTGGACCAACGAGGCGAAAATATTTAAGTACGTTTTTCCCTCAAATTAACGCGGGTGAAACCGCGGGGCACAGTTAATACTAAATAAAATTATCCAATCTATTTCTCAAACCACACTATCCATTCTCTGAGGATAGAGAGGTTCACTGGCGCTCGAATTCCTAAGAGACAAGACCGGACCCTATACATCGGTTTTCACACAAGAGGAAAAGAAGACGTTGATAGACAAGGGATACGGCACCGGACAGGGATCGAGCGTCATGACTATCCACGAGGCACAGGGACAGACACGCGAGGCAGTCATCATCGTCCAGACAAAGACTAGGAGGCTGCGGATTCATGACAGTGTTCCGCATGCTGTGGTCGCGGTGACCAGGCACACAAAGACCTGTGTCTACTACACCGACGACGGTGGTGATGCAATCGGTCGTTTTGTCGGCCTCGGTGGAGGCCACAACAAAGGAAATACTCGAGCACACCCTCAAGATGGCTATACATAAAAGAGACACCGCCGTCATTGAGGATGTGCTCGAACAGCTTCCCTCGGGGGATGGCTGCGGCAGAGTCTCCAATAAATAATACAAAAATAAAGAGCCCAAATGTAAATGTAGACAAGCCGTAAAAATGTGGTGGCTGGTATGTATGTAGTAACAAGCAATGAAATATTAGATTATATTAGATCAAGGAATAAACGCATGTACATAGAAAATAAGAAACATGATGTAAATAGATGTAAGAAAAAAAAAGACAAAATAAAATTATATATATATATATATATATATATATATATATATATATATATATATATATATGTATATGTATACAATATATATGTGTGTGTGTGTATATGTATATGTATATATATGTATGTGTGTATATTTGTATATGTAAATTACATTTGTAAATAAAGATTATGTTTATTAAAAATGATTATATGTATGTAAATATGATTATATGTATTAAAAAAAATTATAATAATAATAAATAAATAATGGTCAGTATACGGACTCGCGTCATAGAGATCCTGACAATAAGTCTAGCTAATGTAAGTCTAAAATAGTACGCATGAAACTATATTAACAATCTTATACATTTAATTAAAAAAAGGCACGGGCAAATATAAGCCCGTGGATATTTTTGTTATAAAAAAAAAATCCAATCTTTAGAGGGGGGGGACGCCGCCAGACAGCAGAAATACAGGTCCTACTTCGATGACGCCTCGCAGGCAACTAAAGCGAGGCGCGCGGGCCGTTTTCTTATATAATTTAAATATTTAATATTTAAAAAAAATAGAAACATTTATTTAAAAAAGTAACCGTTAAATGTTCTACTAAAAGTTATTACCTATTTTTACATGTGAATATTGTAACTTAAAATCTGATATTCTTCGAATAAAACTCGAAAAATAATCAAAAACATCCTTTCTTTATGTTTTTTTTTATCGAGTCAAGTTACAATTATCGTGTTTTGAACCGTTGAATAATCAAGAACGTTTGTTAAACTATAACATATAAACTCTTTTGCAAAAAAAACGGGCACTTAAGCAAAGAACTATTTTATAGTTACTATTAGTTTGTTTGACAATTTTAGGTATTGTTATCCTCAGAATTTTATAAATTAATTAGGAAGGAATAGTTTTCATCAGTTTTATCATAACATTTTAATTAAATTATTAAGAAATAATGTTTAAGCTCAAAACACTATGATTGTACCTGCTCGCTAAATAAAAATGAAACGCGTTAATTTCTTTGTTTTTCTTGAATACATTAAAAGCAGATAAAAGTTTAGTATTGAGTGTGACCCCCTCTTGCTGAAATCACAGCTTGCATTCGTCTGGGCATGCTAGTGAGTATATCTTTTATGGTTTCTCGGGGAATACGTTCCCACTCCGCGGTAATCACATTCTTTAGCTCTCTGATGGTCTGCGGAGCCGGCTGCACTGATCTCACTCGTCGCTTCAGAATGTCCCAGACATGCTCTATGGGATTGAGGTCCGGACTTCTAGCTGGCCAGTCCAAACGACGAATTCCGACTTCTAGCATATACGCATCCACACCGCCAGACCGGTGGGCGCGAGCGTTGTCGTCCATAAAAATTGAGTTTTCGCCAAGAGCGGTTAAAGCGGGTTGTGCATAAGGAATTAGAACTTCCGTTATGTATCGGTATCCAGTCAGTGTACCGTTTTCGATGAAGACTAACTCCGTACGATCCATAGAATTTATTCCTGCCCAAAACATAACAGAGCCCCCTCCATAAGGTGTGATTTCTTCAAAACATGCCTCTGCAAAGCGTTCTCCTCGTCTACGTAGCACTCGCCGACGTCGGTCTTCACCATGCAGAGATATCCTGGCTTCATCGGAGAACAATACCCTACCCCAGTCTTCATGAGTCCATGACACACAATTTCGAGCGAAGCTAAGCCTGGCAACTCGATGTCCACGGAGTAATTTAGGGCCGCGTGCCGGGCGATGACTGTGTATATTAGCAGCGAGAAGCCTCCTCCTGACCGTCCATAGACTAATTTGCACATTTCTTACTTCTTCGAGGGTGTTCTTGAGGTCCACATAAGAAGATTTGCGATTTCTCAACGCTTGACTAACTAGAAAACGATCATCCCGTGGTTCGGTACATGTCTTTCTGCCAGAACCAGGCCTTCTCTTGACGGAACCGGTCTCTTGATAGCGCTGCCAGGTCCTTTGAACTGTCGACCGACTCACATTTAGCCTCTGAGCCACGAAGCATTGACTGCAACCTTCTTCAAGCAGCGCAATAATTTTGCTCGCTTTTATCACTTTATCTACCATTTTCGAGATTGCTAAACAGCAATAACAATACTTTTAAATGTCAAGGACACCAGATAATTTAATAAAAATTGACAAAAAGTTAATAAGAGTCGATATTAACTATAGGGAATTCGCGCCACAAAATGTAGTTAAAAGTTATTTTCTTTGAAAACCAGGCTCAGTCAAAAATTTGAATTTGGAATGTACTATTATAAACATTATGGCACTTTTATTACTGGCCAGTAACATGTTCAAATGATTAAAACCTTTTTGGTATTTTATTTTTTTCAGCCAGGAAGAAAATCGAAACCGCCCGTTTTTTTTGCAAATGAGTGTATTTTTAACGGATCAAAAAAATGAATATTACTATGTTTAAAACTCTATCAAAAACAGGTGATTTGGGATATACTGGCCTTAATGTACTTTTAATAGTGTTGTAATAAAATATAAATTATCTATAAAAGAATTATTGTCTTTGTATCAATCGTAAAAACCGTATTTGAAACTCATTAATTTCTATAACGTTTAATTTGTTTGCCTATAACTCTTATTTAGGTATACATAGCTCGATACAATAGTGAATAGGCATTAAATTACTATTGGCAACACAAAGCGGCATTCAATGATTATAGCAGTAATAGAATAGCATTGGATGAACACCACATAGTACCTACGATCAATAGATCAAGGCGCCTATATTAGCGGTCACTGAACATTATTGAACTCCCTAACGTCCTTATGGGACCGATGTCTCTTGGACGACCATTTACATAATTAAGCAGAAACAGAATTTAACATTAAAATAATTGTTTTAGTAAGATTTATGGTTTTAATTGTATTAGGATTTATTAGTACAAATTACATATTATTGTAAGTACTTGTGTTTTATTTATTGTAAGTACTAATTGTGTTTGTATTATATTTTGTAGGTATTATTTTATTATAAGTATTATTGATGATTTCAAAAATTTTTTAACAACTCACTGATACTACTACCACAGTATATTAATATATATTAATATACTGTGCTACTACTTACTAGTGACGCTGACGTTGTCATTAGAATGGTTTCAATATAATAGAAGTATTATTGCAATTCAATTAATTTTGTGAAAATAAATTTTAATATATTATTATCTTATATCTTTAAACGAGCAATTCTTGTATTCTTATATCTTTAAACGAGCAATTCTTGTATATATATAATCTGAATCTCGGAAACGGCTCCAACGATTTTCATGAAATTTAGTATGCAGGGGGTTTCGGGGGCGATAAATCGATCTAGCTAGGATTTATTTTTAGAAAATGTCGTTTTATCCCTTTTTTTACGCAATTAAAAAATATCATTAGAATACGAAGGTAAATTTCGCTGTCATTAATAAGCTTATAATAGCTCGGGTGGGTATCGGGCGGATTTGAAACCAGAAAACCCGGTTTCGAATCCAGGTCTACAGACCGATTTTTTTCTTTTTTTTTCAAGTTTCTTTTTTTGTGAGAAAAACTATTATTGAGAGCTCTTTTTATTATTTATTTAAATAACCAGTTCCTATTATTTTACTATTATGTCAGTCAGATCGAAAATATTATTTATGTTTCATCAGTATATAATAATATCTAAATATAATTTAACCGAGCAAAGCTCGGTCATCCAGGTACTAATTTCATAATAGACGGCGCTGTCTTAATAGAAGTTAATACCGTAATAGTAATAGATATGTATGTTGGTAATGTAAAATTTATGTTCGGTGACGTCGCGAGTACAGCGAGAGAAAATAAAAATACATTATACAACGTAGTAAAATATTATTAATTCTGCTATTCATTAACTTCAATTTTGAAGAGAATAATTTCTGCATTTAGTTTTATTTATGTCGTTTTCTTTACGAGCCGGCATTTAATCTGGGTTCAAAGTTTACAAGAGATGGAAAGTATGAGAGTGATATTGAAAGAAGAGTGAATGCAGGAAATATGGTGAATGGAGCTTTGCACTCCTTTATGAGGAGTCGGAAGGTATCTAACAAGGCTCGTTTGGCTGTTCATGAAGGGGTGCTGGTGCCGACACTCATGAACGGAAGTGAAAGTTGGGTATGGGAGAAGAAACATGAAAGCAGAATAAATGCAGTTGAGATGAGAGCGTTAAGAAGTATGATAGGAGTTAAACTGAGTGACAGGATAAGAAATAGTGAGATAAGGAAACGTTGTGGTCTGAAAGAAGATGTAGTGACTAAAATTGAGAAAGGTATGCTGAGATGGTTTGGCCATGTCGAGAGAATGAATGCAGAACGGTTGAAGAAAAAAGTGTATAAGGCGAGTGTGAATGAAAGTGCGGGAAGGGGTAGACCTAGGCGAACGTTTCAAGATCAAATCAGGGACGTCTTGAAAAAAGGCCAGGTCAAGAGTACCCTAAACCGAAGAGCATGTATGAAGGGAATAATGAAAGTGGACGAAGCGAAACAAGTATGTAAGGATCGTAGCAAGTGGAAAGAAGTGGTCTCTGCCTACCCCTACGGGAAAAAGGCGTGATTATATGTATGTATGTATGTAGATTCACTTTTTAATCTCATATGTTAGCTTAGTTATTCCTGGCTAAATTTATTTCACATATTTACTACCTATGTACTCATTACATATTATTGCAATATAACAGCTAAGCTCTCGAACCATCCTTAGTTTAATTTTTTCTTAACTCTCAAACTGTTAAATAATATAGCATTCTAGTTGTTAATTGTAAAAACTTCTAAATGGCTTTTTGTTTTTTTAATTGTATAGGAATACTATAATTTGTTATATATAGCTGAAAGTTTTCTGAATAAATAAAAATTAAATAAAAATACATAATATTGTGCATGCAAATGATTGCACTTCTATTTGTTTCTACCCAGCCTGTGACTTCTTATTCCATATATTTATATAAGCTAACTTCTCTGGCCTCTATCTGCCCTATTATTTTGAACACTGAGTAAATGTTTTTTTTTTTTTTTTTTTTTTTGTAAACGACGACCGTTTGGTGTAGTGGTGTGAGTAGTCACCTCAAAGGTGAGCACCGACGGTCGCTAGTTCGATTCGTTCCGATTTCGATTCCGATTCCGTGTTTCCAATCTGGGTGTATGTCCTTGTGGGTCTCCCTACCGTGCCTCGGAGAGCACGTAAAGCAGTCGGTCCCGGTTGTTATAATAGACACCTGATAAAGATCGTTACTCGTAGTAGGGAAATTATCCGCCAACCCGCAGTGGACCAGAGAGGTAGATTAAGTTCCAACCCTTCTTCTATATGGAGAAGAGACTTTCGCTCAGCAGTGAGTTGTTTACAGGCTGATACAGTAGAGTATAGTTTAAATTCTGATAACCGTATGTCTAAAAGATAAACATTATTATACTTAAAAAAAAAAAAAACAAATATCTCTTTAAACTTTATAGTTTGTTTTTTTTTTTCACTTAACGCTCAAGAAACCATTATTAAGCATTCCTAAGATGTTTTGGCTACATTAAGACTTGGGAAATATTTTCGATTTAGTCGAATCTCAGAGTAAGGTAAATAAATTATACCTAACAATACGATACTCTTAAAGTCGTTTAGCTTAAGCTTATTTTTATTTATTTTACGCATATTTTTTAGGAAAGATGAAGCGTTTCTGTGTATTCTTAAGATTTATTCTCTCTTCGAATTTTCTTTCGTAACTACAAATACACGTTGTGGATGAAAAATCATTCCATGCATCATAAATTGTGTCGAAGCAGACGGCACAAATGCTGCAAGATCCATATTTCACTCCGGCATCGGGTGTAAAAAAAAAACTTTTCGATACTATATTTTAATGCCAATTATGGAAAAAATAAAATAAAAAAGTTACTTTGCTTTTAGTTAAAAATGGAAATGAAACAAATATTACAAATAAAATATTCATTTTTGTTTATTCTTCTAAAAGAGATTAAGTTTTATTTAAAATTACTTTTACTTGTTTAATTATATATAATTACATAATAACTAAATGCGATATAAACGAATAAAACAATACAAATTATTATTAATTACTTCTTGTGGTTAATTTAATAAATTAAGCCTTTTTGCTATCATGTTGAAATTAAACATTATCAGTTTTCTTTTAATAAAAATAAAATGACTTCAAAGCACTTGTCTACCCATTAACCGTTATGAATATTAAACCAATGTTTAAATATAACACAGATATTATTTTATTAAAATAATAAGGAAATAGGAAGTCTCTCTCGGAGAAGCATTTCGCCAAGAATTCAAGAACAGTGCGAATTCAAGCCACAGCCAAGCGACAGTTGGACGAGTCAGCGAGCCACTGCAGTAATAGTAGCAAGTAAGCACATTGAAATACCAAGGAATACTTCACACTTAACGTATTTTTTTTTGTGACTACGGCAAATGCCGATTTTATCTTTACCAAATTCTCCTTTTTTCAACAGTATTGATTTTCAATAAATAATAATAATTTATTGACATATTATAATTACAAATCGTTCTTTAAGGATACAAATTACAGGATACTATTGAAATAAATAAAAAGAGGTTAACGTTGACAGCTATAGTATTATATTATACTGCGTTACAGCTGTCAGTTTTTAGAGTTTATTCTAATTGAATTTTAAATAGTTTGTAAAATTTAATAAAATGAAGTTTAATAAAACATTAAAAATCAGGTAATTTTACCACTTCCGAGTAATGTGCGTGAATGTGTATGCGTGTCTTTGTTTGTTTGTTTGTTTGTATGTGTGTGTATGTGTGTGAGGGATTTTTATGCGTATTTATATAAGTATGCATATGTATGTGAATGACCAAGGCATGAGTGTGATTTGTGTTTTTTTGCATGAAGTGCTCTTAGAACAATTCAAACTTGAGAGTGTCGTTAATTTATCTCATTCAGCTTAGATGTTAAGTGATGGATGTACACAGTTTGATTGACTTTGAGTGTTCGATTTGCTTCTAGGCGTCATAGCCTTTTAGAGAACGTAATCTTATTGAAGTTAACTAAAAAAAAAAAATATCAAAGCGATAGCTTAAAAGGTTTTCAGTTTTATAATATTAGTATTGAATTATTAATACTATCTATAAGATATTTAAATTTATATTTTGCAACAATTTAGTATGTAAATATAAAACTACAAAAAAAAATATAAGATTTATACAATTATATTAGATTAACTCAATAAAAATATGATAAATTTGAACTAGTTAATTTTATAAATTTTTATATCTTACAAACTTTAAAAAAAACCTAGCTGAACATATTTTACTATAAAATAATAAACATGAATCAAATTAGTGGTCTAATGGGAAAATGAACTTGAAATAGTTCACAGCAAAGTAAACGCAAGTGTCAAACCGCATTCGGTGTTGCGATCTCTTTATGTCAATAGTTGTGAACATGTCAAGACAGCAACAATCCCCTTTAAAAAGAAATTGTCACAACGTATGTATAAAGTGAATTGATATTTTGAACCATAGACATAAAAATGTTAACGTTGACAGCTATAGTATTATATTATACTGCGTTACAGCTGTCAGTTTTTAGAGTTTATTCTAATTGAATTTTAAATAGTTTGTAAAATTTAATAAAATGAAGTTTAATAAAACATTAAAAATCAGGTAATTTTACCACTTCCGAGTAATGTGCGTGAATGTGTATGCGTGTCTTTGTTTGTTTGTTTGTTTGTATGTGTGTGTATGTGTGTGAGGGATTTTTATGCGTATTTATATAAGTATGCATATGTATGTGAATGACCAAGGCATGAGTGTGATTTGTGTTTTTTTGCATGAAGTGCTCTTAGAACAATTCAAACTTGAGAGTGTCGTTAATTTATCTCATTCAGCTTAGATGTTAAGTGATGGATGTACACAGTTTGATTGACTTTGAGTGTTCGATTTGCTTCTAGGTGTCATAGCCTTTTAGAGAACGTAATCTTATTGAAGTTAACTAAAAAAAAAATTATATCAAAGCGATAGCTTAAAAGGTTTTCAGTTTTATAATATTAGTATTGAATTATTAATACTATCTATAAGATATTTAAATTTATATTTTGCAACAATTTAGTATGTAAATATAAAACTACAAAAAAAAATATAAGATTTATACAATTATATTATATTAACTCAATAAAAATATGATAAATTTGAACTAGTTAATTTTATAAATTTTTATATCTTACAAACTTTAAAAAAAACCTAGCTGAACATATTTTACTATAAAATAATAAACATGAATCAAATTAGTGGTCTAATGGGAAAATGAACTTGAAATAGTTCACAGCAAAGTAAACGCAAGTGTCAAACCGCATTCGGTGTTGCGATCTCTTTATGTCAATAGTTGTGAACATGTCAAGACAGCAACAATCCCCTTTAAAAAGAAATTGTCACAACGTATGTATAAAGTGAATTGATATTTTGAACCATAGACATAAAAATGTTATAGTATTAAAATCATAAAATATAAGTATTATATTTCACAGAATTATTCAGTTTATTAATAACTTTATGATTAATTCGTTAAAATCGTATATTATTTAGATTTACAATCCGTCGATAAATGTTACCGTAATTTTATAACTACTGGAAATAAACCCACGCAGTTTCACTAGCATTTATGAATTTTATGGTGGGTAGTTTAAACAATATATAAAATATTTATTAGGTTTTCTTAACAGAAAATCTTTTTTTTTTTCAATCGGATCAGTAGAACTAAAAATAAATTAACTTAGTCAAACAAATTTTTCAGCTTTAATATTGATAGGATAAAGCTTACTATAGATAGAATTCTACATCTTAAACTCGATTTTATGAAGCTGTAACGTGTCTCTACCACCTGCGACCAGTTACCGGCTGTTTTCTAGTCACTCGAAGTTTATTTTTCAGCAAGTATTATTGGCCTCATTTCAACTTTTGCCTTCAAAAGGCAATTTATTTAACATACAATTAACATTTAGAAAAATATAGAATTTTCATATAAAAATTAACCATTCATTACGATTGAAATTCAAATATTCACTATACTTTTTTAGTTTTAATTTTATCATTTTACTGAGTACACTAGCTTGTAATACATAATCAAATATTGTAATACATAACCAAATATAATAAAATTGCTGAACAAAGATCAGCAAAAAATAATAATAATAAATTATAAAATTATAATATATATATCGCTCATTTGGAGCGACAGTGACACAAATGCAAATTAGTTAACTTTACACCAGATCAGAATAAAGATTATTTCATAGTTCAAAAGAAGATTCTGAAGCATTATTACGGCTAATTATTATTTTACAATTATTGTATTATAGCTGGATATTGTGGTATTTTCACTGCCAACGCAGATGTTTATGCATAGTATTTTGGCATTAATAAGTCATTTTTGCGTATTTTTGCAAATGTGTCACTGTCGCTCAAAATGAGCGATTATATATATTTTTATTTAACATATATATATTCATGTCCGAAAAATTTCCGTAAATAATTAGTTAAATTGCAAGTTTTTCCAAATACATTTTTGACGTGACCAGGAGACTATTCTACTATTACACTTGTGTAACAAAAGTAGTTCGTTGGCTTTATAATTCTTATTTAAAAAAAAATTGATATTTTTCAGCTACATTGACATTCATGATATTCTGATGAAAAATCAGGTATAAATTTTTCTCATGTACTCACATAGTGCTTATGTATTTCACTACTTTGAATAAAAACCCTTATCCTATAGGAGCCCTTTTCTCAGCACAGGAAATTTACAGTCTGATGCAGTTCAGTTAACTTCAGATTCATATGAACTAATTAAAATGTTTAACCAATAAAATATTATTTATTAAAATTATATAATGAAAAATGTTTAAAACTTTATTTACTTACAACATTACAATTTAACTAAAACAATACTAAAATAATTCCGATTCCGAGATCTTGCGCGAGCATCAAGCGATTGGTAGGCAAGTCGTATGCAACCCGCAAGCATGGATTGCCAATTTCTATACTAGACGTTCCTCGCAGTTTTATCGGAAAGCTTCAATACTTTTTTATTAAAATTTCTGGGACGCAAGTTGCAATCATTGCAATTGTATCCCAATGATATATCGGTTTTCGATCAATGACACTCATCTCATGAAATTCGATAATCATGATCTTGACAACTGATAACTAACATAATAGTATAATGTTCATTTGCCTTTAAAAACATAATACTTCTATTGTACAAGAATACCTAGAATATTAATAGTTTCATAAAGGTCAAAAAGTAACATAAAATGTTCCAATATCTCTTGTAAGTTACGTCTCTGTTCATATTTCAAATGTTACAGTTTGTGGTGTAACTACTCTATCGTGTAGTAATTATTTTATCACGTGGAATTTACATTTCTCAGTATCTATCGTATCTCCCTAAAGCGATAACTTATTTGTTAGTCGATAAATTCAAATTAATAGATAAAATTCTTTTTTAAAAGCAAATTTAATATCTATATAAAAACATGACTCATAAACATTAACACTCTTATTTCTTAGTTCATAATAACTACAGTTTTAAGATATATATATATATATATATATATATATATATATATATATATATATTTGTTTTGGTGTGCAATAATAATTTTTATTATTATTTCCTATTAGCAGAAATATATATATATACATATATATTTCTGCTAATAGGAAATAATAATAATTTTTTTAAATAATATTGTTTCAGTTTTGCTGTAATTGAAAAATCAACATAATTTTTTGTATTTATTAAAATAGCTTACCTATTGTATATTATGTAATACTGTCTATTTTTAGTTCTCTGTTTTGGTGTGCAATAATAATTTTTATTAATATTTCCTATTAGCAGAAATATGTATATATATAAAACACTCATTAGTAACAGGTTTATATAAACAAGCGAATAAATTGCCTAATCCCTCCTATATTGTCTAAAGAGAAAATAAATCTCCTTAATTCATTGTTTCCGAGGTTGATGAAAATTTTGATGGTAGTGTTTTTAATTTTATATTTTGGCTTTTTAATTTATAAAGCATCAGATTTTTTTTATCTTTCTTGTATTTTTATTGTAGCTTCATAATCGCTATACACATAGAACTACTCTTTATTGTTTCGTGTATTTAAAAATGTGAATTATATATACAAAACGAAAGCTTGCAAGGAAGAACTGATTTCTGAAAGCAATCTCTTCCAGCCAATCTATGACGGTAAAAATGATGTTTAAGCGAGGAATTACCGTAAAATAATTTATATAATGTAAACAAAACAAATAATGACACTCATCATACACATAAAATTTAATAATTAAGAAACTAGAAACAAGTAGATAAATATTATTTAAACTAGGCTAGCCCCATTTACACAATAATAGAGATCGAGCGGTTAACAAAAAATAAAAATAGATTATTATTAGATGCACATATAGCAATTATTAGTACATGCACATAGCAATTATTAAAAAAAAGTGCTCCAGAATTTCATGAAGTTCATTATGTGGGCAACTAAATTTGACCAGATTATTAAATCCTTAGCGTTTCACAATGTTGTCATCCACTGATTTTTAATATACATTTAGTAGGTACTACAGCTGTGAAACGTGTTTAAAAAAACAGTCAGACATGTGACTGGTGAGTCACTATTAATATTTAAGGAGAACACTCGGTACATGATTCTCATTCGAATTATGTAGAAAAATAGGTACTTGATTTTTGACTAAATTTTCATAAATTTCAATTCAAATAAATGAAGCGTTGACACTTTTCCAGTCATGCCAGCGGCACGTGCACAGGTGTTATACTATACCGCTTTTTCACATCTAAAAATTTCCAAAGTTCACATCATTTACCTAGTCAACAAATTTGTTGCTTAAACGAGTAAAATATCTTAGTATTTTTGCCTATCCTAAGCCAGGATTAAAGTATTAAGGGGGACTGGATCATGATTGTTTACACTGCTACCCTGTTAACACGTGGCGGCGTTTGGATGTAGGTAAACTACCTGTTTTGTGTCGAAAGTGCAACTAGCTGCTAGTGTGTCCAGACAACGCGTAAATAATTAGATAATTATTGAGTAACTTTACTTAAAAGTTTATTAATAATTACTTATTTTTTATATAATTCGAATGAGAATCATGTACCGAGTATTCTCCTTAAATATTGATAGTAACTCACCATTAATTCTGTATATAGATAAAAAAACAGAAATTTTAAAATTATATATTAAAATAAATAAATAAATGAAAAGATGAAAATGAAAGAACGACATAGTTGTTTTTATTTCGGTCCTTCAAAGTGAAATACGTATCAATAATCGTTCAATGAAGGCCGTTCCGTCCTTACAACGTAACGCACTCAGCGCCTAACACAAGCCTGATCTATTGATCGTATTGTGCTATATCCAGGGCCGGCCTAAGAAGAAAATTGAAAGTGTACAAGACTCACATCTTATGCCCCTATGAAAATATTATCGAGTTTTATTTAATTACCCTGTGTCAGAAGTGTACACAAAAATAAAAGCCGCCAGGCTATTCCTAAAAAAAGGTCGTCCGAGATCCACCATCGATGTTTACCCATGTAGCCTATCCGAATACCTAAAATATATGCCCTCCCAAAAAACTCGAGTGTGCGGCCGCATACTTCGCACACCCTTAGACCGACCCCGGCTATATCTATTGCTTTGTTCATGTTGACCTAATAATTGACTATTAAACGTGTACAATAGTGTTCAACTATGTTTTGTTTTTGTTTTTGTATTGTAATACACCTATCCATTTAGCGAAAACTAATGTTTTTTTAGAGACCTACGATTTTACCCGATGGAGTGCGTGTTTGGCCGACTAGTCGGTAAAGCTGATCATGGTTTATTTTGTTAGAATAATCTTTAAGGGTCTAGATTTAACTTTGATTATTAAATACAAAATAGTAGTTCCTTCCTCTAAGTTACATTTCAGTTAATAATTAATAACGATATGTTAATAATTGAGACCGTATTAAAATAATAAGCAATGAGTTATTTTATATTTAAATTGTAAAATAATAACAAAAAAAAGCAATAACGAGCTTATAATTTCCTTTTTTTGTTTTTAGTTTTCTTGTTTAATGAAGTACCATTTGACGCGTTGGCGTAGTAGCCACAGCAACTGGCCCATCACTAGTGGTCGCGGGTTCGATTTCCGCATAAAACAAATGTTTGTATATATCATATGTACATGTTTCACGGCCGGCTGGTCGAGTGGTCAGGCAACTGGACACTTTACGCAGCGGTCGCGGGTTCAAATCCCGCCAGGTGCAGATAATCTGTATGACGAATATAGATGTCTGAACCGGGTCATGGATGTGTATTTATGTATATATGTATTTATATCTTAAATTTATTTCCGTTCCTAGTACCTGTAACACAAGTTCTTACGAACTTAGCACGGGGCTAGGTTAACGTGGTGTGATTGTTGGTTAATATTTATTTATTTATTTATTTATTTTATTTATGTCATATATACATATTATATGATACATATATAGTCGTTGTCGTGGTCTGGACGTTTGCGATTTGTTGTGTGTATCCGACCATCCGTACACAGGATTCATATCTACTGGCCGCCATTGACTGTGAAGCGTTTATTATTATTTATTTGTTAAAAATACTTAATAATAATAAAAATATTTTCCTAAATTATATTTTAACCCTTTCCCGGCCAGATTTTGGTACGGTTATCGTGCCCCCACGGCCAGACAACTTTAGGTATAATTTCAAACAGTGACGGGACATCTGAATAATTTTTATCGATATTACACATATAGTTAACTTTTGTCTGCGATATCGTACGAATTTTTTTTAAGCCTATAAAGGAGATCGTGCCAATGGGCAGTAAGTAGTTATATGTATATTGACAGTACCATTAGTGGTACAATCTACCTGTGCCACGGTGAACGGAACGGAGGATATAAATTAATCTAAAATAAAACAATCATAAATAAATTATAAAAATAAAAGCCATGTAATATTAAGTATATAATTTCCCAATTTGGAAGTGGGGCTCCTCCTTAAATCGGGTTGAATTTTTTTTAACGTTTTTTATGAATAATAAACATGAGATAAAGTAATAATAAGGTGGCGCACGCCAAAAAAAATTTAAATTTTTTTTTATTGATAGGTTGTTAGGTCTTTTTTTTTAGCGTTAATTCTAGCTTTAACAAAGGCATTTAGCAAGAACTAGTTCTAACTAGCAAAAAAAAAAGACCTAACAAGCACACTCCATCGTACACCGAATAGTGTTTTGTTTTTTTTTTCTTTCAAAAATAAAGTAATGCGCCACGTTAATATTGCATTCTCTCATGTTCTTTACGCATAAAACATGAAAAAAAAGTTTGTTACCCCGGTTTTAGCAGGAGCCCTACTTCCGAATATTTACCTTAACAAAAAATAAAATTTTCGCTCATAATATAGATTATATTCAGCTTTAATATGTATTAACTCAATATTTTGGAGATGAACACGGTGCGATTTCTAATTGAACTTCTTCTGTTGAATTTCTTAAGCTACTTTTATACTAGTTTGCATAAGTTTCCCGCCGAATATTTTTTTTAACATATATTTATTTCCAAGCGGACGAATTTTAAAATGAAGTCTTAAATGGGAACACTAACTACTACTCGAACTTCAATTACTGTCGTTGCTGATATTTTCTTGTAATATATAAAATAATTCGTCGTCGTCCAACATAATGTTGTACAGCACTAGGCACATGAAGTTAACGTGTTATTACGGGGACGGCTCTGTAGGTACCGATGTTTACAAACCAATATGCCTACCGTGTCGCTTGCGCCGCACGGAAAATCACGGTGATGGCGGCAAGTGATCGTCTGGCAGTAACTGTATTAGTGACGTCCCAAAATAATATCGAGATCAATAATATATATTTTTTTGGTTTCGTAGTTTTCTACCGATTCTCTTTAATTGTGGTTTATTATTCAAATAAGAGGTTTAAAAAACACATTAAATAATTAATTTATACTCTAGACATGTATTAACAAGATAATTAATAGTTTTAAAGGATCTCTTCTCTATTATTTAGTTTTTACTAGCGCATCACTAGCCTACGTAAAATTACGGGTTCGGCGCTGTGTGTTAGGGTTATGATAGCGCCTAATTTGACTATCGCATTTAAATTGCATTTTTATGTATCAGAATTAAGCCTATTGTTTTAAAGTTGGATTATTGTAAAGTACACATCCTGAAGTACTATAAATAATATAAAATTTCTTCATATTTTTTATATCTAATCAAGAAATAGACATAGAAAAAATAGAACGTAATATTACGGGCTTGGCGCCACAGGCATTAACATTAAAACACGGAATATTACGGTGACGGCCGGGAAAGGGTTAAACTAAAGTATTTTTGTTAATATATGGTTTTTGCAAGCACCTTCTTGGCAAATATATTGACTAAACAATAAGCTTTCTGTTTTTTCAATGAGCTTAACGAAGGACTGGGCTCCTAGATAATAATACCTTAAATTTTATTATTATATTACATATTACATTACAAAACATTATTAAATGTACATAGAAACATTTAGAATGCTAAATTAGAAACGTTTAATTTTGAAAAAATGTAACGAAAAGCTGTGAAATATGAGGCTTTGTTATATTGGTCTGATAATGTAAATGTTTTGTAATATTTTATGTTCAAAGGAAAAGCTGTTGTGATCAATTGTAATTCATTTTATCACAAAAATCCAAAACACCCTAATTGGCAATTGAATAAAATCACTTTCGTAGTAGTTAAAGCTTTTTGCAGACTTAAAACCGACTAATCACCGAATACAAATAGACCGGATAGTCGGTTTTGCCGACTAGTCAGCCATAAGTCGAGACTAGTCGTTTTTTTACTGGGCATGTTCCAAAAACGAGAAGTTTCGTTATTCTGCTAAACTTTTTTTTTCTGTGTTACTGATGGTAAGACATTATTATTTAATCATCAAAAAAGAAAATACTTCAACATCCCGTACAATAATAAAATATTGTTTTAATAAATAATAATAATAATAATAAATAAATATTAACCAACAATCACACCACGTTGACCTAGCCCCGTGGTAAGTTCGTAAGAACTTGTGTTACAGGTACTAGGAACGGAAATAAATTTAAGATATAAATACATATATACATAAATACACATCCATGACCCGGTGCAGACATCTATATTCGTCATACAGATTATCTGCACCTGGCGGGATTCGAACCCGCGACCGCTGCGTAGAGTGTCCAGTTGCCTGACCACTAGACCAGCCGGCCGTCAAATTTATTTATTCATTATTTCGTCAAAATTAATAAATCCCTAATATTTATTTCAAAACCACAAATTAAAATCAGTTTTCTTTCCTTTCTTTTTTTAGGGTTCCGTAGCGAAATGGCAAAAGCGGAACCCTTATGGATTCGTCATGTCTGTCTGTCTCTCCATTCGTATGTCACAGCCACTTTTTCCGAAACTATAAGAACTATACTGTTGAAACTTGGTAAGTAGATGTATTCTGTGAACCGCATTAAGATTTTCACACAAAAATAGAAAAATTCAATAAATTTTGTGTGTTCCCATACAGGGGATAGTTTTAAGGAAATAGAATTGGTCGATCAGGCTGTCTTTCTGGGTATAACCTTAGATTCAAAATTACAGTGGGGTCCTCATATTGGGAAGTTATCTGGCAGACTCAGCTCCGCAGCTTACGCAGTAAAAAAATACGCCAGTTGACGGATATTAAAACCGCGCGATTAGTATATTTCAGCTATTTCCACAGCATCATGACTTATGGTTTACTGCTGTGGGGAAACGCTGCTGATATTCAATGTATATGTATTTTGCAAAAGAGAGCTGTCAGAGCTATCTACGGTATGGGCACCCGTGAGTCTTTACGAAATAAATTTAAGGAAATAAAAATACTAACTGTTTACTCTCAATATATTTTTGAAAATTTATTATACACACATAAAAACAAAAATAAATTTGTCAAGAACTGTGATAGACATAATATAAATTTAAGAAATAAAAATAAATTGGCCATTCCTAATTTTAGGCTCCACAAAATAAGTAAATATTTTGTAGGTAACTGTATACGCATGTACAATACACTGCCTGGTAATGTGCAAGACTTGTCCCTAAATAAATTTAAACACTTCATTAAATCCAAATTATGTAGTAAGGCATATTATAGCATTAAAGATTTTTTAAATGACAAGGCTGCTTGGCAGTGACATGATTTGCTCGTTCTTTGTGAATAATTTTTTCATATTGTATGTACAAAATATGATATGGTAAAAAGAGTACCGAGAGTTTTTTTCCTCCGGCTTTTTTTCTCTCGGCCTACACTAGGAACATTATTATATTATTGTAATATTTAGTAAAGCCGATGATGAAATTGTAGATGTCTACCGAGACATTTTTTTTTTGACGTTCGTTGAGTGTGTGTAATCAATCACCTAATAACGAATAAAATATTTTGATTTTGATTTTGATTTTTTTTTATTTTGCGCGAGAGTGCTTCACCCCCCCCTCTGTAACTTTTAAAATAAGAAAATGATAAAACTAAAAAAAAATATATGATGAAATGTACATTACTATGCAAACTTCCACCGAAAATTGGTTTCAACGAGATCTAGTAAGTAGTTTTTTTTTTAATATAAAAAAACACTATTATTAAAACATCGATTAAAGTTACAACGAACTACAAGAACTTTTATATGATGTTACTTGCTGCTACGGAACCCTTCATTGGCGAGTCCGTCTCGCACTTGTTTAATTTTTTTTAATAGATTTTATTCACCTTACAGTCGCTTAGGCACCTACCTAGTCTCTAGCCGAGGCTGCGGACGGTAGGTTCGGGGATTGCCCAAAGTCCGCCAAAACAGTCTGCCGCGAAGGTGCGATGCCTAAGTACGCGGGGCGTCGCACAGGAGAGATTCCCCGATGGGGCTGCCGCCTGTGGGCCACGGAGCAACGTACGCGGTACCAGTGGTCCGCCTTGTAAGGGCAGGTGAGGGCGCACGGCGGGCTATTTTAGTGGATGAGGGAGACACACTACCCTTTTGTCTCCCCGGACGACGGGTGTGCGGTCAGGTACATTTTTTCCCGCCAAAACAAAAAAAAAAAAACCTACAACCTACCTTGGTAGTACTTATAGGTATAGGTATATATAAATTTAATTATTACATTCGAATAAGTAGTACTTTAGTTCACCTGAAGTTTTTCTAACCCTCTCCCTATCTAATGCCGAACACATCGGTTCGTTGCCTTTTAATATCGTAAAAGTCTATCAAAGCAGCAACTGGTCCCGTGGGGACAAATGTTCAGTCACCATAAAATGTAGCCGATGTCCTTTTGCATCCCTCCAACAATTTTAAATTAAAATGTCTTCTTGCTTTTTAAAACACGTTGAAATTCTAACGGAATATTAACCTTTATAATTTTTTTACATAGATTACGAAATTAAGTTTTTTATGTAAATGATAACTGTTCTGGTATTATGGTGACAAAAATTCTATTAACGCTGATAGTCACTGGTTTGATTCCTACTCGAAATTTATACAAATAGTAGAAATATTTATTTTCAATCTAGATGTCTGTGATTATAGATTTGTCTTACCACCGTACTGCAACAGAAAGCGAATTTTATCGAACCCGGATTATGAAATAAACTTGCCATTATTGCCATTATTTTTGTTCGAGAAATTATTGGAGTTACGTGATGAATTAAGCTCTAACCATTCTCATACAGACGAAGATGCCTTTACACCGCCGTGGGACATTTACAGAATGATTTAATTATTAAATCCGATTTAAAAAAAATTAATAATTTTTTTTATGGAGCCTATTTAATAATGTTTTGCAGATCCGTTTTCGTGGTAATAGTCATAATCTTTTCTCGGTAGGGTAATCGGCTTATCGTTTATATATTACATTTACTAAAATTATATTTAGAGTTTAGGTGAAGGAAATTATTTGCCTACAAATATTACTTTGTTTATTTGTTATAAACATATATAAAAATGATTTAAGACTTATTTCGTGGTTTGAAGACATATTATTATGTTTAAAACGGGTACATACCATGATATAACACAGTGATTTTGTGTCAATATTTCGAGCCAGTTGCATGGATCGTGGTCACGACAGGACTGTCGTGACCACGATCCATGCAACTGATCAATGCAACAACTGGTCGATCGGATCGATGCATGCAACTGGGTCGAAATATTGACACAAAATCACTGTGTTATATCGTGGTAGGTACCCGTTTTAAACATAATAATATATAAAAATATTTGTTTTTACATACGAGCTGATATAATGGAAGTTTTTAATAGTAGTCATACTCTCGTTGAAACAATGAATACTAAATGTATTCATATCAATCATTGTTTTACAGATTTGCAGGCTTTTTTTTATTGTTATATTCGTAAACATAATATCATAATATCTTTTATTTATTTGCAAATAAACAAAGCATATTATACTGGTATGTACATGTGACAGTGTAAATTTTATCTTGTTCTGTATTTTTCCATTTTCATCTGTGCCCTCTTGTCACCATTGAAATCCATTAAATCGAATGAATGAATAATTTTTTCCATTTCTGGTGTGAAAATTTAAGTAAGAAGATAAATAATCAAGTCCTAAATGGATTAATACATTATTATTAGTGTCAATGAATTCAATTATTAATTTTAATAAGTCGAATATATTTCAATTTTCAATTTTCCTTTCCATTTTCACCAAGTTTTGTAATCGAACTTGTCATACTAATTATAATTATGTAAAATGCGTTATTACAAAATTGAGTGAAATTAAAATGATTATATTGATTATGATAATTAATATAATAAATTTATGACAAATATGTAGGTACAATCTATTGTATCTATGTTAAAATCATTAATTAGCGGTAGAATTCACAAAGTAATAATTATATTCCATTGCGATTGTTGATTTCTCATATTGAGTACGTAATTATTAGGATAAGGATTGTATAAATGAAATTATTTAAAAAAGCAATTAAAATGTCGATAAGTGTAAAATAGGTCGGGGAAAAAGTCTTTTCGTATTTTGTATGTATAAAATTGAAAAAAATCTCTTTGTTGTACTGTTTTCATCTGGCTGATTTTCATATAACTAGTATTTCACATAACTTTTAATATAACTAGTATAAATATATAGGACCATATTATGGCAGCAGTGTGTTGCTGCCAAAATATTATTTTAAAGCTATAGGTAAAATAAAATAAAAAAATAAAAATAAAATAGGTACTATGGAAAATCCTGATTACATAGACAAGGAATTTTTTTAAATATATTTTTGCCATTATTTTACTTACAACAGGAAAAGTAAATTTTCTTAATTATTGAGATCAATTTTACTCCCATTTTCGGAAAGCGGCAAAACTTTATTGCATTTAAAAAATCTAGAATGTTATTTGTGTATGTAGATACAAAGGGTAAATAAAAAGCAATCTCATGATACTATCCATTGATTTTTTGATTGCTCCATAGATAATTATTTAATTTGATATTCAATGTTTTATATAATTTTATAATACCTACTTAAGTAATTATTTTAGATGAAAATTCAATATTATATACAACTCAACAGGCAAAATGTATGCATATCTTACCGTTTGTAAATATTCGTTATTTTATTTTTTAATCCATATTGAACTTAATTCGAATTTATAGACACAAAAGAGCTGAATCTAAAAAGGGCGTGTAATAAAAATCGAGATATAGTATCACTAAATCACTGCTATACTATGTTCTATCAAATTTCAGTTTGATACTAGAAAAATAATGTTATTGGAAACTAATTTGTTTTCCAAATTTTGTTTCTTTTAAGAACCAATGCCAAATCTTCTCAAACTAATATAAATGATTTTTATATCAGTTAAGGATAAGGAATTATAAATATTTTAAATATATAACTAAATATATGTTTTTATAACTTTTGTTGCTTGTGTCCCATTTCAATGATTGCACTAGCGTGTGATTCAATTACATTTATTTGATTAATCATGTACAAGTTTCGCAGTTAAATGAGGTTCAGGTTTATGTCAGACTATAAAAATGATATTGCGTTGTTATTACCACGCTATAAAAAATTCAAGGAATTTCTTTTATATGCTAATAGAAAACGAATTATTAATATTAATAGGTTAGCTGTTGTATGTTTTGTTAAATATTATCTAAATATAAAAAAATATATACAATACATGTTTATGTCCGTTATATATAACATTATTCGATGTTACCCTTTTTAAACTCACTATGTTGAAGTCGGAAGGACTGTATGCAAATTTAAAAGGTACATTTTTATTCAATTATAACTTATAAAGTATGTTTTAGGCTTTGTAACATTACTAATTCTCCTAAATCATCATCTAATATCAATCAAATGAACTGATTGTAAAGCTATTATTTATCAGAATGAATATATGGAAATAATTTAATGAGTTCATATGTCGTACCATTTTCAATATTATGATTGATATACACGCTAAGACTCATAGAAGCCGATAAACAAATTTAAAATTTTAATCTGTAAAGGATCAAAATACAACGTGGGTGAAACAACGAAACACAACGCGGAACGTCTAGTGAATATTTAACGCGAGAAATAAGTCTCAGTACCTACGAAAGCGACTTTATTTTGTAGAGACGATAAATTTTCAAAAAAATAAAGAAATAAGGAAAACTATACGTTATCCGGAATAGCCGGCAACGTCGCTCGACCACTCAGCCGCACCGGCTGCGACTGCTTGTTTTATTTCGTTCTCGCTGACCGACAACCGGGTATATCGATCTTGAAATTTTCAATATTGTGATTTTTTATTATTATAACGGGAAACTTCTCCCGTAAAGGGATGAATGGATGACTTAAGTTCTGGGCTTAAAAGGTATGAAAACTGAAGGCACTTGATAACAATTAAATATTTTTGGTATTACATGCTTTGGAAACCCTGAAAGCATGTAATTTAAAAAATGGCGATAAAAATTTGTCCATAAAAATTGTAAATTTAAAGTTTTAGTTATACGATTTGGTTATTAGGTATCTATTTGAGAGAACATTTGAGACAAATAAAAGCTATTATTAAATGTTTATCAAATTATTACTTCTATTTACTACCAAGTTACCGCAGATAAAACTGAGGGACACAATTAGTTAATTATATTTTCTTTTTGTTAAAAGAACGTGTCATGATTATAAAAATATTAATGCTATTTGTTCTTCAAATCTCATTATTGTTTATTACAATAATTTGTAATTACGAAATTTAATCTGCTCGACAGAGTTTAAATGGTAAATAGACACTCCATATCAAGCAGATTACGTTAGACGAGTAGAACGTTTTAAAGTCACTTTAAAGATGGCTCGGTTCATTAAATATTTAATGTTTTTGCATTAATTTATCAACGGTTCAATAGACACGCTAAAGTTACTCTCATAAGTTTACTTAAATGTCCCAATAACTATTCAACGTCAACCAATCAAAATTCCTTTTCTATTTCAAGACACAAATGTAGGAATATTTTATTTATATCGCCTTTACGTACAAGTATTATAAGCCTAAGTAAATGTGAATTTGATCAATTTCATTATTACACACCTACAAACGTTTCAGTTTTACATTAGGACGTAAGCTATGGTTGTACTGTACTGTACTGTATCAGCCTATAAACAACCCACTGCTGAGCGAAGGCCTCTTCTCCATATAGAAGAAGAGTTGGAGCTTAATTCACCACACTGCTCCACTGGTTGGTGGATAATTTCCCTACCATGAGTAACGATTGTTATCAGGTGTCTATGATAATGACCGGGACTGACTTTATGTGCTCTCCGAGGCACGGTAGGGAGACCCACAAGGACATACAACCAGACCGGAAACAAATACCTGTACAAATACAAATATCTGTCCCGAGCGATCGAACCGAGCGACCGTCAGCGCGCGGCGTTGACGCGACTACTCGCACCACTACACCAGAACCTCTCGTCTTTAGTGCAATATAATAATGTTTTGTAAATAATTAAAATAAAATAAAATAACAAGAGTTTTGGAAAAACTTTAAATTTTGATTAATACATAGAAAAAAATTACTTTTTTGTCTTATTTCCATTATTTTATATATAAAATCCGTTATCATAATTATGTCTTTATAAATGGGTAACACATTTTTCTAAAAATACTTCATCTTATTATTTAGAATAGTGACGTAAAAATTGTAAAACAATATTTACTTAAAAGCAATGTAAAAACAAATTAGTACATTTATTACAGAACAAAAAAATATAAATACAGAACAAAAAAAAAACTGTTTAAAAATAAACAACAATGGCAACTACGAGAATTTAAAAATAAAGCAACGATTTACAATTTAAAACTATCATGTATACGAGCAACGCCATAACATTTTCAGTCAAATGTTTGTATTCATTAATACCCTTAAATACTTTATGAGATAAAAGAAGAGTATCATAAAATTTAATACGTGTTCCCTGAATTATGAGAGCGTTCAAGTGGGATATATCACTCGCACAAGAAACATTTATGAGTTTTTCATGACGTCATGCTACAATGCTTGTATGGATTCATAAAATTTTCCGCCATCGCAGCTCTCTTGCGAACAGAAACAAAACCAACTGAGAAAGAAGAACTGTAAATGCTCGAATGCCTTTGAGTGATGTTATCGCATTATATTTATTTTCTTTTTGTCCACTTCGGACACCTCCATATTTCTTTGCCTGTTTAATGCAGCAGTCTCTTTATAAATTGCACGGTAATATTTTATATTTATTTTTATTTACTACATTATGCATCTAGTAAATAAGTGTTGTCATTTTTATTTTGTTGTGTGCTCATATTATTATAAACTACTTTTACCTAACTTCGTTCGCGTTTGCTTATTTCTTTCATTAAGTCTATAATAAAAAGTATGTACGCTAGCTTAAAATGATCTATACGCTAAACGGTGTGGCTATTAAGTAATCTTTGAGATCTCGAGAAATCCCTGTGGTCTCGAATTACAATACTAATTGAGGCTCAGCTAGTATTGAAATTCGACACCACAGCGATTTCTCGCGCTCGCGCAAGTTACGTAATAGCCGCACGGTTTCTGTACATTTTAGGTTTCAAGTTATTTTGGATCATAATTATAGTAACGGTAATGTCTGTAATTTCTGACGTAGCAAACAAGAGACATTGATATCTTTATGGGACAATGATAAAAATGTTCAAATTATTAGAAAAAAAAAAAAGGGAAGGGTATTCTACTATGTTTGAAAAAGTACTTCAAAATGTTAATTTTCGTAATAAAAAGCCACAAAAAAAAAATATTTCGGCAAAATAAACACGCTTTCTTGCCATAAAAGCTTGGGGGGGAGGGATGCGCTATATATAATAATGCGCTATATATGCTAATATCCCGTACAATAATAAAATATTGTTTTAATAAATCCCTAATATTTATTTCAAAACCACAAATTAAAATCAGTTTTTTTTTCTTTCTTTTTTTAGGGTTCCGTAGCGAAATGGCAAAAACGGAACCCTTATGGATTCGTCATGTCTGTCTGTCTATCCGTCCGTATGTCACAGCCACTTTTTTCCGAAACTATAAGAACTATACTGTTGAAACTTGGTAAGTAGATGTATTCTGTGAACCGCATTAAGATTTTCACACAAAAATAGAAAAATTCAATAAATTTTGTGGGTTCCCATACGGGGGAATAGTTTGCGCGAGAGACACTTCCAAAGTGGTAAAATGTGTGTCTCCCCCCCCCTGTAACTTTTGAAATAGGAAAATGATAAAACTAAAAAAAAAATATGATGTACATAACTATGCAAACTTCCACCGAAAATTGGTTTCAACGAGATCTAGTAAGTAGTTTTTTTTAATATAAAAAAACACTAAGAACCTTGCGGCAAATAAGAGCCACCTTAATTCAACACTTAATATTTTAATTATTTTAACGTTGAGAACAAAAAACAAAATATCAGAGAAATATTTTTTTTATTATCAATCAAACTAAGTACAATATTTTGGATTTCTATTATAACTTTCGTCTACAAGTCAGTTTTTTAAAAACCCTTTGTGTGGCCCTTAATAAACACTGGTAGTTTAAAAGGGGCCAAATTAAAATATATTTTTATTCAGTTATATCAGCATTATATTTTTTTTTCACTAATTATCAATTATCACTTTCTTTACAAATCATGCTCTAGATAAATCCTAACTAATCAAAAAAATTGGTTGTCTGTAAAGTCGGTTTACGGACGATGATTTTTACGTGATAACGTCGTAAGAAAACATGAATGGAATTGAATTATTATCACTGAATTATCATTATTTTGTATAATATATATATATAAGCTACAGGTAATTAATAATGTATTTAATATAAAAGCGAAATAAAGTTAAAGACTTTGATATGTAATACAAGAAATAATCAAGTTGAATAAAGAAGCTAAGTTTAATAACTTAAAGTTAGCAAAACAAATTAGATTATCATTAACCACTTATGAAAATTGTAAAAATATACTAAATAAAAACAGTTTACTTTTTATACGATCGTAATTATATGAGTCCTAATAACTTTTTAGTCAAAATTGTAATATAACCTAATATTACTGCACTCGCCCACCGATGCTACTTATTAATCAAAGAACAAATATATGAGATTATATCGCTAATCGGATTCTTAAAATGCAAGAATTAATTACCTTTTTTGCTGTAATTGTTGTTGTAATAAACTATGGTAACCAATTTATGATTTTATTAACTTTTATTATTAACTTACATTTATTTACTTATATATTATTAACTTATATTATTACATTACATTATATTATCAACTTTTTACTATTTGACATTACTTCAATATTGACAAAACAGTTTCCCGCCATTTGCCGCTGTCATTTCTACTCGGACGCGTCGTAAGTTAGGCCGACCGCCGATCGTGAGCCGAACGCTTAGGCCGAGCCGATCGTACCTCTCTACCGCTTGTTCCGCGCTCTCGCTCACTAATTGTGACAATGATGACGTCATCTTCTTCGAACGGGCACCCCTTCATCAATTTACTAGACGTTATCACGTCAAAAATATATAGATGGCCCTTATTAGAATAAAGTAACGAAAATTCGCATTAAAAAGCATTACGAAAATAAAATAAAAAATATTAAATATATTTAAGAAGAATTAGCGCGTAACAATATTAAAATTTTTAATAAAATCAAATAAAACTAAAACTTTTTTTTTTCGTATAAAAATGTGGCCCTTATTACACTAATGAGATCATTCATTATAAAATCCAGTGGAAATCAGTTTTATCTTTATGTTTTATTTTACAACTTTGATCAGCTAATTGCACATAGGGCATTGGAAGTCAATATCATCTTTCGTTAGGCCTACGCATTCTTCATGGAACCATTTTTGGCATACTCGACACTGACGCATGTCTTTAAAACTCTCTGTGTTACAAGCATGACAGTACTATTTATAAAAAAGTATCATTTAGTGTCCGTTTCTGTTTTCTATTTTTTAATTCCAGTTCTTTAGTCCAGTTTTAGTCCAGTTTTCAGTTTAAACTGTTTCTTTTCTTTATTTCTTCTAATAGGACGAAATGTTTTTAAACATCTTTTCGTCTTCTTCTTTGCCTGCTATAGCTGTTCATTATTTGTTTCTTTCTCACGTTGGTGTTTTTCATTATCTTTTTCAACAAACAAATATTTGGTTACAATGCGAGCTTTATAATTAATGGTCTTACGTCTTGGCTTATTTTGTTCAACCACAGGTAAATTCGGCGTCGGTATCAGCTCCTGAAATGGAGACTACGAGTTTTTTGCCTTTCATTGTCGATAGGGGCAAGTTGTCTTCAGAATCACTTGCTTTTGTAGAGCCATCATATACTTGTGTACTGTAGAAATCACAATATGTTGTATTCTTTTTAGGAGTTTGTTCTTGCCTTGATATTGGATCCACATTTTCATTATCAGAGAAACTGTATACGTCACGGATATTTTGAGGCGCAAAGTTTTGTCGCGGAACAAGTGATTCTGCAATAGAAGTATCAGATTCAGAGCTATAAATTGACAGTCGTCTTATTGATGCAGCATACTGGCTTAGTCCTGTTAGTGAGTTTGAATTTTCAAGATCAGTATTAGATGAGCTGTAATTAACTAAACGTCTTTTTACCAATTTAACAATGTGCTTATTTAGTTTCTGCGCTCGTTCTGGGTTTAATATTTGAACCTTGCGCTTTGATATATCAGGATATCTTTTCAAAAAACAAATTTTAACCAATCTTTACCAGCTCGCTTTGAAGTTTGATTAAAATTGTTAGGAATTTTCTGTTGATCGCAAAATAGAAAAGCTTGATGGCGAATAACGTTTGGTATTAAAGGAAATCCTATGAAGGCAAGTCTTTTAATCCTTGACGCCAAATCATTTTCTTGTTCTGGTTCTGGTTCTGGTGTTAAAACTGTACGTCGTCCTATTTGTTTTTCAACTTTTCCAGATGTTAAATGGTTTACCAAAATTCTTCTGGGTATAGAATAATGCGCAGCTGCAGCACGCTGTGACATCAGACCGTCTTGAACTGCAGTCTTTGCAGCTCGTAATTGCTGAAGTGACCAAAGTCCTCGACGTTTTTTACAAGGAGGTTCCATAATTAGCTCAGTTAATTATTCTAAAAAGGAAATAAATAAGCTCAAGCAAAGCAAATACAGATGAAACAAATAAAACCTACAATTATTTATTGGATTAAGTATTTAAACGTTTCACTTAAGTTTTTAATTATTACATTATATAGGCATTGTAAGTAATGAAGTAATGAGCAACATTTAAAAAAATATATTATGGGAAATGTAGAAAAAAGTTATGCAAATGTCAAAAAAAAAATATAATTCCATCAGTTTAATAAGGCCCGGCTCTTTTTACCGACCACCTAAGTGGCCCTTATTAGAAAATGAGAGTGATTTTAGGCTTTTCTTTGTAAAATTGATAATTGTCAATAAAGCGATTAAACTTACCGTGATTAGTCAACTCCTATGATTACTTTTTACTATAAAACAGGAAAAATTACAAACAGCAAGCTATTTTACACACAATTAATAATGTTTATGGGGAGATTTTTACTATTGAGTGACGTCAACCAACTCTTTGGACAGATTCTTGGCTACTGACAAGATGTTGGATCGTTCTATTATGAGACAATGATATTAAGCTTTCCTATTGGTTCTCTATATATGTGCGCAAGGGCCATCTTATAAATACGTTGGAAGTGTATTTTTGTAGTAGTGGCCCTTGCAAAACGCCGGCTCTTATTACCCGCAGGTACCTTATTATTAAAACATCGATTAAAGTTAAAACGAACTACAAGAACTTTTATATGATGTTACTTGCTGCTACGGAACCCTTCATTGGCGAGTCCGTCTCGCACTTGTTTAATTTTTTTTTAATAGATTTTATTCACCTTACAGTCGGTTAGGCACCTACCTAGTCCCTAGCCGAGGCTGCGGACGGTAGGTTCGGGGATTGCCCAAAGTCCGCCAAAACAGCCTGCCCCGAAGGTGCGATGCCTAAGTGCGCGGGGCGTCGCACAGGAGAGATTGCCCGATGGGGCTGTTGCCTGTGGGCCACGGAGCAACGTACGCGGTACCCGTGGTCCGCCTTGTAAGGGCAGGTGAGGGCGCACGGCGGGCTATTTTAGTGGATGAGGGAGACACACTACCCTTTTGTCTCCCCGGACGACGGGTGTGCGGTCAGGTACATTTTTTCTCGCCAAAAAAAAACCTACAATCTACCTTGGTAGTACCTATAGGTATAGGTATATATAAATTTAATTATTTTTACTACATTCACAATCTACATTCGAATAAGTAGTACTTTATTTCACCTGAAGTTTTTCTAACCCTCTCCCTATCTAATGCCGAACACATCGGTTCGTTGCCTTTTAATATCGTAAAAGTCTATCAAAGCAGCAACTGGTCCCATGGGGACAAATGTTCAGTCACCATAAAATGTAGCCGATGTCCTTTTGCATCCCTCCAACAATTTTAAATTAAAATGTCTTCTTGCTTTTTAAAACACGTTGAAATTCTAACGGAATATTAACCTTTATAAAATTTCTACATAGATTGCGAAATTAAGTTTTTTTATGTAAATGATAACTGTTCTGGTATTATGGTGACAAAAATTCTATTAACGCTGATAGTCACAGGTTTGATTCCTACTCGAAATTTATACAAATAGTAGAAATATTTATTTTCAATCTAGATGTCTGTGATTATAGATTTGTCTTACCACCGTACTGCAACAGAAAGCGAATTTTATCGAACCCGGATTATGAAATAAACTTGCCATTATTGCTTTGGGGTTGAGAGGCGGCCATTGAAAAGGAAGGATCCTTCGACCAGACGGTGTTGCGTCTGGTGGGCTACGCGCCACTTAACGTTTGTTGTCGGGTTCTTGTATATATACTCAATCGCTTTGAAAACTTCGATAGCGCAATGTAGGATACGTCTGTTTCTTCTAGTTCGTATATGGCGTGATAGATGTCGCTACATTGCCATTATTTTTGTTCGAGAAATTATTTGAGTTACGTGGTGAATTAAGCTCTAACCATTCTCATACAGACGAAGATGCCTTTACACCGCCGTGGGACATTTACAGAATGATTTAATTATTAAATCCGATTTAAAAAAAATTAATAATTTTTTTTATGGAGCCTATTTAATAATGTTTTGCAGATCCGTTTTCGTGGTAATAGTCATAATCTTTTCTCGGTAGGGTAATCGGCTTATCGTTTATATATTACATTTACTAAAATGAATAATAAAAAAAATAATATTTAGAGTTTAGGTGAAGGAAATTATTTGCCTACAAATATTACTTTGTTTATTTGTTATAAACATATATAAAAATGATTTAAGACTTATTTCGTGGTTTGAAGACATATTATTATGTTTAAAACGGGTACATACCACGATATAACACAGTGATTTTGTGTCAATATTTCGACCCAGTTGCATGGATCGTGGTCACGACAGTCCTGTCGTGACCATGCAACTGATCGATGCAACAACTGGTCGATCGGATCGATGCATGCAACTGGGTCGAAATATTGAAACAAAATCACCGTGTTATATCGTGGTATGTACCCGTTTTAAACATAATAATATATAAAAATATTTGTTTTTACATACGAGCTGATATAATGGAAGTTTTTAATAGTAGTCATACTCTCGTCGAAACAATGAATACTAAATGTATTCATATCAATCATTGTCTTACAGATTTGCAGGCTTTTTTAATTGTTATATTTGTAAACATAATATCATCATATCTTTTATTTATTTGCAAATAAACAAAGCATATACTGGTAGGTACGTATGTGACACTGTAAATTTTATGTTGTTCTGTATTTTTCCATTTTCATCTGTGCCCTCTTGTCACCATTGAAATCCATTAAATCGAATGAATGAATAATTTTTTTCCATTTCTGGTGTGCAAATTTAAGTAAGAAGATAAATATTCAAGTTCTAAATGGATTAATAAATTATTATTAGTGTCAATTATTCATTTTAATAAGTCGAATATATTTCAATTTTCAATTTACCTTTCCATTTTCACAAAATTTTGTAATCGAACTTGTCATACTAATTATAATTATGTAAAATGAGTTATTACAAAACTGAGTGAAATTAAAATGATTATGTTGATTATGATAATTAATATAATAAATTTATGACAAATATGTAGGTACAATCTATTTTAAGTATCTATGTTAAAATCATTAATTAGCGGTAGAATTCACAAAGTAATAATTATATTCCATTGCGATTGTTGATTTCTCATATTGAGTACGTAATTATTAGGATAAGGATTGTTGACAAATGAAACTTGATAAATGAAATTATTTAAAAAAGCAATTAAAATGTCGATAAGTGTAAAATAGGTCGGGGAAAAAGTCTTTTCGTATTTTGTATGTATAAAATTGAAGAAAAATCTCTTTGTTGTACTGTTTTCATCTGGCTGATTTTCATATAACTAGTATATCACATAACTTTTAATATAACTAGTAGAAATATATAGGACCATATTATGGCAGTAGTGTGTTGCTGCCAAAATATTATTTTAAAGCTATAGGTACTATGGAAAATCCTGATTACATAGACAAGGATTTTTTTTAAATATATTTTTGCCATTATTTTACTTACAACAGGAAAAATAAACTTAATTAATTATTGAGATCAATTTTACTCCCATTTTCGGAAAGCGGCAAAACTTTATTGCAATTTAAAAAATCTAGAATGTTATTTGTGTATGTAGATACAAAGGGTAAATAAAAAGCAATCTCATGATACTATCCATTGATTTTTTGATTGCTCCATAGATAATTATTTATTTTGAAATTCAATGTTTTATAAAATTTTATAATTCCTATTTAAGTAATTATTTTAGATGAAAATTCAATATTATATACAACTCAACAAGCAAAATGTATGCATATCTTACCGTTTGTAAATATTCGTTATTTTATTTTTTAATCCATATTGAACTTAATTCGAATTTATAGACACAAAAGAGCTGAATCTAAAAAGAGCGTGTAATAAAAATCGAGATATAGTATCACTAAATAACTGCTATACTACGTTCTATCAAATTTCAGTTTGATACTAGAAAAATAATGTTATTGAAAACTAATTTGTTTTCCAAATTTTGTTTCTTTTAAGAACCAATGCCAAATCTTCTCAAACTAATATAAATGATTTTTATATCAGTTAAGGATTATAAATTATAAATATTTTAAATATATAACTAAATATATGTTTTTATAACTTTTGTTGCTTGGTTCCAATTTCAATGATTGCACTAGCGTGTGATTCAATTACATTTATTAGATTAATCATGTACAAGTTTCGCAGTTAAATGAGGTTCAGGTTTATGTCAGACTATAAAAATGATATTGCGTTGTTATTACCACGCTATAAAAAATTCAAGGAATTTCTTTTATATGCTAATAGAAAACGAATTATTAATATTAATAGGTTAGCTGTTGTATGTTTTGTTAAATATTATCTAAATATAAAAAAATATATACAATACATGTTTATGTCCGTTATATATAACATTATTCGATGTTACCCTTTTTAAACTCACTATGTTGAAGTCGGAAGGACTGTATGCAAATTTAAAAGGTACATTTTTATTCAATTATAACTTATAAAGTATGTTTTAGGCTTTGTAACATTACTAATTCTCCTAAATCATCATCTAATATCAATCAAATGAACTGATTGTAAAGCTATTATTTATCAGAATGAATATATGGAAATAATTTAATGAGTTCATATGTCGTACCATTTTCAATATTATGATTGATATACACGCTAAGACTCATAGAAGCCGATAAACAAATTTAAAATTTTAATCTGTAAAGGATCAAAATACAACGTGGGTGAAACAACGAAACACAACGCGGAACGTCTAGTGAATATTTAACGCGAGAAATAAGTCTCAGTACCTACGAAAGCGACTTTATTTTGTAGAGACGATAAATTTTCAAAAAAATAAAGAAATAAGGAAAACTATACGTTATCCGGAATAGCCGGCAACGTCGCTCGACCACTCAGCCGCACCGGCTGCGACTGCTTGTTTTATTTCGTTCTCGCTGACCGACAACCGGGTATATCGATCTTGAAATTTTCAATATTGTGATTTTTTATTATTATAACGGGAAACTTCTCCCGTAAAGGGATGAATGGATGACTTAAGTTCTGGGCTTAAAAGGTATGAAAACTGAAGGCACTTGATAACAATTAAATATTTTTGGTATTACATGCTTTGGAAACCCTGAAAGCATGTAATTTAAAAAATGGCGATAAAAATTTGTCCATAAAAATTGTAAATTTAAAGTTTTAGTTATACGATTTGGTTATTAGGTATCTATTTGAGAGAACATTTGAGACAAATAAAAGCTATTATTAAATGTTTATCAAATTATTACTTCTATTTACTACCAAGTTACCGCAGATAAAACTGAGGGACACAATTAGTTAATTATATTTTCTTTTTGTTAAAAGAACGTGTCATGATTATAAAAATATTAATGCTATTTGTTCTTCAAATCTCATTATTGTTTATTACAATAATTTGTAATTACGAAATTTAATCTGCTCGACAGAGTTTAAATGGTAAATAGACACTCCATATCAAGCAGATTACGTTAGACGAGTAGAACGTTTTAAAGTCACTTTAAAGATGGCTCGGTTCATTAAATATTTAATGTTTTTGCATTAATTTATCAACGGTTCAATAGACACGCTAAAGTTACTCTCATAAGTTTACTTAAATGTCCCAATAACTATTCAACGTCAACCAATCAAAATTCCTTTTCTATTTCAAGACACAAATGTAGGAATATTTTATTTATATCGCCTTTACGTACAAGTATTATAAGCCTAAGTAAATGTGAATTTGATCAATTTCATTATTACACACCTACAAACGTTTCAGTTTTACATTAGGACGTAAGCTATGGTTGTACTGTACTGTACTGTATCAGCCTATAAACAACCCACTGCTGAGCGAAGGCCTCTTCTCCATATAGAAGAAGAGTTGGAGCTTAATTCACCACACTGCTCCACTGGTTGGTGGATAATTTCCCTACCATGAGTAACGATTGTTATCAGGTGTCTATGATAATGACCGGGACTGACTTTATGTGCTCTCCGAGGCACGGTAGGGAGACCCACAAGGACATACAACCAGACCGGAAACAAATACCTGTACAAATACAAATATCTGTCCCGAGCGATCGAACCGAGCGACCGTCAGCGCGCGGCGTTGACGCGACTACTCGCACCACTACACCAGAACCTCTCGTCTTTAGTGCAATATAATAATGTTTTGTAAATAATTAAAATAAAATAAAATAACAAGAGTTTTGGAAAAACTTTAAATTTTGATTAATACATAGAAAAAAATTACTTTTTTGTCTTATTTCCATTATTTTATATATAAAATCCGTTATCATAATTATGTCTTTATAAATGGGTAACACATTTTTCTAAAAATACTTCATCTTATTATTTAGAATAGTGACGTAAAAATTGTAAAACAATATTTACTTAAAAGCAATGTAAAAACAAATTAGTACATTTATTACAGAACAAAAAAATATAAATACAGAACAAAAAAAAAACTGTTTAAAAATAAACAACAATGGCAACTACGAGAATTTAAAAATAAAGCAACGATTTACAATTTAAAACTATCATGTATACGAGCAACGCCATAACATTTTCAGTCAAATGTTTGTATTCATTAATACCCTTAAATACTTTATGAGATAAAAGAAGAGTATCATAAAATTTAATACGTGTTCCCTGAATTATGAGAGCGTTCAAGTGGGATATATCACTCGCACAAGAAACATTTATGAGTTTTTCATGACGTCATGCTACAATGCTTGTATGGATTCATAAAATTTTCCGCCATCGCAGCTCTCTTGCGAACAGAAACAAAACCAACTGAGAAAGAAGAACTGTAAATGCTCGAATGCCTTTGAGTGATGTTATCGCATTATATTTATTTTCTTTTTGTCCACTTCGGACACCTCCATATTTCTTTGCCTGTTTAATGCAGCAGTCTCTTTATAAATTGCACGGTAATATTTTATATTTATTTTTATTTACTACATTATGCATCTAGTAAATAAGTGTTGTCATTTTTATTTTGTTGTGTGCTCATATTATTATAAACTACTTTTACCTAACTTCGTTCGCGTTTGCTTATTTCTTTCATTAAGTCTATAATAAAAAGTATGTACGCTAGCTTAAAATGATCTATACGCTAAACGGTGTGGCTATTAAGTAATCTTTGAGATCTCGAGAAATCCCTGTGGTCTCGAATTACAATACTAATTGAGGCTCAGCTAGTATTGAAATTCGACACCACAGCGATTTCTCGCGCTCGCGCAAGTTACGTAATAGCCGCACGGTTTCTGTACATTTTAGGTTTCAAGTTATTTTGGATCATAATTATAGTAACGGTAATGTCTGTAATTTCTGACGTAGCAAACAAGAGACATTGATATCTTTATGGGACAATGATAAAAATGTTCAAATTATTAGAAAAAAAAAAAAGGGAAGGGTATTCTACTATGTTTGAAAAAGTACTTCAAAATGTTAATTTTCGTAATAAAAAGCCACAAAAAAAAAATATTTCGGCAAAATAAACACGCTTTCTTGCCATAAAAGCTTGGGGGGGAGGGATGCGCTATATATAATAATGCGCTATATATGCTAATATCCCGTACAATAATAAAATATTGTTTTAATAAATCCCTAATATTTATTTCAAAACCACAAATTAAAATCAGTTTTTTTTTCTTTCTTTTTTTAGGGTTCCGTAGCGAAATGGCAAAAACGGAACCCTTATGGATTCGTCATGTCTGTCTGTCTATCCGTCCGTATGTCACAGCCACTTTTTTCCGAAACTATAAGAACTATACTGTTGAATCTTGGTAAGTAGATGTATTCTGTGAACCGCATTAAGATTTTCACACAAAAATAGAAAAATTCAATAAATTTTGTGGGTTCCCATACGGGGGAATAGTTTGCGCGAGAGACACTTCCAAAGTGGTAAAATGTGTGTCTCCCCCCCCCTGTAACTTTTGAAATAGGAAAATGATAAAACTAAAAAAAAAATATGATGTACATAACTATGCAAACTTCCACCGAAAATTGGTTTCAACGAGATCTAGTAAGTAGTTTTTTTTAATATAAAAAAACACTAAGAACCTTGCGGCAAATAAGAGCCACCTTAATTCAACACTTAATATTTTAATTATTTTAACGTTGAGAACAAAAAACAAAATATCAGAGAAATATTTTTTTTATTATCAATCAAACTAAGTACAATATTTTGGATTTCTATTATAACTTTCGTCTACAAGTCAGTTTTTTAAAAACCCTTTGTGTGGCCCTTAATAAACACTGGTAGTTTAAAAGGGGCCAAATTAAAATATATTTTTATTCAGTTATATCAGCATTATATTTTTTTTTCACTAATTATCAATTATCACTTTCTTTACAAATCATGCTCTAGATAAATCCTAACTAATCAAAAAAATTGGTTGTCTGTAAAGTCGGTTTACGGACGATGATTTTTACGTGATAACGTCGTAAGAAAACATGAATGGAATTGAATTATTATCACTGAATTATCATTATTTTGTATAATATATATATATAAGCTACAGGTAATTAATAATGTATTTAATATAAAAGCGAAATAAAGTTAAAGACTTTGATATGTAATACAAGAAATAATCAAGTTGAATAAAGAAGCTAAGTTTAATAACTTAAAGTTAGCAAAACAAATTAGATTATCATTAACCACTTATGAAAATTGTAAAAATATACTAAATAAAAACAGTTTACTTTTTATACGATCGTAATTATATGAGTCCTAATAACTTTTTAGTCAAAATTGTAATATAACCTAATATTACTGCACTCGCCCACCGATGCTACTTATTAATCAAAGAACAAATATATGAGATTATATCGCTAATCGGATTCTTAAAATGCAAGAATTAATTACCTTTTTTGCTGTAATTGTTGTTGTAATAAACTATGGTAACCAATTTATGATTTTATTAACTTTTATTATTAACTTACATTTATTTACTTATATATTATTAACTTATATTATTACATTACATTATATTATCAACTTTTTACTATTTGACATTACTTCAATATTGACAAAACAGTTTCCCGCCATTTGCCGCTGTCATTTCTACTCGGACGCGTCGTAAGTTAGGCCGACCGCCGATCGTGAGCCGAACGCTTAGGCCGAGCCGATCGTACCTCTCTACCGCTTGTTCCGCGCTCTCGCTCACTAATTGTGACAATGATGACGTCATCTTCTTCGAACGGGCACCCCTTCATCAATTTACTAGACGTTATCACGTCAAAAATATATAGATGGCCCTTATTAGAATAAAGTAACGAAAATTCGCATTAAAAAGCATTACGAAAATAAAATAAAAAATATTAAATATATTTAAGAAGAATTAGCGCGTAACAATATTAAAATTTTTAATAAAATCAAATAAAACTAAAACTTTTTTTTTTCGTATAAAAATGTGGCCCTTATTACACTAATGAGATCATTCATTATAAAATCCAGTGGAAATCAGTTTTATCTTTATGTTTTATTTTACAACTTTGATCAGCTAATTGCACATAGGGCATTGGAAGTCAATATCATCTTTCGTTAGGCCTACGCATTCTTCATGGAACCATTTTTGGCATACTCGACACTGACGCATGTCTTTAAAACTCTCTGTGTTACAAGCATGACAGTACTATTTATAAAAAAGTATCATTTAGTGTCCGTTTCTGTTTTCTATTTTTTAATTCCAGTTCTTTAGTCCAGTTTTAGTCCAGTTTTCAGTTTAAACTGTTTCTTTTCTTTATTTCTTCTAATAGGACGAAATGTTTTTAAACATCTTTTCGTCTTCTTCTTTGCCTGCTATAGCTGTTCATTATTTGTTTCTTTCTCACGTTGGTGTTTTTCATTATCTTTTTCAACAAACAAATATTTGGTTACAATGCGAGCTTTATAATTAATGGTCTTACGTCTTGGCTTATTTTGTTCAACCACAGGTAAATTCGGCGTCGGTATCAGCTCCTGAAATGGAGACTACGAGTTTTTTGCCTTTCATTGTCGATAGGGGCAAGTTGTCTTCAGAATCACTTGCTTTTGTAGAGCCATCATATACTTGTGTACTGTAGAAATCACAATATGTTGTATTCTTTTTAGGAGTTTGTTCTTGCCTTGATATTGGATCCACATTTTCATTATCAGAGAAACTGTATACGTCACGGATATTTTGAGGCGCAAAGTTTTGTCGCGGAACAAGTGATTCTGCAATAGAAGTATCAGATTCAGAGCTATAAATTGACAGTCGTCTTATTGATGCAGCATACTGGCTTAGTCCTGTTAGTGAGTTTGAATTTTCAAGATCAGTATTAGATGAGCTGTAATTAACTAAACGTCTTTTTACCAATTTAACAATGTGCTTATTTAGTTTCTGCGCTCGTTCTGGGTTTAATATTTGAACCTTGCGCTTTGATATATCAGGATATCTTTTCAAAAAACAAATTTTAACCAATCTTTACCAGCTCGCTTTGAAGTTTGATTAAAATTGTTAGGAATTTTCTGTTGATCGCAAAATAGAAAAGCTTGATGGCGAATAACGTTTGGTATTAAAGGAAATCCTATGAAGGCAAGTCTTTTAATCCTTGACGCCAAATCATTTTCTTGTTCTGGTTCTGGTTCTGGTGTTAAAACTGTACGTCGTCCTATTTGTTTTTCAACTTTTCCAGATGTTAAATGGTTTACCAAAATTCTTCTGGGTATAGAATAATGCGCAGCTGCAGCACGCTGTGACATCAGACCGTCTTGAACTGCAGTCTTTGCAGCTCGTAATTGCTGAAGTGACCAAAGTCCTCGACGTTTTTTACAAGGAGGTTCCATAATTAGCTCAGTTAATTATTCTAAAAAGGAAATAAATAAGCTCAAGCAAAGCAAATACAGATGAAACAAATAAAACCTACAATTATTTATTGGATTAAGTATTTAAACGTTTCACTTAAGTTTTTAATTATTACATTATATAGGCATTGTAAGTAATGAAGTAATGAGCAACATTTAAAAAAATATATTATGGGAAATGTAGAAAAAAGTTATGCAAATGTCAAAAAAAAAATATAATTCCATCAGTTTAATAAGGCCCGGCTCTTTTTACCGACCACCTAAGTGGCCCTTATTAGAAAATGAGAGTGATTTTAGGCTTTTCTTTGTAAAATTGATAATTGTCAATAAAGCGATTAAACTTACCGTGATTAGTCAACTCCTATGATTACTTTTTACTATAAAACAGGAAAAATTACAAACAGCAAGCTATTTTACACACAATTAATAATGTTTATGGGGAGATTTTTACTATTGAGTGACGTCAACCAACTCTTTGGACAGATTCTTGGCTACTGACAAGATGTTGGATCGTTCTATTATGAGACAATGATATTAAGCTTTCCTATTGGTTCTCTATATATGTGCGCAAGGGCCATCTTATAAATACGTTGGAAGTGTATTTTTGTAGTAGTGGCCCTTGCAAAACGCCGGCTCTTATTACCCGCAGGTACCTTATTATTAAAACATCGATTAAAGTTAAAACGAACTACAAGAACTTTTATATGATGTTACTTGCTGCTACGGAACCCTTCATTGGCGAGTCCGTCTCGCACTTGTTTAATTTTTTTTTAATAGATTTTATTCACCTTACAGTCGGTTAGGCACCTACCTAGTCCCTAGCCGAGGCTGCGGACGGTAGGTTCGGGGATTGCCCAAAGTCCGCCAAAACAGCCTGCCCCGAAGGTGCGATGCCTAAGTGCGCGGGGCGTCGCACAGGAGAGATTGCCCGATGGGGCTGTTGCCTGTGGGCCACGGAGCAACGTACGCGGTACCCGTGGTCCGCCTTGTAAGGGCAGGTGAGGGCGCACGGCGGGCTATTTTAGTGGATGAGGGAGACACACTACCCTTTTGTCTCCCCGGACGACGGGTGTGCGGTCAGGTACATTTTTTCTCGCCAAAAAAAAACCTACAATCTACCTTGGTAGTACCTATAGGTATAGGTATATATAAATTTAATTATTTTTACTACATTCACAATCTACATTCGAATAAGTAGTACTTTATTTCACCTGAAGTTTTTCTAACCCTCTCCCTATCTAATGCCGAACACATCGGTTCGTTGCCTTTTAATATCGTAAAAGTCTATCAAAGCAGCAACTGGTCCCATGGGGACAAATGTTCAGTCACCATAAAATGTAGCCGATGTCCTTTTGCATCCCTCCAACAATTTTAAATTAAAATGTCTTCTTGCTTTTTAAAACACGTTGAAATTCTAACGGAATATTAACCTTTATAAAATTTCTACATAGATTGCGAAATTAAGTTTTTTTATGTAAATGATAACTGTTCTGGTATTATGGTGACAAAAATTCTATTAACGCTGATAGTCACAGGTTTGATTCCTACTCGAAATTTATACAAATAGTAGAAATATTTATTTTCAATCTAGATGTCTGTGATTATAGATTTGTCTTACCACCGTACTGCAACAGAAAGCGAATTTTATCGAACCCGGATTATGAAATAAACTTGCCATTATTGCTTTGGGGTTGAGAGGCGGCCATTGAAAAGGAAGGATCCTTCGACCAGACGGTGTTGCGTCTGGTGGGCTACGCGCCACTTAACGTTTGTTGTCGGGTTCTTGTATATATACTCAATCGCTTTGAAAACTTCGATAGCGCAATGTAGGATACGTCTGTTTCTTCTAGTTCGTATATGGCGTGATAGATGTCGCTACATTGCCATTATTTTTGTTCGAGAAATTATTTGAGTTACGTGGTGAATTAAGCTCTAACCATTCTCATACAGACGAAGATGCCTTTACACCGCCGTGGGACATTTACAGAATGATTTAATTATTAAATCCGATTTAAAAAAAATTAATAATTTTTTTTATGGAGCCTATTTAATAATGTTTTGCAGATCCGTTTTCGTGGTAATAGTCATAATCTTTTCTCGGTAGGGTAATCGGCTTATCGTTTATATATTACATTTACTAAAATGAATAATAAAAAAAATAATATTTAGAGTTTAGGTGAAGGAAATTATTTGCCTACAAATATTACTTTGTTTATTTGTTATAAACATATATAAAAATGATTTAAGACTTATTTCGTGGTTTGAAGACATATTATTATGTTTAAAACGGGTACATACCACGATATAACACAGTGATTTTGTGTCAATATTTCGACCCAGTTGCATGGATCGTGGTCACGACAGTCCTGTCGTGACCATGCAACTGATCGATGCAACAACTGGTCGATCGGATCGATGCATGCAACTGGGTCGAAATATTGAAACAAAATCACCGTGTTATATCGTGGTATGTACCCGTTTTAAACATAATAATATATAAAAATATTTGTTTTTACATACGAGCTGATATAATGGAAGTTTTTAATAGTAGTCATACTCTCGTCGAAACAATGAATACTAAATGTATTCATATCAATCATTGTCTTACAGATTTGCAGGCTTTTTTAATTGTTATATTTGTAAACATAATATCATCATATCTTTTATTTATTTGCAAATAAACAAAGCATATACTGGTAGGTACGTATGTGACACTGTAAATTTTATGTTGTTCTGTATTTTTCCATTTTCATCTGTGCCCTCTTGTCACCATTGAAATCCATTAAATCGAATGAATGAATAATTTTTTTCCATTTCTGGTGTGCAAATTTAAGTAAGAAGATAAATATTCAAGTTCTAAATGGATTAATAAATTATTATTAGTGTCAATTATTCATTTTAATAAGTCGAATATATTTCAATTTTCAATTTACCTTTCCATTTTCACAAAATTTTGTAATCGAACTTGTCATACTAATTATAATTATGTAAAATGAGTTATTACAAAACTGAGTGAAATTAAAATGATTATGTTGATTATGATAATTAATATAATAAATTTATGACAAATATGTAGGTACAATCTATTTTAAGTATCTATGTTAAAATCATTAATTAGCGGTAGAATTCACAAAGTAATAATTATATTCCATTGCGATTGTTGATTTCTCATATTGAGTACGTAATTATTAGGATAAGGATTGTTGACAAATGAAACTTGATAAATGAAATTATTTAAAAAAGCAATTAAAATGTCGATAAGTGTAAAATAGGTCGGGGAAAAAGTCTTTTCGTATTTTGTATGTATAAAATTGAAGAAAAATCTCTTTGTTGTACTGTTTTCATCTGGCTGATTTTCATATAACTAGTATATCACATAACTTTTAATATAACTAGTAGAAATATATAGGACCATATTATGGCAGTAGTGTGTTGCTGCCAAAATATTATTTTAAAGCTATAGGTACTATGGAAAATCCTGATTACATAGACAAGGATTTTTTTTAAATATATTTTTGCCATTATTTTACTTACAACAGGAAAAATAAACTTAATTAATTATTGAGATCAATTTTACTCCCATTTTCGGAAAGCGGCAAAACTTTATTGCAATTTAAAAAATCTAGAATGTTATTTGTGTATGTAGATACAAAGGGTAAATAAAAAGCAATCTCATGATACTATCCATTGATTTTTTGATTGCTCCATAGATAATTATTTATTTTGAAATTCAATGTTTTATAAAATTTTATAATTCCTATTTAAGTAATTATTTTAGATGAAAATTCAATATTATATACAACTCAACAAGCAAAATGTATGCATATCTTACCGTTTGTAAATATTCGTTATTTTATTTTTTAATCCATATTGAACTTAATTCGAATTTATAGACACAAAAGAGCTGAATCTAAAAAGAGCGTGTAATAAAAATCGAGATATAGTATCACTAAATAACTGCTATACTACGTTCTATCAAATTTCAGTTTGATACTAGAAAAATAATGTTATTGAAAACTAATTTGTTTTCCAAATTTTGTTTCTTTTAAGAACCAATGCCAAATCTTCTCAAACTAATATAAATGATTTTTATATCAGTTAAGGATTATAAATTATAAATATTTTAAATATATAACTAAATATATGTTTTTATAACTTTTGTTGCTTGGTTCCAATTTCAATGATTGCACTAGCGTGTGATTCAATTACATTTATTAGATTAATCATGTACAAGTTTCGCAGTTAAATGAGGTTCAGGTTTATGTCAGACTATAAAAATGATATTGCGTTGTTATTACCACGCTATAAAAAATTCAAGGAATTTCTTTTATATGCTAATAGAAAACGTATTATTAATATTAATAGGTAAGCTGTTGTATGTTTTGTTAAATATTATCTACATATGAAAAATATATACAATACATATTTATGTCCGTTATATATAACATTATTCGATACTACCCTTTTTAAACTCACTTTGTTGAAGTCGGAACGACTGTATGCAAATTTAAAAGGTACATCTTTATTCAATTATAACTTATAAAGTATGTTTTAGGCTTTGTAACGTCACTAATTCTCCTAAATCATCATCTAATATCAATCAAATGAACTGATTATAAAGCTATTAATTATCAGAATGAATATGGAAATAATTTAATGAGTTCATATGTCGTACCATTTTCAATATTATGATTGATATACACGCTAAGACTCATAGAAGCCAATAAAAAAATTTAAAATTTTAATCTGTAAAGGATCAAAACACAACGTGGGTGAAACAACGAAACACAACGCGGGACGTCTAGTGAATATTTAACGCGAGAAATAAGTCTCAGTACCTACGAAAGCGACTTTATTTTGTAGAGACGATAAATTTTCAAAAAAAAAAATAAAGAAATAAGGAAAACTATACGTTATCCGGAATAGCCGGCAACGTCGCTCGACCACTCAGCCGCACCGGCTGCGACTGCTTGTTTTATTTCGTTCTCGCTGACCGACAAGCGGGTATATCGATCTTGAAATTTTCAATATTGTGATTTTTTATTATTATAACGGGAAATTCCTCCCGTAAAAGGACTTAGGTTCTGGTCTTAAAAGGTATGAAAACTGAAATTAAGGCACTTGATAACAATTAAACATTTTTGGTATTACATGCTTTAGGAACGCTTAAAGCATGTAATTTAAAAATGGCGATAAAAATTTGCCCAAAAAATTGTAAATTTTTAAGTATACGATTTGGTTATTAGGTATCTATTTGAGAGAACATTTGAGACAAATAAAAGCTATTATTAAATGTTTATCAAATTATCACTTCTATTTACTACCAAGTAACCGCAGATAAAACTGAGGGACACAATTAGTTAATTATATTTTCTTTTTGTTAAAAGAACGTGTCATGATTATAAAAATATTAATGCTATTTGTTCTACAAATCTAATTATTGTTTATTACAATCATTTGTAATTACGAAATTTATTTGGCTCGACAGAGTTTAAAAGGTAAATAGACACTCCGTATCAAGCAGATTACGTTAGACGAGTAGAACGTTTTAAAGTCACTTTAAAGATGGGTCGGTTCATTAAAAATGTAATGTTTTTGCATTAATTTATCAACGGTTCAATAGACACGCTAAAGTTACTCTCATAAATTTACTTAAATGTCCCAATAACTATTCAACGTCAACCAATCAAAATTCCTTTTCTATTTCAAGACACAAATGTAGGAATATTTTATTTATATCGCCTTTACGTACAAGTATTATAAGCCTAAGTAAATGTGAATTTGATCAATTTCACTATTACACACCTACAAACGTTTCAGTTTTACATTAGGACGTAAGCTATGGTTGTACTGTACTGTACTGTACTGCATCAGCCTGTAAACAACACACTGCTGAGCGAAGACCTCTTCTCCATATAGAAGAGTTGGAGCTTAATTCACCACACTGCTCCACTGCGGGTTGGTGGATAATTTCCCTACCATGAGTAACGATTGTTATCAGGTGTCTATGATAACGACCGGGACTGACTTTATGTGCTCTCCGAGGCACGGTAGGGGGATACCCGCCGCGGAGAGGCGGCGGGTATGTGGAACTCGCTAGCACGCAGAACGTGCCAGAATACCCGCTAAAACCCAGCGGTGCCCTCGTCGTCGTAATGGGGCGTGGCGCCCCATTACGACGACGAGGACGAGGATCGCTCGCGCATGCAACCGTGATGCCCCGACGGTCGGCCCACTTATGCGGGCCACCTTCGCCTGTAGAGCGCTCGCGGGCACCGTGAGCGCTCTATTGCCCTAGTGGCGAGTGGGAGAATTATAGGTGCCTCTCTCACTCTAGTGCGGAGGGTGAAGGAGCGCGTAGCGGCATTTCCTTCTCCCCGGTCGTCTCCTGCGGAGCGGGTCAGCGTTAACGTCTGCTTCACGCTCCCGCTCCGCAGCCTCCTTCAAAGCCATGACCTCCTCGCAAAAGGAGGTCACAGCCGACCAGCACCTCTCGCTGCCGAGCATGCAGCGGATCACGCTCGAAAACGAGAGGTCTCCGCCTATCACGGCCACCAGGGCATATCGCTGGGGCCCCCAGGCGGCGCATTCCTCGAGAGTGTAACGTGCCGTGTCTATCGGTGCGCCACACTCGTGACAGGCAGGTGTGGCTTCCCTTTTTGCAATTTGATGCAGGTACTTACCAAAGCACCCGTGCCCGGTAAGTACCTGCGTCAGTCGGAAGGTCAGCACCCCGTGCCGCCTTCTGACCCAGCGACGGAGATGTGGACGTATAGCGTCCACCGTCGCTAGGCCCGCCGCTGGGGACCCCAGGTCCTCCTTCCACCATTGGATCAGGGCTCTCTGAGCCTGAGCCCTGATCAGAGCCGTCTGTTCCGCACTTGGGACTTGTCCTCTAGCTCTGAGGCTCGACCGGAAACGGTACACTTCCGCGAGCACCTCCGCCTGGAGTTCCCAGGGCGGATCATTTGCGAGCAGTGTTGCCGCCGTCAATGACACCGTACGGTATCCACGTATCGCCCTCACTGCTATGACCCTCTGAGGCCTCCTCAAAAGGGTCTTGTTCCGAGTGGTGAGTGCGTCACACCAAATGGGTGCACCGTACAGCGCCATGCTCCGCACTATACCGACGTATAAGCGCCGGCAAGTGGAGTCCGGTCCTCCTACGTTGGGCAGGAGTCTGCCCAAAGCAGCGGCGGCGCTCTCGAGCCTCGGAGCAAGCTCTGCAAAATGAGACCGGAAACAAATACCTGTACAAATACAAATATCTGTCCCGAGCGATAGAACCCGCGACCGTCAGCGCGCGGCGTTGAAGCGACTACTCGCACCACTACACCAGAACCACTTGTCTTTAGTGCAATATAATAATGTTTTGTCAAATAAATAATTAAAATAAAATAAAGTAACAAGAGTTTTAGAAAAACGTTAAATTTTGATTCATACATAGAAAAAAATTACTTTTTTGTCTTATTTCCATTATTTTATATATAAAATCCGTTATCAAATATCTTTATAAATGCGTAACACATTTTTCTAAAGATACTGCATCTTATTATTTAGAATAGTAACGTAAAAAATGTAAAACAATATTTACTTAAAAGTAATGTAAAAACAAATTAATACATTTATTACAGAACAAAAAAATATAAATACAGCACAAAAAAAAAAAAAAAAACTGTTTAAAAATAAACAACAATGGCGACTACGAGTATTTAAAAATAAAACAACGGTTTACAATTTAAAACTATCATGTATACGAGCAACGTCATAATATTTTCAGTCAAATGTTCGTATTCATTAATATCCTTAAATACTTTATGAGATAAAAGAATAAAGTAGAGTATCGTAAAATTTTATACGTGTTCCCTGAATTATGAGACCGTTCAAGTGGGATATATCACTCGCACAAGAAACATTTACGAGTTTTTCATGACGTCATGCTACAATGCTTGTATGGATTCATAAAATTTTCCGCCATCGCAGCTCTCTTGCGAACAGAAACAAAACCAACTGAGAAAGAAGGACTGTAAATGCTCGAATGCCTTTGAGTGATGTTATCGCATTATATTTATTTTCTTTTTGTCCACTTCGGACACCTCCATATTTCTTTGCGTGTTTAATGCAGCAGTCTCTTTATATATTGCACGGGAATATTTTATATTTATTTTTATTTATTACATTATGCATCTAGTAAACAAGTTCTGGTAGTTTTATTTTGTTGTGTGCTCATATTATTATAAACTACTTTTACCTAACTTCGTTCGCGTTTGCTTATTTCTTTCATTAAGTCTACAATAAAAAGTATGTACGCTAGCTTAAAATGATCGATACGCTAAACGATGTGGCTATTAAGTAACTTTTGAGATCTCGAGAAATCCCTGTGGTCTCGAATTACAATACTAATTGAGGCTCAGCTGGTATTGAAATTCGACACCACAGCGATTTTTCGCGCTCGCGCAAGTTACGTAATAGCCGCACGGTTTCTGTACATTTTAGGTTTCAAGTTATTTTGGATCATATAGTAACGGTAATGTCTGTAATTTCTGACGTAGCAAACAAGAGACATTGATATCTTTATGGGACAATGATAAAAATGTTCAAATTACTTGAAAAAAAAAAAAAAAAAGAATAAAATCTTCAATGTGTTGTCCTGTTACAGTTTTGGATACCGCCAAAAAAAATCAACGTGTTTTTCTGTCACAGTTTTGTTATATGCATAGATATTTTTTGATTTCTGACCTCCTTTTTTGGTACTTGTCAGAATGGTAGACATGTATGGATACCGTTCTACACTTTAGTGTCATTCTTTTAATTCATGTTTTCATATTTGACCAATATAAAAAAAGTAAATATACTACACATTATTAAATTAATTTTTTAAGTACTTTAAAATTTATTAAAAGTTTACAATTTAATTACATTACTCAAGGTTAGTAGTTACAATAAAATGTGAATAAAACTAATTTTATTTCTAAAAATTAAAAATAATATATTTTCCTAATAACGAAGTACTTTCGACAGCTGGCTTCGACTGTGAGGAAGAATAATATACTATAAATCAGTGTGGTCCGTTGAAATCGATACAGAGCGCTCCGGTCAAGATGCCGATGCAAAATATCACATATAATAATGTGACGTTTTTATGTCTTTCTTATCTGTGAAATAGTAGAGTCTGATCAAGGAATTTATATACAAAACTGGTATGCGCACGTGGATTCAAGGCAACTCGTAAGAAAGAGATAAAATACTAGTAGTCAACGAAATGCTCAGAACGATTTTTTCACTTTACAATTTGGAAAAAAATGTCAACCTTATGTCAGTTAGGTATTTCAAGGTGCATATTTGAATAAAAAAAAAATAAATAAAAAATGAATAAAATTTTATTAAGTGAGCGTTCTAGTTATAGTATAAATTCCTTGAGCCTGATTCAAAATTAAAAATTATTCCAATTTATAAATGTAAGGTGTCAAAAGGTGATACGTCAGGTGATACGTCAACAATGAAATTAATTTTCTAATTTTAAATTTCGCATGCAGTGCTTCGTGCTGAAAATTTTGTTCTTCGAACTCTACGAAACGTTTTATATTATTGAAAACAAATATATTATTCTATTTTTTCTAGATCATTGCAAAAGGAAAAACATTAAAAGCTAAAGGAAAAATATTAAAAGAGGAAAAATGTAATATAATTTCCAACTTCGATCTCTTAAGCTTATAACCTCGAGTCTGGGTGGAATTGTGTGTCAATTTTCATTTCATAGCGAAAGAAGTCGCATCAGGTAGCTGCGTAAGTAAATCCTGCAGGAGAGCGGTAAATTTTATTACTAGTCCGTCACCGCGGTCGTTGAGGACTTGCCCAGGTTTCGATATTAATAATTTAAGTGGGTCTCCTCCCTAGGGCAGTTCGCGAAGTTAAGTCGTTTTTTTTTGTAATAAAATTTAAAAACGTTTTGCAGTTGAAAAGTTAATATTTTCTTAATTAAGGTGGTTACACGACTGAAAGAATATTTACTAATTTATAAATGTAAGAGTTCATGTCATTTTCAAACAAAATAAAAGAATTTATTTGGTATTATAACATAATATAAAAAATGCTGATACTGTTTCGTGTAAACATAATATATTTTATGTATAGCATACATATACTCGTATAATACAGTACTCGAATGTTACTGTACTCGTATAGTAATTTACATTCCGACATTTTGATAAAATTGTCAAATGTAAGCTTTATATATATAGCAGTGTAAAGAATAAGTATATACTGTGATTGTAGAGAAAATAAAATATATTATTAAAGTCAGTTACTAAAACTTATCCTTAACAAAATCAGAAAAAAGGATATTGTTTATTATTAAGTGAAATTAAATAATGAATATATATATATATAAAAAAAAAAATTAAAATATGTATTTAATTATTAGGTGTCCATGCGAGTTTTTTTGCAGAAGAAATAATGTAAAGAAATGTTAAGCTGAAACGAATAATTAATGTTGCAATGTGTTCGATTTCTTGCTATTTTCTTGTTTCAAGAAAACCTTCCAGATTTATTCATTGTCGAGCCAAATCTTTTGGACTGCCGCATTGTGGAATTGGTTTTATATTAGATGTGTTTAGAGATGTTTTCTTAGACAAAGAACGATACAAAACCACGTGGTACGGTGCAATGTGTTAATCACGGTTACATTATGTTAAAAAATTTAGTAATGCAACAAATGATGCATAAGAGGCTACGGTATGTTTTAATACATGCCTTGGAACTAAGCTTGGAGTACCCCAGAGAATCAGAATTTCTATTCAACGGGTAATGTACTTATCATCGTTCCTTGTGGATATGATTTATGTCACAATATGTTTTATTAATAATATATATTTTTTAAGCTTTGCATTGTAATTATGTATAATACTGTATTTTTAATACTAAAAGTATATGCCGTTTTATATAAAAAATAAAAAAGAGTATGAATATCTACTAGAAGAATATGTACTATATACAATCTAGATCAAATGCGGTACGACGCCATACGATTTTCTAAGGATATCCACGCTATAAGGCTTTGACTACATCATCACCACAGATTTCCTTCGAACCTCACAAATTAATATAATTGTTAATAATAGACTGAACAAATAGTAATATAACTTACGTTTGCAACGTCATCGTCGTCGCATGCTGTATTGTGCTCGACACGATCACGTGCACGATAGGGCGTGCAAAAGGACGTTAATCGTGTCGCATTACGTTTAGTGTACCTAGTTCCTTATACTAAACAATTCTGGTCCGTAAGTTTAAACTCCCTCGACCGTTATGGAGAGCTGCGTGCCCTATGGACCGTGAAGTTATTGCTTCTTCGACTATAGACGGAACATTTCAGTTTCGCTTAGTCGGAGGAAAGTGATACATCGACGATCGTTTTTATGTTTGTTTTAAATACCTACTCTCACAGTTCTGATGAAATAAGTCACCATTATTAATAATTAGATTTTTCCTTAAATTGTTTTCTCAAGTTCTAAGTCAGTTCACGTTGTTGTTTTGATAATTAATTATTTTTTGTACTCGTGACATTTTGTGATTACTTTAATAAGTATATAGGTATATGTTTAACATACACACACGGTTGTCGGTTCCTAAGATAGGCAACTTGTGTTTTAACAGCCGACTAATAGTCACTTTTTTAAATAAATATACGTATTAATAATACATATATATATATATATTACACCCAGCCTAGGGGCGGAAATCGAACTCACAACCCTGGAGCAGAAAGCAGGGTCACTGCTAATATAATTAAATCTATATACAAAACATACTTATATACTAGGTATTAGCATGTAGAATAACGGATATAAATATGCTAAAACTATTTATATTTGAAAAAAATATATCATTTTTTATCTTAATATACTGATTCCAATGACACAGTTTACACAATAAACAGACAAATACGGCGAACTAGCGTCGGATAGAAATGTTGTCGTCTGCAATATGTTCGGATTAAAAAATAATATCGGAATGTTTGCTCTCGCATCGCTCCGCATCAGGGAACTGTTTACATTTATGTTCACATCGTATTCGGCCAAATCCATCGTAATTCGAATATCGAACGAGTTGTTTTCTCGTCGAAACTTAGAAAGTATTCAGGTCCAGAGAGTATTGCACTCGTATGAATTTGGTTACACATTTGTGAAAAATCGATTTTATATTTTTGTGAGTTTTACAGCTTTTGATTTATTGAACTATTTCAATAAGCAATTTAAATGGTCTAGCATTTATAAATAGATATGGTTCAGGTTTTTGGATAAGGATTTAAGGTGGCAAAAATCAAAAAGTAGCCGGAATAAGAAAGAAAGAAAATTGGAAAAAACTTTTTGTGTTGAATTTGGATAAAACGTCTTTTGAATCAGTTAGTCTTTGATGGTATTGTCGAAATATTTATCGATATTGAAAAAGAACTGAATATTCTTGAGAATTGGCTGCCTTTTATTGAATGTAATTCGTGATAATTATTTTTTACTTTAAATTACATTGCATTAATTATTTGATTTACATTAATTATATTATTTGGTTTATTACAAAACTATACATTTATTATAAACTATAGTTTATAATAAATGTACCTATAGTTAGATAGAATTGTCTTACTAATTCTACGTTAATATTGATTGCTGTTAATCGATTCATGCGTTCTAATGCATTATGTAGGGAGACTAACGGCGAGTTGCACGAAACCGTCGCTAACTTTCCGTTAGTTAAGTTGCAATTAATCTTAAAATTAGTTGATCTCATGATTAATTTGAAGCTGTTCGAATTAATCATCCGTTAGATAGGTCTTTAATTAAACTAAAAATTTTTGTTAACTTAATCAGATATAGGTTTCGTGCAACAGATAATCACGATTCTTGTGATTAAATTAGTTTAATAAACACTTAAATTTAAAATTTGTTTCGTGCAACTCGGCGTAGAGTCCGTATTACATATTACGGTGCGTTAGCAGCCACTCACGGAATCAACGAGGTTAAAGATTTATCGTTTTACTACGCTTTCGAGCTGATTCTGTACACTTTTCCTTAAATAGGTCACGACTAAGCTGATTTCCATTACATAAGCGGACTTACTATAGTATATTTTTAGTTTTAAACGTGCAAATATCACTTTTGTTTTTTTATTTGTTTCAACAACCTGTGTTTAGCATAAAACTCCAACTTTACGTTATCGTACAGTAATTTCGCCGTGTTTATGAATTAATCTTCACATACACACGTACATTTATTTTCATTAACGTAAGCGAATAAATCCCTTGCTTAGCATCAACGTGTTGGGATGATCATATTCATAATAAAGCGTTAAACCGCTTTGGAAAATTTTACGAGATCCTGTACAAGCAATGTATGTAGAGCGGCGTCATGAAAATATACGTAAATGCTTATAAGAGTGAAATTATTCATTCCATTGAAACATACGAAATTTTACGACTACCGGCTACATTTAAAAGTTTATAAGTATTTTCACGACTTGTATAAAATGAAACCACTGTATAATAGCATGTTTTATTACATTTTGTTGCGATTTCAATGTACTTACGTTACTTAATATAAAATTTCGTATATTGGTGAAATATATGTTTTATTTATAAATTTGCGACTTCACCATAGAGGGTACTACAGTTTTTTTTACAAACTATGTTTTAAGGACGGTTAGGTTGTTCTGAAAATCTTGAAATTAAAAATGAAAATAGTAGGTACGTACCTTTGTTTCGGCAGGCAGAACCTAACTTACCTTCTGCGCCTTCAGCCTAGGGATATGGCAAAAATGTTCGTTATGGAGTGGAAAATTTACAGGACTAGATATTGTCCAGTCCACGTGGAGTTCGAAAACGATGATCGGAGATCATTTTGGATTTTATACTATATCGGATCGGTAAGATTACGACATATTTAAAGATCTGATAAATAAATAAATATAAATATGTTTTAACATACACACACGGTCGACTGTCCCTAAGGTAGGCAACTTAATGACTGATATACGTTTTTTTTTTAATAAATATACATATTAAATATACATATAAATAATATATATAAATAAACATATATTACACCCAGACTCGGGGCGGGAATCGAACCCACAACCCTTGGAGCAGAAAACAGGGTCACTGCAAACTGCGCCAACGGGTCAGTCAAGTTAGTTACTGTAGTTCAAGTTTTTACGGTAACATAAACACGAGTTATTATGAAATTAGAGCCGAAACACATAACGGCGTTGCGTCGACGCAACGCTAAAATCGGCAGTTTGCGTTGCGGCGTCGCGAAAAAGAGCGTTTTTGTAGGGTAACCAGTTCTTCGTGATTTTTTATTGTGGATATTAATTTAATCATTTTAAATATTATAGTTCACGTGAAATTTGTTAATATTTGAAGTTGTTATTTAAGTAGAATGCATAAAAAGTAATCCTTTGTACCGGAAATAATTTTGTGAATCAATTTTTTATGCTGGTAGAATTTTAAACAACTTTTGTCTCATAAAGCCTAAACAAAATTTAAACAAAGTGATACATAAATTAATATCTTACATTTATATTCGTTCTATAGATTAAATAGCTTTCGCCCGCGGCTCCGCTTGCGTGGTATAGCTACCAGCTAGTAGTCGGTACGTAAAGTAGGTACTCTATGTCCTTTTCTGTACCCCAGACAACTGGTATGCAGAATTTCATGATGATCGTAATTCAGGTGAATAGTTTTGGCGTGAAAGCGTAACAAACAAAGAAACTCACTTTAGCGTTTATCATATGCATGAAATTAGCATTCCCCTATAATTGTGTAAGATAGAAAAAATATCACTATAATAACTTTTCGAAACGCTGCTTTATTACATATTTATAATTTAGGTACATCATACAAGTCATTTTTTTGAACTAAGTCATAAATTAGCTGTAAATCTAATAGTTAAAAGTGATTAAAAGTAACAATATAACAACAATTGAGCTGAACTGTGAGCCGATTCCGGTTCAAGCATATGGCTCATGAGCTTATCTGCGGTTCATACAAATTCATTGAGTTACCCATGTCTAATAGACACAAAAAAATTAAAATATAAAAATAGACACAAAATGTCAATAAATCATGGTCAACAAGTATGACGTCACAACGCCGGAATTTGCGGTGCCACGCCGCTAAAATCGGCGGTGACGCCACCGCCGATTTTAGCGTTGCGGCGTCGCAACGCCGTTATGTGTTTCGGCCCTTAATTATATTAGAATTTTATGAGGATCAAAGTTTAATAACGTTTGTTTAAAAGTCAAATGTCAAGCGGTCTGCGAAGTTATCGAAAGATTTATTATTATTATTAAATTATTTGTCATACTATAAAATATTTTATCTTAGCATTATAAAAAGATCAAAGATGAAATTTAAAAGTTAAATGTCAAGTAGTCTGCAAAGTTATTGTAGTCATACAGAACTGTACTGAACTGAACAAGTCTGTAAATATCATCAATAACCTCTGGGTAAAATCTTCTTTCACTATTAAGGAGAAGGATTGGATTTTAATCCAACACATTGTTCTACTTCTGTTAGGTGCATAATTCCGCTACGAATAATAACGATTGTAGTGTTTATAACTGATGGAAGCCGTTGGATGGTGGCTGTTTCGAATCGGTTGGTGGAGGTCGATGGGGGAGGACTACGTTCACCAGTGGAGACCCAATTGCTGATACGATGATGATGATCGTGATGATGGTGATGATGGCGTTAATGGGACTTTCATCACCAATACACTTAAATAGTCTTCAAAGTCATCGAAAGAATAATTTAAATAAAATTTGTCCAAGTTCGTGGTATATAAAACAAAAATTTAATTTTAAGTTTTAATATTAATTTTTGTCGCTTTTTGCACAACGTGTAATGAGACACTAAAAATAACATATACCTACAATATTCTAAATGCTTATTATTACTGAATAATGAGTACAAGGATATATACTCTATTCCGTTTGTTTTTTCTACCTTAAATGTTGGGCCGTGTTTCATTCGTCCCCTTCTCCTTCCATATTTATTACTACTAACCTTTAAGTACTTATTTTATTGTTAGTAAATAAATAAATATTTTCTTCTTTAGTAAGCAATAAATTGATCTTCTCGTGTTTTATTAGACATATGTATAATGAAAATAACAATTCGTCCGACAACAAAATACAATAATTCGCCCGTCCTTACTTAAGTAATTTTTACTTTTGTCCACTTAAAATTTGAGGCACATAAAATACAAATTATTACATTAGAATTATGCTTAAAATGATTTTAGTGTAAGCAAAAGAGCAAACCTCAGAAAATAATATGATATTATTATAAAAACATTATGAATGAATGTATTTATAAGGATATGATAATTACCAATACTTGTAAGATTATGAAATATTTTTAATAATATTGTGTAAAATAATGAGTTCATCAGACCAGCTGGTTATTTTCCGAAGACACTAGTTGTAGCAAACTTTTAAATGTACCTGTCAATTTTTATACTAAAATACCCACATCGTTAGAATATTTTTATAGAATAATTTCGACAAAAACTTGCAGATCAAAAAGCCATCAAAACAAATTAATGAATAAATGAAACCACATTGGATGGGCATATAAAAAGATATACATATAAAATATAATATATAAAAGTAATTGACTTGGTCAAGTAATGAGGAAAAAGAGCCAAAGAGAAACTAAATGGAAATCAGTCTAGATATGTCCAAATAAATATGTACCATGAGGACATTAGATTGTCTCATTCGACGATTTACAAACATGAGGATAATTACAAAAGAGAGAGCTTTGAGTTTTTACATATACATGAGGTCAATCGGTTTGGCGAAAATAATTATTTCTGACCCATATGTATAAATGTTAATATAGCAAAAATAGTTAAAGGAACACCGTTAATTTACTTAAAATAGACGAATATATTAGGAATTAAACTTGATAAAACTGGAATTAGTCAGCCTATAAATGAGATACTACTGGGAAAAAACTGGAATGAGTCAGCGTGTAAATTACCTAATACTGGGCAAATGCTTCTTCTCCATTTTGAAGAAGGGTTGGAGCTTAATCCACCACGCTGCTCCACTGTGGGTTGGCGGATATTTTCCCTACCATGACTAACGATCGCTGTCTGGTATCTGTAATAACAAGCGGGATCGACGGCTTTACGTGTTCACCGAAGCATGGTGGGGAGACTCGCAAGGATTTACGCCCAGATGAGAAATAAATATTTGTACAAATACAAATATCTGCCCCGAGCAAGAATCGAGCCCGCGACAGTCGGTGTTGACTACTCGCATACACACACCAGAACGGTTGTTGTAGATAAAACTGTTGTAGGTATATCAAAAATAATAATTTTAAATTTAACATAGCTTTATATTTACATAAATGTTACCTCAGCCGTTGTTTTATAAAATCTGCTACCATTTCAGAATGTTCTCGATTAAACTGTCCATGTATCGTGTTTGATGATAAAATAAAGCGGCGACGATGCACAGCGGCCGAATCGACACTAGCGAGCTCTTTTGATTAACTGAATGTATCATTTTTAGATTTTCATTTGCAGTGCTTTCAAATTGATTAGCTCGTGCTATAATTCTGCTCTGCACATTGGTAGACATCTGTTACAGACAAATCCTTGTTATTCTTGGTTAGTATTTTTGTCCTGTGAGACTAGTCGATTAATAAGTTTTTTATTTTTATTTTCTTATATACTAGTTAGCTTATTTAAATTCAAAAATTTTATTATCTTTAGATTATAAAAGTAATTTTGTAATAATATAACCTTGTCTAACGGAACCTCGGAGAAGTCAACGATCAAAATGTGATGCTCACAGTGAAATCTCACTAAGCAATTCTTTCTTGCTATTTTCAGCGATATTATATTTCATAGTGATTTTATAGACTTTGTGATATTTTGTTGAAAAGCTATTTTCATAGCATTGAAAGGAATACGAGAAAACAGAAAAAAAGGTGTAGTCATACAGATTATATAAACAATATCCAGATTTAAAACTTTCAATTTGGAGAAAAATCATGAAAATGACGAATGCCGAACTTAGTAAAAGTTCCACTTCATGGTGTTTTTAAAATCACATATGATATTTATTTTTATCTACAGATTATGATTACATATTTCACTGTACATTATATTACATTCTTCTCCACCCCTAATGACAATGGACTAATAGCCAAGGAATAATTTAATATAACTATTATATCTCTCAAACTTCGTTTATGATCATAAGCTGAGAAATATATTAAACTACGCTAACTAAAGTTTCATTAAATGTTGCCCGTCAATTGATGAAAATTATTAAATAATCACTAATGTTCTTAAATGACGTTATAGTTAGTTAAGCAATTGTTAATCGTCGCAGGAACATCACAAAATTGCTTTTCTATAGTATTTAATAGCTGTCTATAAACTAAATCTATCTATCTATAAATCTATCTACTAGTTGTCGGTTATTGCGACCAAAAAAAAAAGTATCCTATGTTACTTCTAATATCTCCAAGAATATGTGTACAAAGTTTCGTGATGATAGGTTAAGTAGTTTTCGCGTGAAAGCGTAACAAACAAACTTACATTTCACATTTATAATATAGGTAGGGATGTACCTCTATTGATGAAGAACAGTCGAAAAGCTCAAATATAGGTTCTTGGTCATGACATTGGCGATCAATAATCGAAGTATTAGTGAGTGTCGTGTGTCGATGTGCACACACCGGTGAGACCAGAGCGTTCACGTGTACACTTAGCTCATGCCTGAATTATTTAGATAATGAATCGCATTAAGCAACAGTTGGTTAAGTCGAGTTACTTGAACTGTAAATTGCGGATGCTCTTACGTGATCAATCTCGTGACGCATTTTATTAGTCTTAATATTGAGGATATTAAAATAAGTATAATGTGTAGAAGTGTATGTATTTATGTACGGATGTAATTCTGTGTATGTGTATGTATGTAAGCATTAACTCCCTTTTAGTTATTTACCTATCATTATTGTTTCAATGTATTGTGTAATGAAATGTTAACTTATTAAATAATAAGACAATAAATTAGAGTTGTTTCAACGAAACATTCAAACTTAACTAGTAACATAATATGAGTTTATAAATAACATGAAATGAGCTTTTTTTTTTTTAAAAAGCGAAAATTATTATATATATATTTTTTGAAATATATCTGATTACTTCTTCTTCTTGTTACCAGATCTTTGTAATAATAATAATAATGAAGTAATTTATTATAGTTACATTAAAGATTGGTAACAGTATTGAACTGGATATTATAAACTTTAAAATAACATATTTAAATAATAATAAATAAATAAATAAATATGTTTAACACACACACAAGGTCGTCTGTTCCTAAGGTAGGCAACTTAATGCCTGTGTTTTAGGTAACAGCCGACTGAAATAATCTCTAGATGGATAAAATATTAGATGGATTTGTGTTTTTATAAAAAAATATAAATATAATGATCAGTTTAATAGATGTTGATATGTTTAATTAATGTCAGGTTTCTAAAGAGAACTTTCAAGGTTGTTATAATTAATTGGTATTTTAAACAAAAGCTTCAAAGCGATGAAACAAATTTAATTTATGTTTTAAGTTTTAAGCAGTGTTGAAAATTTCTTTTTCGACAGGTCTCTCAGGAGATTTTAAACGATACTCGAGTTTAAACGAAATGATTTTTATATTTTACAAGCTGTTTCTACTTCGGCTAACGGTTTAGCCGTACCTCCCTAGCTTGACTCTGTGGGATTATAAATTTGTTGCTTTAAGCATTAAAATAGATAATGATTGCGATTACGAGAGCTTAGAATAGGAAGCGTTTTGATATTAATAATAATATTTATTTGCATAAGTATGTCACAAGCAGTTCTTAAGAATAGATCATAAACAATACGAAAAATTGTCTTTATTGATATTTTATGAAATTTAATTATAATGATAAAATATATTATATTAATGTATATCAGACATCAAAATAACACCTCTAAGTTAAACTAAATTTTATATTGAAATTAATACTGCAGACGTTGAATTATAAAATAAATTTAACGAGTCTCTCACTTATACCTTTTCTCGACTTTAATTATAAGTCTCATTTCCTCACGTCTTTCTACAATCTCAATCTTAGTAATGAATCTTATTTTAATATTAAAAGAGATTTAATTAAACAATATTCGTTACGAATGTTTTATGTTTTAGTATTATTTAAGTTCAGATTTGAAATTTTTATTCTTTTAAAACCGTTATAGAATTGAGATGTAAATAGTTTTTTAAATTTGAAAGAAAAAAAATCTCGTTCGATATTATATTTAAAAATAAAATATTTTACTGATTCATGTAAATGTATTAAAATATACAAAACGAGTTTATATTTTCAAAAGCATTTTCCATATGAGTTTTAGTTGATTTTGTCTTATTTTTACCCGACTGCGACAGAAGGAGGGTTATGTTTTTCGAGTGTATGTATGTATGTATGTATGTATGTATGTATATATGTATGTATGTATGTATGTATGTATGTATGTATGTATGTATGTCCATTTCTTTGGCACGCCCTACAGCCCAAACGGCTGGACGGTTTTTGACAAATGAGGTGTCGTTGTATTTGTCTAAATTGTAGTAGTGACATAGGCTATATAAATTTTCAAAATGGCGCCCGCAAATAGCGGAATGAGGGAGGGGAGTTGAATTTTTTTCTTACTGTAGCAATATGGGTATCAAATGAAAGCTAGTAAATTGTTTTATTCTTTTTAGTTTATAATAAGAGTATTTTACGCAGTCAGGTTTTTTTTTAATACTAATACACAATTACTTGTTTATTAGAGAGTTTTAACGAATTACAGGTACACTATTATATAAAACAACCTTAACATCCACAAAATTAATAATATATCAACTAAAAATTACGTTCCGAAATTTCTTTCTGTAGGTATATAGGCTCGATAGATTTAGTGTATGTTGTCCTTCGTTTAATTCGTGCCTGGTATTAGTAATTCAGAAGCGCAAGTCGTACCATGAGCCAGACTTCAAGAAAAAATGGATTAAACAATTTGTTATGATTAAGATGCAACGAATAACAATTCTAAAATACAAAATTACACAGTAGAAAAACAATACAAAGTTTAGTTTTCGAGACTCGTCTGTTATATTCTCAAATAGTTCATTAGGCCGTTCTTAGTCTGACCCTGGCATTAGTAATTCAGGAGCATGGGTCGTGGCGTTTGCAACAAAATGGATTCAAACGATATATATTGCACGGGGCACTGAAGTACAAAATTAAATAATACAAAACCAATAAAAAGCTTACGTTCCGGATCTCCGCCTTTTGTTAAAATCCGTTCTTAGTCCGGCTCTGACGTTAGCAATTCAGGAGTACGGGCCACGTCGTGTACAAGACTTCATCTCGTCATACATCATCATAAATCACTTTTAAAGCTCGCCGGCAGATATTTGATATTCGGGTGTAGCTCGCCCTCAATTTACTTGGTACTGCTTACAAAGAGAATATGTCTAATAAATGTTTATATTAAAGATTAATTTTATTATATTATAAAATAAACGTTATAAAATACACGATTATTCGTTACTTTAGAATTACCAAAGAACCTTATAAAATTAAAATAGTTCAGTTTTTATTTTATTTTATTTTAATTCCAAATATTAATTTAATCTTACAACAAAGTCAAATTAATAAATAATATTTTTATCCACTGTTTAATTATGTAAAATCTTATATTACAGAATTGACATCTAATTTGAAAGTCTATTTATATTTATTTATTTTGTAATTATCTTATGTCTGACAAGTATCTAATACCGAGACGGGTGGAACCACGAGAGACGTCGAACATCTAGGTACTGTAGCAATATAATTATAACAGTGTATTAATCAAATTATATATTATAATGAAATCTATATAATCTCTAATTATATTATATGAATACCATTACGTAGCAAATTGAGCCCATTATTGTTCTATTACTTTAATTAGATCAATAAGGATGTCAATTCATCCAACAATTCAAAGTCTTGTAACATCTATATCTATACAAATAATAAATCTGTTAAAACCTCCGTTTTATTAATACACTATATATCATCAAGAATAAATTTCAATAGCGCGTAATTTTTTTGTATCAGCGCCATCTCTTATCGTGTTTTTCTCTGATCACGTATCACGTAAAAAGTAAAAAACCAATGTTAATAACTTTAATACATAAAAATTAGAAATAACTCACAGTATAATTTAGTTTTTGTCTCATTGTAATTAAATTTAAAAATAAATATTTAAGAAAATAGAAATAGGTACCTACGCCGCCAACGCCATCTGGTCTAAAGAATCTTTAAAACTCACAAAACTTATATTTGAGTTATTATTTTGCTAAACTTAAAAGTTTACTAAATATGTCGGATAGGAATAGAAATCGTTTTAATATTTTAGATAAACATCATTTTCAATAATTTTCACTATTATGTTAAATATTAATTATGTTAAATGTCACTAAATATAAAAACGTTATTCTACAATTATACGATAGATGGCGCAGATGATTTTCTGAATCGCGCTGACCAAAACTTAGGCCAAAAGAATGACACTCGCCCGTATTTAAAAATCTGTTTTTCTTTTTTGTATATAATTAAATACTTTAGGGTACTACGGTCTTGATTGTTTGTTCGTTGTTAAAATTTAAAATATTTGGTCGTTATTTGTTTGTTGATTGTACAAAGTTGGATGGTTATAGCTATTTAAGTTGTAATCTATATATATATATATATATATATATATATATATATATATATATATATATATATATATATATATATATATATATATATAAAGTCGTGTTAGTTACACCGTTTATAACTCGAGAACGAGTGGAACGATTTTTATGATTTTTGTGTTTTTGGATTTGTCTTCGTCGGGAATAATACTTATTAAAATATGGTGTTCATCAATGAGAAAATAATTAATAAAAAAACAGTTCAAATGTTTCATCCGTACTATCTATATACATATAAATGTATGTATGTATGTATGTATGTATATAGATATAATAAATCTGTCACTCAATCCGTCTATTATAAAATATTTTCCAGTATCGACGCAGGTGTAGGTGATAAATAATATAAATGTATAATTTTTACAATTTTAGTTAAAGACCCGTGCGAAGCCGGGGCGGGCCGCTAGTATATAATAAAATGGTAGAAAAGTCAAAACTGTACATTGAATATTTTTTTAAAAGAATACTTGGGGTGTGATCTACAATCGATACCGAAGCCAAAAATATAGTTTTTAGAATTTTTGTCTGTTTGTCTGTTTGTCTGTATGTATGTCCGGGATAAACTCAAAAATTATTGCATGGATTTACTTCAAATTTGGCACGAATATTATTAAGAAGTCGGGTCATAACATAGGCTACATATTATCACGCTATCACCTACGGGGAACGAGCAGTGAACCTTTATTCTTCAACGCATTCTGTAACAGCGTGTAATCTAACGACGCATATTTGAATATTGTTATTATGTTAATAACCATGCTATAAGCTATCTTCACATTATAAAAATCACGAAATGTAAGTAACTTAGGCTGATAAACATAAATGAAAATGAAAATGAAAATATTTATTTCATCATAAGGTGATTTTACACACTTAACGAATGTCAAAAAAAAATTCATTTAAAACAAATACGTCAAATGATTACAAGTTAATGTCTCGGTAGACATAACATTACTATTATATCATCGGCTTTATTAAATGTTACAATAAATAACTTAATCTAATGTCCCTAGTGTTGGCCGAGAGTAAAAAAAAGCCGGAGGAAAAAAACTCTCGGTACTCTTTTAAATAATTAAGCGTCATACAAAATAAATGAATAATGCACAGTATGACCATGAAATGATTAGGACAAACACGAGACAGCTAATCGTATATGCCGAAATCACCACACCTCTCAAAACACCACCTGCTCACAAAATTGTATAACTATATCTAATGACAAATTACATATTGATAGGATTGCCGAGTTACAGGGGCGTGCGCTCCTTGTAGGCAGAAATGCAGTGCTTTACTTGCCATTCACAGATATTTTAATAAAACGTTCGTACGTTTTAGATGACCTTAATTAATAGTAAATAAATGAATAAACAAAATATAATAACTTAAAACGCCTAATATTTTATAAATAGCAAGCACACAAACATTATGTTTGCCATGCGTTTGGCGACAAGCAAGCGGCGCTGTAAAATAATGTACCTAATCAACCAACTCATGCCGTCGCGTCCCGCAGGAGATTTGTTCGCATGTGTATAGTAATTTTGGTGTCCGTGCACAGTTCGCAAACGCACACACCCATGAAAATTGAAAGATTCGAAAGCCGCGACTCCTGCGGCAGGCTACGGAAGTTCGGCAGTTTTCGTGAATAATCGGAAATATTCATTGACTATAATCCGAGTAATGTAATGTTTTGTATTTCGCGGCGGCCATTTGCTTTTTTCATGTGATAAACATTGTTTATTATTTATTGCGCCAGTATATTTATAGTTTTCTTAGAAGATTTTTCATTTTAACATTTGAAAGTGTGTACATAAGTACATTTAACATTTTATTACTGAGTTTTTGTAATAATTGTAGTGATTTGCTTTTACTAGTGCGTTTGTTGATTTTTTTTATGTTATTTGATTGTGAGGTTTGTGTTGATAATGTGTGTTTATTAAAAATTAAAAATAACAAATTTTCACAATTGTCATTCAGTGAAAAGATTCAAATTGTGTCTAAAGGTAGATGTGTACCCGAATCATCAGAAATCATCAGAATTCAACCCACCCTCAGCCACATTAATATAAAATACATGTTTTTCTTCTAACTCATATATGAGATGAGAGGATTCTGGAGCCTTTCTGATGTGTCTGAACCCGTGATGTATCTGTTAAAATTCACATATTTGTCCACTGGATCATTTACACCGTGATAAAATAACAATAAAACTATTATTAGTACTAAACGCAACAACAAAATTTATATGAAAGTTTTAATATGGCAATTATAATAAATCATAGTTATGGGTGTTGAAAAATTGTTAACGCAGTAAATCCTGAACGCCGTAGGGTGGGGTTGAGAAATTGCAGCGGCATCCAAGTGGTTCTAATGCTGCACTCGCATTTATCCCCAACATTTATTATCACGTAACTTTGCTGGTCTTTGTCAATGGTTCGGTCACGGAATAGCTTTTCAAGATGTAAATACAAGAAACCAGAAGCCTGAATGTGTGTTTAAGAAAATTTAAAGTGACGGTCGGATTTTTTCTTTTTTTTAACTTACATTTGAATTATTTTATTTATTATTGTTTAGGGAAAAAATATATGAAATGATTGACAATGTAAGTATTTGAGTCTAATAAAAAACATATTTATCCTGTTATATCTTACTTTACTATATTAAGGAGCTATACCTAAGTTATACCGATGAAACTACGGGATGCAGTTAGTATTAAATATTTTTTTTTTGTTATTCTTAAAGTTGTAACTAAACTACTAATATTTTCATCTTTATTGAAAATAACTTTAAAATTCAATAAAAAAGAAATTATAAAATAAATTGGGGCGCTTATCATTCAGTTTTCATTAAATTTATTAATGTTTATATTTAGATAGACATAAAAATATTTTAATAAAAATAATATATAATGAGAATATTATTCTAATTAGCTTGATGTGATGCTTATTTCAGACAAATCGATGTGTTAAATTTTCGAAATGACAGGAACATTCCAGTGGGATCTTCCCTTCCTTCCTTGGATGTACTTGCCACGGAATTATGGGTTACACATCCTGAATACTAAGTGGTGAATACAAGTTGAGGGTTCAGGTAGTTGCCGCTAAGCTGACAGATTGAGGGCTGGAACAAATGTTGATCCTTACTGAACAATCTTGTATAATATAGTACTAAATAAGCTGTTTGTTAAGTTTAGAAGATTACCCTCCTTCGCAACTGCTCAGAAATATTACTAAAATATGTACATTATTTATTAACACGTAAAAATTCATAGCATATGAATTTTAATTTAAAAGTTAATTTTAATGGTTTAAAAAAAAATGTTGAGCTTGAAATTATTTGACCCAATAGCTTTCTTTAAAATTATAATATATATATATATATATATATATATATATATATATATATATATATATATATATATATATATATATATATTTATTATGTTCTTGTATACAAATAACCTTGCATTGTTGTGTTTGCGCACTCTTTCTGGAACTTTTTCCTAAATTGCTGTCAATAAAGGTTGTATGAAAGCTCTATAAGCGATAAGGCCTTTGCATACTTATATACTCGTATATATTTGTAATTTTTCTAAATTGTGTATGTATGCAATAAAGGTTTTTTTAAAGTCCTCATTATCATCATCACCATATTAGCCATTGGATGTCCGATCCTGCACGTAGGCCTCCCCCAACGACCACCAGAGCGACCGGTTGAAAGCAGCCTTCTAAATTCATTTACTTGAACCATATTTAAACTTTTTTTTTTACATTTGCATTTTTTTATTCTAGAAACTTTCATTTAGAATTAAAGTTTAAAGCCTTTGAATCTTCACACACAGTCAAGTGCTTAAAAAATAAATGTGTAGGTATTTTAATCTGTACTTACATATATGGAATGTAGGTAGTTCCGTTCCATTGTCAAGCCTTTTACGGTATACGGGTTCTCCGCTGACACTATTTCTTTGTACGACTCCACTTTGAAGAAGTGGCGAGCCACAAGTATGAGATACGCTATTCAAAGACGCGTTCAAAGAGCAGACTATAATATAGACTCTAGCTTGTAGTGGTGAAATTAATACTAAATAATTATGGTAGTATTGGCCGTGTGATACAGGTCTTATTGGCATATTACCTACTAACTTCTAAAATATCAACCTCAATCCACCCGTCCGTCGATATAATAGATAAAAATAGAAATTGTATCTTTCCGGATGCACTTACTTATCGGCATATTTTCTGGACTAAACCAGCTAAGACTAAATCAGCCAACCTTACAGACTAGGATAGAACTTACACATATATAAATATACCTTTAAATGTAATATAAATAATAATAATAATAATAATAATAAGTACGAGAGTATAGTATGAGTACTTGCACAGACATAACCAAGTGGCCAAAATTCTTCATCAAGAGCTTGCTCTAATGTATTGTCTTCTGGAACAGAGGGTGCCGTACTACCAGTACACACCGGCGCCAGTACTCGAACGCAACGGAGTCCGGCTCTACTGGGACCGGCCTATCGCCACGGACAGGACGATACTGGCGAACAAGCCTGATATCGTGGTGATGGATAGGGCACAGTCGAGGGTGCTTTTAGTTGACATTACCATCCCGCATGACGAGAACCTCGTGAAAGCTGAAACAGAGAAAAAACGTAAATATCTGGATCTGGCGCACGAGATTGTCGACATGTGGGGTGTTGATTCCACTGAAATCATCCCTATCGTTATATCTGCCAACGGTTTGATCCCGGTTAGCCTCGCTCACCATCTGAGGCAGCTGGGTATCCGTGACGGTTCGCTCGCAGCCAGGATGCAGAAGGCGGTATTACTCGACTCGGCTAGGATTGTCCGCCGATTTCTCAGCCTACAGCCCTAACCCCCGGCCGTTTGATCTCCCTGCCGGGGCGTAATCCTCCACCCGCTTATATTTATCTAAGTAAGTTTATGTAAATTTATTATATTCCTTATATAAGTATTGTATTATATTTATTTATATGTGTATATGTATGTCTTGAGCGGGTGGAGTGTAGCAATTAAAATAATAATAATAATAATAATAATAATAATCGCTGTGTGGTTCCCGGCAGAGTAGAATAGGACCAACCCATCCTCAGCCTAGGGTGTCGTAAAAGGCGACTAAAGGCAATCAAAGCTGCATTACACCGACGCAGCCTCCTCAGGGAGCGTGAGCGACTCCCCGAGTGAGTATTTTACTGCTCAAAAAAAATTTTGATGATGGATACACATAAGAGAATGAGACTAGGGCCGCTACCTGGGGGGCGCCAGGGCGCGTCTGGAGCTGGCGCTGGACGTGGCAGCATGCGGGCCGCCAGCAACCCCCGCCGACCGGTACCACCACCTAGCCGGTCGGTGTATCCACCATCCCCACCAGTTGGCTTGGCGCCGACAGAGTCTCAAGGGACTCAGCATTCGGCGCCCGCCGCTGGTGGAGTACGCCGCATGCGATGGACACAAGAAATGAATAGAAATGTCATGCGCGCGTATTATAGGGCTGTAGGAAGGGAAACCGGACGGACTGGCTACCGAGCGGTAATGCACCGCGAGTTCCTGCTGCTCGAGCCAAATCTTACTGTCACGGAGCAAAACCTGGCAGATAGAGCTCGGTACATCCAACGAAAGGGCGTATTCAACGCCGCCGAGCTCGAACGATTACGACATGAGGCTGCTCCTGAAGTCGAACCCGTGTCGACAGAGCATAACGCACTTGTAACACAACAGGAAAGCGTTCGTAGCGAAGTGCCTGTGGATGCGATCGATGAAGGAGCAGTCTCCCAAAAAGTAGAGCAGATGAGAGGGATTTTGGAGGAGGCGATTTCCGAGATCCGGAGCACTCCTCTAGAACAGAGACCACGACTCTCCCGACTTCCCCTTAATGCTGCGACGCGGGGTGCCATTGAGGCAGCTAACAGACTGCTACCTCCATATTTGGATGGCAGTCTGGGCTTGGATGATACGGGTTCTATTCTCTTCGGTGCCGCTCTAGCGGTACACCGTTTCACTGGAGCCAAGACCCAGGAGCCTGGACGCACTACTAATAAGAGTAGTGACGTACCAGCCTGGAAGAAGAGAATAGAACGCCGTATCAGCCTGGCCAGGGCCCTCATTGGCAGACTGCAAAGCTTCAGGTCGGGCAACACTAGGCCAAGGATTGTGCGCTCCGTTAGAATAGCTTTCAACGGGCTAGGTGTCAGGCTTGACCAGCCTGATATAGCTGAGAAACTGACGGAGCGCATCGACGGCCTGAAGCAGAGAATCGCGGCATGGGGGAAGCGTATTCGTAGGTACTCTGAGAGAGTTGAGCGCTTCCGACAAAATCGCCTCTTCGTGAGTGATCAGAAGAGGTTCTACAGGAAGTTGGAGAACCCGACGCCGTGCTCTACTTCCCCAAAACCGAATACGGCTGACCTCGTCGCCTTTTGGCGAAACATATGGTCACGGGAGGTAGAGCATGAGGAGGGCCCTTGGATTGCGGCGGTTCAGGAAGCATGTGCTAGAATCGAACCGATGAACCCAATCGCCATCTCTTCGGAGAACGTAGCTGATGCGGTCCGGCGGGCACCGAATTGGAAGAGTCCGGGGGCCGACGGCCTGCATCACTATTGGCTGAAAGGGTTCTCGGTATGCCATGCGACCTTGGCTCGACAATACCAAGAGGCGATAGAGCGGAAGACGCTTCCGAACCTCTTCACTACTGGGATCACTCACCTAGCTCCTAAGTCCACCAACACCGCGGATCCTACCAACTACCGCCCCATAACGTGTCTGACTTCCATCTACAAGACACTGACATCCGTTCTGAGCTGCAAGATCTCTCGTCATATTGACGAATTTAACATCTTGTCTGTAGCTCAGAACGGATGCCGTGGAGGCGGCCGCGGCACAAAGGAGCTCCTTATCATTGACTCTGTTGCGGGCCAGCTTGTCAAACGCAACCGTCGGAACTTCTCTGCTGCCTGGATCGACTACAAGAAGGCATTCGACTCGGTGCCTCATTCATGGCTTCTGAGGGTCCTCGAGCTGTACAAGATCGACGGTGCAGTTCGAGACTTCCTCGAAGTATGCATGGGGCAATGGAGTACGATCCTTTGTCTCCAGGGCGAGAGACTGACGACGGGTGCCGATGACCGAATACGGATACGAAGGGGTATTTTCCAGGGTGATTGTCTGAGCCCACTTTGGTTTTGCTTGTCCTTGAACCCTTTAAGCACTCTGCTGGAGCGTTCGGGGACAGGCTTTCAGTTTCGGAGAGGAGGTACTAAAGTCTCCCACCTTCTCTACATGGATGACCTCAAGCTGCTGGCACCTAATCCTGCACGCCTTATGGAGTTGCTGAAAATCACTACTGAGTTCAGCGGCTCCATCAGGATGCAGCTTGGAGTGGATAAGTGTGCGGTCGTGCATGTGGACAGGGGACAGGTGACGCAATCGGCTGAAATTAGCCTAGAGCTTTCTAACTTCAAGACCCTCTCCGAAGCTGAATCATACCGGTATCTGGGCATGTCACAATGCATAGGGGTGCAGGAGGTGGATATGAAACAGGCGGTTTGCGAGGTCTTTTTTGGACGGCTGACAAAAGTTCTTCGGAGCTACTTGTCGGGCGCCAACAAGGTCCGAGCTTATAACGGCTGGGTCATGCCCACTCTCTTGTACACATTTGGCGTGCTCAGATGGACTCAGACCGAACTCGACGCCCTGGACAGAAGAGTCCGCACGACTATGACTCACCATCGCATGCATCACCCGAAATCGTCGGTCATGAGACTGTACATCCCACGGAAGTGTGGTGGCCGAGGCCTATTAAGTGCCAAGTCCATGCATAACCGGGAGGTGTGCAGCCTCAGGGCCTACTTTGAAACGAGGAGGGAGAGCGCTATGCATGGTGATGTTGTAGTATGTGACAAAGGTCTCACCCCCTTATCCCTGGCCAAAGAGGAATGGCGAAGACCGGTTGTACTTAGCACCTCCGACCGGGAGACCGTATGGATGGAGAAGGAGCTGCATGGACGGTTTTACAAGGCGCTTCACGCACCTCACGTGGATGTCAAAGCCTCCGTGCAGTGGCTGCGATTCGGGGACCTCTTTGGGGAAACCGAAGGTTTTGTCTGTGCAATACAGGATCAGGTGGTTAAGACGAACAACTACCGGAAGCACATTCTGAAGGATGGCACTCCCGACTTCTGTCGAGCTTGTCGTCATCCCGGCGAGTCACTCAGACATGTGCTTACGGGGTGTTCAGCGCTTGCCAACACTGAGTACTTGCATAGACATAACCAAGCGGCCAAGATTCTTCATCAAGAGCTTGCTCTTATGTATTGTCTCCTGGAACAGAGGATGCCGTACTACCAGTACACACCGGCGCCAGTACTCGAACGCGACGGAGTCCGGCTCTACTGGGACCTGCCTATCGCCACGGACAGGACGATACTGGCGAACAAGCCTGATATCGTGGTGATGGATAGGGCACAGTCGAGGGTGTTTTTAGTGGACATCACCATCCCGCATGACGAGAATCTCGTGAAAGCCGAAACAGAGAAAAAACGTAAATATCTGGACCTGGCGCACGAGATTGTCGACATGTGGGGTGTTGATTCCACTGAAATCATCCCTATCGTTATATCTGCCAACGGTTTAATCCCGGTTAGCCTCGCTCACCATCTGAGGCAGTTGGGTATCCGTGACGGTTCGCTCGCAGCCAGGATGCAGAAGGCGGTATTACTCGACTCGGCTAGGATTGTTCGCCGATTTCTCAGCCTACAGCCCTAACCCCCGGCCGTTTGATCTCCCTGCCGGGGCGTAATCCTCCACCCGCTTATATTTATCTATGTATGTTTATGTAAATTTATTATATTCCTTATATAAGTAATATATTTTATTATATATATTTATATATTAAACGGGTGGAGTGCAGCAATTAAAATAATAATAATTTCCGCCGTGTGGTTCCCGGCAGAGTAGAATAGGACCAACCCATCCTCAGCCTAGGGTGTCGTAAAAGGCGACTAAAGGCAATCAAAGCTGTATAACACCGACGCAGCCTCCTCAGAGAGCGTGAGCGACTCCCCGAGTGAGTATTTTACTGCTCAAAAAAAAATTCTGATGATGGATACACAAGAAAACAGAGTAAGACTAGGGCCGCTACCTGGGGGGCGCCAGGGCGCGTCTGGAGCTGGCGCTGGACGTGGCAGCATGCGGGCCACCAGCAACCCCCGCCGACCGGTACCACCACCTAGCCGGTCGGTGTATCCACCATCCCCACCAGTTAGCTTGGCGCCGACAGAGTCTCAAGGGACTCAGCATTCGGCGCCCGCCGCTGGTGGAGTACGCCGCATGCGATGGACACAAGACATGAATAGAAATGTCATGCGCGCGTATTATAGGGCTGTAGGAGGGGAAACCGGACGGACTGGCTACCGAGCGGTAATGCACCGCGAGTTCCTGCTGCTCGAGCCAAATCTTACTGTCACGGAGCAAAACCTGGCAGATAGAGCTCGGTACATCCAACGAAAGGGCGTATTCAACGCCGCCGAGCTCGAACAATTACGACGTGAGGCTGCTCCTGAAGTCGAACCCGTGTCGACAGAGCATAACGCACTTGTATCGCAACAGGAAAGCGTTCGTAGCGAAGTGCCAGTGGATGCGATCGATGAAGGAGCAGTCTCCCAAAAAGTAGAGCAGATGAGAGAGATTTTGGAGGAGGCGATTCCCGAGATCCGGAGCACTCCTCTAGAACAGAGACCACGACTTTCTCGTCTTCCTCTTAATGCTGCGACGCGGGGTGCCATTGAGGCAGCTAACAGGCTGCTACCTCCATATTTGGATGGCAGTCTGGGCTTGGATGATACGGGTTCTATTCTCTTCGGTGCTGCTCTAGCGGTACACCGCTTCATTGGAGCCAAAACCCAGGAGCCTGGACGCACTACTAATAAGAGTAGTGACGTACCAGCCTGGAAGAAGAGAATAGAACGCCGTATCAGCCTGGCCAGGGCCCTCATTGGCAGACTGCAAAGCTTCAGGTCGGGCAACACTAGGCCAAGGATTGTGCGCTCCGTTAGAATAGCTTTCAACGGGCTAGGTGTCAGGCTTGACCAGCCTGATATAGCTGAGAAACTGACGGAGCGCATCGACGGCCTGAAGCAGAGAATCGCGGCATGGGGGAAGCGTATTCGTAGGTACTCTGAGAGAGTTGAGCGCTTCCGACAAAATCGCCTCTTCGTGAGTGATCAGAAGAGGTTCTACAGGAAGTTGGAGAACCCGACGCCATGCTCTACTTCCCAAAAACCGAATACGGCTGACCTCGTCGCCTTTTGGCGAAATATATGGTCACCGGAGGTAGAGCATGAGGAGGGCCCTTGGATTGCGGCGGTTCAGGAAGCATGTGCTAGAATCGAACCGATGAACCCAATCTCCATCTCTTCGGAGAACGTAGCTGATGCGGTCCGGCGGGCACCGAACTGGAAGAGTCCGGGGGCCGACGGCCTGCATCACTATTGGCTGAAAGGGTTCTCGGTATGCCATGCGACCTTGGCTCGACAATACCAAGAGGCGATAGAGCGGAAGACGCTTCCGAACCTCTTCACTACTGGGATCACTCACCTAGCTCCTAAGTCCACCAACACCGCGGATCCTACCAACTACCGCCCCATAACGTGTCTGACTTCCATCTACAAGACACTGACATCCGTTCTGAGCTGCAAGATCTCTCGTCATATTGACGAATTTAACATCTTGTCTGCAGCTCAGAACGGATGCCGTGGAGGCGGCCGCGGCACAAAGGAGCTCCTTATCATTGACTCTGTTGCGGGCCAGCTTGTCAAACGCAACCGTCGGAACTTCTCTGCTGCCTGGATCGACTACAAGAAGGCATTCGACTCGGTGCCTCATTCATGGCTTCTGAGGGTCCTCGAGCTGTACAAGATCGACGGTGCAGTTCGAGACTTCCTCGAAGTATGCATGGGGCAATGGAGTACGATCCTTTGTCTCCAGGGCGAGAGACTGACGACGGGTGCCGATGACCGAATCCGGATACGAAGAGGTATTTTCCAGGGTGATTGTCTGAGCCCACTTTGGTTTTGCTTGTCCTTGAACCCTTTAAGCACTCTGCTGGAGCGTTCGGGGACAGGCTTTCAGTTTCGGAGAGGAGGTACTAAAGTCTCCCACCTTCTCTACATGGACGATCTCAAGCTGCTGGCACCTAATCCTGCACGCCTTATGGAGTTGCTGAAAATCACTACTGAGTTCAGCGGCTCCATCAGGATGCAGCTTGGAGTGGATAAGTGTGCGGTCGTGCATGTAGACAGGGGACAGGTGACGCAATCGGCTGAAATTAGCCTAGAGCTTTCTAACTTCAAGACCCTCTCCGAAGCTGAATCATACCGGTATCTGGGCATGTCACAATGCATAGGGGTGCAGGAGGTGGATATGAAACAGGCGGTTTGCGAGGTCTTTTTTGGACGCCTGACAAAAGTTCTTCGGAGCTACTTGTCGGGCGCCAACAAGGCCCGAGCTTATAACGGCTGGGTCATGCCCACTCTTTTGTACACATTTGGCGTGCTCAGATGGACTCAGACCGAACTCGACGCCCTGGACAGAAGAGTCCGCACGACTATGACTTACCATCGCATGCATCACCCGAAATCGTCGGTCATGAGACTGTACATCCCACGGAAGTGTGGTGGCCGAGGCCTATTAAGCGCCAAGTCCATGCATAACCGGGAGGTGTGCAGCCTCAGGGCCTACTTTGAGACGAGGAGGGAGAGCGCTATGCATGGTGATGTTATAGTATGTGACAAAGGTCTCACCCCGTTATCCCTGGCCAAAGAGGAATGGCGAAGACCGGTTGTACTTAGCACCTCTAACCGGGAGACCGTATGGATGGAGAAGGAGCTGCATGGACGGTTTTACAAGGCGCTCCACGCACCTCACGTGGATGTTAAGGCCTCCGTGCAGTGGCTGCGATTCGGGGACCTCTTTGGGGAAACCGAAGGTTTTGTCTGTGCAATACAGGATCAGGTGGTCAAGACGAACAACTACCGGAAGCACATTCTGAAGGATGGCACTCCCGACTTCTGTCGAGCTTGTCGTCATCCCGGCGAGTCACTCAGACATGTGCTTTCGGGGTGTTCAGCGCTTGCCAACACTGAGTACTTGCACAGACATAACCAAGTGGCCAAAATTCTTCATCAAGAGCTTGCTCTAATGTATTGTCTTCTGGAACAGAGGGTGCCGTACTACCAGTACACACCGGCGCCAGTACTCGAACGCAACGGAGTCCGGCTCTACTGGGACCGGCCTATCGCCACGGACAGGACGATACTGGCGAACAAGCCTGATATCGTGGTGATGGATAGGGCACAGTCGAGGGTGCTTTTAGTGGCCATTACCATCCCGCATGACGAGAACCTCGTGAAAGCCGAAACAGAGAAAAAACGTAAATATCTGGATCTGGCGCACGAGATTGTCGACATGTGGGGTGTTGATTCCACTGAAATCATCCCTATCGTTATATCTGCCAACGGTTTGATCCCGGTTAGCCTCGCTCACCATCTGAGGCAGCTGGGTATCCGTGACGGTTCGCTCGCAGCCAGGATGCAGAAGGCGGTATTACTCGACTCGGCTAGGATTGTCCGCCGATTTCTCAGCCTACAGCCCTAACCCCCGGCCGTTTGATCTCCCTGCCGGGGCGTAATCCTCCACCCGCTTATATTTATCTAAGTAAGTTTATGTAAATTTATTATATTCCTTATATAAGTATTGTATTATATTTATTTATATGTGTATATGTATATCTTGAGCGGGTGGAGTGTAGCAATTAAAATAATAATTTATTTATTTTCTCACCACAATATTGCAAACATAACATAGGATAGGTACATAATGATATATATAACGAGCACTAATATTGTGGGAGACTGGTGCCTAAGCTAGGCTCGAGGCCTGTGTTTCAGGACACCAGGTCTCCCCCCACTTAATAAAGTACATTTCAATTATTATCCTTAATACAGTCGTTAACAATTTCCTTGTATAAAATATAATAGGAGATAGAAAAATTATCTATTTATATCTAAACTTAATACATTTTACATTATTCATGATACAATACGGATTAGCTTGTGTTTGTGGATGTGAGTGTGACTGTGTGTGTGTGTGTGTGTGTGTGTGTGTGTGTGTGTGTGTGTCTGAGTGTATGTGAGTGTATGTGAGTGTGTGTGTGTGTGTGTGTGAGTGTGTGTGAGTGTGTGTGAGTGTGGGTGTGTGTGTGTGTGTGTGTGTGTGTGTGTGTGTGTGTGGAGGTATGTGGGAAAGAAAGAAAAAAAGTGAGAGTGTGAGTATGTTAAGAGTACTCTAGGTCATGGCAGAAAGAATCGCTTCAGTGTCATCATAGTTCAAACTTTGTAACCAGTCAGTTAGTTTTCGTTTACACATATTTTTATTGAGGTTGAATATAGGTAGAATTCTATTGATTTTGTTGTACAAGAAGCCACCCAAGCTGCAAAAGAATCGTTTTGAGAACTTTGTGGAAAATTTACTACGTTGGACTGGATTGTATCGCCTTTTTCCGTCTGACAGTGACCTGTGGTATTCAAGTAGTGTATGTTGTTTTAGGAGGATGTTAAGTATGAACAGTTGGCGCACCGTTAAAACTCGACACTCTTTGTATAACAGTACAGTGGGGTAACGGTACGGCTTAAATAACGACACCTTTAGGATAGCTCTTTGCGCTCTCTCCAGGTTTTCGGCGCACCACCCCAGGATGTAATACAATAAGTTAGCACCGATTGAGCGAGGGCAAAGTAAACAGATTTCAATTGGTTAGCATGCAAGACGTGTCTTATTGTTTTAAAAACATATATAAGTTTTCGTAACCTGTTATTAATCGCATCTATATGTTCGTCAAATCTAAGATTATTGTCAATCAATACTCCCAAGTATTTTACAGTCTCCTTTCTTTGCAAGCGTGCGCAGTCGCATGCAGCATCATGTGGTTCAGGACACGAGTGGACCCGTATGGCGCGAGTAGCAGACTGCGGTACAGTGCCTTTAATGGAAAAAGTTATATAGGTGGTTTTCTCTCTATTTAAAGTCAATAGGTTGGCTCGCAACCACTTCGAGACAGTGTTGAAGCCCAGTTGAGCATAACTGTAAGTCTTGTCCCATGTATCTGCAGTAAATAAGAGAGCAGTGTCGTCGGCAAAGGAGACTATTTTGCACCCCGGAAGAGCGAGCATACTCAGATCGTTAATATAAACGAGAAATAGAGTCGGACCAAGTACACTACCTTGCGGCGTGCCATAAGTCAATGTACGCTCGTCACTAACGTATTCGTCTATTCTAACTCTCTGGGTACGCCCACTCAAATAATCCTTAAAAAGGCATAGAGGTATACCTCTTATCCCCAGGTTTTCCATTTTCCGGATAAGAAGGGGTACAGAAACTGTGTCAAATGCCTTGGTGATATCCAGAAACATACCTATGACTTTCTGCCCCCCATCCACCTCTGACACAATAAAGTCGGTAAGTTCATTTACCGCGTCAGAAGTGGATCTACCCGCACGGAAGCCAAACTGCGCAGGTGAGAGTAGATTGCCCCCTTCCAGAAAACTAACAAGCCTGTTATTCATAATTCGTTCCAATACCTTTGAGAGGGCAGGAAGTACGGCTATTGGCCTATAGTTATTAACACAGTCTCTATCCCCACTCTTAAAGATCGGGTGTACAATGGCTTTCTTAAACACCTTAGGAAATTTGCCTGTAGAGAGCGCAAGGTTGCAAATGTAGGTTAAAGGCGGTACTATAGCGAACTCATGTTTTTTTAAAAGGTTGCTGGAAATGTTGTCCCAACCCATTGCACAGTCACTACGGAGTGATCTTAGCAGCCTAGCAACCTCTTCCTCATCAGTTGGCAACATGACCATTGATTGCGGGTTTTTATTTTTCATCAAGGTGTTAAGTGGTTCGCTCTGTGAGTTTATATTTTGTTCCGCAAGCTGTTTGCCAATGTTTGAAAAAAATTCATTAACAAAGTTTACTGAGAGATCTGGTGTGGCTAGTGTATTCAACAAATTAGAAGATGTATTTACTTTATTTTTGGTTCTGCCTGATATGTTATTTATCACTGACCATATTTGTTTTGGGTTTCTGCCTGCTTTGTTTACTGCTTGCCTATCATAATCTAATTTAATATTTTTTAATAGTCTATTACAAAAGTTTCTGTACCTAGAAAAAGTGATTCGCAAGATCTCATTACTAGGTGCCTTTTTGAGGTTCTTATGTAATGCGTCTCTGTGTCTGATACAGCGGAGCAGTCCAGGAGTAATCCATGGTTTTATAATTACTTTTCTATTAGGAATTTTAACTGTTTTAGAATTTGAATCAATTAAATTTTTTATTAAATTTATCATTATCTGAGCAGCATCGTGAGGGTTTTGTGTCTTGTATACTTCGCCAAAGTCAAGATTCTTCATACGTGCATCCAACTGTTCATAATTAATACGGATAACAACTCTTTTTACTATAGTTTTAGTTACTTTTTTTGCAAGATATAATAAGACTGTGTCGTGATCAGTTAAAGCAGAGTGTGCGACTAAGGCTGAAGCAGGTAGCCCAGTTTTAAGAATAAAATGGTCAAGACAGGCATTCTGTCGAGTGGGCAAAGAATGGGCAGGCAGTAGGCCATGTGATGCTAATAGATTCAAGTAACTATGTTTGATAGTATCCCGGCATTGTTGGTGAATGTTAATGTTTATATCTCCCGTAATTATAATATTTTTAAAATGTGCTACATTTGTTAGTATGTCATTGAGGGAGGACAAGAAGTTGGTAATGTCTCTAAAGCTAGGAGGTCGGTATATAACTAGCAGTACAGTATTAGAGTCAATTGTTATTTGAAGACAATTAGCATCCAGAAAAGTGGGCTCCACTACCATGACTCTCAGTGCCTTGTGTATATAAACGACCACACCCTCGTTTTGTGTACGGTTATTAACTGTCTTAAAATTGTTATAGTGTGGTAAGTTTGGGATATTTTGTGTATTAGGCAACCAACATTCAGTTAAGGCGATTATGTCCCAGTCTATTTTGGTCCTAGCCAGTATGGTCATAAAACCTGGCATGTTTTTTGTAATACTTCGTATGTTTTGACTTAAGACTTTCAGTGACTGGTCTGGTTTAAAGTTTGGTGGGATACAATGGTCCAAGTCACACGTTGAAGATTCAGACACGGAGACAGAGTCGATATTGTTAAGATTATTTTGTATTGAATCGAATTTTGTTATAATTTATTATCATTTTACATTTAAATAATGCTATGTTACAGAAATTTAATATGTTTAGTAGAGTCCAACAATAAATTATAATGTCGACACAAAGCACAGACAGTCCCAACAAAAAATCGTGAATTCTTGTAATCATCAAGAAGAGTTTAGTTGTAGAAGTGTACAAGATGAGTATTTTTATTATAATTTGACGGTAGTATGTGTTAGTTATTATGAGAGTACATAATATGTGATATATTAGCTGTATGTAAAATGTTTGTAGTGCGTATATGTAGTAATATAATGTATATAACTCAGTAATGTAAAATAAATATAATGTATAATTAAACGAGTGTATTTTGTAAATAGTTTTATCATATGTTTGTTTGTATTTGTAGGTTAATTCAACATTGCTCAAAACATTTGACAAATTAATAGGCCCACAAAACGCAATCATAGTTTTACGATTATTAAATGATAGGAGTAGTCACTTTTGTTTTCGTAACCGCGAAAGATCTTCTTCAGACTTTATAAGCCGACTGGGCATTCCATCCTTTTCTCGTATGTACACCTTGCCGTTGGCAGTCCAGCATTGTTCATATTCACTGCTTTTTACAAACTCTCTTGCCAGGTAGTGTAGCAGTTTCGTCATAGTAGTGAGAACTTCCGAGATATATAGTGGTTGCTTAGGAGCTTTTTCATTCACATGATTTGAATTAAGGCGGTTTTTCGGATTCTGTTTATTAAAGGATTTTGTTGAACTCAAGAACTGTTCCTTAAGATTTGGAGACGTAAATTCGACTATAACTGTACCCAAAGAGTCTGTTTTATTCTTTAATCGAAAGATGTTCTGAATTTCGTTTCCATTAAGTGGTTGATTGATGATGTTACTAATTTTTTTTACAGAGTTAGTAAGTGTTTCACGAGTTTCTGGTGTTGTGGATGGAAGATTTTTAATCTCTAGTGAAGCTGCTTTAATATGTTTTTCCAAAAAGTCGACTTTACTCTCCAGAGCTTTTATAGTTTTTTTATTGTTGCTGCATTCTTTTTTTAAATTATCTATCTCCAGACGAGCATCATCGTACTTATCAGAGAGAAATTTAATAGTCTTCTGAATTTCAGTATTTTGTGTACGTATTTCAGCGTTTTGAGTCCTTATGATAGCATTTTGAGATCTAATTTCGTCGAGAGCCGAGTGTAAGGAATCCATTTTATCGTTTTGTAGGTTTTGTGTTGTTACTAGTTGGGAAAACATACCCTTCATCTCACTCATCATTTTCTCCATTCGTTCCCAATCATTATCACTACGCTTTCTCTTCCTTTGTGTAGTATTTGAGGTATCATCATCACCCGTATGGTCCTTAGAAGCTTTTAATGTTAGATTAGGTTCAGAGGCGTGATGAGATGGCGCTGGACTATTAGGTGGGGTCCTTTTGGTAGATGAAAGCATTGTAGTGATTATCCGTTGATAAGGTATATATCGATATAATATGTATGTATATAATCGATTCCAATGAAGTGAAAAATATTAATAAAGATTTATAATAAAGTGTAAAAAAATAAAGAGCAAGCAGCTGTACTCACAAAGCCGTATTTAGTACTAATACCAGAGATAATATTATTATCTCGCAAACCGCAGTCACTGTGCCACCGCGCCGCCGCCAATTCCGAGTAAGTATATCGGAGGCCGTCGGTACGTACTTGAGAACACGAAGTTTACCGAGCGAAGGCCGGTCGTTGACACCGTTGCAATGCACCGCTTGAGTCCGTCGACCAAGTGACTCATGCGCCTCAGATGTTAATTCAAACGTTTTGTAGCCGTTGTTGAATAATACCGTGATATCTTCCTTGTCTGTTGCTCGATTGTAAAACTGAATAGTGCAATATAAAATCCACAAGATAAGCTATCCAACAGTGTAATTTAATATTCAGAAAGTTAACTTTTTACCATAATTAAGATTTTGTAAAGCGAGAACAAAAATAGTTACGTTAGACCGCCCTGAATAGTGCGGGGGGAATGAAAATATATAATGAAATATATAATATGACGTGAATTATTGGCTACCGATATGATTATGACATTGATACAATTCCAATATACCTCTAAAATAATTTAAAAAAAAACTAATAATAACAACCTTTATGTTAACGACACTCAACAGCTCCCTCGTAGGAAAAATTTCCTTTGTCGAAAACCTGAAAACGTACACCGAGACACAAACGTTCGGACATCTACAAAAATCCGTATAGCCTATAAAAGGTGATCAAACGCTTTCACGGCAGAGAAAGAGCACACTGTTGCGCCGTGCAACAACAGACATATGATCTTATCAAATGTTCGATCGTGCTTAAGAGCTTTGCTTGATATTTTGGTAAATTAAAAAAAAAACTGGAAGGAAATTGACTGAATTTACAATATTTATTATAAATATTGTACTGGAAATTTCGTTCGCATTTGTCACCCCTTCCATTCAGTCAGCTTAACCCTTCTCGGAAGGGAACCGTGCCGAATTTCTGTAAAGAGTACACAGTGCCTTAGCCTGTAGTATGAACTCAAATCGTGCCCGATTCGCTTAAATTCGTCCAGTGTTTATAACGCGATGCTCGGCCATGATACAGACAGATAGATTGACAAGCAAAGAGGAAGACAAACAAAAAGGAAAATTTTCGGCTTTAGTATCGATTATAGTGTCCTCCAAAATGCACAGTTATGTATAGTTTTTTTTTTGTTTCGCAGGGCAATCCATTTACGGATGATATCCAGGACGCCCGGGTAGGCAGCCCTAGACCTATGACGGACTCGGCACTTTGGGAGTGCAATACCGTACTAAACCCCTGCGGGAGCCTTCAGCCGCTTTAATTGGAGGGTCCCGGATCTGCAGGCAAAAGGATCCCTCCAGCGACAGGCTGGCCTTGGCGAAAAGGCCAGACTTCTCCTCCATGGGAACTGTCCGGCTCACCTCTGAACAGTCTCGACGACGCCGTGTCTAGCAGGACCGGGTCGGCGGGTCCCCATCCCGGCCCGACACGGGCACAGGGGCGTTACTGGAGGCGCATTAAGTAGCGCCTCCTACGCACCCCCATTTGTCGCCCGCGGATGGAGGCCACGTCGGCAGCCTACTCTCTCACCCGCTCATCGGTCTCCTTCTGGGACATTACTGTCTCGCAGAAGTAGACCATCATCTTCATCGTCACCGAGCATAGCGGTGCTCGGGAGCGACAAGTCCCCTTCGAGGACAACCAACGCAAAGTCTATTCTAACCTAATCTATAATATAAAAATAAGTCGGGTTTTCCGTCCTGACGCTATAATTCCAGAACGCACGAACTGATTTCCACGGTTTTGCATTCGTTGGAAAGGTCTCGGGCTCCGTGAGGTTCAAAGCAAACAAAATTCAGGAAAAATTTCTACAAAAAAGCAGGAAAACAGAGAAAATCATTTTTCACATACAGGGCCATCTCTGATACATAGCATGTACTACAAACCAATATGGTTTAATCCCCAAATGAAATGTTACAAAAAACGAAGCCATCTGGTGGCGAAACGGAGTTCGCCGGGTTTGCTAGTTATAAGCTAAAATGAAGTATAGAATTACACAAAGCGTATTTTGACTTTCGTCAATGAAAGCTGCGGTTAATAAATGGTGCTACTCGTCAAAATGTTATTCTATTCCCGGTTTTTCGTGTAATTATTACATGGTAGATTTTACGTATAAGCCTACAAATAATAATAAGATTATAAATAAAACGTATCCGCTCGCAGATCTCTCAGCCGATCATACAAAAAGTAATTTTTAAAAATGTTGTCATAATAATTTACAAAATATCATATGTCATTTCGCAATTTAACTTTAATTTCACTTTAACCGTCCACATTCGAACAACCCTCTATTAAGTGTATATCAATGACTGTTCTATGTTCTAGAATGTTTTTGTTCATATACACTGAACTGGGTATGTGAGAACTCAGTTGTTGTATGTAGTACCGAGTAAACTCAGGCAGTTCATTATTATTGCTTGTACTTATCGGGCAGTCGTATCACGTAGATCTTTGAGAGTGCCCCCGGTATTTCCTCAACGTTACCATTGTTTGAATTTTTACACTTTATTCAATAAACTTAATTAACACGAACAGGATGGAAATGTTGGCATTCCTGAAATATTTTCAACAATCGTATTAGAATATCGTGAATTGAAATAACATGAATATCTTTGTTGCTGTTAGAAATAAATAGACGTGGTTTCAAAAAATAGATTGTGTTTTTACTCGTCGAAGTATTTTGTTATTGATATAATAATATTTATTATTAAATCATTATTGACGTTTTTCATTGACTATAAAAAAACATTGGGATTATTAAATATTAAAAAATATATGTTATTTTTAACTGAATAAAATCATAGATGTCCCGTTCAAAATTTATTTAGCTATGAAATTTTAAAACCCTCGTCATTATGATACAATTAATCTTTGTATCTCTGGAAGACATTTTAAGCTTCATTTATACGCTATCCTTCCAGTTTATTTTGTGTAATGTGTCTCTGTGGAACTTTGTAGCAAAATTTATAGCTTGTATTACATACGGCTTACGCTTCAAAAATAAGTAAAAATGATAAAATGTCTTTATAAAATTACTATGATTAACGGCCTTTCGATTTATATAAAACAGTAATGGCAAAATAATTCAAATTTTAAAAATGTTTCCTGTTATAAAATAAAGAATATATTTTTAACAAACTAACAATTAATTCACGTTTTCGTATAAACTTTTCAAACAACTTTAGCCAATTAAAAAGTTTTTTTTCCTACTGGAACGAACATTGCGAACCAAACGACCAAAACGTGCAAAATCAATACGGACGACTCGAAATGTACCTCATTCGACATTTACTACAGCTGCGTAGTTCAAAAACTCCATGCAACTCGCCTGCTTGATATGTTTCGCTTTGTTTTTAGTTTTCTTGTTTTATGTCAGATATCTGAAATTGTTAAAATCTCTAAGGCACGATAAAGTAAATTATTAAAGTCCGGTTAACAAGAACAATACTGTGATAAAACATTTGTGTTCGCGTTACCTGCTGTTATAGTTAAAAATTCTGTTACGTTCTTAATAGAAACTAACTGTATTTTCAATTAATTTTAAAGTTAATTCGTAAGGACGAAAGCGCTATTTCAAGACTATGAATATATAAATTTTATAACTGAATAGAAATAAAATTAATCACAAGGCTTCGACTTTTGTCCTAACTTGTATAAATTGATAGCGATGAAGTTCTCATGTGTGAATATCAAACTAATATTGTAGTAAAATATGTAACACCTTTTTATTCATGTAAAAGTATATCAAATAGATAAATGATAAGATATGTGTGTATAGTTACCTATAAAAATAATATAAGATATTGTGATCTTAGTAGTTATTAACTTATCAACCTTGCCTAATTTTAGTTGTATTAAAAATTCTTTTCACACTGATATTAATCAGAATATCAATAATAATATTTTTATATTTTTCAAATTTACAACTAATCTTATCTGATTTTATATACCTAAATACGTTTTCACAAATATTATTATTTCATCAGAACTACTATTAACAACAGCCGAACTACTCTAAAACTACAGACTAAAATAACTACAGACTAAAATAACGTAAATTATAGCAGTTCATAAATTTATTTAATGTAATTATACAAAACTATTTTAAACAAAAGCTTTCACAGAAAGTGGATAAACAATAAATACAGATAAATAAAATACAAAAATTGGTAAGCCGTAAAGCCAAGTCGAGCAATAAAGAGCCTTTTAATAAAAAAAATATATTGCGCATTAAAGCTGGAATAGAAAAATAATTCTGCCCTAGGAGAATATCGACAATTTCAAAAGTTATAAATTATACAGCCCATTTTATATACGATAAATCACTATAGTTAGATGTATATTTTTTCAATATAACAATGGATATACAGAATGATTTTTTCAAGAGAGTGTAAATGGACAAATGTGAATCAACCGTAAATAGCGAAAAGTCATCAAAGGATTCTAGGAGATTGATTTTAATAAAATCTGAAATCATAATATAATTCGATTTTTTTTTACATATTTATTTATTTCAGTCGATGTCGATAGACATGAGTTGAATTTGAAAAAGTCACGAATGTCACTTAGAAGAAAAGTATTATAGAAAGTAGTATCAAAATTAAATTAAAGAAAATGACAAATCTTAAACATTTTAAACATATCCTTTACCCTAAACTGTGAGATTATGAGTCGTTTTTCTTTAAGGATTTTCGTTCATTATAAGAGAGTTTGTTTTTTTTTTCTTCTTACAAACTCTCGATAACCTCACACGGAAATTATTATAAAGCAATTCATTTAAATATTCCACATTATAACGTTACCTTTTGAAAAACAATGTTTAATTTAAAATCTTGCAAAAAATAACCATACATTTGATAATAGCCGTAAGCAATATCTTAGATTTACTAATTATCTCGTCGCGGCTCAAGACTATCAAAAGAAAAAGATTTATAATCAAAGAGAGTTGTTAATTGAACTTGCAAAAAAATATTATTAACAAATCAAAATGATTACCGTTAAGGACTAGGTTGGCAGATTGTAATATTATTTTCTCTGAGATTTTTTAAAAAAACGTCAATTACAAGTTCGCTTTGAATTAAGTCGGCAGAGATAATGCCGTGCTACTGAGTATCACAGAAATCTTTTTTTTATTTTTCGAATGAAAAGTATTTAATGGTTTAGCGTGTGACGTCTGGTAATATATTGAAAACTGAAAGGTATATAAAAAATTGTTATCAGTGATGTACCGATCCAGTCACAACACAGATCACGGTGATCTGTGAGTCACAATTCTATAAGGTCAGACTCGAACTGTAGGTAATTATAATTGTAGTATAAGAACGAATCGAGAACAAACCACGCCCTACTCAACTATTGTAGACAATCTGAATCGAATAGGGACAAGTTGAAACGGTAGCCGGTATTTAAAAGTGAATTTTTTTTTAAATATTACTACACAAAGGAACCAAAATAATACTGAAATGTAACGCCGTGTTCCCACTTCATCGGACCGGCGAAATCTCCGAAAACCGGATCCCGCAACGAGGTGATCACATTACACCGGATCGGTAAAATCATCTCACAAAACACCGGATCCGGTGTTTTCGCCGGTACCGGATAAATGTGAACAGCTTCATATAAATGTATGGCCACTGGTCTTTTCGTAGGCCTAAGGCCTCGTTCTCACTACGCCGGACGCCGGATTGGTGAAACTGCCGGAAAGGCTAGTGGCCATACATTTTATATGAAGTTGTTCACAGTTGTTTGTATTTTGTGAGGTGTTTTTGCCGATCCAGTGTAATGTGAACACCTCGTTCCGGGATCCGGTTTCCGGCAATTTCGCCGGTCCGGCTTAGTGGGAACACGGTGTTACGTATTTATAGATCTTCTTTATAATTATGAGATTTTATTTATTTAGTTACTATCTTATTACACACATGTATGACGTTTCTAATTGAGAGATATTTTTTTATCATTACACAATTACGTATTTTATTCAACTGTAGAATATCAATAAGTTTCTTCGTTAAATATTTGTGAAATATTTAACATCTAAATCAATTAAAAATCCTAGTAATCATTTTAATAAATTAAACTTGGGTTCAATCATTGAAACACGTTGACTTGTTTTAATACAAGAGAATTAATTAAAATTCAAACATTCGAATGGCTTTAATTGGCATGGCCTGCTCGTAAGAGATAAGACTAGCCGCGGAGTCCGGAGTTGCGGCGTCTGATGGCGAGTAGCGGCGTCTGGCGGTGAGTGTCGGCTGGCTGCGATCAGCGATGTCGGCCAATACTAATGAATCGAGTTAGCTTGCTTGGCGCGAGGCCGAAAACTTTTAATTGATCTACCATTATTCGTTTGCGGCGCTCGATTTCGACTCCCCTTCGAATTTTAAGTCATCTTTGAAATACAAGTAAGTGATCAAATTAAAATTTCTTAAGTTTAATTATCTAAGTTTAACACTTCTCGATAACAGCGTTTTCTAATTATTTCCATTGCTTATTGAAATGTTTATTGCGATTCAAAATCTTTGTTCCTTTAACAATAATGTAGGTATATTATTTAAGTACCTATAGATTAAAACTTAAAAAGAGAGTTTAACAAAATACTTTTCTTTGCCTTTTAATTTTGAATTCTAAGTTGCATGTTATTTAATAAAACATTTATTTATAAAAGTCCATTCTAGAAAATATAGACTTCCATACACAATTGGTATCATCGGAACACTACTACTGATTCCATTGCAAGTTCGTCGGACCTTTGGAATCGTAATAAGCAGTTCCTTCGAAATGTAAAAAAATATAATAAATTTTTTCACATATTATTATTATATTATTTAGTGTGATCGGATATAATAGCAAATTGATTATTAAACTAAAAGGAATCTAAACGAAAGGAAGGAAAGGTCTTAAATTCTTCCGATCCGTTTATTTTCTTTTATGGGTAACTTAAGTATCCAAAGAGATAATTTAAGTTTTAATTATTGTCAAGTAATTGCTTCATATAGCGGATATTAACCAAACATTGTAGGTTCTAGTCCACACTTTCAGCGCTTAATATTGGTGTGCTCTTCTGGACTTAATTAGCCTGTAAGGGCCGATCCACATTACAGTGCTGATCTCGGTTCGTTCTCGGTCCGATCTCGATCCGGTAAAATATTGTTACACAAGAAACAATGAGAGTATTCATACTATCCGTACCAGTCAAGGTCTAATCAAGTCACGCTCCAGCAACGATTCGTCATACAAAACATTTTACCGGATTAAGATCGGACCGAGAACGAACCGAGACCAGCACTGTAATGTGGATCGGGCCTAAATGTCCCACTGCTCGGCAACGGCTCTTCCCCATACAGGAAAAGGGTTGATAGCTTAATCAAAAATAATAAATAATAAATTTATTACGTTGCTCCTCTTTAGGTAAGCGGATAATTTTCCCTACCTTAACCACCACCACACTTACCCACTACAACTGGGATCGATAGCTTTACGTGTTCTCCGATGTTCGGTGGGGAGACCCACAAGGACTTAAATTACATGCCCTTGTAGTCTTTTGCCCAGGAGTATAAATTCTACAGATTTTACAGTCAGCCTTATGTTGTGTAATTAAACAAAATCGAAATCACTATTTCAAAATTAAATGTCACTTGATACTAAAGTCATTTTTAATTCAGACATCATTGCAATGACCGTGGAATGCAACTGTGATGTATTAATATCTATGCTTATTAAAAAAGTTAAAAAAGAAAAATAATTTTCATCTAATAGCGTTCGTTCGAAGGGAAATTTGATAAAAATATATAAACTTTTTAATGATAACGTAGGTGTGTACAAGTGGTTTTAAAATAAAATGGATTGTAGAAAGAAATCTTAATGATATTTGAAATGAGAAATACTCAATAAAGTATAACTGAAGTCCGAGTTTATTATTTGTTTTGCGTTTTTTTTTTTTGTATGAAAATAAAAAATAAAACTTCCTTTTTCCATTTAATTATTAGATTTGTATACTTTTTTGTACATCACGACTACAATATCTACTGGTTTCCTATTCTATACTGTGTGTTGCTCAATCTCTAATTTTCCATCTTCTCAAAGAAAAACTTTGTTTTTAAGAGCTCGCATTCTATTTTACATTTATTATTTTATTCTGAGTTTATCATCCATACTTATGAACGATGATCGCCAAATTTATTGTACCTATTTACACGGATTTTTCTAAGAAATTCGATAAATTGAGTCACAATCTGCTATTACAAATATTTAATCCATTAGGAATAACCAAATCTGTTCTCAGTTAGTGTTTAACTTACATTAAAAAGAAATCTAGAGTTGTCGTGAATGGCCAATCTAAATTCATAACAGCTTATTTAGGTACTCCGCAGGGTTCTAATCTCGGACTTCTCTTTTTTAATGTCGTTGCCAATGACGTAAATAGTATTTTAAAACACTCTTGTAGCTTATTTACTGATAGCCTCAAGTTAATACACACCATCAAAGAACTGAAGGACGTCGTGCTACTCCAACTTAATATGATCCATTTAAGAATTGGAGTACCGAATGTTAATAAAATATTTTATAAATATAGGCATAGGTAATCTAAACTACACACAAATTATATCCAAATATTTTGAAATAATATATTCAAGTTATTGAGTTACAGGTGGTTCAAATTATTGTCTACTTGGGTGTTACAGTGGACACTAAATTAAATTTCAACAAACACGTTTTTTTTTTTCTTCTGTTGAGTGTATGTTGTGACAACCAATAATTGGAACAGAATCTACACACTTGATACTTTTATCTGTATATTGTATGTTATTACTATACTTACATATAGGATTTAATAGGAGTGAGTTCTATACAGTATCATTAATGTTTATAAAAGTCGCACACTGCATGTCAAATAAAAAATCTAATCAACTTATAATACAGAATTGCATCCAACATGCTATTCACTTATACTATTTACTAACTATCCACAATAACAAAATTTTAAATAAATACACATTTACAATGAACACGTCTACACACGTAATACAGCATTATTCACCAAAACATTTAATATACCTTAATATATCTATAAGACAAAATGTATGCGGGCATATAATTTTCAATACTTACAAAGCAATTAGCTTCACATACCTACTACAAACAATTGCATACAGACATAAGAAAAGTCACATGAAACATCTATGTTTCTGTATTAAAGATATATCTTACCGATGTAAAAAATTAATTATAATATGTCAACATCAACATAACATACCGAATAACATTTTTAAAATCGCACTCAGCATATCATACAACAACTTTATTCAACCTACGATACAAATTTACATTCGACCGTCTACTTGCTTGTATTATTCCCCAACTACCCACATTAGTAAAACTTTTAATAAATATAAATTTATAATGAACGCGTTTACACTAATACTACAAGAATATATATCAAAACATTCAAAATGCATAAATATCATAAATAGACGGACGTATACGGACATAGAACACATGCGGACACATACGGACACATACGAAAATAGAATTTTAAATACTTACAAAACACTTAGTTTTGCAGACCCTTTACAAACAATTGCATGCATATACAAGATAAACCCCTTGCTATATAAATATACCTGTATTAAAAATAAAGCTAACCAATTTAAGATTATAATTACTGTAGATCATGTGAAAGGATTTAATAACTATTTACCATACGTTCTAGAATTATTATTATGTTTCTGTGAGAAAATACAACCGAAATTAAATTTTTTACAGTGATTAACGAAAATGAAAGTATATTTGCAGACATTGACAAAACGTGCATAATACCCTGTCAGCAAATAGAAGACTACAAAAATATTACAATTAACACAGAAACAAACTTTAACATTATATCATTCAATGTTCGAAGTGTTAATAAAAATCTTGATGACTTTTTGATCTACATGACTAATCTAAAGGTTCACCCCGACATTATTGTTTTATCTGAATGCTGGTGTAACATTGCGTCAATGCCACCACAAATAGATGGATATAACATGCACTTTACAAGGCGGAGTTTTAACCAGAATGATGGAGTGGTCATGTACATAAAAAAGGATATAACAGCACATGTCTACGAGGTTAATTTGGTGGAAGCAAATTGTATGGCGGCTAAGATCGGAAACTTAACCATACTAGGTGTATATAGACCATACTGCTTCAAAGATATTGCACCGTTTCTAGCCTCACTAGATACTACGTTAACAACGACACGCACCCGAAATATAATTTTGACGGGAGACATTAATATAGATATTCTGAACACCGGAAATAAGACGACACTCGATTATCTCGATATCGTTGCTAGCCACGGGCTTACATCAGCAATATACATACCGACTCATGGCAAAACATGTCTTGATCACTTCATGTGTAAGCTATCAGGAACGCCGAAGAGCTATGTACTCCTAAGTGACATAACTGACCACCTGCCTATATTGCTTTCAATGCCTGGCAGCCCAGTACAGAGGAAAGTAACATCCGGACCATACATGCGTACTAGAGTTGATTATGAAAAGATTAACAAAAGGCTTATAAGCTTCGATTGGAATGAATTCCTATCTATTACAGACACAAATGAAGCGGCTAATCGATTCGTTGACTATCTACATGATCTAGTGATCGATAATACTACAACTATTAAAATTCTCAGAAAACATAGACCTATAAAACCGTGGATAACATACAATCTACTAAAATGTTTCAAGAAAAGGGATAAGCTACATTTACATATGAAAAAACATCCGGAAGACCTAACCTTAAAGTTTAAATATACATCATATAGAAACACATGCAAAGAAATTGTAAAGAAGCTTAAGATCAATTACTACAAAAATAAATTATTGGAACAAAATGGTGACAAACGTAGAACATGGAATACTATAAAGGAAATATGCAATTTGAATAAACAAAAAACCGTATCTAATGAACTTTTAAACTTGACCACATCGCCTTCAGAATCACTTAGTAAAGTTAACACCTATTTCACAACTGTTGGAAGTAACCTGGCAAAAAATATTTTAAACAAACTAAATAAAAGTGAAGATCAGATCACAAAGCTAACTAAACCAGATACATATCAACTACACTCAATGGAAATGTATCCAACTAATACGAAAGAAATTGAGAGTATTATAGCTAAATTAAAAAGTAACAGTGCACCAGGATGCGACAATATACCCGTCAATTTACTAAAAGCGAACCGTACTATACTCAGCATCCCTATAGAGCACATCTGTAACCTCAGCCTTAAAAATGGTGTATTTCCTGACAAATTCAAAAAGGCAGTAGTAATTCCAATATACAAAGGCGGTGAAAAAGGGATACCATCGAACTACAGACCCATATCATTATTAAGTACATTGAGTAAAATTTTGGAAAAAGTAGTTAATACGCGACTTAGTAAATACTTAGAGAAACAAAATTTGCTGTCAAACAATCAATATGGCTTTCGTCCAGGCAAGTCGACTGAAGACGCTGTAATTGCATACACTGAGTTACTAACGAGATACATGGACCAAGGAAAGAAATGTGTAGGAGTATTTTTGGATCTACAAAAAGCATTTGACACCATTTCATTACCACTACTACTAATCAAGTTAGAAAATTTGGGAATTCGTGGAACGCCGCTTAACTGGTTCAAAGACTACTTGCAGAACCGAAGTCAAGTAGTTAGGGTTGCTGGTGTAAGTAGCAACAGTAATGATATAACGCATGGTATACCCCAAGGCAGCACCCTGGGTCCGACCCTATTTTTGGCGTATATGAATAGTGTGTGTATGTTAAAAGTCACAAACGGCCACATTTTTGCTTTCGCTGATGATACCGCCATCCTATTTTACGGAACTAATTGGAAAGAGGCCCAGAAATTTGCGGAGCAGGGTATCCGTATTATCACCAATCATTTAGAAGCAAATCTTTTAACTGTGAATGCCGTAAAAACTAAATTTGTGTGCTTCAGTATAAGTAGAACATCACAGCCTCGACAAAACTTTACGCTGAAATTGCATTCCCACCCATGTAACAAGACAGAGAGTCGAAATATTAATTGCTCGTGTGAGACTTTAGAACGAGTTCCGCACATGAAATACCTAGGTATCGTCATTGATGAAAACCCAAAATGGCAACAGCAAATTTCTTCGGTAGCCAATAGAGTGAGAAGACTTATACCAGTTTTTAAAAACCTACGGGAGGTAGTAGACAAAAAAGTTTTATACAATGTCTACAGTGCTCTATGCCAATCACTACTCACCTATTGTATATCAGCGTGGGGTGGCGGCGCGGCATCAACTATGCTGGAAGTGGAAAGAGCTCAGAGAGCAGTCATTAAGGTTATGCTGGAAAAGCCGAGAAGATATCCAACGGAAGACCTATATAAGGAGGCAAATCTGCTGACTGTTCGTCAACTTTTTATAAGACAGGTGGTACTGCGTCACCACAGTACAACTCCTATTACGCAGTATATTGATCGAGGACGTAGAACCTCTATTTCCTTACCGAAAACAAAAACCACCTTTTCGAGACGCCAGTTTTATTACTTGGGACCATTCGTGTATAGATATATAAATTCTAAATTTAAAATTATAAAATTAACTAGATACAAAATAAAAACGTGTCTTAGAGCAAACTTACTCAGCTTTAATTATGAGGATACAGAAAAAATAATAAACACATATCTATAAAACGGTACTAAATACAAAGCATACTATATACGGTATAAATTAATAGTTCCACAAACATACACACACCACACACACACACACACACACACACACAACACACACACACACACACACACACACACACACACACATATACACATCAGCGTGCGATCCTTTTTCATAGTCTGTTCTGTGACATGAATGTAAATACCCTGTAAAATATCAATGTATGGGAAGGCACTGGCACCTAAGACACGGGTTTTCCTAGTTTAGGTGTCAGGATTCCAACGAAACATGTATGTGAAAGTTAACAAATAAATATTATTATTATTATTTTTTAGTGCTACACTCCACCCGTTCAATATATACATATACATAAATATAATATAATACAATATATAAGGAATATAATAAATTTACATAAATTGACTTAGATAAATATAAGCGGGTGGAGGATTACGCCCCGGCAGGGAGATCAAACGGCCGGGGGTTAGGGCTGTAGGCTGAGAAATCCGCGGACAATCCTAGCCGAGTCGAGTAATACCGCCTTTTGCATCCTGGCTGCGAGCGAACCGTCACGGATACCCAGTTGCCTCAGATGGTGAGCGAGGCTAACCGGGATCAAACCGTTGGCAGATATAACGATAGGGATGATTTCAGTGGAATCAACACCCCACATGTCGACAATCTCGTGCGCCAGATCCAGATATTTACGTTTTTTCTCTGTTTCGGCTTTCACGAGGTTCTCGTCATGCGGGATGGTAATGTCCACTAGAAACACCCTCGACTGTGCCCTATCCATCACCACGATATCAGGCTTGTTCGCCAGTATCGTCCTGTCCGTGGCGATAGGCAGGTCCCAGTAGAGCCGGACTCCGTCGCGTTCGAGTACTGGCGCCGGTGTGTACTGGTAGTACGGCATCCTCTGTTCCAGGAGACAATACATTAGAGCAAGCTCTTGATGAAGAATCTTGGCCGCTTGGTTATGTCTATGCAAGTACTCAGTGTTGGCAAGCGCTGAACACCCCGTAAGCACATGTCTGAGTGACTCGCCGGGATGACGACAAGCTCGACAGAAGTCGGGAGTGCCATCCTTCAGAATGTGCTTCCGGTAGTTGTTCGTCTTAACCACCTGATCCTGTATTGCACAGACAAAACCTTCGGTTTCCCCAAAGAGGTCCCCGAATCGCAGCCACTGCACGGAGGCCTTGACATCCACGTGAGGTGCGTGGAGCGCCTTGTAAAACCGTCCATGCAGTTCCTTCTCCATCCATACGGTCTCCCGGTCGGAGGTGCTAAGTACAACCGGTCTTCGCCATTCCTCTTTGGCCAGGGATAACGGGGTGAGACCTTTGTCACATACTATAACATCACCATGCATAGCGCTCTCCCTCCTCGTCTCAAAGTAGGCCCTGAGGCTGCACACCTCCCGGTTATGCATGGACTTGGCGCTTAATAGGCCTCGGCCACCACACTTCCGTGGGATGTACAGTCTCATGACCGACGATTTCGGGTGATGCATGCGATGGTGAGTCATAGTCGTGCGGACTCTTCTGTCCAGAGCGTCGAGTTCGGTCTGAGTCCATCTGAGCACGCCAAATGTGTACAAGAGAGTGGGCATGACCCAGCCGTTATAAGCTCGGACCTTGTTGGCGCCCGACAAGTAGCTCCGAAGAACTTTTGTCAGCCGTCCAAAAAAGACCTCGCAAACCGCCTGTTTCATATCCACCTCCTGCACCCCTATGCATTGTGACATGCCCAGATACCGGTATGATTCAGCTTCGGAGAGGGTCTTGAAGTTAGAAAGCTCTAGGCTAATTTCAGCCGATTGCGTCACCTGTCCCCTGTCTACATGCACGACCGCACACTTATCCACTCCAAGCTGCATCCTGATGGAGCCGCTGAACTCAGTAGTGATTTTCAGCAACTCCATAAGGCGTGCAGGATTAGGTGCCAGCAGCTTGAGGTCATCCATGTAGAGAAGGTGGGAGACTTTAGTACCTCCTCTCCGAAACTGAAAGCCTGTCCCCGAACGCTCCAGCAGAGTGCTTAAAGGGTTCAAGGACAAGCAAAACCAAAGTGGGCTCAGACAATCACCCTGGAAAATACCCCTTCGTATCCGGATTCGGTCATCGGCACCCGTCGTCAGTCTCTCGCCCTGGAGACAAAGGATTGTACTCCATTGCCCCATGCATACTTCGAGGAAGTCTCGAACTGCACTGTCGATCTTGTACAGCTCGAGGACCCTCAGAAGCCATGAATGAGGCACCGAGTCAAATGCCTTCTTGTAGTCGATCCAGGCAGCAGAGAAGTTCCGACGGTTGCGTTTGACAAGCTGGCCCGCAACAGAGTCAATGATAAGGAGCTCCTTTGTGCCGCGGCCGCCTCCACGGCATCCGTTCTGAGCTGCAGACAAGATGTTAAATTCGTCAATATGACGAGATATCTTGCAGCTCAGAACGGATGTCAGTGTCTTGTAGATGGAAGTCAGACACGTTATGGGGCGGTAGTTGGTAGGATCCGCGGTGTTGGTGGACTTAGGAGCTAGGTGAGTGATCCCAGTAGTGAAGAGGTTCGGAAGCGTCATCCGCTCTATCGCCTCTTGGTATTGTCGAGCCAAGGTCGCATGGCATACCGAGAACCCTTTCAGCCAATAGTGATGCAGGCCGTCGGCCCCCGGACTCTTCCAGTTCGGTGCTCGCCGGACCGCATCAGCTACGTTCTCCGAAGAGATGGCGATTGGGTTCATCGGTTCGATTCTAGCACATGCTTCCTGAACCGCCGCAATCCAAGGGCCCTCCTCATGCTCTACCTCCCGTGACCATATATTTCGCCAAAAGGCGACGAGGTCAGCCGTATTCGGTTTTTGGAAAGTAGAGCACGGCGTCGGGTTCTCCAACTTCCTGTAGAACCTCTTCTGATCACTCACGAAGAGGCGATTTTGTCGGAAGCGCTCAACTCTCTCAGAGTACCTACGAATACGCTTCCCCCATGCCGCAATTCTCTGCTTCAGGCCGTCGATGCGCTCCGTCAGTTTCTGAGCTATATCAGGCTGGTCAAGCCTGACACCTAGCCCGTTGAAAGCTATTCTGACGGAGCGCACAATCCTTGGCCTAGTGTTGCCCGACCTGAAGCTTTGCAGTCGGCCAATGAGGGCTCTGGCCAGGCTGATACGGCGTTCTATTCTCTTCTTCCAGGCTGGTACGTCACTACTCTTATTAGTAGTGCGTCCAGGCTCCTGGGTTTTGGCGCCAATGAAGCGGTGTACTGCTAGAGCGGCACCGAAGAGAATAGAACCCGTATCATCCAAGCCCAGACTGCCATCCAAATATGGAGGTAGCAGCCTGTTAGCTGCCTCAATGGCACCCCGCGTCGCAGCATTAAGGGGAAGTCGGGAGAGTCGTGGTCTCTGTTCAAGAGGAGTGTTCCGGGTCTCGGAAATCGCCTCCTCCAAAATCCCTCTCATCTGCTCTACTTTTTGGGAAACTGCTTCTTCAGCGATCGCATCTACAGGCACTTCGCTACGAACGCTTTCCTGTTGCGTTACAACTGCGTTATGCTCTGTAGACACGGGTTCGACTTCAGGAGCAGCCTCACGTCGTAATCGTTCGAGCTCGGCGGCGTTAAATACGCCCTTTCGTTGGATGTACCGAGCTCTATCTGCCAGGTTTTGCTCCGTGACAGTAATATTTGGCTCGAGCAGCAGGAACTCGCGGTGCATTACCGCTCGGTAGCCCGTCCGCCCGGTTTCTCCCCCTACAGCCCTAAAATACGCTCGCATGACATTTTCATTCATTGAAAGAGTCCATCTCATGCGGCGCACTCCACCAGCGGCGGGCGCCGAATGCTGAGTCCCTTGAGACTCTGTCGGCGCCAAGCCAACTGGTGGGGATGGTGGATACACCGACCGGCTAGGTGGTGGTGCCGGTCGGCGGGGGTTGCTGGCGGCCCGCATGCTGCCACGTCCAGCGCCAGCTCCAGACGCGCCCTGGCGTCCCCCAGGCAGCGGCCCTATGCGCTTTCCTTTTCTTGTGTCCATCCATGTGTGTTTGGAGTGCTGAATTACTCACCCGCAGAGGCACTCCAAACTCTCCGAGGAGGCTACGTTGGTGTTATGCAGCTTTGATTGCCTTTAGTCGCCTTTTACGACACCCTAGGCGGAGGATGGGTTGGTCCTATTCTGCTCTGCCGGGAACCACACGGCATCACGGCATTATTATTATAATCATGTTATTGTAACTTCTATTGGTTATCCGTAGTAAATAAATGAATAAATAAACAAAAAATACCCATATTCATTTTACACCATACTTTATTTTATATATTCTATGTAGTTTATCATCTAAACGTAATTTTTATTAGAGTAATAAACAGGCAGAAGCTTTATAATTAAATCCTACAAATACAACGCCCGCAAACACGGAGGAATTAAACGGCATAGACCTTATAAAATTACATTAACTTTGAAACCCTCGCGGTTCGAACACTCGATTAAAGGGATCTCTATGAAGATAATTATCCTCCGAAGTATAACGACAACACTTGCTTATTTTAATTGCAGCTATAGAAGCGCTAGAATGCTAATTACAACCGGCTTATTTTTATATGTTTACATTTAGCTCAGCAAATTGAATATTTAAGCTTTAATGACAATTAGACTTGGCACTGAAACGTCGCTATTAAGAAACGAAAGGGTTGAAATTAATTTGTAATTTCAATTGGCTTATCTTTAAGCACTTTGAGCTAGTTATGGCAGTTTGTATTATGTACAATAACTTGATATTATTGCAATAATATTTGAAATTAAAACAGGCGAACTGATAGATATACACTCGTATATTAAAATATATTACACATATGAAGAGTTCGTTTGCTTAAGCGTACTAATCTCAGGAACTATTCGTTCAATTTTGATTTTTTTTAAGCCCGTTCCAAGTCAAATTATGAGACATTATTTGACAAGAGAAGTTTACTTCAGTTGTATTCCATGCTCGATCAGTGATTTGAGTTTTTTAGGATTCATTTTGTAGCACTAAAAAGCATGAGGAAAATCATTTTGACTTTATTACTTATAAACCAACGATACGAATGATTTTATTTAAAAAAAGTTGATCGACCATTGATCTAATATTGTAAGACGATTGTAATAGCAAAATCACAATTACCAAGAAATATGTTAAGTATCGAAATTGATGACATGAAAGCGGGAGGAATAACTAGTATCTTGTGACGAGCAAGAATAAAAAGGATGGTTGTATAGTGATGGTTGTGTTAGTGCTGTCAAAGAACGTCAGTTATGTACCCGTGTTCAACCCTATCCCAGCGCACAACACATTACGTAGTTCCTAATTAGGCGGTTTCGCGTAGATTTAATACGAGTAAACTATAACACGACTCCGAATGGGCAGGTACGCAATTATTTGGCAACAAATTAAAATATCGCAGCGTAATGTTCTACCGATTTATTAAGTGTAATGTGTCGCTGGGGAGCTGTTCTGTCGAGTTTTACGGCTTCTATTACAGCAAGCAGTGTTTTTGTACACATTTACCTACTCAATCTCGACTACTAAGAGTGTTGGAAATTAATGTTTTATTAATTAAAAAGTAAACGTGGGGCGATTTTATTTTTGTTAGGATTCCGTGAAGTAGTAAAGTGTATTCCTTATACAGATTTTCCTTTGTCAGCCCGTCTGTCTACGACTCTCAGTACTACTCCCCATTTACCAGCTGGCCTGGCTTTTTAACAAGCTGAAATTCTTCATAATAATAGAGCAAGATTTTCCATATAAGATTTATTTAGATTTAGGTCTGTGATCTTCAGATTTATTCTTGTGACAAGCTTTTATATTATATGAAATTGTACAATGCAACAAAATGATGGGTTTGACTACTAGACCAGTGCCGAAGCCTTTCAAAATGTTAAAAAGTGAAAAAAATAATAGTAGGATGAAACCCATTGTAAAAGGAAGAGAATACAACAAAAATAAAAGGAAAAATAATTTACAGGCGATCTGAGGTCGGGAAGTGGAAGGGAGGGGGGTTGTCAAGGGAAAAACGGTTTATCTCGATTTCCGGCAAAACTACAACTCCTATGGAAAAAAGTTAAATGGCAAAGTTGTAGGTAATAAAAGGATCTACAACTTTTGTATTTGCAATTTTTTTTACATAGCCTCCAAATTTATGTGAAAAATTAAAATAACCAAGTTTTTGGTTTTTTATTTTTATCTTTTACAATTTTTTTTTCCGCGAAATTTGGTGAAATCTTACCTTTTTATGTCCCAAACAAACTGTAATTTTTTTGATTTAAAATATTTATTATTTCCCCTTTTTCTGACTTCATATCGAAAAAGCATTCTAATTTTAATAGAAATTTCTCACTTCAAAATAACCGTTTTTTTTTTTTTAAAGTCGGCTTTATATTCCTTAAAATCTCTACTTTCTGCTGGTTTGAAAAAAATATACGTTACTATGGTTAATTTTCTTAGAAAATGCTACGAAATAACAGTGCTATTTTATATATATATATATATATATATATATATATATATATATATATATATATATATATATATATATATACATCCTGCAACTCATTTTGCGCCAACGGTCAAAAATCTGCATAGTAATAGTGCGTCCACCGACTTACGGCGCCCGTATATCGGACGCAGTATTATTTCAACCCCAGATTGGCGCCAAACGATACCTATAAGCCTCAGGTGCCTATATTTAAAAAATCGTTTTGACGTAATTTTTCTTCCGGAGTAACTGAACGAGTATATTGCTAGTTCACCGAAAAGTCGCTAGAGGCGCTGAATTTCAATATACGTTTTGCTCGTATATCATCGTAAGGAGCGCCGATACTAGTGAGTCCACTGTAAAATATGTTGTGTTGTACGCGCATGAACGAGACGATGACGCATCATGCGTCTCGTTCATGCGCGTCTCGTTCATTGGTTCATTCATGGTTCGAACGACAAGGTCGCGTTTGGAGCGAAATGCGACGTTGCCGCTCATATGCACTGCGAGCTGCGCGCGGCAAGGTCGCGACGACGCGAACGGTTTATTTTAATGTCTAATATCATATTTATTTTCACTAACATGGCGGACGAATAAAAATATTATTATACTCTTTGTTAAAGTTTTACTTGCGTGGTGATTTGATTTTATTATTTGTATTTTATGCGTAGTGACATAATGAAACGAAACTTAATAACTTTATACATTTAACTTTAAAAAAATGTGTAATAATTTTTTTTTATAAATTAAATATAATAATGAATGAGAATAACTTCAATTCCTGATATTCTGTCTATCGGCCTAGCTATCACCTGTATCAGGCACCTTATAAATAAAATTTACAAAATGAAAAACTAATTAATATACGTCCAAATCACTACATATTACAAAACAAAGTCTCTCTCTGTTCATGATATTTCTTCGTTTAAACCGCACAACGGATTTTGATGCAGTTATCACTGTTATTTAGAACATTTATTCCCGAAGGTTTACACATACATACAAAACATTCTAATAAAGTATTTGTATAATAGAGTAATAGAGAAATTTCCATGTTTTGTGACGAAACCGATAAAAAAAAACGATTTTTCCAACGCTGATTAAACCGTATGAGATACATCAAAATATTGTACTACGGAATTGTATATCATAAAAAGGCCTACAAAAAATCCGCGATAGCATATATCTATAATTATTCAAAATAAAATATATAATAATATATCTATTATATAAATAATATATCTATAATTAATTAAAATAAAATCCTTATTTTTTACGTTTTCTTCTATGTCCTAAGGTTTACTCACAGTAATAATTTTTATCTTTAAGTAATTAATTTAAAAATATTACTTTATTTGCAAAGCTAATTTCTCCTAATGAATGATCTTTATCCAAATAAATATATTAGTTATCTTGGAAATTTAATGTAGATCAAAACTTTTCTTTACCTTATTTCATTAAAATTATATAAAATACTTTAGAAGTTATCTCAGATTTAAAATTAAAAAAAAAAAATTATATAAATCAGTCGGACGGATCTTTGTTTCGACCCTTATAACATTGTACAAACGTCTATTATTTTCAGTGTTCCTATTTAAACTTTACTTTGAAGCAACGAAAAGTCTTAAAATTTTCGGACGACGATTGAATCTTTAGGGACTTTTGTGTTACATGTATTTTTTTAATATTTTTACAATTTTTAAAATCATTTAAATTAAGAAAATAATATGTTCGTCATTGCAAAGTTATGTCGATCAGAAAAATTTACATCTGTCAAAAAGATCAAGCTAACACAAACATATAATATTAATCAATTAATATTATTTATGTTATTATTCAAATGTCATACAGGAAAAGTAGGTAAAAAATAAACGGCTAGTATCAATACTATCAATGTCAGTCAGCTGTCAAAGCTGTCACTAAAATTATGATATAATATGACTTATTTTAAATCAATACAAAATCGATAATCATTTTGATTTATCAAATACTAATTGATGGTTTCGCTATTAATATTACTTTATTCCAATGAACTTTATTGTTTACAACTTTAATTGTGCATCTAAATAGTTTGAGTTAATTTACTAGTACTAACCTTTTTTTTATTCTGTAATCGAATCGATACCCAATTAATGTGATGAAAAATATCTTTCTCATTTTTCTCCGCTTGCAGATTCAGAATTGAGATGGTTTTTTATATTTTAAAACAAAAGAAAATATGACCAATTGTTTAAACCATATCTCTAATTATACGTATTAAATTTTGTCCCACTAATCCCCATCTCCTTTAAGATTTTTTTCCTTTCTTGGAGCAATTCTTGAAAAACTTAAGAAATCTATGTTTGAAAAATTAAAAAAAAAAATATTTATCAGTTTCTTATTCATAAATTTTGTTTTTGAAAATTTAAAAATTTAAGTTAATCATCGAAAAAAAATTATTAATAAAAAATTAACACAATTATATCATTAAAAAATTGACCGTTCTGGTCTTGTGGTGCGAGTAGTCGCCTCAAAGCCGCGCGCCAGCTGGTCGCGGGTTTGACTCCCGCTCAGAACAGATATTTGTGTTCATACTAATATTTGTTTCTGGTTTGGGTATATGTTTTTTGTGGGCCGTCGGTCCCGGTTGATATCATAGACACCTGATAATGATCGTTACTCATGGTAGGGAAATTATCCGCCAACCCGCAATGGAGTAGCGTGGTGGATTAAGCTCTAACCCTTCTTCTATAATTATAGAAAAGAGTCCTTCGCTCAGCAGTAGGTTATTTACATGCTGATACAGTACAGTACAGTACAAAATGAGTTTTTACTTAAAAGTATGTTATATCATATAAACTTTAATAATTTAACTTTTTTTTTAAACTATTTACGCATAAGAATACGTACTTATATATAATACTTATTATAGAAATATATCGATTTTTCGCCTTATTGTTAGTCACCGAAAGAGAGGTCACTTACCTTAGATTAAAAAAAAAATTAAGACACTATAATTTATTCCAAAAAATGAGATTTCGAATTGACAGTCGACATTTGCGCGCAAAAAAGGACATATTACAGTTCCGATGAAGTCATTCATGTTTTTCAATGGTCGGTCATACTTATTCGACGCTGACTTTCAAAACCTAAGTTAAAATAAACCTCAAGTTAGTTGTCAAACAAGAGTGACCTATTGATGTTTTAAAGTACGTTCCGTATCGATTTACTTTAAATTCGTAATTTTTGTTAAAAATAAACATAAAGTTAATTAAATAAAACTTTGCAATGACCTGTCTTTTATATATTTTTTTTTTTTAACATTTTTATCACAAAATATTCATAAATATTATATTCGTATTTTCCCTATTTACACTAATATTAACGACATCTCATTTTTTTAAATCAATCATGTCATTTGTTTTTTGTTGAAATTAAAATAAAATCCTTATTTTTTACGTTTTCTTCTATAAAAATAATTAGTAAATATTAGTTAGACATGAAAATGGATATGGAAGATAGAAAGTTTATTTATTTATTAAGGAACTAGTGACCCGCCCCGATTCCGCACGAGTGCAATGCTGATACTAAATATACTACAATATGTCTTTATATACAACGTACACATTTTTTTGTCATTAGACAATACAGACATGATTTTTCGCTATTTATAGGCACGCGCCACCGGCCCCCCGGCCGGTACCGCCGTAACCGCTATGTTCTTCTATGTTATTTATGCCACTATTAATATTATATACATATATTATAAGCCTATATATGTATTATTATACATTTTATTACATGTGACTTAAAGTGAAACCGCTTCGAGAAGCTAGTGTCAATTATAAAATTAATAGTAATCATTATATATAATATTAACAATTTTTGCCTTTCTAAATATATAGGACAAAACTTCAAATAGATTATTTACAAAAAATTTAAAAGTTATTTGTAATTCGTAATTGGTCTCCCTATTAATTCTAAATTTTTATTTACATATTTATTTTCTTTTAACATTAAGTAAGTAAATTAATTTTAAGTAAGCTAGAATTTATAAATAAATGGAAAAGAATTTACTATAAGAAACAAAAGTACAGAAAAGAAAAGAGAAAAAAAAAATAAATAAATCACACAATACAAATTCAAAGAGGATTTAAACCTAGTTTAACCCTTAGTTTTATAAAAATCTCGTACTATAACCACTACACATTTCGTTACATAATAATTATAACATTACGTAAAAAAGCGATAACTATAAACTATAATAGGCTTGTTGGACACAAGCCTAAGAGCAAATATAATGGATAGGGGCTTATAATGATTAATTATATTATGGAGAAAATAACAAACAATTTTAATTGTTAAAATCGTGAAAGATTAATAATATTTAAAAAAAAAAAATTTCGTAAAATATAACCTTTAGTCACGTGCCAGTGAACACCAATCAGAAAACATTACGTCACGCCGTGTGAAACACCAATCTTGCGTGTCATTGACATTTCGATTATCGCTACAGGTTATAATTAGATACTCTTTCGTTCTTAATAAAATTTGGTTTTTAACAACTAATTTCAAGTTTTTGCAAGTTATAATTTGAAAGAATTCACCATGGAATCTGGATTTAGCAAAGCAAACAGTAATAATTTGCCCAGAATCGATGCCGTTATGCTTGGCAATTTTTTCGAGTAGAACAGTGACTTCTGCTCATCTGAATTTCGCAATGTTAAAACTTCCTTGTAAGTAAACATAAGTACAAAATATTAATTATAAGCTTAAATGCTATGTCATATTTCAGTTCGGTACACAATAACTTAATATTTTGACGTATATTTTGCAAGATAATTGATACCTACTGATTTTGAGGTTATATTTACAAAGTATAAAAAAATACAAAATAGTAACAAACTTGTATAATTTCAGGTTTTCGCGAGCTTCATATGGAGATGACGCCATAAGATAGGTCCATCTTAAGCGTGACGATAAATTTTGTACTGTTAAGTGTAAAATGTGTCCTGAACACAGAGTTCACGTAAATTTATATGGATGCACACTGGTTGTTGATGAAGATAATATTATTATCTCCGTTCGATGTCAAGACTGCGTACCTTCACAAGGCATGTAAACAAGCAATAGCTTGCCTTATGTGGGTTCATCGCAGAAGTAAGGAACCATCATGCAGTTCGGTGGAATGTTATTGGAGAAAATCAAAACTGTCTAGAGTTGGTAGTAGCCTAAAATATTTAATGCCAACACATTTAAAAATTACATAAAAAATGGAAAAGTTGCAGAAAAATATTGTGCCCAAATGCAGCTTCAAATGTATTTAACAGGAAAGAAAATTGTTTATTTTGTATAGTGGACCATGATTATAGTGTGAATTAAAAAGTGGAGATTTTAAATGTGCCATTTGATATTGAGTATGTTGAGAATTTGATTGATAAACTATTAAACTTTTGGAAAATTAATATATACCCATTATTATATCAAAGTGTAAAACTATAACATATTTGAAAAAAAAAAAACAATCTTAAACTTAGTTTTATTTTATTAAAGAATCTTGCAAATTAATTAATGCACATGCTATGATTATTAACTTGTCAAAAATTTTTACAAATTTGAAATTAATATTGATAAACTATTAAACTTTTGGAAAATTATTAATGTATACCCATTATTATATCAAAGTGTAAAACTAACATATTTGAAATAAAAAAACAATCTTGCACTTTTCCTTAGTTTTATTTTATTAAAGAATCTTGCAAATTAATTAATGCACATGCTATGATTATTATCTTGTCAAGAATTTTTACAAATTTGAAATTAATATTGATAAACTATTAAACTTTTGGAAAATTATTAATGTATACCCATTATTATATCAAAGTGTAAAACTATAACATATTTGAAATAAAAAAACAATCTTGCACTTTTCCTTAGTTTTATTTTATTAAAGAATCTTGCAAATTAATTAATGCACATGCTATGATTATTATCTGGCCAAGAATTTTTACAAATTAGAAATTAATATTGATAAACTATTAAACTTTTGGAAAATTAATGTATATCCATTATTATATCAAAATGTAAAACTATAACATACTTGAAATAAAAAGACAATCTTGCAGTTTTCCTTAGTTTTATTTTATTAAAGAATCTTGCAAATTAATTAATGCACATGCTAAGATTATTATCTCGTCAAGAATTTTTACAAATTTGAAATTAATACATGCATGTGGTCTAAGCAAATAAAATTCATGTAAGCGCCTAATAACTCTCTATAATTATGAATCCTCAAGCTGGCAATCTGTTTAGTTACCTTCGCTTCAGTTTTACTCATTTTCCTTTTTCAACACTTGGGAGGTCTTACTGGTGTAATACTGGATTGATGATAATTGTTAATTTTTTTTTAATTGTATTCAACATGGCCTTTGTTGGTTCTATTTTTTTTTGTCTTCTTCGACTAATTCACTACAATCAGAAGATAATTTAACTTGTAGCCGTGATAGTGAGGGACTATTGGAAGCTACATATGGTATATACATATAAAGAAATATCACTGTCTGAATGTTCTTCAATAAATATATTTTTTGCAATTTTGCTTATACCACATACAGAAGGACTTAATTTTGTAACGGTTACATTTTTTAATGGGGATGTGGACATGGATGTTACAGAATGTTTCAAAGGTGATAATGCCTAATCAATCAATTTCACATTGGTCTGCACAGCCTTACTTCTGAATTTGTTAGTTATAAATACTTGAACAGATTTATCTCTTGACTGTTGACATAACATTTCTGGCTCATTACCTCCCAACTGTTTCAATATCTGAAAAAGAAATACAACAAAATAGCTTTATTATAGTAATAACTGGGTATTTGCCATTTCAAACTTTAAATAATTTAGGTCGTTATGTTGTTTAATATTATACATACTTGAACTTTTATCAGAAGTATCTATAAGAGAAGAACATGAAGTACAACTTTCTTTCAATTCATTCAGACACTCTGCTATTATCATCTTTCTTTGTTTTTTTAATATATATGGTCGTTCTGTCCAGCTGCATGTTCGTTTTCTTCCGTCTTCTTGACATCCAAATTTACTTGGCATACAACTTGGTTTCATATGCACTTGTGATACTGTTCCCTTAATATGATACTCCATATAATTAATCATATCATTTGCCAACTAGAATAATAAAAAGAGTATGTTTGTAACATTAATTAGAAAACTAAAATAAAACGTTACGGATTCCACAAAACATCTAGTTTGCTAAAATTAAGTAATAGACTGTGTTATGTAAAACACTTACATCAAAATGATCTTCACAAAAATACATCAAAAATACATTCATGAAACCGTTGATAAAGTATGAGCATCTTCTCTTCTTGCAAAATTTAGCCACTTTTTCCGTATTTCTTTATTGTTTGGAACATAATTATATAAATAACTTGTCTGGGGTTTTTATCGTCGTGCTATTACACTGGGACACTATACAGTACTTATAATATGAGGAAGTCATTTTTAAACGATAAAAACAAACTAAAATATACGAAGACACGATTGCTCTTTATTTTGTTTCACGCCGTGGCGTGACGTCATTCAAGACGCCATGATAGTTTTGTGCGTTTTAGACCCTAATTTAAATTGGTTTTTTAAAACGCGAAATTTAAAATGTAAATGCTCGATTAAAAATAAATAAAATTTTTTTTCCATAAAATGCATAATAAGCTAAAGTATTAAGCAGTTATTGAAATTTAGTCAACTAGCCTATTATATTAATTTTAAGCCTATATATTATTGTTATTATTTATTCCACTATTAATATATTATAATGTTTTATAAGCCCATGTATTATTATATATTAATATTATTATTTATATTATTTATTCCATTATTCAATTTTTAATGAAGGTAAAAAAACTACAAATTTCCCAAACAAGTGATAACAAGTAATATGAGATATTATTAATGGTGCCAATTCATTCTCGATGAAAGTATTATCTTTTATAAATTGAAAAAAAAAATAGTATTACGAGGTATCGAACCCGAATTGTACATATGAGGTACGGGTTAGATTCCCGCTCGGGATAGATATTTGTATTTGTACAAATATTTGTTTGCGGCCTGGGTGTATTTCCTTGTGGGTCTCCCTACCACGATTGTTATCACAGACCCTGATAACTATCTTTACTCATGGTAGTTAAATTATCCGCCAACCCGCAGTGAAGCAGCGTGATGGATGAAGCTCTAAGTATTCTAAGAGAAGAGGCCTTTGCTCAGCAGTGGGTCGTTTATAGGTTGACACAGTACATTACAGTACAGTACAAAATAAATTTTTACCTAAAAGTATGTTTAATATAAACTTTATTTTTTTTAAACTACATATTTACGCATGAGAATACGTACTAATGATAGAAATATATCGATTTGTCTCCTAAGTGGCCGATGATGACCCCTCTGGTCATTTACATTAAATAAAAAAAATTGTATGTGACACAGAATAACACTTATCGCCTATTTTACAGTTTTTACCGCAAAAATCACCTTTTAGATTTCTGCGGCAATAAATTGTCCGTTATTAATGTATGTAGCTGCAACATCAAATTAATAACGAATAATCTCGTCTTCGGTAAGTTCAATGTCAGATTCATCTGAACTAATTGTGATTTTTACACTTAGTTATTAAAAAATATATATTAAATAAAGTCAAAAATTAATAAATGGATTAAGAGTCCTTAACATAAAAAAACTCGATTAGCGTGGCCTCAAGTCAAGGTCGTCACTCTAGTAGTGGGAGAGTGCGGGGAATGACCCGACGACGGTCGGGCGCGGCCCGCGGCGCACACCCGCCCTTTCCTCAACCGCGGGAATCGCGTGCTCTCGCGCGCGGACTATACGTCTTAATACTCACGACTTAAAAGTGAAAATAGGTTGCGCAAAAAAGTACCTACCTACCGCGATTGACGATTTTTACTCCTCATATTCTTTTCATACTGATGGCCTTATATTAAAATCGGTTCTTTAGAAGTAAACTCTAAAAAAAGAAAAAAAAATTAATACCAAAAAATGCAATTTTAAACTGACAGTATTTGCGCACGAAAAAGGACATACAGTTCCGATAACATCACTCATGTTTGTCGTTACTTATTCGTCGCTGAGTTTCAAAACCTAGCCTCAAATAAACCTGAACCCGTAGCCTCAAGTTAGTTGTCAAACACGAGTGATGCCACTACTCCTATTGATGTTTTAAATTATGTTCTGTATCAATTTACTTTAAATTCGTAACTTTTGTTAAAACTCAACATGAAGTAAATGAAAATGTTTGTAATGACCTGTTGTTTTTAGCGTTTTTATGACAAAATATTCATAAATATTATATTCGCCTCTTCCCTATTGACACGAATCTTAACATGTCATTTTTTTAATCCATCATGTCATTTGTTTTTTGTTTAAATTAAAATAAAATCCTTATTTTTAATAATTAGTAAATATTAGTTAGACGTGAAAATGGATATAGAAGATAGAAAGTTTATTTATATTTATTAAGGAATACTAATATATATTACTATAATATGAGCAATTCTTGTATATTTATAATTATATAAACTGAATCTCGGAAATGGCTCCAACGATTTTTATGAAATTTAGTATGCATGGGGTTTAGGGGGACGATAAATCGATCTAGCTAAGATTCAATTTTAGAAAATGTCGTTTTATCCGTGTTTTCAGACAATTAAAAAATATCATTACAATACGAAGGCAAATTTCGCTGTCATTTACAAGTTTATAGCTCAGGTGGGAATCGGGCAGATTCTAAATCAGAAAACCTGGGTTCGAGTCCAGATGTCTCCAGACCGACTTCTTTTTTCAAGTTTCATTTTTCTTTTGAGAGAAAAACTTTTATTAGGAGCCTTTTTTTATTTAAATAACCAGTTCCAGAAAATATGATTCATATTTCATCAGTATGTAATAATTACTCATATCTAATGCATAAGCCTAGACAAGTTAAAATACCTATAAACAAAAACACAGAAATGAGGTTGGACTTGGTGCGTTGAGTCGTTAAAAATTCACATAATTTTATGAAAAACAGTGCACCCATTTTATTTATGACTTGCTGTGCCTCGCGGTTATACCCGCTTTAATTTGAGAAAAACGTACATGGTACATAATAATATGTTTGTGCTGTGCGTAATTATTGTGTAATTATTGTTAAGTACAGCAAACGAGCGCGCGGTGCGACGCACATAGTTTCATTTGATTTTACATTATCTTCTAAATTATGGGTCCAAATTAAATGCTATAAAATACAAAGTTTGTCTTCATAAAGTTTCCTCGTTGATGTGAGTTTTTGTGAGAGATTTGAGTGTATATGATTCGTAAGGATTCATATGCCTGGCTAATAATAATGCAATAAAATCAACTTTTCAATTTTTGTTATTATTATTTCGTTGCGGAGTTATTTTAAAACTATGATATCTTCTAAGATATTCATTTCAAAAAGAAATATTTTTGATGAGTAACCTATTTATTTGGATAATGATTTATATCATGTCTATAAAACCACCTTCGCAAATAACATTATTTTAGAACAAACTTGACTTTTACTATAATAATGAGTCAACCTTAAGAGATAGATATATGCCGACACGGACTTTTTTACCCGACTGCGACAGAAGGAGGGTTATGTTTTTCGAGTGTATGTATGTCCATTTCTTTGGCACACCCTACAGCCAAAACGGCTGGACGGTTTTTGACATATGAGATGTCGTTGGATTTGTCTAAATTGTAGTAGTGACATAGGCTATATAAATTTTCTAAATGGCGCGAAATATGATTTCGTAAAAAAAATTATAATGTATTTTTTTTTTTTGTAACTTTTACGCAAGACTTTTACGTATATGGCAAGTTATTCTTACACTAATTATATGAATCTCTAAATCTTATTTCAACCTGATGTTAGTAAATTTCCATTGTTAATAAAATTTAAAATAAAGTATTAATATCGCTTTACGTTACTACACTTTCATGTAATTAAAAAAAATCAATGTTTTCAAGTCCGAATTTTAAAAGTAAATAAACAAATTGTTTTATGAATTATAAATATTTTGAAGACAAACTATTTGATTGTAAAAAGAATATAACGGTGTATGAAAAAAATATATAAATAAAATATAAGATAATGATTTATGCTTAATTGTAGGAAAATTGATAGATTGCGAATTGTGTAAAAAATTATGTAATATTATTTTGTTAAAGTAGTGGGATAATGAATGAAAAGAAAATTAAAAATTGTTTCTATTGACCATTAGCTGTATCATCGATAAATAATAATTAAAGATGAAACGGATAGCAGTTTGAATTGAAATAATATATGAATGAAATAAAAAATATGAGAGAGGTATTAACCCCCTTAACTTATAAAAGTATATAAATAAATGTGTTATGATAAATCAGCCGGTTGGAAGCGTAGAAAGAGTAGATATTAAAAAAAAGAAAATATAGATAGATAGATAGATAAATACTTTATTGCAGTCACTAAATTTACAGTGGATATTACATAATGACAGTACAAGATATTCACAATTTAAGTGTGCAAAGGCGGTCTTATTGCTATCAGCAATCTCTACCAGACAACCTTTAATGAAAGTAGGTTTCTTATCAGACTTGGGTAGTGCAAATTTAGGTCCCTAAACCTAGGTGTTTGCTAAATAATAATAATGATACTAGGACTAGCACTTTAATAATATGATATACATATACATTATTAATACATGCATATTTTGTACTGAGTACATAGTAATAAAATACATACATACACATATCTACACATATACAACAAATATATTTAAAATACAAATAATTAATAATTAATCAGTCACTATTATAGAAACAATTATTATTGTTCTTCCACTCTTGCTAAGTAATACTTAAACAAGCGACATTTAAAAATAGCAATTGATTCAGAATGACGAATAGCAAATGGCAGTGAATTCCAAAGATTGACAGCTTTAACCGTAAAGGAATTGCTAAAGTAGCGGGTATGACAGGTTGGCAACTTAAGACGATTGTCAGAACGAGACCGAAGTTCTAAATGACTAGAAGTGTCTGTACCTAGAAAACAGAAACGCTCTTTTAGATAGGAAGGGGAATAGGGATTGTATAAAATAGAGTATAACAGGACTAGCGTGTGGAGGTTTCGACGATATCTGATAGGAAGCCACCTCAGACGAGCCCGAAAGGAGGAGACATGGTCAAATTTGCGTAAGCCGAATATAAAACGAATGCACATATTTTGCAATCGCTCCAGCTTATCTAGCTTTTCTTCAGTTAAATCAGTGAAACAGGAGTCCGCGTAGTCCAAAATAGGCAAGAGAAGAGCGTGCGCCAAAGATATTTTAACTTTAAGGGGGAGAAGGTTTTTCCAACGTTTCAGGCTTCCTATCGAGGCAAACAGCTTGCGGCTTATCTCCGTAATTTGAGGGGACCAAGAAAGAGAATTATCAATTAGGAGACCTAGATTTTTAACACAAGTTGTTACGTTTAAGATGGAGGAATTAAGAGTTATTGGAGGTAAAGTTTAAAAATCAACTTTACAAATTTGTCCCGGACTTCCTATGATAGTAACCTGGGATTTCGCAGCATTCAAACATAGACCATAAGATTTACACCAGTTGGAGATACAACTAAGATCCACATTAATTTTATTGATAGCTCCAGCGATATCGTTCGCTGGAGTGGAAACATATAATTGTAAATCGTCAGCATAGAGATGATACGAAGAAAGGAGGAGTGGAATTGAGTCTATAAAAATCGAAAAAAGTAGTGGTGAGAGGACGCCACCTTGAGGAACGCCACTAGAGAGGTGAACATAGGAAGAGAGTGTATCGTTGGCTACTATGCGTTGCTGACGATTACGAAGGTAGCTGCTGAACCGAGAAATAGTATTAGCAGATAAGCCTATAGATCGTAGGAGAGCTAACAGAATATCATGGTCGACAGAATTAAATGCATTACTAAAATCTAGTAATACCGCTATCGTAAGCAACTTGTTGTCCATATTAAAGCGTATGTCATCGCAAACTTTAACGAGAGCAGTAACAGTGCTATGTCCCGTTCTAAAGCCTGACTGATATGGACTAAGAATACGATTTTTTAAGAGAAAGACATTAAGCTGTGTGAAAACAATGCGTTCAAGAACTTTAGAAAGAAAAGGTAGAATGCTAATAGGCCGATAGTGTGAGAATAAGGAAGGATTATTAATTTTAGGTATAGGAATAACATGTGCATGCTGCCACGCATTAGGAAATGTGTTAGATGATAAAGAAAAGTTAAAGATGTAAGTAAGGACAGGAATAATGTGGTCTAAAACTAGTAGGACAAGTTTGCGATTAATACCATCACTACCAGAAGCATCGGATTTAATCGATAAAATGTGTTTCCTAACATCCTCTGAAGTGACAGGTTGAAGTTCAAAAGGGGTATTGACTTTCAAAGGTGCTGCCCTAATGTGTTTTAAGGTGTCTAATTTTACTCGGTTGTCTAGGGATTTAACCTTAGCAAAGTGATTGTTAAGGGCATCTAAGTCTATACTAGATGATAGATTAGAGCGCTGACGACCAATACCCAGAGATTCCAAGAAACGCCAAATACGAGCAGGACTATTGTTTTTAATGGAATTATCAATAAAGTTCGACTGAGCGTCCTTGCATGCCCTGCTACACAGATTCCTTAGTTTTTTGTATTTATTATGATTGTTTTCAGATGGTATGAGTTTGAACTTAGATTTTGCCGCATTGCGTTTTAACATTAACGACTTGATATCCTGCGTTAACCAGGGGGCTGGAAGGTGTTTAAGCTTGACAGGACGCAAAGGAGCGTGTTTATCAAAGAGCTCAGTCAGAAGACTATTAAACACATTTAACTTGTCGTCCATGTTGGGAGCACTTTGAATCGTACCCCAATCGATATTATTTAGGTCCTCCAAGAAGCTGTCGTTGTCAAAATTCTTAAAGCTACGACGCATAGTAATGGTAGGTTTGGCCTTAGGTGGACGCATCCTATATGAACGGTATACAAGATCGTGATACGAAAAGGCCTCAGCTGGATATTGGCCATGCGTATCCACAAGCTCAGAAGAAGACACCAACATTAAATCTAGTTTAGAAGGAGAACAATTTGGAAAGAAATGAGTTGCATTAGAAGGCAGTAATGTGAGATTTGAGCTGCTTATGATGTTAGTAAGTCGTTTGGCACGGCTGTCATTTTTAAGAAGACACGTGTTGAAATCACCCATGATAATTGTGTGATCAACGGTTGGGCTGTATAATTCTAAAAGATTCTCGAAATTTTGAAAATAGTCTATAAGAACGGATGGGCTATAAAAAACACCAAGTAGTAATTTTTTTGTTCCAAACGCTAGTTCAAGAAAAATATGTTCAGAGGAACTAGAGTACTGGGGCGGGGATTTGTCTAAGATGGTAAAAGGAAATATATATAAAAGACTCTCGAGATGTAATAATAATAAAGTTGTTATGATTTGTAATATTTGATTTGAAAATTATACAACTATTTGTGACTATAACTAATTAATTGACTATAGACTAACTACTTAAGTATAAAGTAATAACCTATACAAAATTATTTTCCCGGATTGACATTTATTTTTGGAAGAAGTTGCAAATATTATTTGCAAATATAGGTACTCGTATATCGTTTAAAGTTAAGTAAATAATTTATCATAATATTCTTATTTTTCTATTCCTTTAGAATAAATCGTAATAATAAGTTAATATAATAATTATGTAGCATTAACTCCAGGGTTTTGTAATAATTGAATACCTATATAATTAATAGGTATATTTATCCGTCATTGACCGAAACATTCATTGTAACATCCAAACTTTAATTGTAATGCTTATTATGTAAAATTGAAATATGTAGAATTTAGTGTAAAAAAAATATTTAAAAATTAAACCAAATTTTTTTTTAAATGCCGTGGAAGGTGTAGTGTACCTATGTATGTAAGCCTCCCTTCTAATATAAATTGTGTTACTCTAATAAATAAATAAAAAAGGATTGATAAACGAACTTTGGAGCAAACAAAACGTCTCATTTAAATCACACATTACTACCCGAAGGATGTAAAAAGGTACATAAGTCGTTCTGTACTTTTCGTTCCGCCCGCGGCGTCGCCCGCTAGTCGCGCGCCTCGCGGTCAACGAGAGTTCACAGCGTGTACATGATGCATAGACCACGAATTCACAAAAAAAACATAAGTACTAAAATGTTCTTAAAAAAACGTTTCTGAGATAAATGGTTATATGTATTATATAGTATATAAATAGTGCATTATTAGCTTTAAATCATTCAAGCATTCCAAATACATCGGGTATGTAATTGAGAGAAAACTAAAAGCTAAGTATGTAAATTCAAAACCTATTTTCAATAAATATGTACAATTATATTTATTCTATATAGAAAGAAACAAAATTATTTCTTCTAGTATCTACTCAGATATTATTCATTATGAGCATTTAAGCAATAAAATCAACAATAACAATTTGTTTAGGAAAACTAAAACAAATAATAATAATCATAATTATTTTATATATATAATAATAATCATAACTAATTTGCAACACTGTATGTGTAATTAAATATATTGGTTCTCTAGAACAGTTTTATTTAAGTCGCATATTTAATAATTATAATTTTATGTATTGAATATTTATATTTTGGAAGATTAAATAAAACAAAACTAATTAAGAAATTTTATTAAAATATATAGTTTTTTCTTTTTGTATTAATAGTAATTTTATCTAGAACTCTTTCATAGAAGTATTGATATTTCTTCTCTATAAAAGATACAGCACGATAATTGATGCTATGCTAATTTTGTGAATTGTCTGCAAGGCTTTTTATTTTATTTTATAGCTGAAAAATATATGAAAATAACAATAAATGTTATTATTCTTATTAAGTTTATAGTCATTTTGATATAATTTAAATATTTCACCGACTACTATTATCATACTTTATCAAAATATTTAATTAAAATAACTTTATTCTAGAATGTGAAATAAAAAAAATTTAAACAAATATGTATACTTAGTCTTTAAATAATACAAATGTAAATTAAATTGTTAACATTACATTATATTTTTAATATTTATTAAATAATTTATAAAATACGTACCTTTTATTAAACTAAAAGTTTAACATTTATTTTAATCTCCAAAGTATATTTTTTAATTTATTTATTTTAAGTCGCTTTTAACATCTAGGGTCATTAGCGACTAAAATATATTAACAGTATTTCATAGCAATTAAATTAAAGTATAATAGTTAGTTAATCTTAAAAATTTTACAGTATTTTTATAATCGGTTAGACACTCTTTTAATGTCTTATGAAGATTAACATTACTTCTTTCTGTTTTAACATTGGACAATCAATTAATAAATGTTTTATGTTCAGCTCACTATCATATCTAGAGCATTTATTCTTCGGGATTTTACTGATAAGATGTATATGTGTGACGTAATACAGTGGCCTATTTTTAATCTATTTAAAACTATTTCATCCCTTCTATTGTCAAATTGCAAATATATAGTATTATAGAGTATTATTTATTATTATGCAAGAGTATTTTGTGTTAGTGATGAATCAAAGTTTTTAATAAAAATTTACTACAAAGTTTAAAGATAAAAATAATAATATAAGCAATCGAAAAAATAAATTATGACATATTATAATGTGTCTACAGTAGCTAACATGTAATTTTGTCGAATTTTGACGTGATTTTGACGTTTGAAGAGCGTTTTCAATATTATCGACGAGATAAAGTAATTAAAGCATTTAAACATTTAAAGTAAGCCGGTATACTTCTCAACATTTGTATGTTTAAAGTACATTCCTTATTGGAAAAGTGAAATGACATGACAGAATATAAATAAATAAATACTCTATATCCCAGTGTTATAAAAAGTATCCTATATTTTAATCAAGATCTTATTCTATATGTATGCAAAAATTTTATTGAAATCCTATTCAGCTGTTTAAGTGTGATTGTGTCACAAACCACCTCAAAAACTTTCGTATTTATAATAAAATATTAATCCCATTTGGATTAAATACATAATCATGCAAATACTAAAAAAATGCTGTTATTATATTAACTAAGGTTTAATTAAAAACAATGTAAAATTATATTTATATAGACTTGTAAAGAATGAAAATATTTTTATATTGTCATCACATTTATTTCAAAGAATCAAAACCAAACATTATATTAATTTAATAATACTGATATATTTCAGTGTCCTCTTTAATATTGAAAAAGAACTTATATAATGTATTGTAATATAATATTAATTTATGTTACTATTAATTGTATCGTAATATATATAATTATACAGTTTTTATTTATTGATTGAGTTTTATTTTTAATGCATTGTTTTTTGAATAATAAATTTAATTGCTTGTGTCTAATGTGTTAGTAAATTGTTGAAACTTGATTGATTTATGTAAAATTGAAATTTCTTATTTTTCTTCTGTAAAACTAAACTGTATATTTCCCGAATAAGTAAATAAATAAATTACCCTCATCACAGCCTTTATACCATATATGTAACTAATTGAATAAAAATCTCTTGTATTTTAACAAGTTATATAATATTAAAAAATTTGAAATAAATAAAATTAACATAATATGGCTAATATTTTTATATTGTAATCACATTTCAAAGATAAACAGGAACCAAAAATTACCTTCATCCCAGCCTATAATAATATAATATCTAACTTACTTAATATAGATCTCTTGTATAATAACTAGTTGTTTATTATTTATAATAAGACTAAATTAATTTAAAAAATCAAAAACCCGACTGCGTAAAATACTCTTATTATAAACTAAAAAGAATAAAACATTTTACTAGCTTTCATTTGATACCCATATTGCCACCTCATTCTGCCATTTGCGGGCGCCATTTTGAAAATTTATATAGCCTATGTCACTACTACAATTTAGACAAATCCAACGACACCTCATATGTCAAAAACCGCCCAGCCGTTTGGGCTGTAGGGCGTGCCAACGAAATGGACATACATACATACATACATATACACATACACATACATACATACATACATACATACATTCGAAAAACATAACCCTCCTTCTCTCGCAGTCGGGTAAAAAAAAGAAAGAAAACTAACATGATATTTGCTATTATTTTGTAATCACATTGATTTCAAAGATAAACAGAAATCAAAAATTACCTTTATCACACCTGTATTATAATATTTAACTTACTAAATATAGTCTCTTGTATAACTAACTTAATATTGATCTCTTGTATGATAACTAGTGGTTATTAAATAATAAAAAAATTGAAATAAATAAAAGTAACATAATATTGCTAACATTTTTAAAATTGTAATGTTTCTTATAATGATATTTTTTTTTCATTTATTTTCAAATTCTAGCTTACTTAAAATTATTTTACTTAATGGTAAAATAAAATAAATATTTAGAATGAATAGGGAGACGAATTACGAATTACAAATAACTTTTTATTTTTTTGTAAATAATCTAGTTGAAGTTTTGTCTTAGTAACAAAACATTTTTGTAATTTCATATCTGTTTTTTTTTCTTTGCTTTGACCCGTGTCCATTGTTTGAAATCTCACCCCGTTGCCTCTCTGCTTTTTGAGTTTTCTTTCCTTAAGTCTGTGTTCATTCAGTTAAAAATTATTTTCTTTAATTCAAAATTCAATTATCAATAACAGTCACTTTATAGATTGATAGAAAAATAAAATAAAATAATAATTCATCGCGAGGTATTGAACCCGAGTCGGCCGTACGAGAACATTGTACGCTGACCACTTAGACATCTTGTAGTTGCAATTGAAATATTTCCAAATGAGTCTAACAGAACGCGTGCATGCACAAAGCGGCAACGTCTCATGAATAAGAGGACGTGCTACTCCTCGCGATTGGTATACGTGTAGAAAGACTAACAGTGTTGTGGTATACGAAAATTATACGCAGGGAAGTGCAAAAGTTAAGGACGACATTAGTACCCTGTAATAACTGAAGAGCGAATATCCACAATTTTAAACTTTTTAAAAATATAAGTTGAGCAGGAATATAGAATGCGGAATAGAAATCAATATACGCAGACACTTTTGTAATAAAGCCAGTGGTAGTGATGGACGCCGTGAGTCGGTTTCAAAAAAGGACGCAAAATATCTTTCGTGATTTATATATATATATATATATATATATATATATATATATATATATATATATCGATAATTTATTTTTGTTATATTTTCTTCCTTTTTCAATGGGTTTTGTCCTACTACAAAGTTTATTTTCTTCTTTTCGGTGCATTGAAATAAAAGCTTGTTTAAAATAAAATTAATATTAATTTATTTTCTTATTTTTAGTTGTTCTTGGATATAATTCTAATTCTGTTCATCTCAATTAATGCGTCATTTTTGCATTACTGTTTGGCTGTTAATTTATTACAATCCAGTACTTAATACCCACCACATATTATGCTTTGCCAGCAGCGAAGAGATTTGATCCTAAATATACAACGGCATGGTCAACAGTACTCCCATATTGGGAGGGTTGTAAAAAATATGTAATCCACCATTTTGTAATGGCGGCCAACTTAGATTTGAATTTTTTATGGTGTATTGTATTCTAAAAATTAAGCTCTTTCCTTTGATATGGGGGTAGGGTGGGTTGTAAAAAAATATTTATTTATTATTTATTTACACTTTTTTGTACACCAAAAATATATAAACACAAGATAATTTTATGACAATTACAAAATGTGAAGTACAAGGGGCGGTCTTATGGCTAGCTAGCCATTTCTTCCAGACAACCCGAAATAAGTTGTAGTAATTTATTTAAGAGAGAACGGGTAGGTGGTGCAGTTATATAATAATAAACTTACATACAAATATCTACACACTAATACTTAAACACTATATATATACATACATAGTATAATAAAATAATAAATATACCAAAAGCGTCACATAGAATTTTTTGTCAATAACACCGAAAGAAAAAAAAAAGAACTTAATTTGAATCGTCCACATTATTAAGATAATGTCTCTTAACGGAGTTTTTAAATATTGGGAGTGATTTTGCTTCTTTTATATATAAAGGTAAATCATTCCATAGCTTTATTGCCTGGACAGTGAAAGACTGACTAAAAAATTTTGTTTTATGAACAGGCAATTTTAGCATTAGTCGCCTCGAAGATCTTCAAGAGGACTGGTCCCCAAGAAATTTAAATTTTTCCCTCAAATATGACGAGAACGTATCGGAAGCCACTTGAGTTTAGAACGAAATTCAGAAACATGGTCATATTTGCGAAGGCAGAATATGAATCGTATAGCGAGGTTTTGAAGTCGCTCAAGCTTATTAAGTTGGTCCTCTGTTAGATTAAGATAGCTTGCATCTGCATAGTCAAGAATTGATAGTAGGAGGGAATTTGCTAACATAATTTTGGTCACCGTAACAAAATATGTGATCCATCATAAAGGTGTAATCCAAATTTCAACTATCGGACACTGAAAAGTGGGTCAAATTCAGGTTGCAAGATTTGACTTAAACATACAAACATTGCAAGTTAAATTTTTTATTTAATTGTTCTTCTAATCTTTTTTTTAATTTCTAATCGGTTTATATTTAGTCACAAGCTTTTTCCCGCGACTTCGTGTCCATTTAATTAAAATCTCATACAATTTAAACAATTAAACTAATCAGTAATTTTGACGTGATAAGGTAATATCTACGTATCAAAATATAAATAAATAGGTCAATGAATGGCATGTAATATAATTCATAACTGTATATTAAAAATTAATTCAATATATTTTTGTAAACTACGTTCTATATCCGGGATGAAAGACATATCTGTCTAAAGACGTATCTGTATTATGTCTTCCCCAGGATCTCAAACTACTTCTATAACAAATTTCATCGAAATCGTTTCTGCAGTTTAGGCGTAAAAAGATAATAAGTATATAGACAAACAAACAGAGCTATTTAGGCTTTTATAATATTATAGTATGAATGTTACAGCAGGCTGCTGTAACATTGTGTGCTGTCAGCAGCCTCTAATCTACTAACGTACTGTCATTGAATTCCGTATAGCGGGCTCTTTTTCATGTATATATAATTGTGTATTTGGCCTTTATGTTCATAGTAAGGGCAACGGTGACGACCGTTCTTGACCCGTCACCACTACGGTGCGAGTAGTTGAATTAACGGCGCGCACCAGCGGTCGCGGGTTCGATTCCCGCTCGGGACAGATATTTGTATTTGTGCAAATGATTGTTTCCGGTCTGGGTGTATGTCCTTGTGGGTCTCCCCACCGTGCCTCGGAGAGCACGTAAAGCCGTCGGTCCCGGTTTTTATCATAGACACCTGATAACGATCGTTGCTCATGGTAGGGAAATTATCCGCCAACCCGCAGTGGAGCAGCATGGTGGATTAAGCTCCAATCCTTCTTCTATATGGAGACGAGGCTTTCGTTCAGCAGTGGGTTGTTTACAGGCCGATACAGTACAGTACAGTAAAGGCAACGGTAGATGATATTTATTTATTTATTTAAAGGATCGCCTACAGATGATGCACAAAAAGTACAAAACAATATACCAAAAAAAAAATCTCTCAAACTGTGCTCATCCATTTAGAGGCACCCACAACTAGCACAGACTACAATTAAAAATACATAAATTAACAACAGTGTACGGGACACATTAAAAAGGTTTACTTTTTACATCTAGATAGAGCAATATTTTTCTTTTAAAAGTATACAAGTCATCATTGAAAATATCAAAATTAGAAGGTCTTGAAATATCGTTATATAATTTTAATGTTCTGCTTAACGCACAATTTAAACCGAGGTTGGTCTTATGTGGTGGGACCCAGAACAGCACATTTAAGCTAACTGATTCCAGCAATTGAGGACTAGTCATAAGTATATTTAAAAGAAAAAAATCTATGTACTAAAGGACTTCATTTCGATTTCAATACAATAGTATATAGAGTAATAAATCCTCTTCTAGACGGTGTATACACCATACTAAATATGTTATATATAACCTACACAGACATCGGCCGGTTACAATTTTATTATATGTATAGACAAATAAATCGAACTGAATTTTAATCAAAAGAAATAATATAAGTGTAATCACACTGTTTTCTTATGTACTTAACATGAATATTGAAGAGAATGAAGAGAATAATTCTAAAAGGTCTCAATAAAATTCAAATTAAATATTTTAACCCGTTCTCGAACTGTCGTCCGTGCTTATCACAATCCAGTGGAAATAATTCGTGCTACATATATTACATACTCTCGTTTAAAAATGGTGTAATATGAACTACCTTCTCTGGAAAACTGAACATGTAATTTATATTCACCATATTAGTTGTTGGATGTCCACTGCTAAACATAGGTCACCCTATCATCTTTAGGGGGGTTTTACCAATACTCACCACGCTTGGCAGGCAGGTTGGCGAGCAAAGTGTCTTGTGGCAGGTAATGGTGACGCTGCTACCCATCACCATCCTGTTTGGTATACAGTTCTTCGCACCACTATGACACCTCGGCAAGAATGCGGTCGGGACTATTATTCTCTACTGGTCATTGTACAGCAATTTATATAATAATCAAGAAAATGACACAATTTGTAAAAAAATATATCAGATATTGTTAATTTCTCAAACAGCCTATAAAGGTCCTATAGGTGGGCAATAGTCTCTTCTCCCCAAAGTAGAAGGGTATAGAAATAAGCGATAACTAATTTTTGATGATGTAGAGTTTATATTTTAATGAGATTAATCAATTCAGCGTGACTCCGTAACACGAGTACATACTCACTCTTTGTAACTAGTCCGTATTTTTATGAATTACTGATATCATTTTAGTAAATCTATTATAATAAAAAATTGAGGTATTAATATAAAGAATTATTATGAGTACCTATATAATATAAAAATCCTAACTGAAAACAACAAAAAATAAAATGACGCAAGCAAATTGAGTTGTACGAAATACAATTATTTAAAGGAGATGAAGGTATAATGTAATAATTTTAAGCAGATATTCACGTTTACAATATTGATTCTTACGGAGCTAGAAACGCTAAGTGAGCAGGTAACAAAGGAATGATGGGCAAGCACTATTGATATGAAAAGGTTAACATAGTGTTTTAGGCTCAGGGAGGAACGTTCGGTATCAAGGGAGCAATTTCGGAGTTCCCAATTTACCACTCCATTGGATCGCAGCAGGTTCTCTCATAAATACGAAATGAGTTCTACGACAGTCTACATTGGCATTTTGCCTAATATTATTCAAATATAAGAAAACAAATTTTGACTACAAATGGAATATTAGCTAAAGTGGTAGGTATGTTCTTTGCGACTTGCATACATTTTCATTTAAGTGTATTATTTCAAAATATAACATTTATTAAAACATAAACTTATAGAATTAGAAATAAACGTAATATGATCATTATTTTGTTTTCTTGAAAATGCATTCATTTATTACTTTAATTTAGTTCAAAATTCAAAGAATCACATTATCAGAGTAACGCATGACTGGATACCATAATTTGAAATTATGACTCTGGAAAATGGCAAAGGATAGTGAGCTTTAAGGATGATTCGTTCGTCAACGACGGTCTATCGTCACCGCAGCGGTATCGTGCTGGTGTCGGGTCGTATTTGGGCTGTGTTGTTTACGCTGGGTTAGTAATTCATTGGGTTAATTAAAAGTAAATCCGAGTCTTTGTACAAACATTTCAATTGGTTCAATTTCAATTGAAGCTCGACACCAAAAGCTCGGCCCGACTTATAGCCGATACATTCGACCCGGAGGACTCCGAAGAGCATGACTCTGAGGAACACCGAAGTGTGAGGGTCTTGCACCCAGGAAATCCGAATTTATTTGTGTTGTAGTTGTGTATATTATAATTCAAGTGACCCCCCCTTCACTCTTATGGACTTGAAGTTGGCGAGTCAGTCCTTTAATCCGAAGAAAGCTCCAGGGGCAGACGGTTTTACCGCCGATATATGTTTGCATGCAATTGAGCATGATCCCGACCTCTTCCTGTGTCTCTAGAAAAAATGTCTGAAACTTCACCCCACGCCCCGGAAAGAGGCAACCTTGGTCTTCCTCCGAAAGCCGGGGACGGCTACTTATACGACCCCAAGGTCGTATTGACCTAAGCGCCTCCTTCCAGTGCTTGGGAAGATCCTGGAGAAAATGCTTGTCGCCAGGCTAAATTACTATCTTGTGCCCAGACTTAGCACCTGCCAGTTTGGATTTATGACCCAGCGCAGTACCGAAGACGTCCTCTATACTCTAGTAGAGAATATAAAATGCCATTTAAACAATAATAAAATAGTTACTATGGTATCACTGGATATAGAGGGCGCCTTCGACAGCGCCTGATGGCCAAAAATTAAGGTCAGTCTGGCGGAGGAACTTTGCCCGTATAACCTACCACGACTAGTGGACAGCTACGTGAGTGGCAGGCACGCCAGGATCCGGTACTGTGGAGACGAACACAGGAAAGGAACCAGGAAAGGTTGCGTGCAGGGATCTATCGGCGGGTCGATTTTGTGGAACTTGCTTTTAGATCCACTACTGAAGGAGTTGGAGGCCAGAGGCGAATATGCGCAGGCATTCGCTGACGACGTCGTATTCGTGTTCGCTGGTGTGATGGCCCTAGAGATTGAGTGGCGTGCCAAACAGAAACAGTTTCCGATTCCCATGTCGGAGGATAGTAACAAAAAAAAAAACTATTGAATACAAAATTAGATTTATCCATGTTCCTACATACTTTATAAAATGCTCATTATTTAATTTATTACTTTATGTTCAATTTTTTTTTTTATATTGTCGACTTCGTTATGATGTAGGTATCTATTCACATAAGTTTATTTTTACACGATCATTGTTAATAAGAATATTGTAAAAAAACTGTGGTAATAAATAAATAAATATATTTTTTCATCTCTACCTATAAGTATAATATTTAAAGATTTGTAACAAATTATAAAAATTGACGGTAGGTTACGTTATTATGTAAACTTATTACATGTGTTATGATATACATATGTTACTGTAATTTTGTTTTCGATTTTTAAATTAAAAGTAAAATATTATTTATACTTAATCGTAAAAAGATAAATTCTTCTTCCTAAATCGACTTTACGCTTTTTAATTTCAACTTATTAATTTTATATAAACATAATTAAATATACAATTTATTTAAAATTTAGTAGGGTAGCTGTAACTAAATCTAAATATGAGCATGAAAAAAAAAATAGGTATTTATGCGTTGTCATAAATGATATATCGCTTCAAAATTGAAGTAGCCACTAACCTTGTTCTTACTGACGGTGAGATTACGTCAGAAACGACAGTAAGAACAATATATTATTCATGAATAAATCTATTTGAATAAATCTCTCGCAAGGAATGAGCGGTAAGCTAACCAATTTATAGACTTAGCCATTTCCATATTACTTTGCTGAATATACGAGTAAATAAATGAACACGCTTTTATTGGAAACAGACTGTAGTGTCTGAATTGAATATAAGGTACTCGTTTTTTGTTTAAGAATTTCTTCATAAATTTCATTCCTAAACAAATGCTTTAAATTTTATCACATCTACTTTTTCGGATATACTAAATATTTTTGTTAAATAAGTTAATGGAATAACTATAAAAATATTTTCGCACTTGATCATAGACAGAATATTTTAGACAACCCATAAAAAATGATATATTTACTTGAATATAATAATTATACCTACTTGATTTTGACTTTGGTCCTTGTAAGAAAATCGCTTAGAAGATTGATATATATGTAAGTAGCAAACTAGTGCGGGTATTACGAAAATATTAATATGTTAAGATTTTATGATAGAATGTAGGTAGGACAGTTCCGCATTTAATATTAACTAGCATCAAGTGTTTTCTTTGGCTCCTATATTCGAGATTAATAAATACATAAATATATATCAAAGATGATGAATTGGTAAGAAGACGTTTATAATATGAACAATACAATATAATACATGAATATAACGAGATATTTACGAATAACTTTCTAATAATTCCAAATTGAATAGCGGACGGTCTCGTTCAAATTTCTCAAAGCCTTGTCTGTGGATTAATAAACAAGTTGGAAATTATATCTATTAATTTGTAGTTCTAGCTGGTCGATCAAAGGATGTTACCGCATTGTTCAGGGTCCACAGCAAAGATAATTTAGTGTTTGTTTGTCGACGTTTATACTCCTTCCGGCGATGACCAAAGGGCAAAGAAGTTAAAGTAATATCGTTTTTCGTTTTGTAATTTGATTTTAAACCTACCTACCTGTTTACTAAATTTTTAAATATCTTACCACTTATTTATTACAATGTTCACCTGTACTGTAATCGCTTATAAATGTCACCCTGTGGGGAAAATGGCGCTGAGAGGATTACTGTGTAATCTACCTCGCTGTACCAGTGCAAACATGAGCGTGGCGAGGTACGGGCAGGGGGGGGGCGGCAGCTGTCCTCCTCTAGAAGAGCTAGAAGAGCGATCGATCACTGATAAAAAGATTTTTCTATTTTTTCTTATTTTAAACGATGTCACTAATAACGATTAATGAAACGAATAAAAGAACACCTCTAATACTAATTTGAGATATTCATATATAATATGTTAAAAACCACGATTAAAACAAAACAGTCTAGGATTTTCTTTATCTACCCTCCTCTATAGAGAATCCTGGCTACGGCCTAAAATTAGTAAATATCACAGAATTTCTTTCAAGAGATGCATTCATCACGACGTTGTGTTCAATTACCAATCATCAGGTGGTAAATTTTAAACATTAAAACTCAAATGCTGGTAACTAGGTTTTGAAGCTGCAATCTTTCGACTAAGATCTAAAAAGCTATTAAGTTTTAGAGTTTGGGATGCTCGGTGTAGTATTCAGTCACAAATAATGTCTTCGGAGCTACATTATCCCGAAGTGTCATTGGCTATATTTTATGTGATAAAGTTATGTTATCTATATAATTACATTTCAATTTCTGCAAATTAAGTCCGAAAAAAATCGACTTTCGAATTTCGTCTATGACTTACGATAACCTAACCATAAAGGATACAGTCATGTACAAATGATGTACAAAAGAATCGTAGATTTTTACACAGTTAAGAGAGAATTATATCTAATTATCACTGACTCTTAAAATATATTTTAATCTTTGAAATATTGAACTAATACTAGCTTGTATTTTATAAGCTATTGCTAGCTATTTTATAGCTATTTTATAAGCTATATATTATATACTCAATTGCCTGGACCTTCTGCTGACGACTGAACCGGACCGATACCAGGTGTCTGTTTCGACCCCTCTTGGGAGTTCTGACCACTGTCTGGTGAAGTCCGTCCTCACGTGTCCTCCACCCGACTCCAACCTTAGAAGAACTAGGCGGGTGTGGCGATACAAGTCAGCGGATTGGGATGAGATGCGACATTTCCTAGCATCTTACCCTTGGTTGCAAGTCTGCTTTTCTTCAAGCGATCCGTCGAGCTGCGCTGGCGCTATTGCCAAAGTTATTGGACAGGCGATGGAATATTATATTCCATTCTCCGACCAGCCCTCTGGCATCAGAGCTCAACCCTGGTTCAATGCTGTCTGCTCAAAAGCTGAGGCTATAAAACAGTCAGCATACCACGCTTGGTTAGAAGCCAGAAATCGCAAAGCTCCAGATACGCGAAATAAGAAGAAAGCCTTTAACTCAGCAGCTAAGTCCTACAAAAAAGTGCTCAAAAAAGCGCGCTTCAACCACATAGGCCGAGTGGGAACCAAACTCGCTTCGTATCCATCGGGCAGTAAAGCTTTTTGGTCCCTGGCGAAGTGTGTTGAAGCAAACTTCTTTCGCTCCTCACTTCCTCCCCTGCAGAAACCTGACGGAACACTGGCACACACGGCTTTGGATAAGGCTAATTTATTTGCCTCTCTATTTGCCGAAAATTCTCGTCTAGATGCTGGTAATAAAACTCCACCTCAGTTACCTCCTTGTGGATGCAAAATGCCTGAAATCCACATTTACCGAAAGGAGGTTCTCAAAACACTACGCAATCTGGACGTGAACAAAGCTAGTGGTCCTGATGGTATTCCTGCTATTGTGTTGAGAAATTGCGCAGCCGAACTGTCTCCAGTCCTGACACGTCTGTATCGCCTTTCTTTTCGATCTGGGACTGTTCCGAAAGCATGGAAGCTCACGAACGTACAACCCGTACCCAAGAAGGGTAGTCGTGCTGATCCTGCAAACTACCGCCCAATCGCGATCACCTCCACCCTCTGCAAGGTAATGGAGCGTGTTGTCAACAATCGCCTTCTGGCTTACCTGGAAGATAATGATCTCCTCAGTGATCGGCAATACGGATTTCGCCAACGCCGCTCTACTGGGGATCTTCTCGTGTACGCTACACATCTCTGGGGGGAAGCCCTCGATAAATATGGTGAGGCCCTAGCTGTCTCACTTGACATTTCGAAGGCATTCGACGGGGTCTGGCACGATGGTCTTATTGCGAAGCTTCCTGCTTACGGTATTCCCACCAGTCTATGTACTTGGATCTCCGATTTCTTGAGGGAACGGTCAATTCGTGTAGTTGTTGATGGCTACACGTCTGACCTATTGACTATCAATGCCGGGGTACCCCAAGGATCTGTTCTCTCCGCAACGCTATTCCTGCTTCACATAAACGATCTGCTTAAGCCCGGTATCTTTGGGTACGCAGATGACAGCACCGTCGCGGAGAGATACTTCTCCAGTGCAAGAACAAGACAAACTGAAGTGGACGATCTTAGAGAAGCAATGGTCTACCGTGCCAATCTTACTCTTCAGGCTGTCTCCGACTGGGGTGATGCCAATCTAGTAAGATTCAATGCTTCAAAAACCCAGGCGTGTCTCTTCTCCGCTAAAAAGAGCCCGTTTAACTTGGCTCCCACTTTCCGAAATGTGCCTGTTCCAGTCACGAACCACCTTGAACTACTCGGTATAGACTTATCGTCCAAACTCAATTTTGGAAGCTATATCGAATCCAGGGCTAAGGCTGCTTCAAAAAAACTGGGCATCCTCTCCAAGGTCCGTCACTATTTCACACCGGACCAGCTGCTAAGACTTTATACAGCTCAAGTCCGCTCCTGCATGGAGTACTGTTGCCATCTGTGGGACGGTTCCGCCCGGTATCAGCTCGAAGCCCTGGAAGCTATCGACAGGCGTGCCAGAAAACTCATTGGTGATGAGATGCTTACTTCAAGACAGCTCCAGAGCCTCGAACATCGCCGACTGGTTGCTAGTCTGTGTGTCTTTTACAGGTTACATTTCGGTGAGTGTGCACAGGAATTGCATCAATTAATTCCCCCAGCACCATTCCACCATCGGACAACTCGACGAGGGCAGGGGTTCCATCCATACGTGGTCGACATTCCTCCGGTTCGTACCTCGCGGTTCGCATCATCTTTCATTATTAGAACTGCAAAGGAATGGAATTCTCTTCCTGCGTCACTGTTTCCCGATGCGTACAACCTAGGGATTTTTAAGGCAAGAGTGAACAGGCATTATTTGAGTTTGCGTGCTTCACCTTAGACCTCATCATTGTTTACCATCAGACAAGATTGAGGTCAAACGCACTCAAATTTCCAATAAAAAAAAAAAAAAGCTAATATCATTATTTGCAATCAATAGGTACTACATACATTACCTTTATATTTTAAAATGTAGTAAAACGAAATCATTCATTTTGTGAAATATGAGGGATGTAAACAACGAGCACAATATTGTTTAAGCCTTCAGATGTTAAAAATATTGTATCTTTCTATACTTAGTGTTAATTATGTTAAACTGCTTTTAGAAGTAACATAAAAGTTTCTGTATAAGTTAATAGCTAGGCAATGAATATGGTAATCAATAGTTATTTACATATTTGATTAAAAGTCTATACCGGATTTTATCGCGTTTATTTAAAACTTTATAGTTTTACAATATTTTAAATTATTTCCCGACGTTTCGGACCCTTTACAGCGTCCATGATCTGATGATGATGATGGTATAGACTTTTAATCAAATGAGTAAAATTCGCGTAAATATAAGAGAACAGTTATTTACATATTTGTGTCTTCGAATATAAAAAAATCGATTATTATGAAACTTTAGCTATGACTATGACCTAGCGAAATGTGATCGCCCGAGCGTTATATTAAGTCGATGATAGTTGACGTGGCCTATGTAAATGTTATGACGGTCTGTCGGCAAACTTGGCCCAAAGAATTCGGTTTCACGAATCTAGCTCAATATCGAAAGAAATGGTTGGATTATTCCTTTAATACTAACAAATCTTCACAAATACTAATATAAATGTTTACATTTTCATTTTTTGTTGAAAATAAACCACGCAATTTATTTCCTTAATGATATTTTTTATTTATCTAGTTTCCGCAAATAAAAAGAAATAATCGTAAAATTTATTAGTTTTACGCTCGCTTCGGTGTTTTCTGATGAAACTAATAATTTTAGTAAAGGCGAGTGAGGTTTATTAAATCGACTGCATGTGAAAGATAATTCGTTGACGCAGAGAGCGTAGTCGGCTAGGTCGGCTAATATTAATGAATCGTATTCGGTCGCCGGGCGCGCCGACAACTTCAACTTTTAATTGATCATCAATAATAACGTTTGCGGTTCAATTTTCCGTTTTTTAATGAAAATAAATTTTATTCACAAAATATTAAAAAAAAAATATTGTTATCGTCTCAAAATAGTAAAAATTTATTTTTTATACATTTAAAAAGGGATATAAACGGAATATTTCTTTTTCTTTTTATTTCAAATTGCTTTCAAACCAAAATCAAGTTTCAGAGTCTAGTTATAACTTTTTTAGTACCCGCTAGAAACTGACCGAGCTCGGGGCTTTTATGCATAGACTATAAAGGTTAGCGTTATTTTAACAACCTAACAATTTTGAATTTTTTTTTTTATAAAGGAAAATGAGTTTCCTTGATAACTGCTATTTCGCGATGTGTACTGTATAAAATTATAAGTACATACTGTAGTTTTATTAATACCCGTAATACAGACTATCTTGTATACTTTATTACTTTGTACGACTGTACCTAAGTGCGACTTTGATAGCGATTACCATCGTTTTCATTAAACCTATGGTCTAAGTATAATATGTTCGCCAGTTTAATATCTATATGTCTGATAATCTTTAAAACAACTGTTCTGGTGTAGTGGTGCGAGTAGTCACTTCAACGCAGGCGGTTCGCGTGTTCGATTCTCGCTCGGAGCAAATATTTGTATTTGTGCAAATATTTGTATCTGGTCTAGGTGTATGTCATTCTGGGTCTCCCCATCGTGCTTTAGAGAGCACACGAAGCCGTTAGTCCCGGTTGTTATTACAGATACCTGATAATGATTGTTACTCATAGTAGATTAAATTATCCACCAACCTGCAGAGGAGCAGCGAGGTGGATTAAGCTTTAACCCTACTCCTATATAGTGAAGAGTTCTTTGCCCATAAGTGAGACCTTTAAAGGCTGATTCAGTTTAGTTCAGATCAATATTTTAAATTTTCTTTAAAAAAAAAACAAAAAGATGAATGATATCAAAATATGTGTTAATAAATTACAAGTAACAATAAGTGCATGTTTTGACTTTCATTCTATCCTAAAGTATCCTAGTTAGTAGTATGAATTAAAGTAATGCCCAGTTTCATTTCAATTCATTCAATAGTTAGCGTGGTACGCGTTCAAGATACAGTGAGAAAGACAGAAAAAAAAAATTTGGCTTTAGTATCCGTTTTTGACTGCCCTCAAAAAACATTTTCAAAATATCTTCAATATGCATAAATGGAGATGTTACAGTTTTATTATAAGTACTTATTTTGCAACTACGATCTCGCAAGCATACGATTTGAAAAAAGGCTGTACAAAGGGATAATTCGATTTTAAAAATTTGGCGCAGTTGGCAGTGACAGTGTACCTACTTTCTGCTGGGTTCGATTCCCAACCCAAGCCTGGATGTGTTACTTGTAATATGTAGTCTATACATTTATTTTAAAAATATATATTTATAAGTAAGTTAAACATTCTCATCTGTAAAAAAAAAAGTTATTTTTAGGGACATGTTGTAAGGTATAATGTTGGAGGTTTAATTTACCGCGTCAGATAAGAGATGGTGTCCATTATTGCTCGAGCGAGGTTCGGTCATCCAGGACGGTACTTACATTATTTTTAAAAGTATATTAAATTTTGGTCATTAAGTATCTAATGTGTTTTATTCATTTTTTATTTTGTTAGTTGAGAAAACTATAGTTTGTATTAACAATAGTCCTAAGAACTTCTGTTGTACGTTATTTTAGTCGTAATTAAATGTGATTAAAAAAGTCTTCTTTCTCGTAATATTGTTAATAGTATTTGTAACTCCAAAATTAATGATAATATGCAAAGAGTTGTATTTAGACGGAGAATTTCCCTTCTAAATTAGACTCTCCGGTATACTTTTAATCTTACTAATGATTTTGCCATTTCGTAATGTGAAGATTGCGAAGTTTCCACGAGACTTCGCGCTTTTCGCTTTAAACTTGCAAACGAAAAGTTAAACTCTGACAGCCAACACACGTTCGAACCGACGCTTCTGTTCAAATAAATTGTTACGGAAATTTTAGGACCTATATAGGAAACTATTTTTACGGAAAATAGTCTTTTGTTTTGTTTTTTTTTTTTTTAAACTACATATTTGTTTCTGTTGTTACTTTTGGTGCCGTCATTTGAAAATGTTTCTGAAATATTTTTTTAAGATAATGTTTGTTAGATACATATATTCATAAGTATATCTAAGTCTTGATTTGTGCCCAAAAGATAAAAACGATTTTAATACTTAATTACATTTATAATTACAATGAAAAAAATATATGCATTAAATAGTTAGTTTTACGTAACAAATCCACACATAAGACAGTTTAGTAATATTTGTTAATCTACCTTTGTGAAGCTTAGCGCGGCCGTAACGAGTCGGCTGACAAAAATATACAGCACAGTATCGACGCTGGCGGTTCTGCTGTTCGGCTCCTGAATATTTATTGCTCGTTTGAATAAATCCCTTACGGCGAATAAGGCCCTAATTAGTGTTTCATAGTTTTTCGGTATACCGATAAAAAGATATTCCCAAAAAACACAGATCTCACATTTCAGCACTAACCTCATTACGGTCAAGCACTGTTTGACGTTAGAATTTTAAAAATTCAAAAATAAGCTAGCAATTCTAGTTTAACATCTAATTGTAACTTTCGATTAATTAAAATACGTAATGCATTTTTAATTCCGCGCAAGACGGTTTTATATAATTAGAAGCAAAAAGCGACAAAAGAAATGACGTTTAAATACTGGAAAATTAATTTAACAGAACAATTGAATGCTTGCGAATTAGCTCTGTCTGTGCATGGGAGATAAGCGTCTCGTCACGCCGCCACGTCGAGTTGGCGAAAAGCAGTGTCATTATGACTGCTATTCCCATAGACTACATTGCTCCCATTTTAATTAATAGTTAAATGCAATTTAAATTAGATTCTCTTGTTACATATTCCATTTAGCAAATGTAAATTATGTTATAAATTGATTTCAATAAGTGTCGATAGCGAGTTCACAAAACGGTATCCTCTATCGGGCACAAATTTAACTTTTGACATTCAGTATTTTAACTTTTACTTTTTCTATTTACTTTTCTATTAAACTTTGTTTTCCGTTTGTGGGGGATGAGCCTCGAGATTTATATCGACGCGATACCGGTTTATTTGTGCGAGGGTAAATTCAATTTCGTTTTTACCTGCAGGTGTTCGCCTCACGCGATATCTTTCGAAAATTCTCTTTGAGTCTTTTCAGATGTTCTGTTAATTAGAATGAATATTTTAAATTCAAAATTAATTCAGTATACGACAAAAACATATTCTATAAATATCTTTTGATAATAGTAAGTGGGTACTGTTTTACACAGCCATATCTCTATACAAATCTGGTAAAGCATTTTGACCATTAAGTGTAATTAAACAATGTCTCTGCATTACGTATTCACTTAATCGTTATGTTTATACACATAATTTAGACCGTCCGGTGTTAAACATGGCAGAGATTTTAATTAAAATTACTGTCGTATGTATATTAAAAATATTATAGGTAGGTACATATAACATATAAGTAAATTTGTTGATGAACAACAAATAAAATCTTTGAAAGCAAGATAATAAAGTACAATGTTTTATCAATCAATCTGGAGTTTTTTTTGGATTGCTTTTTTTACCACAGGTTTAGTTATAAATAATAAAAAATTTTTTTTTTTTTTTGATAAAATTAAGTAAATCAATTACTGCCTTTTATCCTATGTATATTAAATGTATAATATTTTTATGTTATGTATATTAAACATTTTCACGAAGAAAAGTTATACGACTAGACATTTCTATCACGCCCAGAAAATTGAGCTAAAAACGTTAAAAAATAATCCTCCCAGATCCAGTTAGCAAGAGATTTTTCAAACTTTTAAAGCGAAATTTCTGGAAAGTTCAATATTTACGGTTGCATAATAATCGTAGACCGGTTGTCGCAAGAAGTCATTATAACTTGAGCGTCATGAGATCCTTCACGAGTAGAGAAGATGAAATGAGAATCGAATTTAAAAAAAACGTTCTTTTAAACAAACTGTTTGCACACCTCGAAGAAGTTACTCTTATTTATATTTATTTTATCTTTAGTGTATGTGTTTATTATATAAATATATAGGTACTGTATTACTGTAATTACCATTTTGCTTATAATTATATGGGTCAGTTGTCAAAGTAACGTTTTAGAGGTCGCACGTGTTCCCGATCTTAATGTGGTGATGAGCCAGAATCCCCGTTATCGATACTCTCGATCCGACAATCCCTAAAATATCTATAGCTAAAATATGCTTCGTTACATTTTTAGTCTAATCTGATACATTAAATAAGATGTTATTAAATGATATAATCATATTGAATAAATAGCTACAACGAAAAAAAAAAAGAAAAAAAAAACATTTACGAAAACAGGATAAATCATCGATGCTTATTAATAAAAATTTAAACGCTATTATAGTACGAGAAATACTATTAGCGCACTATTAATGATTAAAATGATTTATCTATTTTTACTTTACCTAAATCTAAATTATAGTGAATTTTCAGCAGACTAAAGCCAAATTTACGAGGGTAAAGCAGAAGAAATACGTATACAAACGCATTACATATATTTTACATTTACCACCACATCCGCAATTATATTTTCACTGCTGAACATAGGTCTTCACCATCGGGTGGGTTTGCCAATACTCGCCACGATTGGCAGGTGGGTTGATGAGCGCAGTGTAACGTGACAGGATATGTTGACGTTGCTGCTCATCACTATTCTGGTTGGTGTACAGTTGTTACCACCACTATGGCCTTCGTCGCCTTTTACGACACTTCGGCAAGAAAAGCTCGGGACTATTCTTTTCTACCGGTCACTCCACGTTATACATTTACAATTAGATGAACAAGAAATAAGTTCTTTGAAAGCAAGATAATAAAGTGTTGACACTTTGTTACGTAACTAGTTAGCAATCTGGAGCTTTTTCGAATTGTTTTTTTTTTAACCATAAAATTAGTTATAAAAGAAATATTTTGTTGATAGGATCAAATAAATCAATTACTGCCTTTTACTAGGAAAATAAGTTGGGGAGACTGATATGAATCGTGACAACTTTTAAACTAGACATCTTAGTCAGAAACCATTCTGAAACTTTGAACTTTAGAAGTCAATGTTGTTCAATGCATGCTCCACTTATTTTACATTTAATTCCACGCTTATGGAGGTGAAATAAGGGGTGAAGCGTTATTTCTAAAGTTGGAAGGGTAAAATATTTATATTTTAATATTAAATACTTGACCGTAACTGGAAGCTTTATTATGAGATAGCATATCCGTTTCCGTCGAATTTCTACCAGTTTCCGGCTACTTTTGACTCTTTTCAGTGGCGCCACCTGGCAGCTGTGTGGCAAGTTTTGTTGACTTCGATTTTTGCCACGCGATATTTAATCATTGGCGTTTCGTATTCCGTCGAAGCAACAAGTCCGCACGTAATTATTGTGAAATTAATTATTATAAAAAATATACAACAGGTTAAAATAGCAAGTTACCTTAAAAAGTGTTTAAAAAGTGTTATAAAAGAGGTCAATACTACCTTCATAAAATAATTGCACAAGTAGGGTAAGTATAAAATAACCTGTAAGTACAAGCGTGTGAATTTAAAGTATGCAATCAAAAATATTAACGGGTTTTCCGTTCGGATTGCTTACAATAATATAATCTTAACAAAATATTTTAATGTACCAGTTATCCGTGTTTGTTTCACATTGTATAAAATATTATTTAATAAGTGCTTTCGTCTAAAAATAATTTGCTTCCAGATATGGATAACCAGGAATTGATTTTAAATGCGGAGCCTGTGCCCGGAACTAGTGGTGTATCGAATAAGCGGTCCCGGAGCTGCTCCAGTAGTAGTACCACGAGCAGTAGTTCTGGAAGTTCATCATCTTCAAATATTAAACGAAAGCGTTCGCGCCGACACCGTCGTAAGAAGAATAAGCGAGATCGGCATATTGAGCAGATGGATAAACTTCTCAAGGAAGTGGGTGAGCTCCGTAAACATATTTTCACATCAAATAATTTCGAAGTAAATAGTAATAACAATGATTATAACTCAGTTTGTTCAGAGATAAGTGGAGATCTTTATGACAATCATAATTTAACAGATGAAAGATGTACTGAGAGTGAATACCAAAAATCTGGTTACGATTTCACCTTCGATATCGTGACAAAGTTGAAAGAACCATCTGTTCCTAAAACTTCAGAAAAATTTCTAAAAATGTTAAGCGATGTTCAGCGTTTGGGTTGTTCGTCTTGGTCAGAAATAAGATACGCAGAAACACAGAAACTATATAATCATAGCCCCGGTTTCATAGATCTTGAAACAAACGAAGAAATTAAAATGTATGACACCATGCGTTATTTAAAATACGCTGATAAGTCGTATGCAGCTTTAACGTACTGTATATTAAAACAAAAAGAATCATTGCAAGATAATATTCGTAATCTTATTTTATGGGCCAAAACTACCGATATTAATTTTGATAACTTAAGTCACAAGGTTGAGGAACTATTTCAAAAAGGTGATTTTAATAAAATATCCTCAGACCTTTTACAATTAGTTTGTGGTCACAGGGCTGAAAGTATTGAAATGCGCCGTGAATCTATCACAAGTCAAGTAAAAGACCCAGCGCTTAAAGCATCGCTTAACAGAATTCCACCTTCTAATACATATATATTTGATTCTGAACCATTCACAACGGTATTGGAAAAGGCTAGAGGAATCCGTAAAGTTTTTTGGCCTATAAAATCTGAAGGACTCTCTCAAATGAAGTCCAATCGATATAATTACCGCCCCTCGCGGGGGCACGGCTCTAGACATGTAGTTCCATTACGTGGAACACATCCTTTTCATGAGTCAGCCATTACTACTCATATCGCACTCAATGATGCACCAAATCGTACCTGTTATAACGCACCCTCGCGGGGTGCTCGATTCAATTCTTTTTCAAGAGGTCAAGCTTCAACATTTGATAATGATCACCGCAATATCTCAGACCAACCAAGAGAATCATTTCACAACCGACGCTCACGGCCTGATCGTGGATACATTCGAGGACGTACAGTCGCCTCACGAGGTTCAAGTGGGCAAAAACATTACAGGAAATGACTCGAGATCGTTTCGAGCAGGTCAGTTAATGTTTCCTCTCTCAGTGGAAGGAAATGGGTGCACCAGAAATAATTTTAAAACTAATTCAAGGGTATCGCATACCCTTTGTTCGAAAACCGCCACTCTTGTTTCCGAAACTAAAAGAAAATCAATTCCAAACACAAGTAACGAAAGAAATGTCTACAATTATTCAAAAAATGAAAGAGCAAGGCATTTTGAAAGTAGTTCCAGTGTCACCAAGCTTTGTCTCCCCCTTATTTCTGGTGCCAAAACCCGACGGAACTGCTCGACCAATATTCAATCTGAAAAGACTGAACGACTTTATAATCACCGAGCCATTCCACCTGATAAACATGTATCGTATACCCGATTTCCTAGAACCTCGAGACTGGATGTGCAAAGTGGATCTATCCCAGGCATACTTCCACCTCAGTGTAGCCGAATCACACAGACGATTTCTACGTCTAGTGTACGATCGAGAAGTTTTGGAGATGACATGCCTGCCATTCGGCTTAAGCACAGCACCAAAAACATTCTCGATACTTACAAATTGGATCACTCAGATATTGCGAGAAAGGTACGGCATGAGAATACTAGTGTACCTGGACGACTTTATAATCGTGCATCAAAATGCACAGACGCTTTGCAATCATGTACAGCAGACTGTAGGCCTATTACAGAGGCTGGGTTGGCAAATAAATTTCAAAAAATGTATACTTCAGCCCGTAAAGCAACTGGTTTATCTGGGTATATTATGGAGACCTTGGGAAAATTTGAAATGCCTGCCAAAGGAAAAAGTTATCACCATCATCCGAAACATAAAAATGGCCATCACCAACATGAAAATATCCTTGAAGGATCTCCAAAGAATAGTTGGAATGTTAAATTTTGCCAGCTTTGTTGTACCACGAGGTCGTCTAAATCATCGCCAACTATTAAGGTTTATGAATTCGATACAAAATCTCCCAGTCAAAGATTACCCACTCACACGAGAGGTAACAAACGAATTGACATGGTGGACTCAGAATTGTCACTTGTCAACGTTTCTCCATTATCCTCCTCCGATACATTTTTTGACAACAGATGCCTCAGATCAGGGATGGGGTGCACAACTCAACAACCTGCCTCTCTCAGGCACGTGGTCACACAACGAGCAAACGATGCACTGCAATTCAAAAGAGATGCTAGCCATACTATATGCAATACAAAATCAAATTCATTTATTACGCGGCAGCTCAATCCTTATTCAAAGCGACAACAGAACAGCAGTCTCTTATCTACGAAACGAAGGAGGAACGAAGTCATTAGCCCTGACCGAAATAGCTTATCAGATTCTGAAACTTTTAGATCAGAACCAGATACACTTCAGTATACATCACATACCGGCCATATACAACAATCACGCCGATCACCTTTCACGTCATCGACGTCCACCAGAATGGCACCTATTACCAGCCTCAGTGAAAACCGTTTTTGTGAAATGGGGAACTCCCGTCGTAGATCTGTTTGCTTCCGCAACAGCTCACGTAGTACACAATTATGTGTCTCGAGACCTGACAGACAAACAAGCCCTATTTCACGATGCCTTCAGCATTCGGTGGAACTTTCAACTAGCGTGGGTGTTCCCACCACCATTTCTTATCCCGAAGGTACTGACCCACTTAAATCAGTCAACAGGAATATTTCTTGTCGTGGTTCCTCGATGGAAGAAAGTGTTTTGGCGCCCAGACCTCAAAGCGCGAGCCCTAGCAGCTCCAATAACGCTGAAGAATCTACAGAGAAATCTAGTCGACACCTCGACAGGACTTCCACCTCCCAAAGTCGAAAACATAATCCTCGAGGTCTGGAAATGTGGGGGTGGTCCGAGGCGGTAAGTACATGGAATGCTGAGCAACTGTCCCTACTTAAAAATTCATGGCGAAAATCGACATTAAAAACATATGAAACAGCGTGGAATCGTTGGTTTTCATGGTGTACTGCTAAAAATATTGATACAAAAAATCCTACCGGTGCACAATTAGCTGAATTTTTGTCAGATCTGTATTTAATTCACAACCTTTCATATAATACTATTCTTTTGCATAAATCTGTCGTGTCAACGCTATGTAACACAGAAACTTCAAGTAAATTGAGTTCACATGTATTAGTAAAACATATTTTAAAATCAATTTCTTTAAAGAATCCAAAAACCTCCAAGTCATCCGTATGGGATGTCAGTAAGCTCACATCGTACCTTAGTAGTTACAAAGTAGATTGCAATAATCCTTTTCAAACATCCCGTCATACGGCGATTCTGTTATTACTTTGTTCTGGTAGACGCATACATGATCTTACTCTACTTCTAATTGATCAAAATAATTACATAAAGTCTGATCAGAGTATCGTGTTTTGGCCTCAATTCGGTTCCAAAACAGATAATAGTAATTATAGACAATCGGGTTGGAAACTACTTCCAAACTTGGATAATAAAAATCTTAATCCTATTTTCTGGATAGAAAGGACAATAAGCTTGTTGAGCGATAGGCGCAATACTGCAAAAATATTTAATTTGTTTGTTACAGTTAAAGGTAAAGCAAAGCCTGCCTCGCGTACGGTAATAGCAAACTGGATTAAATCCTTATTCAAAGAAGCTGATATTGCTGCTACTCCTGGAAGTGTTCGTTCGGCGGTCGCTTCTAAAAGTTGGCTAGAAAATCATTCTATCGAAGAAATTCTGGCTCATGGAAACTGGAGGTCATGTAACACTTTTAAAAAAATTTATAGGCGTGAAGTGATTAATTATAATACTTCTGACAGTGTTACGAAATTATTTAAACCAACAAATAATTGATTTTAATTACAGTAATGTAAATTTAATTACAATATTATTTTCACTTAAAGAATATTTTTTTTTTTCAGTTATAATAAATGAATTCTGATTTAAAAATTTTTGTATTTTTACTCTTTATCACATTGGCGTTAAATATTTAAAAATGTACACATAAAAACATAAGTGGCACCACCAGGCGATAACAAACAGATCTCATAATAAAGCTTCCAGTTACGGTCAAGTATTTAATAGCAGCGTTTTACCTGAAATAAAACGCATATTAAATACTTACCTATACTGGAAGCTTTCAGTATATTACTGCCTGGTGAAAATGAGCCAATGATTAAATATCGCGTGGCAAAAATCGAAGTCAACAAAACTTGCCACACAGCTGCCAGGTGGCGCCACTGAAAACAGTCAAAAGTAGCCGGAAACTGGTAGAAATTCGACGGAAACGGATATGCTATCTCATAATAAAGCTTCCAGTATAGGTAAGTATTTAATATGCGTTTTATTTCAGGTAAAACGCTGCTATTAATTTTTAGCTTTATTTTCATCAGAAATATATAAGTACAAGTTTCCGGATTTTTCGAGATTCTACCCTAGAGTTCTATCATTTTTGATGTTAGATGACTGGAACTATTTTTAATTTCTTATTACAAATATATAATTACGTGTAATTATAATTAACTCACCATCAGCAACATAGTTGCACTATTTGTATAAAGCAAGGTATAGATTACTCATGATTTTGAAAAGAGGAACCAAATTGCTATTTTCAACAATATTCATTGAGTATTTAACTGAATGAAAGGATCATTTATAAATAAGTCACTTCTATTAGTATGTTAAATTAACAAAGCGACTAAATTCAGCGATATTTAAATAAATAATGACTTGTAAACTATTACGTATTACCTAAAGATTGATTATCTTGGTAAAATTTAAAAGATATTTAAGAGATATTAAGGATTCTTTATGCACTCTAGAGACACCTAACGATGAGTTTTCGAGCGCTTATATTAATCACTTAGTCGGACAAGTTAACGTCCCGCTGAGATATCGTTAATTTAACACTTAAAACGTTTTTATTCGAGTGGATAATTGCGAGAGGGCGTTTGTAATGGGCCACGTTCGAGCTCAGTAGAGATTGATGACGCGCTGTGTTGAAACATTAAAATAGCTGACTGAACATTTGAATAAGAAACCACCCCATGGGATTACGAGATAAAAACCATCGTTTATATATTTGGACCACGACTTGCGGAATACATTAGGGGAAGGTTGATGAATTCACTTTTTATTTTAATTATGCATCGAAACCCTGTTTACAAATTGTTATTTCAGGGACTAAAGTAGAATTGAATAAAAAAATATTGGGAGAATCTTCGATTTACAAGATCACCCCTTAAAAGATTCAAGATTTGTAAAAATATTTTCTGTTCTTCTGAAAACTTTTCTGTGTTATTACAGAGGGAATTGCAGCCAAGTAGAGTGATGATAGATCATTTTGAGATCAAAATACTATTTGTTATTTTTAACATGTTATTTTAAAATATAATAATTTCAAAAGTATTGTTCTTAGTGTACAAAAGTTAAAACAACAATCAAATGCAGCGGTACTATTTTTAACCCTGTGTTTTTAAGTTCAAGTTGAAAAAGTAAAATCGTAATTCTTAAATAAAAATCAGTGTACTTGCACAAGAAGCTTGTATTAAAATTAATGGGTTTAATTTTTTAACTTCATTTTATTTTAATTATTTGTCGCTTCAGCAGTTATAATGATAAGTATTCTGTGAAAATTTCGATAGTCTACCTATTATATATACAACAAAGGCCATATATTTTCATTTTTTTTTCTACGATAGAAGTAAACAAAATGACCCTCTGCTTTTGTTTACAAAACCTAGAAACAAAAAAAGCTAACGTGTTTAGAGGGGAAAGATTTGGAGGGTTCTAATCTGATTCTGAGTGAAAAGATTTAGTGCACCCCTCGACTTTATTCTTTGAAAGATGTAGACATTGCTTCCGTGTAGTGACGTGATACGTGTTTGTGACGCAGAGATCCTTTTTAATTACTTTGGAAGGGTTTGCATATTCTATAAAGTATTTGTATTTCTTAGTTCTAGGTGGTATTTTAATAAGTCAGGTTTTACCTTAAAAAAAGAGGGTTTTGGACTAAATTAAATGTGAAATCTAAAATTAAATGTGTGAAATAAAATAAAATTTCACAAAATATATTTATTATATATATATAATAAATATATTTTGTGAAATTTTGATGCAAAAATATTCATGACCAAGCCATTGACAGAGCTTTTCCCAAAGCACTTTTGGAAAAATACGATTTGCCGTGTTCACTACGTATATCTCAGCTGAAAATTATCCGCCAAAAATTCCGCAATTTTGTAAGTAAAATACCTTTTTGAAAAATTTTATTCAAAGATTTTTAAGAGCATATTTGGATCGACACTGGAAATTTTTATCATATGAATAGATACATGTATAAAGGTGAGGTATCATTTTTGATTTTTATAAGACGAACGAGTGGGAAAAAATTGCCGTGAATATGGAAAGATTTAAAGAATATATCTCAAAATCTTAATCAGATTTTAGTCAACCGATTTTTAATCCTTATACGCGATATCGGCAGATTATTTTGCGCAATGGTAACACAGATGCACGCTTAATTTACACAAATCTTTATCATAGGTACAAAATCTCTTTATTAAGTAATTTTTAGTGTTAGATTTCCGAAGTAATAACTCCCAGTAGCAACAATCTCGAATCACTTTTGACTAACTAGAAAACTTTTAGCAGTTAAATCGTATATCTCCAGAGCATCATTAGCCGAATAATGTATTTCTATGAGGTCACTTGGTAGAGATACTTTTAAATATGTTGTATACCTACTACATATTATACCTACATATAATTTGCCACACGTGAAGATAACGGCGATGACCGCAAGCGTCGCAAGCGTACGATATGCAAGAGGGCGGAGCTACCAACGTTCAAGCAACGGTCAATCAGCAGCCGCAAAAGTTTCCAACTATTCGCATTTAACGCCGAACTTAAGCTAGTTTCTCACTGTTTTCTAATTACAGCACACAAAAAAAAAGTTGTCAGTAGGTACTTTTAACCAGAACTACCTTTTTATGTTTTTCGATACCTTAAATCCGAATCCGTAGCCCGTTTTTTTGCCATCGGGTTTGAGTTTCGAGTAAATTGCGAAAAACGCTAAAAATCGGTAAAAATCAACAACTTTTTTTTCGTGTGCCAGTTTTACGCTTTCATCGCTTGTTTCTGCCATCTTATGCTTTTGTAATCAACGAAATAAAGCGTTTGTATAGGAGGCTGCTTTTTTATTATCTTAACAGAAATAAGCAAGTAATCACAAAAAAGAAAATTACGCCAATAGCCATGATCTTGGAGAAATCTATTGTATACGAAAACGCATGGTGTTTTTAGACGAGTTCTCTTGATTCACCTTAAGATTTTCCCATCATATGATCTTTTAGTAAGTATCCATGAGACCATCTGTTAAGATTCTTCCTCAAAAAAATAAAAAGGTATCCGCCAACATGTAGGTAGACTATGACGTGACTTACTGTGGTTGTATCCGCTCCAGCTCTAACAAGGGCGCAAGTCTGCTATTACTATTGCGTCATAATAGTAAACTAGTGATCGATCATTGATTTATTACAATAGTTGATTTTGACAGTTTTGGTAATTTACTAAATCTTTAGTGTCAAATGTAATGTAATGAACAAGTGTCATCTGATAAGACACCATTCAATCTTCTACAGCTTACTAAAACAGTTACAGGCCAAATCTCCATCAAAAATATCAAGATCAATGTCGGAATAAGAGATAGTACGCGTCCACTTTCAACCCAGCACCGTCTAACCTTGTCTTTTCTTACTATAACTCTATCATATTAAAAAATCAAAAAGCATTAACAATCGTCAAAATATTCATTTAATAATACTGAATAGTAGTTTGAAAATGTACTAAAAAATAACCATACCACAAGGCACAAATATCGGTACATCCAACCAATACGCGTACTGAATTGAGAACCTATTTTTAGTCGGTTAAAAAAGGTATTTGTATTCTGTCTCTAGTCGTGTCGGCGATATTGCACAATATTTGCAATATTGGATGCATGAACATACGCCCCTTGCAATGAAAGGAAAATACCGGGAAATGCACCATAAGAGTATATTGCTAGCGCATGGGTGAATATTGAAATTCCTACTTACAGGCATAATATTCAACGGTTTGTGTATATTCTTAGAATAATCTACGATAGTAAGGATGTGGGTTATTTTACTTAAATATATATTAAAGTAAACACATTTTTGTTTACTGTATGATTTACGATAACTATCCGATGTCTTAATTAAATTCAGATCTTTATAAAAACACAAATTATGAAAATATTAATAATCAAATTAAGTTAAACGTGGTAATATAAAATATGGTAATTGTATTATAACCAATAAAGGTAATTATTGTTAGAGGGTTAGTCTAACAATTTAAATTACAATTGAATTTGACATTTACCAGTTCTAAAATTTCATCAAATTTGATAGCGGTCTTCGAGTGTTTGACGAGTCTTTCAGATCCCTTACTTCACAGTCTTTATATACTAAAACAAAATATTAGCTATAATTCTGTAATGTACTCGTAAACTCGAAAATTTTTAAAGAACTTTCAAAGCTTAATTCAAAAATAAAAATCAGTTATTTCAATAAAATTTTATTTGGAATATTTTTCACGATTATTAAAGATATAAAAAATTTCAAATGTGAATAAAACAATTTTAATAAGTTTCATTCTGAATCGTCGCTAATTACTCGTTTTTTGTGCCGTTTCGCCGGCAGTACTTCTTCGTCGCTGTCTGAAAACGAGATAACTTTCATATTTCTTTTTTAATTAAAACGTCAAATTACAGCTAAATCCGCCTTTTTTAACAATGTTAAAGTAGCTTATAATTTTTACAGTAGCAAGTTAAAATATTAAATGATCCTTGAATAAACTAAGATTCATTAAAACAAATAATTACTTAGGATTGCAAATGAATTGTTATTTTTAAATATACTATAAGAGTATTGCGAGCTTGATGGTAAATTTGTCAAAATTAATCGTATCAAGCAAATTGTTTTGTTAAGTGATCTGATACTCCAAAGTAAAACTCAAGTTAATTACGATTTTTTGTATATGGCAACATTAAAGTTATGTCATTAAGTTTATTGAAATTGATGTTATAACTATGATTCGAATTTCATATTTAACTGACAAGAAAAAGAAAACTTTTAATATTTCAACCTATCGTACAATCGTACTAATATACAGAATGACTGGTAAACTACTATCAATATTTAAGGATAATACTCGGTACATGATTCTCATTCGAAGTATGTAAAGAAAATAGGTAAATATTAATAAACTTTTAAGTAAAGTTACTCAACAATTATCCAATTATTTACGTGTTGTCTGGACACCCTAGCAGCTAGCTGCACTTTTGACACAAAACAGGTAGTTTACCTACGTCCAAACGCCGCCACGTGTTAACAGGGTAGCAGGATAAACAAGCATGATCCAGTCTCTCTTAATACTTTAATCCTGGCTTAGAATAGGCAAAAATACTAAGATATTTTAGTCGTTTAAGCAACAATTTGTCGACCAGGTAAATGATGTGAACTTTGGCAATTTTTAGATGTGAACAAGCGGCACAGTACAACACCTGTGCACGTGCCGCCGGCATGACTGGAAAAGTGTCAACGCTTCATTTATTTGAATTGAAATTTATGAAAATTTGGTCAAAAATTAAGGACCTATTTTTTTTACATAATTCGAATGATAATCACGTACCGAGTATTCTCCTTAAATATTGATAGTAATTTACCAGTCACCTGTATATAACTTGGGTGTACGCAAGTCATCGACAGTAGTATTTTTATTTTTACGAGACTTCGTTTGCGTTGCTTATTATATTAATAATGTATTTTATGTGAAGACGAAAATACATTAAAAAGATCGTAAGCAAAAAATATACTTTGCTTCGAAAAAAAAAAACCTAAAAAAAAAAAACACGCAGTGTGTTTTAAAATCGAAACTTTATATAAAAGGTACTAATACTATATATACCAAGTTGTAAGTTTAGGATAAGCCAAAGGAATTAAAATTAGAAGACCTAATTAAAATCTCTCCAGTAGTTTTTCCGCAATGCGCTCATTACGGCAGACATCTTATTTATATAGATTACATTGGCTAAAGATATACTTACTTAACCAAAAATATATATTTAGATAATTTTTTACAACTATTTTAAAATAATGGTACTAATTTTTGGTTTTGTGTACTGTATTCATAAAACAAAATTATGTAAGTATTATATATAGTAAATATCGTTGTTTTTTAAGTATCAAAAAGAATTAGTAAATGATAGATATAGTAGTAATTTGGGTATATCATGATGTTTAAAATTTCCAGCATTTTTTCTGCTCTAACCTTCGGATGTCAGATTATAATACGTTATGGGTAAATATAAATAATTTTATTGTTTTATAACCCAATATGAGGAAAAAGATATATTTAACGTTATTAAAATCGCATTTAAAATTAACAGTACAATACGCTTACCACTATCCGCTATTCGTTGAGGTAAATCACTCATAATATCTTCAGTATCTGGAAAATCAGTGTTTAAAGTTTTCTTAGCGAATGATAATATATCTTCGCTATCTTCTTCATCGATTTTCTGCATTTTACGATTGTTTTCATCATTCGAATCTACACTGCGATCGCGTTTACGATTATTCGTTATAAGTCTATTCGAATTATCACTTTTGTATGGTGTAACATCACGCATCTTTCTAAGTTTATCGAATAAGTCATCGTCACTCGATTCGTCTTTAGAATCGTTGTGTTGTATTGATTCATCATTTTGGGTAGTGTTTTCATCTGCATTATCAACAATAAGTTCGTTATTAACTGCTTTTATAATTATTTCTCGTCTCTTTCTTATAGTTTCGTGATGTAATGTACTTGGTATCCTCCAATAGGTTTCCTGAAATAGGTTTAGTTTAAGTATATCACGTTAAATTATCAAAGGGCAAGTTAAGTTTTATATTATTTACAATACAGTTACTACTAGATGTTCTTTGCGTAGTTTGGAATATATCAGAATTTAGTAATTATATCACACCTTTGCATGATTTGTATATAGAGACGATTGGATAGATGAACAGTTTTAAGCTTTGATCTGTACCTCTTTAGTATTTTAATTGAAATATTTTTTATTATTATTGTTATAGCAAAATGTTTAGCATAAAGTTTAAGTTTTTTTAAAGATAGTAATTTACTCAAACATGTTCATTGGCTAACGTTACCTACGTTTATTTACAGTAGTAACAATGTAATTATAAAGTAATAACGTTTACGGAATTTGACAATTACTTTATTTGTAAAAATATAGTAATTTAGTTGAATTACTATATTAAAAAAAGGTTGTCTGTAAAGTCGATTTACGGACGATAATTTTTACGTGATAACGTCATAAGAAAACATAGGTGTAGAATTGATGTACTCGAACGCGGTCCGATGGAGTGTAAGAGAGATACGTCATAAGTCGAACTGATCGTGCCTCTCTATCGCTTGTTCTGCGCTTTCGCTCGCTCGCGACGCGTGACAAAATGGCGTCATTTTTGAAAAAAAATTCCAGATAGCATTCATCAATTTACTAGACGTTATCACGTCAAAAAAAATATTACAAAGAAAATTTATTACTGTATGTATTATTAATGAAGGGTTCATTTAATGATCAAACAATTAAAATATCTACAGAAGTATCAACCACACTAGAGGTATGAAAGCTCCTAACAATTTAGTACAAAATTCGATTACCAATATAGACCAGGGTCGATAATTTTTGAAACCAAAAAAAATCACAGTAGGATGAAACCCATTAGAAAAGGAGGGGAATATGATCAAAATGAAAGGAAAAATAAATTACGGTCGATCCGAGTTCGGGAAGTGGGAGGGGGGAGTTTTTAAGGGTAAAAAATGGTTTATCTTGATTTCCGGCAAAACTACAAGTCCTATGGAAAAAAGTTAAATGGAAAAGTTGTAGGTAATAAAAAGATCTACAACTTTTGTATTTGCAATTTTTTCACATAACCTCAAAATTTAGGTGAAAAATTCAAAAAACCAAGTTTTTGGTTTTTTATTTATATCTTTTTCAAAAACATTTTTTTTTCTACGAAATTTGGTAAAAACTTACCTTATTATGTCCCAAACACACTGTAATTTATTTGGTTTAAAATATTTATTTTTTCGCCTTATTTTAACTTAATATCAAAAAAGCACCCTAATTTTCAATCGAAAATTCTGACGTCAAAATATCAGTTTTTTTCAAAAATTTTGGGGGCTTTTTGTTCGTTGAAATATCTACTTTCTGATGGTGTAAAAAAAAATATACATTACTATAGGAAATTTTCTCAGAAAGTGCTACGAAATTACAGGTAGTATAGTCCAGACCCTCCTAACCTCTTCCCCACTTCTCTATGAAATACCTTTTAATGGGCTAAAATTTTCCGTAGGTCACTCAGGTATATAAGTTATCTTAAAATATCAATAAACAGACATCTATACATATAATTTAAAGAAGTTTCCATAATTTTCTCAAAATATTGTATATATCTTATTAATTTTAATCTTATTTCGTAGCATTTTCTGAGAAAATTTCCTATAGTAATGTATATTTTTTTTACACCATCAGAAAGTAGATATTTCAACGAACAAAAAGACCCCAAAATTTTTGAAAAAAACTGATATTTTGACGTCAGAATTTTCGATTGAAAATTAGGGTGCTTTTTTGATATTAAGTTAAAATAAGGCGAAAAAATAAATATTTTAAATCAAATAAATTACAGTGTGTTTGGGACATAATAAGGTAAGTTTTTACCAAATTTCGTAGAAAAAAAAATGTTTTTGAAAAAGATATAAATAAAAAACCAAAAACTTGGTTTTTTGAATTTTTCACCTAAATTTTGAGGTTATGTGAAAAAATTGCAAATACAAAAGTTGTAGATCTTTTTATTACCTACAACTTTTCCATTTAACTTTTTTCCATAGGACTTGTAGTTTTGCCGGAAATCAAGATAAACCATTTTTTACCCTTAAAAACTCCCCCCTCCCACTTCCCGAACTCGGATCGACCGTAATTTATTTTTCCTTTCATTTTGATCATATTCCCCTCCTTTTCTAATGGGTTTCATCCTACTGTGATTTTTTTTCATTTTTTACTATTTTTGAAGGCTTCGGCCCTGGTCTAATATCCCATAATAATTTTTTATATATTTAATAAGTTACCTGTTCGTCACTAGGCGATACGATTCCTACACTTTTCAATACTTTGATAAATACTGGGTTATCCATAGCTTGTACTGATTCATCTGAAATAGGTACTAGAGGTGTTCCTTCTGAAGTAGGATCGAAACCTTCTGCTTCTTGATCTAGTGCTACTTCTTCTAAATTCTCTGCTAGCCACTTGAGAGCTTCTGTTAAACCTGTTATAGAAAGATTGTACTGTACTGTATCAGCCTGTATACAACCCACTGCTGAACGAAGGCCTCTTCTCCATATAGAAGAAGGGTTGGAGCTTCATCCACCACGCTGCTCCACTGCGGGTTGACGAGTAATATCCCTACCATGAGTAACGATCGTTTTCGGGTGTCTATGATAACAACCGGGACCGACAGTTTTACGTGCTCTTCGGGTCACTGTGGGGAGACTCACAAGGACATACACCCAGACCGGAATTGACAACCTTTCTGCTGTAGTGGTACGAGTAGTCGCCTCAACGCCGGCGGTCACGGGTTCGATTTCCGCGGGCAGTTATTTGTATAAATATTTGTTTCCGATCTGGGTGTATATAAACTATAACTAACAAAATCGGATAAGCTCGAACTCTTTTTGTGGAGGAGACCTATGCCCAGCAGTGGGTTTTGAGAGAAAATTAGAGAGATGTATGTACAACCACCAGTTCGCAGTATAGCTGGCTAAGGTTTTTGATCAATCGGTAAAAATCGTTCTGAATTTAAATTTACCCGCTTAAGGCATAAGCCAAGAGGCCTTTTTCGAACGAATAACATATAAAATCGTATTTCCGCCCAGATATGCTAAATCAGGGTTGTCAAAGGCCGTATTAATTTGTAGCTAGATTCTAGCTATTTATTATCTTACTAGTTTGCTAGTTAAAAAGATCTAGCTAGCAAACTAGTTAGATCTACCGTTAGACCTAGGCTAGTTGTGTTACCATGTGGCCAATTCTGTTAAATACAATCGGTAAAAGTCTAAAGTTTAGAGATTGTATTTGAGTTTGACACCCCTGTTAGCTAAATAATACCGAACATTCCACGTGTCTGGCACGACTAAGACGATTAAGCGTAAAATTACCAATTAACTAATAAATTTTTGGATGAAGTCAATACACAAATGAATCATGCATTCTTTGTAATATCCTAGAAAGTCAAAAGGCTCTGTTTTTCAAATAAATATATTAGAAAAATGTGTCATTTGATAATTTTGAAAGAATATTTAAATTCTTATGTTTTGAATAATTCTTCCGTTGAGAGATTCAATTAAAATTGATCAGGAGAGCAGTTCCCGAGATATTATAAATCCTATTACAAAACTTAGAGTAGAAAAGTTTTCGGTTAGAAGTTAAAGTTTTTCCTTTCTCTAAGTAATCTCTTTAATTTGAAATAGTTTTTATTTGCAAACAAAACGGAATTAAAAAGTTTTAGGCTGAAAAAAAAAATATAAATTTTTCTCTAGATTAAAGTTAGTAGGAATTAAACGGTATCTCGAGCGGTTTTCGAGTAAGCTTGGCCCTCTTTATTTTAAATTCAGATTTAAAAATTAAGAGAAGGCCGAAGGAGGAGAAGACGAGAAGGAGATGTTATTAGAATAAGGGATTTTTATTATAAATACATATATAGAAATTGTTTATATTATAATAATAACTATGTTAAAATTAAGATATACTCCTATATATAATACAATTTTGCTGTTAAAAAATGTTAATAGGACCAACAAGGACACACACCCAGACCGGAAACAAATATTTGTACAAATAAAAATATCTGTCCCGAGCGGGAATCGAACCCGCGACAGCCGGCGCGCGGTTTGAGGCACTACTTGCACCACTATACCAGAACGGTCGTCAATACATATTAGAGAGATAGAGGCAAATACATATATATTAGAAAACTTTCTTCTGACATTGTTGTCTTTCCGCAGATTTCCTTTACCGCCAAGTATGCGGTAAAATTCTTCAAAAATCATTCTTAAAATGTAGGTTCTAGTCCAATTTCAATCTTTTTTAGCTTATTCCGTTTACTGGACAATTTCGGTTCAAAATTTTAAGAATATATTTCTATTATAATACTTAAGTTAACACATACCGCTATCAACAGCTTGCACCAACAGTTTCGCTATTTCACTTGCACTTAACGCTTCACTTTTCACTGATTTCTTGGGTTTTTCTTTTTTATTCAAAGTTTTCTTCTTAGGTTTAATAGTAAGAGATAGCGGTTGCGGTCTTATATCGTTATCACTGTCCGAGCTCGAGTGTTCGGATTCCGATGAACTTTCTAGAAATGTTATTAAAAATAATAGAAATTTTTATCATTTAATAAAGCAACTGAAATGAATATCACTATAGAAACTGACATGACATGACACTATAGAAATTAAAATATACTGGAAATCATCGTCCGCAGCAGGGCTTCCCAAATTATTTGGACAAGAGACCCCTTTTCCAAAATAAACTGATCCTCAGACCCCCATAGTCAAATTACTTTAAAAATCTTATCTCTAGTTTTTTTCCTGTTAATATAAAATACTTAACTTTAACTTTTAACTTTAACTTTACTTTTTAAATTAAAACAAATAAATTTTCATTTATCTCCCCTGGGAAACCGATATCGACCAGAATACCTGTCGACAGAATACAGGTCCACAGTATCGTCATTCTTAGAATTTTATAATTATAATATAGTAAATATCTTATCACAAAAGCATTTTTTTTTAAATAATATGTAAAAAACGTAGAATAATTCCTTATTTTGTATCATAAAATTTCTTAACAAAAGATAATTAACCTAAAGAAGGAATTTCAAAAACATATTCAACGTACAACAATGAAAACGGCAAATATTATTATCAGTTATAAACATGAAAATGAAACGAGTAATTGGAAAGTTATACAAAGTAATAAACGGACAAGTCGAGAACAAGTTTCCGTGACGTTCCGTGAAGTTTCTAAATGAAAATATGTTCGGTATAATAGTGAAATACTACAATACAAAAGTCGGTCAGATAAAGTTCAATTGCTTTGAAACTCACCGTTCGATTTATCGTCATCTTCTATACGTTTAGTTTTACTTTGTTTCTTTTTACGGCACTGTCTCTTGTCTTGTATTAAACCCAATTCGAGCATTCTGTCCACGAAACTACGTTTCGAACGTTTTCGGGGCATTCGAACGATTATCAGTCCCATTGGATCTATGCAATCGAAACGTAAAAGATAGATAAACACTTTATTGCACTCACATCAAAGTGTATACAAAAAATTTAAATACATAGTAAATAAAAAAAGAAAATGGTGCAAGGGCGACCTTATCAATAAAAGCGATCTCTAACAGGCAACCTTATGAATGGATTAAATGAAAATTGGAAAGGTGGAAACGGTGCATAAAGTCTATTTTTCGAGGTTTTGATTTGTGAATTTTATAAATACGTAAATATATACTTATATACACACTCAGGCATACATACACATATACATACAAGATAAAAATTATTAACCTTTTTAGGCTTAGACACTCGCGGTTTTCAAACATACGTTTTCAATAACCCCTTTTGGTTATTCTTAAATATATTTAACAAACAGACACTTACAAGATATAACTTTATTATACATATGTCTGATTGTATTTTAGATTTTTCCTTATGAAATGGTTACTAACATATTTATATAAAATGCAATATCTGCGTAATCGAAGCTATTTCGGTACCGTTCATATTTATTCACCCATATTTAAGCTTGACGAAATTTAAAATAACACGATCAGTTTGAAAATATTCGTACAATGAATGTATTTTCGGAATATTATTTCTTATACCTACTGTGACTAAAAAATAAAATATTGTGAAGAAATTCAAAATGAAAAAAATTATATTCATTAAATAAATCTTTAAAGATTATAATACTTATACAAAGAAAAAAATCTAATGTTCAGTAGAAACGAATGAAATTAAGCTTGTAGAACGAATGAAAATAAAATATTGAATGAAAGTATTGTCCTAGAATTGTAAGTAGTTAGGGCTTCCACTGAAACACAATTTCATTTTCTCTTGAAATATTTTTAAGAAATTTTTGTACACAAGTAATAATTGATTTAAAATACGAATAAGTATAATTTTATTGAATAGAATCAATTTTACGGATAGAGTTAAAAAAGATTTTCGCTTGACATTTATAATACATGTGTATTTTATGCTTAGATAATGTATCATCATAATCATCATCATCATATCAGCCATTGGAAGTCCACTGCTGAATGTAAGCCTCCTCCATCGACCTCCAGAGCGACCGGTTCAAGGCAGCTTCCATCCCACGGCTTCCGGCGACTTTTCTCAAGTCTTCTGTCCATCTCGCGGACGGCCGTCCGACGCTGCGTTTACCGGTACGTGGTCTCCACTCGAGAACGTTCTGGTTTATTGGCCGTCAGTTCTGCGAGCTATGTGCCCTGCCCACTGCCACGTTGAGCTATGTCGGCAACCTTCGTTCGTCTACGGATCTTATCATTTTTGATTCGATCTCGTAGTAAAATACCAAGCATAGCTCTCTCTATTGCACACTGTGCGACTTGGAGTATGTTTAGATGAGGCCAATAGTAAGAGACCACGTCTCAGATCCGTATGTCATCACTGCTAACACACATTGGTCGAAGATTTTCGACTTCAGGCACTGAGGTATGATGGATGAAAAGACGTTTTTTAACTTCCCAGATGTTGCCCATCCTAGCTGGATTCGACGATTGAGCTCTTTCTCGAAGTTGGACCTACTAAGTTAGACATTTTGTCTTAAGTAGATGTACTCGTCAACAACTTCGAGAGTAGAATCTCCCACCGATATCGGGGTGGGCACGACATGGACATTCGACTTGATCTTTTTCTTGTCTATATTCATTTTAAGGCACACTCGTCGGGAAACTCCATTTAGGTCACTGAGCACAATGTCTTCCAGGGATTCTGCCATAAGTACGATATCGTCGGCAAATCGAAGGTGAGTGATGTATTCGCCGTTTATGTTGATGCCGAATCCTTTCCATTCCAGAAGCTTGAAAGCGTTTTACAATGCTGCGGTAAATAGTTACGGAGAGATGACATCTCCCTGTCTTACACCTCACTGTATTGGAATCGCTCTGGTGCTATACGCCTGTACTTGAAGCGACATAGTAGCGTTATTGTACAAGCACTGCAACACTATTTTCGAGTTAAAGTCCCTCATGACAACATTGAAGTAGGTTTTATTCGTATGTATGGTTCTACTGATATCCTCATACATAGCCTGTACTTCTTCATCTGGTTGTGCCGAGGTCGGTGCGTATACCTGTATGACCTTCAGCGAGTATCTTTTAGATACTCTGATTATAAGGTACGCAACCCTGTTCGACACACTTCCGATGGTCACAATGTTGCCAATGAGGGATCTGCGGACCATAAACCCGACACCTCCGTGGGACTGATGGTCACCCTCCCGGTAGTAGAAAAGGTTACCGGATTCCAGGGTTATCGTGTCCTCCCTCCCTCTTCGGACCTCAGACAAACCCAGTATATCCCAATGTAATCTGTTGATTTCCTCCTCCAGTTCAACAATCTTGTCGTCAGACCTCAAAGTGCGAATGTAGTGCGTTACCAGGGCCAGGTGTCGCAGTGGGTGGCAGCGGCATCTCAACCAAAGATTTTTCGGCCCCACTGCTCTACTGTTACCCAGGCCGCTGCCGTAGCCGGTTAAGGTAGGGTCACTGGGGACTAGGGGCCTAGGCTCATTTGTAATTGTCATGTGGGGGAATTTGCCAATACTCGCCGCGCCTGGCATGCGCAGAGCGCAGTGTGTTATCCAGGATATGATGACGCTGCTGCCCATCACCACCCCGGTCGGTGTAGTTGCTTGCAACACTATAAACCTTAGTCGCTTTTTACGACACCTCGGCAGGAAAGAGGTCGGGACCATTTTTCTTTGCCAGTCACCGCACGGCCAACAAAATAATGTATAATATATAAAGGTTTTATATATAATGTGAGAAACAGCAACCCTAAGGATAAAATATTTTATCTCGTAGATTCATTTAGAGTTCTTTTAGACCTTTTTCTATATGAAAACGTACAAGCTCAACGTTTTCGTTCGGAATTTACGTAGCATTCGTTTCTTTGACGAACGGTTGGTCCAATTTCCTTCAATGTTGATTACTTTTAATGCTTCTTTTTGTCGATTGAGGTTGTCATTCAATCCATTTAATAATCTAAATAAAGAAGATGTAATTGTAGTAAAGTTTCGTGTAAAAATTTCAGTATAATATATTATTTTTTTAATTTTTTGATTATATTACTAAATTTTAATTTTATTATTTCATTTTATTTATTTACTAGTCATGAAGAGCCAGGATTTTTGTTATAACGAGTACACTGGTCATGCGTAAAAAGTAGTGACCATTTGCTATTTAAATTGTAATTATTATGAAAAACAAAACATATTCCCTAATTTGAAGATGTTAAGAATATTTTGAGATCAGGACGGAATAAGTAAAAAAAAACTTTTCAAAACACTTTCAAAACAAAGCGACACATATAACCGGTAAAAAAATAAACACCTTAGCATTCGATTTCGAATCGAATCGAAGAGAAACTTAGACCATTTTTATTTACGAAGAAAATTTCGCATATTAAATTAAAATACAAAACAAAAATGGGTTGTCTTGAAGAAATGACTAATTAGCCATAAGTCCGCCCATTGTACTATACAATTTTAACTATCTTCAAGCTTTGTTTATAATTTATTTGTATTGTACAATAAAGTATAAATAACGAAAATTTAAAAACGGTGAAAAATAAAAAGACAAAGTTGCGGGTGTTATCTAGTTAGAAATAGGATAAAACTGACATGGTCAGTGTTAATATAGTATCTCGATTAGTTTATATACATACCCGACGAATCTTCATATTGTTTCCATAATTCCTTCAAGAGATTATCCTCTTCCTCAGTAAAGTTTTTAGAAACTTTCTCTCTTCTCTCTTTGTTGCTCCTCTTAGTTGGCGCTTTAAATATAAGACCTAATTCCTTTAACTTCTTGATAACACTTCTCCTGGTGCGAGTTTGGTCGATTAAATTTTCCAAAATCCAATCAATGACATCTGTATAAGGAATATCAACTAAATTTTATGTTTAATAAGTGATAACTATTAAATAGAAACAAGATTGAATAATAATGAAGTATAATAAAAGTACGCTAATAAAATGATATTTCACGACAATACACAAATTTAAAAGAAAGGATTTCATTGATGATTATCATAAATATATTTATTACTAGCTTTTACTCGCGGCTTCGCTCGCATTTGAAGTCATTAAATAAGTATCAGAGATCATTACAATAGAAATGAATCAATTTCTGGAATGTTAGATGGCATTAAAGTAGCTAGATTTTAAGATTTTTTAACATGTTTTTTTATCTTAGGTATTTTTTTTTTTAAATAAAAATGTATCCTTTGTTACTTCTAATACCTCCAAGAATATGTGTTCAAAGTTTTATGATGATCGGTTAAGTAGTTTTCGTGTGAAAGCGTAACAAACTTACAGTCACATTTATAATATCAAGTAGGTAGGGATTTACCATTTTAATAAAATATTAACAATTAAAGCAATTATAGTTATTTACAAGATGAGATTTAGATAACGTTTCATAACTTTTTTTAAAATCACGACCGGCTGGTCGAGTGGTCAGGCAACTGGACACTTTACGCAGCGGTCGCGGGTTCGAATCCCGCCAGGTGCAGATAATTTGTATGACGAATATAGATATCTGCACCGAGTCATGGATGTGTATTTATGTATATATGTGTTTATATAAATATCTTAAATTTAATTCCGTTACTAGTACCTGTAACACAAGTTCTTACGAACTTAGCACGGGGCTAGGTTAACGTGGTGTGATTGTTAGTTCATATTTATTTATTTATTTATAATCTAAATATAATACATTTAATTCTGCACTCTTATCATTAAATCAACATTAATTGAAAATAGAGATACAAAACATGTCTTAAAGTTCATAAAATTATTCCTTATTAAATTCCTAAGCTAAAATCGGAATTTAATTAAAAAACAAAACATTAATTCCGTAATATCATAAGTTTAATATTATTCAGTAGAAATGATCAAGATAAATTGTAATTATCTTTATTATATATTAAATATTTCTAATTAAACAACCGTCCAAGTTGAAATTTGTTTCATAACAACGAAAATAAACTGAAATTTCAGTTAAATTATAATAATATGACAGTGAAAGGCAGACAGACATTGATAAGAAATGTAATGAAATATCAAGTTAGAATATAATTCTGAAGTAGGAGACGCGTTAAAGACGGCTCAAATTTTGACCTTTGAAATGTGTTTGGATGTAACAGTTCATTCAAGGCTTAGCAATCAAAGACGACAATAAAAAAATCATTTTCTTTTCAAATTCTGGAACGAAAACAGACTTTAAAAAGGCAAAAAGTACCAACATAAATGCGGTATTAATTGAAAAAAAAAAAAATTTCTTGTGCCTTTTATCTACTTATCGATTATCACAAAATGAAAATTCAACTTCAAGGAAGAGGAAATTTATAGTTGAAAATTAGGAAAAGAATTTAACTTAATATCTACATTAAGACGTCCTGTAATCATCAATAATATGTTTACAATGTTTTTTTGTTTTAATTAATTTTTTTATTGTGTATATTTATTATCGCACTTTTTAAACCTATAGAAAAAAATCTGTTAATACTTTTAAGATAAGATTCAGTTTAGCGTAGATTTCATCTTAATTTTAATTTCATCTTAAAAAGTGAAAGGTCACTCATCACGATATCTCTGGAACTATAAGACCTAGAGACTTGAAATTTGGTAGGAATATTCCTTGTGCCGATAAGAGGTCAGCTAAGAACGAATTTTACGAAATTCTACCCCTAAGGGGGCAAAAAAGGGGGGCAAAGTTTGTATGGGACAACGTAGTTCCTTGGTCCAATCTACTAACAGAATTGATTGAAGACGTGTTTCGTATTTTATCAAAATTCATCCCCTAACGGGGTTAAAAGGGGGTTGCTTTTGCTTTGAAGTTGATTTGACAACTCAATCCGTCTATTATAAAATATTTTCCAGTATCGATGCAGGTGTAGGTGATAAAAAATATAAATTAATAATTTTTAAAATTTTTGTTAAATATCCGTGCGAAGCCGGGGCGGGCCGCTAGTATAGTATAAAATTTCATATAGCAGACTGAAATTCTACGAGTAGGTAGATAAAGCAATAGTTATTTTTCATGTTATTTCTCATGACGTCTTAGCTATATATGAATAATAACAAGGATATATGACTGAATTTTATTTTAAAAAGTAATAAGCCTTTTTACACTTGAGCATTAAAATTACTATATTATTAGCCATGCACCCGATGTTATGTACATTGAGTGAATAAAATATTCAAAAATGGCCACCTGATTCACAGCGTAATTTGATTAATATTTAACTTTAACCCTGTGTTAAATCACTTCGAGAAAAATATTTCATTACCTTTTCTAAATACCTAAAGCCACCTATTGTAAAAGAAACTATTGTATAAATATAAAATTAATTTCTATATTGTTCAATTTTATATTTCTGGAGCCACTATTAAATAAATTTAGTTTTTAATATTAATTATATTAGATAAAATTCGGAATCTTTCTCTATACTCTCCGGTTTCGTCAGTATCAAAATTTTATTATTACATTTTTTCTAATAAATTTAAAATTCATTACGAAACTATATTACTTTAGTAAAATGTCGTTCTTAATTAAGAACCGAGTACTACAGTATTAAAGACTTTATATTTAATTAAATTTTATTTTTCGCCTTTTTTAACAATTTTACGTAAAGGTTCTTAGAAAGATAAGGATGTCACTTTGAAAACTTTGAGGGCAAATATCTCGTGACGGGAGCGTTAACTGTCTTATTTTTTAATATTTTAAGATATTTCTTCAGACAGTGAAGAACGATGGGTTAGGTTTTTATACCCTTACTTTCATTAGAAATTAAAGATACGCATACCTTTAAAAATACGTTTTTAAGGATATGTTTTTTTTCAATATAGCTTATATTTTATAACTTTAATACATATAATTTTTATATAACTAATTTCATATTTATAATGTTAAAAGTTGAGAACTTCCATACGAAATTTTAACCTTTTTCCACACGCTCAGATATTGTGAACCAATATATTTTTCCATAACATAATATACTACTTAACACGCACGATAAGAATTATAATATACTCATAAATATAATACGATAATCCACGCCATTAATTCCACATACCTTGATCATTTTCCGGATTAGTCTGATTCTCCATATACAATTTCCGAAGTTCCTCTTCCTGTTCGTCCGTCCAAAGCGCCTTGCCCGGTTTATCCCTGATGATAGACAATTAATCACAATTTAACCTTACCCAAGTTTAAACTTTGACGTTTTCAAAGTTTCTACCTGTTTAGAACCATTTATATTAATGGAAGTTGCGAATTCTCTAGAAATATTTACCCGATAGGTAAGAATTTTCATTATTTTAAGTGATCCATTGCATTGCTTGATTTAATGTTTTATCGAACTGTGCGAATTATTAAATACGTCCAAAGTTTTATAAGCACCTAATACGCAACGCAGTAGAATGAGGATCCTGTGTCGGGAGTCGAAAAACAAATAAAATACAAACGACCATATCACGACAAACATGTGTATGACCAGTACAATTATTTACAACGAGCGGGGATTGAAGCTACAACCGCTAGCGCAAAAATCAGTACTGTGACTACTGCGCTAACCTGTTAAACAATTATCGTAAACATGTTTCAAATAACTTTGAACGCGACGCTATGTGTGTGTCTAATTAAATATGCTACATTGTAATAGTGACAGTTCTTATTGCTTTTCTATTGCAAATAGTCATTAAAATAGAAATTTAACAATGGGAGTTTTGTAAAAAAAAAACGTAATTGACATATTCATCATTGTGTTTATGTTCTGGTGTTATGGTACGAGTAGTCGCCTCAATGCCGGGCGCCGGCGGTCACGGGTTCGATTCCCCCTCGGGACAGATATTCGTATTTGTACAAATATTTGTTTCCAGTCTGGGTGTATGTCCTTGTGGGTCTCCCCACCGTGCCTCGGAGAGCACGCAAAGTCGTCGGTCTCGGTTGTTGTCATAGAGTTGTTATCATAGAAACCTGATAACGATCGTTACCCATGGTAGGGAAATTATCCGCTAACCCGCAAGATCAGCGTCATGTAGATCCAACCCTTCTTCTATATGGAGAAGGAGGCCTTCGCTCAGCAGTGGGTGGTTTACAGGCTGATACAGTAAAAGTGAAAATAAGTTGCAAACAAAAAACGTTACGAGGTCATTCGATCAGTAGATTTTTACTCCTCATATTTTTTTCATACCGGGGCCCTTATATGAAAATCGATTCTTAAGGAATAAACTCCAAAAAGAAATTGACATATTCAACATACCATATTTTTTATACATTGAAACACATATTCAATGTATAAAAACGTAATTGACGGTAGCTACCACTTTACACACACACAGCAAAACGCGCCCAGGTGAATTTTATAATTAAACGAATCGGGTACCTATATCGATAAAGAGTTTAGTGTCTATACAGCAATAATATTATGTTTATCTAGATTTACAAGTGTAATATATTATATTCCCAATGAGATTGACGCTGATTACGAATTTAGACAGTAAAACTTTTCAAATGGAGTTTTATTTTCTTTGTCTGATTAAATTCGTTGCGGGTCCCGGGCTCTCGGGGGGAATATTAGAATTTCATTGCTCGGTTTTTATTTAATATTTAACTGTCATTCATTTTACATCGAGTTATTCTTATCTTTCTTTTATAATTAATTCTTTATGTGAATACTAATCTTTTGCTTACATACTGTCGATTAAATCTTTGTTTTTCGAAAAAGGAAATCTTTTTAAATTAATAATCCGGGCACAATAAACGGGCAGCAGATTTAACAAGGATTTACCACATCAAAAACATTAATCATCTTTTGCGAAACAAAATTGTGTTGATTATGATTTAAACTTATTCACAATTAGGAGGTCATTGTTTCAGAAATGAATTTTGATTTAATCAACATTTTATAAATACGGCCTTTGAAATGTTTTCTTATTTTATTAAATTATTAATTTTCATTTTATTATTTTATAAATTTCAATAATATATCCACGATCAAATCAAATAGCTTAAGAATAATTTATTTGAGAATTCGAATTGTTTCCCTTTGACATCTTGGAAATTTCATTTTAACAATAACTTAATAATATTTTTAATAAGTTTTTTGACTTAAACAAATTGTAAATACAAATAACTGGTATATTCTATTAATACTTATTTAAAGTAAGTATTTTTTTACAAAAGCTCATTATTTGAAACTTTTCTAGCGAATAAACTTTTTTGGCAGCGAAAGACTCGGTATAGTTTGTTTTAATTCATGGTTCACTAAATACAAAGATACGATTTCTATTCGAAAAAAAAGGAACAAAAAAATTATTGTTATATTATAAAATATATGTATTATTAGTTTTATTATTAGTGACATTTTCATTTTTACTCATCAGTATACTAAATGTAGGTAATAAAGTGTTGTGTATTGTAATTTACATGTTTTAGGGCAATTATTTTAAGTTTTATTATCTGTGTGAAGGAATGTATAGTACCTACATTCTATATTCCATATTAATTTCATTTTTATAATTTGTATATAATATAATATTATTTAAAATACAATGAAAATAATTTTCATAATAAAATACATGTGTATCGTAGTAATTTGAGGTACATTGTCTTAGTCTTCAATCGATGGTCGACCACAAATGGACATGCCTATATTAGGCATATATCCATTGTGTATATTGCCTGCCTTATGGGCCTCCATAAGAATTCCAATATTGAAAATCTATTAAAATAGGACAGTTATAACATTTAGCTTGATTTTTTTTTGTTTTTGTTTTTCATTTTAGCTGTGTCAAGAGAGCTTAAACTCTAACAGTGAAATAATATTCTTACTTACCATAGGTCACTTTTATTTTATACTTTTCATATAAAATACCAAGATCTGGTAGTTTTTAATAAAAAAAAAAACTTAATACAGTAAGATTTAACGTGAAAAATATTTAAAAGCTATTGTTTCTTTTATGATTGCATTAAACTTACCTCGGGTCGTTGTAGAGATCGTAACCGAGCTCGATTTCGACGGCGTCTTTAGAGTTCTTCCAAAATAACAGCTCGATAAAAACTTTACCGCTATTCGATGCTATTTCGGTGAATTTCCTTAAAACAAATATGGCGAACTTTTCCAATTCCTGTCGAATGTTATATTAGAGTTAGTTTTAAGTCTTTTTTTTTGAACCATTGGTACATAAAAAAATAAAAATAAATATCAAAATCATGCAATGATGATATTAAATTTCAAGTTTCTTTTATCAATTCTTATTAATATAAAAGCAATATTTTTATTACTGGCTTACAACTTTTGCTGATGAAGTTATTTTAATATATAATAATAAAATAAGTACAAAAGACTGGTAAGAAAGACTGAATGCAAAGAAGTGCTAGTTTTATGGCATATTATTTCAAAACTAATATAAAAGTTATAAGAAAAGAGACAATAAAATTTTTATTTATTACTTCGACATCATTCTTAATTGAAATATACAAAGTGAATTTTCAAATGCAATTATTTTCCACGTCTTATTTCCTTTAGAACCAAGAAATTCCCCATTCGTCTGTATCGTTAATTCGTTTTATTCCACGTCCGATTTGTTATATTTCCGTCAAGATTTGCCAATTGGCTAGACTGTTGCCTACAATTTCCTCCCCTCTGCATACTTTCTCGGCTTATTTAGATAAAACGGTTAGAGGCGGGCTTTCGTAATAAATGTTGTAGTAAATGTAACCGCATAAGTGAGCTTTAGGATATTGTATGGAACTTGGTAAATGTTCTGCTCACGGTTTATTTTGGGTAATAAGAATTAAACGTTCCTTTTTAGGGCATCCGCTAAATTGTTCGTAAGTTCTAATTTAATCTTTTCTTGTTACGTTAATGATTATTAAATAGTAAATCTTACTTAAAATATATATAATTAATAAACAAATGCTGTTTTAAAATTATAACATCTTCTATCTGCGTATTTTCTAGCATTGATTTAATTACAACTGCATATCACATTATCTAAATGCATTAGCGCCAACTGAACCAGCCTGTAAACGTACCAGTGCTGGAAAAAGCCTCTTCTCCATCTAGAAGGGTTGGAGCTTAATCCACCACGCTGCTCCACTGCGGGTTGGCGGATAATTAGCGCAAAGTCCGCCTTTTATTAAATGTATTGTATAACAAAGCAATCAAATAAATAAAAATAAATATTTCAAAGATTTATTAGTTAGCATTTAAAATTACTTTAATACAAAGTTTTTTTTTTTTTTGCAAATCGATCATTTGTTACTAAGAAAACGATATTTATTCATACGTATACGGGAAGCAAAAACTTTGTACCCCTTTTTACGAAGATTACGCGGACGGAGAAGTATGAAATTTTGGTACAGTTAAAGTTTATATGGAGAAGAAGTGAAGAATGCTAAAAATTTTTTATAATAATGCTCAAAAAATTCTTAAAAAAAACACTACACACACTACGGCACACACATAATTATATACACAAATTTTGTTTATTGTCAAAGTCTGTTGTCAACACGGTCTTAAATACGAGTAGGTACATGTCTTCCAACGAATTTTTTTAAATACAGGTATTGCAACGTATTTTCTATCGAAATTTTTATGACTGCTGCATATATATTATATATGTATGTGCTCACAGTGTTATGCACAATCATATATTTATGATGTTGACAATGCTGTCAATTATATATTAGGTAGAATTTCGACCACTGAGCGACCACTAGTACTATATTAAAACGTGATTCTATTTAATGGCAAAAGTAGTAATTCATTTGAAGTTAAGTTTCAGTGTGTATCAAATAAGTTATATTTACGTCAAAAATATTAAACCTGAATTTATAGTTTGTATGTTACGTAACTTTGGAGCGTGGGTAACATTTCAAAGCGAATTTGTAGTTTCTGAATAAACACATCAATAAACAAATAAATCAATAAACACAGTTCTGTAGATAAAGGCTAGGATTAAAGTTTATAGGTATTCCCGAAAGTTGTAACTGCTGTTATTTCATTATCTACATAAATTATAAAACTATATAGATACAAGATTTTGTTTGTTTGTTAAATATCTAATTTGAATGGCCCGTTGGCGCAGTTGGCAGTGACCCTGCTTTCTGCTCCACGGTTGTGGGTTCGGTTCCCAGTCCGAGTCTGGGTGTTATATATATTTATTTATATATTACCTTAAGAACAGACGACCGTGTGTTTATATTAAACATATATTCGGATATATTCGGAAATACGTGAATCGATTTTTATAATTCCAAGCCATTATACAGCATCGATTACGAATTATAGCAAAGAGAGAAAAATTCGTCATTAACACAAACGTATGTAAAACTGCAAAATAAATTTATAAGTAATATTATAAATCTGTTTTTAAATTTATATTTATATTTTTAATTTTTAATGACGTAACTATCGAAAGGTTTCGACAAGTATTTTGGATTAGTCGCTGGTTCGGTATCTGCTCGGAGAATATAATGTATTTTTAATTTATTTGTTTTCTACTGATTACATTAATGCTCGTTTCTTTTAGTTGACATACTATGAAGCCAAATGATTAGTCCTGAATCCGTCTCCTATATAAACAGGTTTTTTTCTCAGTACTCTCTATACATGAATCAGTAAAATTTTCATTAATTAGGTTAGTGAAGCTGTATTCACTATATATCAGTGAATTTTAATAACAAGTTAGTAAACACTCAATAATACACATACACATATTCATTTATTAAAACAGTAGACTATGATTTTTACATATTCATACATTGAATACTAATTACGCATAATTATTTATTTTAAATAAATAAATAAATAATTCTGCGTGGTACAATTCTCACATTGATAAAAAGTTTATATTCTCTTGAATTAAGTGAAAAATACCTAATTAATGTTTAGAGACTAGTGGGACGTTTACAGTCTGTTTCAATTTAGTTCAAATATAATGATTTTTGTTACAAAATTTGTAAATCATATAAAACGTTGCACAGTATTATATTATTGTTGTTATTTATAATATTATTGTTATAATGTGTAGGTAGGGGGGCTACACACGCTTACATCCCTCGAGCGTCGTAGAAAAACCTGCCAATTAGGATTGTGGACCATGACAAAACTTTTGATACAATGTTAAATCTTACTAAAGAATAGAATATTTATCGAAAAATAAAAATTATGCTAGTTATAAAGACAAGAAAGATCTAGTTACATTTACAAAAAAAAAAAAAATAACAATTTCTGACCTAAAATGCATTAATAATATGATTATTTTAATCAACATGGCGCCGGAGTTTAATTTTTAAAACATTTGGACTGCACAACTTTTTTAAATGTTTTCAAAAATAAAAGCCAGAAAATGGAAATATTTAATTACGTGATTACGCTTAAGGTAATTAGAATAACTACCCTAGATCTCCATATAGAGTAAGATCCCAATGCCCCCAGACCTACGTCATTTTAGCAAAGCTGAAATTTTGAGGATTTCTAGTCTACTATGTAGTTAAAATAGTATGCGTACTTAATAGTTCGAAAGCGGGGCCCTTTCACAGGTAGCGCGAACTAAAGGTATATAAAAACCTTACTCACCTACGTTAAAGTAGAAAGGCTCATATTTAAATATGTTTTTAAGAATATTATCAAAAACTGATATTTATTATTGCCAGACCATTTCCGTGGGCCATTACTTCCGCCAGACGTTATAAAGGTTACTTAAAAATTAGGTAAACTACGTTATACTAGCAAGCCTACATTTTACATATACCACTCATGGTACTATTTCAAGATCCTTTGTAAGCAGCCAGACCAATCCGATGGGCCAATCATTCTCCCAGACGCCTTAAAGCTTCCCCTGTGAGTGCGAGCGTGAGGGCATTATTCTTGCGCATGAATGCGAGTGATAACACTACATGGTTTTATAAGACAGATAATTGAAATTATGGTTTTATTATTTATTCATCTTGATTAAAATTTTAAATAAATATAGTTATGATCATTCACTGATATTTAGATTTTTTTATATTAGAGGGGGCAAACGGACAGTCGATTCACCTGGTGGTAAATAAAAACGACATCCATAGACACCCGCTATATCAGAGGATTAGCGGGTGCGTTGCCGGCCTTCTAGGGAGGGGGGGATGTTCCACCGGATCCTGGAGGGAAGGCAAGGGATGGGCTACCGGATCTCTCACAAACCGAACGAAACACGACGACAGTGCCGTCATTTCACGTCGGTGTTAAGTGAGAGCGAAGTACTTCCCCGGGCGAGCCGGCCCATTCAGCTGCAAGTAGCATGGCGCTACTTCGGTAAAATAAATGCAATAAATTGGAAACAATAGAAGTGTAAATAATTTTATGGTTATTTTTAGGGTTCCGTAGCCAAATAGCAAAAAAGGAACCCTTATGGATTCGTCATGTCTGTCTGACCGTCCGTATGTCACAGCCAGTTTTTTCCGAAACTATAAGAACTATACTGTTGCAACTTGGTAAGTAGATGTATTCTGTGAACCGCATTAAGATTTTCACACAAAAATAGAAAAATCAATAAATTGTGGGGGTTCCCCGTACTTATTGTTAGAACTAAAACCCAAAAAAAAAATTCATCAAACTCATACGTGTGTGGTATCTATGGATAGATCTTCAAAAATGATATTGAGGTTTTTAATATCTTTTTTTTCTAAACTGAATAGCCGATTGAGTGTCCAGGCCATTGACCTTTTAGTTTACCAACTGCACAAAACTGCCCAAGGGCTCTCACGTTTTGTTACGTAATTTCCCACTGGTAATAATGTAATATACGTTAATTAACCTATAGTTGACAGGTGCACTTCGCGTACTAATGCCCGTGTCGAAAAAAAGTTGACACTGGCAATATAGCCATGGCGACCATTATTTGACACGGGCGCTGGCGGTTATTGCCGCGTTATTATTATATATGTATATAAGAGGTTATAAATATAACGGTTATTATTATAAGAGTTTGTAAACTCTTGTCAACTAGTAGTTGACACGAGCAGTGGAACGAATAGTTTGCGCGAGAGACACTTCCAAAGTCCCCCACCTGTAACTTCTAAAATAAGAGAAAGATAAAACTAAAAAAAATATATGAAGTACATTATTTATTAAAATTTTTGTTGAAAATGTTACAGTTTACAAATTATGATTTAAAAAAATATTATCTATTATGTTACAAACTATTCATCTTCATTTTTCATTTCATTTCAACTGCTTGCATTTCTCAAATTTTTCCGGTTGAATTATTCATTTACATTGACAACTGTATATTTATTAATAAAATGCTGAAATCGCGCAGCATCTACGTCAACTAAGGCTTTCTTTAAGGCGTCTGGGAGAATGATTGGCCCATCGGATTGGTCTGGCTGCTTACAAAGGATCTTGAAATAGTACCATGAGTGGTATATGTAAAATGTAGGCTTGCTAGTATAACGTAGTTTACCTAATTTTTAAGTAACCTTTATAACGTCTGGCGGAAGTAATGGCCCACGGAAATGGTCTGGCAATAATAATGATCAGTTTTTGATAATATTCTTAAAAACATATTTAAATATGAGCCTTTCTACTTTAACGTAGGTGAGTAAGGTTTTTATATACCTTTAGTTCGCGCTACCTGTGAAAGGGCCCCGCTTTCGAACTATTAAGTACGCATACTATTTTAACTACATAGTAGACTAGAAATCCTCAAAATTTCAGCTTTGCTAAAATGACGTAGGTCTGGGGGCACTGGGATCTTGGACCAATATTATTTTTTTAAATAAATTGAGTGTTTATCGAAATATCGGATATCAAACAAAAGTTCGTAGACCTTTGTTCTTTGCTACGAGATTACCTACGACGTAGCAGATAATTCCGAGGGCTACGTTACGATTCTTACCACTTTATTACGCTACGCTACGAAAATTACATCTACATGTCTCTTTCTATTGAAATACATTGAAGAATACTCCATTAGAGTGCTTCATTTTAGAGGAACATTTTTTTATCAAAGTCCGACCTGAAAATTTTGTAGTCGATAAAAAAAATAACAAAAAAAAATGGAATTATAACAAAGCTCTTAATTTTGATTTGAAGCCATCGCTCATCACACAGTAAGTTTTCTATACAAAAATCTATGAAAAACCATTTTTTATTCATTTTTTCTTCCGCTATAGTAAGTTTATTTTTTCGTATTTTGCTACTCAATTATTTAAACAATATTTAATTACCTTCAAAAAAGTCTAGGGAGACAAATCTGTAAGTTGAATATTTTTTTCACAAATCGTCGTTCTACTCGAATTTTTTCTAAAATAGCAGTAAATTGTATTTTGTGACTAAACTATTGATGGTAGAAAAAAGTAAGAGAACAAATTTGTAGGAAATTTTGTGCTCTACAAATTTGTTTTAAAATATTTTTCTGCTGTACAAAGCATTAAATTCTCAAAAATTCAGTTTACGACGAATCCAGTTTGTGAAAAAAATATTAAGAAAAAAATTGTCAAAGGCTATTCAAATACATAATTTTAGTATAGGTCTTAATATTATTTCGTTGTAATGGAGACTGTCTTTTCTTATAAGTGTTAAAATTAACGAGAAATATGTTATAAAGCGATTTCCTAATTTTTGTATCAAGGCATAATTTTCTAGTTCGGTTGTGACAACCAAGTAATGATCACTAAAACAACCATACTGGTGTAGTGGTGCGCGTAGTCGCCTTAACGCCGGCGGTCGCGGGTTCGATTCCCGCTCGGGGCAGTTATTTGTATTTTTGCTGCGTGTTTGTCCTTGTGGGTCTCATCACCGTGCCTCGAAGAGCAAGTAAAGTCGTCGGTAACTCTTTTTTTAGCTTTGCTCAGCAGCTGGGCCTTTAGAGACTGATTCAATTACATTCAGTGCACAAAAACATTATTTGATAAATTTGATACTATACAATACATTTTAACTAAAATATTTTCAAATATTTTATTCTTAGGTGGTCGACGAGAGGCGTTGTTACAAACATAAGTAATAATAACAAAATTAAACCATTTAATAAGACATAAATATATATTATAGGTACCTACTGCCAGCAGAAACTAATACTTTTTTAACATTCAGTTTTTTTACTCAACTGTAAAAAGAAAAGTTCATGTATTCCTGTGGTACACTCGAAACTAGAAAGGAACGACTTTCACCTAAAGTATTAAATAAAAAAAATACATTTTTTTAAACATACCTTCAAATGCGGTGCGGGATTATGTAGTACTTTTTGAAATATCAAAAAGAGTGTAGCCTGAAACATCATAGCCGGTCGACGGCAGTCCCAGGCTATTCTATGTAGCATTTTTAATATACAGTGGTTTGTATAAGGCAAGTTTTTGTCATAATTTTCCAAAAGAGTCACACAAGCGCTCACGACTCGCGGGTGACAGAATCTGAAAGGATGTGTTTTGGCAAAGCAAGTTCCGTTTTGACGAGGGCTCTTTGACTATTTTGTGTGTATTTTTAAGTAAAAGCCGTTGTTTTTAATTGAATTGCAAGATGGATTGTTTATATTTTTAGAAATTATTATTGTGAAATTATTACAGTGAAAATAAAAGTACAGCACTAAAAGATAAATATAAACAAACAACGCAAAGGCGGTCTGGTAGAGATTGTTAATAGCAATCTATTAGTAATTTATTAGCAATCCATGACTAGTTCACATTGAAGTACAAAAACCTAGGTGTAACAAAAAAAAAAAACGTATTAATTAAGGTTCGAGACTTAGAAATATGTTTTGATATACATATATTTTTGTTAACAAATTTTCTTTGAATAGTTTGCATTGTTTATGTTGTAAATATTTTGTGGCTATTGTACAGTTGGTTTCAGGTAAATTGTGAGTACAAGTTTGTGGGTCACTTCGTTTTTCTTAATGTACTTAAATGAATATTACATTTTTTGTTGTTGTTGATACTCACTATCTCAAGAAGTTGTTTTTTTTTTTACTTTTATTCTACTAGAAGTCGGATTGGAAATAATATTTTTGCGTCACAAAACCCACTTTTGAAAAAATTGTATAAGCGTTAAATAATTACAATACGACGTAGTGTAATGAGAAGTAGTAAATATAAACGAGGATAAAACAGTGTGGATGTTCGATTATTATGAATATAAGACTTACCTGTTAACGAAATCTTGGAAATCAAAATCTGTTTCCACGACTGATGTTCTATCTTCCTCATCTTCTTCATCTGTTTAATAAAAATAATAATAATAATAATATTAATAAAAAATCACTATTAGTGATATCAAAAGAGATATAGGATGGACCTGTGTAATTACAATAGTGAGGTCGAAGAAAAACTTAGCGTTTCTAATTTTATTTCCGAATTACTTAAGTAATTAAAAAAAATAATTTAAAAAAGTCCTATTAACAAACTTAAAGAGTATTTTGATATGCATAAATCTGACTAGCCCGTTGGTGCAGTTGGCGGTGACCCTGCTATCTTTCTTAATAAGTTTTCAAGAATAAAAGCCAGAAGATGTGATAACGCTTAATGTAATATATATTTTAATTAGAATAACAACTCTAGATCTCTCTAGATATTTTCAAAAAGAAATTGAGTGTTTATCGAACTTTGTTGTTTGCTACGAGATTATCTACGACGTAGCAGATAGTGCTACGTTACGATTCTTACCACTTTATTACGCTACGGTACGAAAATTACATCTTCTACATGTCTCTCAATTGAAATACATTGAAGAATACTTCATTAAGATGCTTCATTTTAGAGGAACATTTTTTTTTCAAAGTCCCACCTGAAAATTTTGTAGTCGATAAAAAAACTAAAATTTTGAGCTATAACAAAGCTCTTAATTTTGATTTGAAGCCATTGCTCATCAAACAGTAAGTTTTCCATACAAAAACCTATGAAAAACCATTTTTGTTCATTTCATCTTCCGCTCGCACAGAAAGTTTTTTTTTTCGTATTTTGCTACTCAATTAAAATTAAATAAATTAAATATTAAAATTAATATTAATTAATATTAAATTAATTATTATTTTTAATTATTTAAACAATATTTGGTGCGTTGGTGCAGTTGGCGGTGACCCTGCTATCTGCTCCAGGGTCGTGGGTTCGATTCCTACCCCGAATCTGGGTATGATTTTATTATTTCTATATATAATTTATTTTAAAAAGTATGTCAGTCGACTGTTACTTAAAGCATGGGCATTAATTCACTTACCCTACGAACAGACGAACTAGTGTGTCTTTTAAAACATTTATAAGTATTTAATCCTATGCACCTTTACCACACATATGTTAAAGAGATGTTACTAAATAACGATGTCTGAAATAAGGTACATATTCCTAATTGAATTTCACTCAAAACATAGATTACAAAAAAAAAAAAATAGTAGAAAAAATATGAAATGAAATTATTTAAATTTTTTTCTATCAATTTTACTTACAGAAATTACAAGAGATTTAAGACAGCTTAAAGTTTAGTTCAGTTATTATTATTTTTTTACATAAATTTAACTGAGCCTTTGTTCTCTAATAAGACGTAAACGAAACATATTTTCTAAAAAAAGATTAGGACACGAGTCTATTTAATTGGGAATTAAAAATAGCATATTTTTTAATCTCGACTCATTTATTTGACCTAGATAAACATAAATACGATGTCCTACTTATAAATCTTTAAATAAATAATTCTATATAAAATTCTTAACGATTCATTCACATTTAAGTGATTTTATAGAATAAAATTTAATCTAGTGCAAGAGTCGTTCTCTAACGAGCGTCGGGAACACTGCAATGCTTTAATGCGAAATAATCCGGATAGTACGAATATCTTGAATTTCCTTTTTTATTATAATTATAAACTCATAATTTTAAACGTTTGCGGAATTTTTGTATTTCTATTAAATAAATTAGTGATAACGAGTGAATGCAGATGAAACAAAAAGAAATGTTTTATAAGAATGTCATTAAAGAATGAAACTGGTTTTTAAGAATAATTTATATGTCAAGTATTATTTTTAGATTTCAAATTATTTTATTATATGATATCATAAATGGGAAAATAGATTGCAGCGAACTTTTATCCCGGGTAGAATTCTGGATTCCATCAAGGCACTCTAGACATATTAAGCCATTGTTTCACGCATGTCGAGTGAGTACTAATTACGCACCGCACGTAACTCGATCCTCTGCCGTATTGTCAATACATACAACACCCAGTATTCGAACTTAGATCTTTTCTGCTTAAGCACGAAGACGTCACTTAAGAACGAAATCAAAAAGATACATTTCTTCTATGTAGTATTAACGAAAATATTAGCACCTACCTATTTATGCACATACCCACACTGGTACACATTCGCCATTCATGCACACACACGAACACATATTCACCTTACATGCACACACCTCTAACTGATTGCAGTTAATGGATGGGATCGACCATAGCCGATTACTTGCTTAACATAATGCTTAAAACTAACTAGTTATGTATTTCTTTATAATTAATTTGTTCATATCAGTGTGATCCTGTTTTGGCCATATTCATACTATTTATTGTATCATACTATTGTACCATAACGCTGTTGGATTGCCCAGTAAAATAAATAAATAAAATCTGACGGACTCGATAGTGTTAATATTTTTAATTAGACTTATTAGAACCACGACTAATTATTGGGATGGTAAGATATATCTATCACTATATATATGTATCACTATAGATATTTGCGAAGTAAGCGTTTCTTTTACGGGCCTTCCTGTACGAATATATAATAAAATTCTAGAAAGTATTTTAATTGTCAATTAAAAAATTTAATATTTATATTTAAAAAGTCTTTAATAGCAAAAGCAAATTACTCTGTACAAGATTATATAAATGATAAACATATGTGGGTTTTTGGCGCTATTTTTCATGCAACATATGACGACTGGATTTATTATGTTTGAGTTATGTATTGACAGTAAAAGAAAAAAGAAAGAAAACGTGTGCGTGTCGGGACGCCCGACAGAAGTGATAACTTAAACTAATCTAAGTTTAACTATTTAATATTGAAATTGTTTAACTTGAGAAAAGCTAAGGTTATTACTTAAATTTTATGTATATTAATATGACGATGTAAGGAAAGGTTATTTATCAACACTGTCAAACAGTATATGTCTATCTCAGACTAATCACTGAGTAGAGAGAGGGGGAAGCGTCTGTCCGAAATACGGCTAGCGCTGTGGGTTAGAACGAGAGAGCTGTATGCGTGAGAGAAAGTGAAGCCAGACCGACTGGTGCCGTAACGCGTTACGTAACGAAACGGTTTACCCTCCCATAAGAAGTTATCACTTCAAAAATTAACTGTGCAGTTTCTTGCCCATTCTTTTCAGCAGAATCTACATTCCGAAACGGTGATAGCTTCATATTAACTATAATTAATTAAATGATAAAATCCCTCTGTGAAATGACGATTCAAAAGTTCTTTTGAAGCCTACTTCATTAAACAAAAGTTTTGATTTTGATTAAGACGTCCAAAGGGTATATAATATAAATCTTCTGAATAAGAGAGATAAACATAACTAATTGAAGAGCTAATATTATATATTATTTTTGGATATAAAAAAAAAATCTACCTTCGGTGGTTTATTTCATAAATGTCCGATAAGACCCGAAGCTGTCACAGTTTTCTCTTATATAACAATATTTTAAAGGGGAATAATTGGTTTTTTTGGACACTCCAATAAGAAAATTAGTTTTTGCGGTACAAAGTCAATTGAGTGTTAAGGAACGTTATAGGCTATAAAACATTACGATATGAATTAAAGCCTAAGAGAAGCAAAGTAGTAATCAAGGCTGAAATTGAAAAAGAAGTTTCTATATAAAGTTACTTACCATCATCATACTCCGAATTATCCTGTGTCTCCTCATCATTAGTGGTTGTATCTAAAATAATAATTGTATAAAAATATATGTTCAAAATATATACTTATATAAAAATTACTCTGTTAATAATCTTACATTTAACAAAAAAAAAGAACCTTAGATACTTATAGACTAAAACTGGAACTTCAAATATAAAGGACAATGTTCAAATCCGCCCCAACATGCACAGAAAACTATTCGTGGAAGATTTGAATATTGTCCATAACAATATGTATGACGACACGATCATTTCTTTTTTGTTATTTAATTATAAGGCGCAGTTTAATCACTTCTCTATTATTAAAAAACTAGTTTCAATTAATAAATGATACTTTAATATATTAATTTTCTGCATATGTCGAGGCACGTACCGGGGCATTACTTCATTGAAAAATGGTCATTGTTCTTTATATTTAAATTTAGTTTTATTTTAATGTAATATTTTCGTTTTTTTTTTTTTTTTTGCAGTACTCAACACTTCTGTATAACCGTCACTGTATTATAATTATTACTATGTATTCATCATTATTTAAATTGTCATTATAGTGATATTGCGGTGTCGCTATAGCATTGAACTGAATTGAACTAAATTAGCCTGGAAATGTCACACTACTAAGCAAAGGCCAAAACTAGTCGTTAGGTGTCAATAATCGACCACTGATTTTAATACAATGGTGATACTTTATCTTAGTCTAGGTCTAGTCTAAGAAAGGGGTCATAAAAAGTCCACCTGTTAATAGAATGGGAGATAGATCACCTTAACACAAAAAATAATATCAAAATTTACAAACTAACCGACATCAACACCCAAGTCAGTGTTATAAATAGTTTCGAGCATGTCCAATTCTTCATCCTCCGGTATACCTTCCACTCCAAATATACCTTCTTCTGGCCATACTTCCCTGGTTTTTAGAAATTATGTAAAAATCCCGATTAATTGTAAAACAAAACGTCTGATGGAACAACAAAAAAAATTAAAAAAAATAAAAAAAATAATTTAAAAAGTAAATTAATTTAAAGTTATTTAAAAAGAGTTTACCTAGTGTTTTAAGTCAATCGTTTTGCTATGGATATTTTACTGTTCCTATTATTTATTATACTGAGATAAAATATTCATTTAAATATACTACAATATTGCCTGACAAAACAAAGGATGTGTAGTTAAAAAATATCTTAATGTGGTATAAATTATTAAATTGTAAAATAAATCTAAGTGGTACTTATTCATTTGAAATATTTTCCTCCTTTTTTTTTTCGAAAATAAACCAATTTTTTGCTAAACCTGTGGTGGTTAATTTATATACGGAGATATTAATGCCGTTAACTTGTCAGAAATTAATTCTAAGTGAGAATATTCATTAAAATATAAATACAGAAGTTTTGCTGGTTATCTTTAATGACGTCAATAACATGAGGTTCAATGTCCTCTGTGTTTTATGTTGCCATATAAAAGTTTCCTAATTAATTTAAGCTGTCGTATACCTGACTATACATGTGTGGACTAAATTAAAATCAATTAAACGTAGTTTTTTAATTATATTATGGTAGTTCTATTGATAAAAATATTTTTACCTGGCGGCACGTAAAGTTCCAACTGAACCTTCATAGTTGTGATCTCGCATCAATTTTTGTATCTTCTTCATACAATCCTCCCTAAAAAAATATTTAGATCAATATAAAATTAATAGCAAATTTTTAAATAATTTATACTAATGTAGCTTTTCAGTAATATAATGAACTGTATCAGCCTGTTAGTCTCCATATAGGAGATTTAAATAATATAATTATTTAAATCAAAAGTCGATAAAGAAGAATGTTGCCAAAAACATAAAAAAATAAATTGATTTGTATATTTTATACTAGTAATACCGCGAGCTGTCTTTATATTCTCTCTTGAACTACCGCTGTTAACTGTGAATGTGTTTAAACTGTACCAATTTTGCTATTTTATTAAAATCAGTGAAATAGTGCGCAAGTCTCTTTTATTATTCTTCTTCAGACCTATCTATGCATATACAGTCCACTCAATATCTCTCCTGTCTTTCTTTTTATGGTCTCAACAAAGAATGGCTCGTGTTTATTTTCATTACCGTTTCACTGCGGTTTGGAGGGATTTCCCTAACTATAACTTTACTTTAGAACAATAATTGTTATCAACTGTTTAAGGTAGCATCCGCGATCGATGGATTTACGTGCTTTCAGAGGCACGGTGAGGAAACCTTTGTGGGTATCCTCACCGTGCCAAACACCCATAGAGACCAGAAACAAATATTGGAATCGAAGCTGTGAACATTGGTTAATGTAACTTTCACCATGATTATACCAAAAACGGCCAGAATATTTATTATTATAAGTTATTTTCCGTTTGGTGGCCGACAGAGAAGAATAGTCCTGACAGTTTTCATGCTGGTGTCGTAAGAGACGATTAAGTGATGCAAACAACTATACACCAACCAGGATGGGGATGGGTAGCAGTGTCACCACAACACACTGCTATTGCCCACCTTCCCGCCAAGCGTGGTTTTGTGACCACGCCCCCGCGAGATGATGGGGGAGGCCTACATTTAAGCCTACGTTCAGATGACAAGCGTTTAACGCGCGTTATGATAACGCGCGCTAACAACTACATACATTTTATTCAGGCCGTACACATGCTAACGCGCGTTTTAATGAAGCGCGCGTTGAACGCTGCGCTAGCGCTCGACTGTTGTCAACGCGCGCTTTGAGATCATTGGATTTCTATGTTACCGTTCAGTTGAGCGCGCGCTTTCGACGCGGATTGATGTATTTTAGGGTTCATCACGTCCAAATATTGTTCGAAATGGCAACCGAAACTTAATATAGATTTATTAGATTAGAGATTATTAGATTAGAGAACCGAAACTTAATATAGATTAATATAGATTTATTTATTGATGAAATAGAAAAACATATAAAAAATCAATAAAATACATCCAGTAGTTTAGTCACAAAATATGATTTTTCATTTTTAAAAATGTCTACGTGAATTATAATATTAATAAACTATCACCCGCAGGTTAACGACCCTTTCAACGCGATCGGTACAGACAATCGATTCGTAACTTCATAATATTGCAATTTGCACGTAATTAAAAACGTGCAAAATTGTTACCTATTTTGGTTGGTCACAATAGCTTAAGACAAATTAAACATAACATTTGTTAAATAGTTTTAATATTCAGTATGATTCTAATAATTTTCTTTTTTATAATTTTTGTTTTTAATAATTTATTGTTTCTTTTAATGCTTAACTTTTGAATTCTGATAATGTAAATTCTGAATCTGACATAGTTTTTTCAAGTAGGTAATCTCACGGTAAACACTCACATGGCATATCAAAACAATCTTTAAGACCGTGGCAAAAATTGACTAAGTAGGGGAGAGCGGGGCTGAAAGTGCCGGGGGAAAAAATAATATAATTATTTCAAGAAGTATTTAATTTAACCAAAGAACAAAGTACCTAATTATAGCAAGAAATCATTAACTTTGTTTTTTTATTTATTTAAAAAACAACCGCGGCAACGCGCGTTCAACGCCTGACCAGCGCGTATCATGTGAACGCCGTAGAAAAATTTAGCGCGCGTTGAACGCGCGTTAAGCGCTTGTCATCTGAACGTAGCCTAACGGTGGACATTCAACGGCTGATGAGGTGGAGGTTTTTTTTCGTTCTGCCCTTACAGATTTAAATCTATTTACATCAGCAGACTTAATCAATCACTCAATTTTTGTTTTCAAAATCATAAGCACACGACCTTTGTATTTTGTATATCAAACTTACAACAATGATATGCCATTAAAAATGAAATAGCCGGTCGGTACTAACCGATTATTTAAAAGCACTTTAGAAGACATATCAACAAATAGTACTCCATACTCAGAAGTTTAGTGATTGGTAAAGTTATATACTACAAAGCTTTCGTCTTTCAATGCCTTCATCGAAATTCAACGTCTAGACGAGACAGGCAGAGCTAAAAAGCTTTTAAGAATAATATGAAGTACAACGTTTACGAAATCTCTTAAGTATTCAGGCTATTTACTTTGATGCTAGAACTTTGATAAATTCAAAAAGATTCAATGATGAGAGGATTTAAATGGTTGGAATATATGGAACGAAATATTTATTTTATGAATACTTATAACAGTTGAATAAGTGGATAGGTAAACGTAAAATATATACTTATATTGGTTCATAAGTTGTATCTGCGACTTTGTTGGCGATTTCGATTTTGATTCACTTTCCTACGATAGAAACTATCCAGTGTTCCAGCTTATGGTATGGGCTTCAATTCAAAGTACACGGGCAGACAGAGCAAAGTAAAATAAAATTAAATTATAATACAGTTTTATAAATACTTCAGTATCGATCATAGAATGCTTAGGTAACAAAGATTTATTTTTTCCGAAATATGTTTATTTTAGAACCGAAAACCCTTATATCATATCTTTTATAAAAATTTATAATTAAATGAACTACCACTATTTCGTCATTATCATATTAGGAACCTTTCTAATACAAAAACAAACCTCTTTGGTTTGTTATGTCTATTACAATTGGTCCTGTCCGTTCGGTTACTAAATAATATATACATATATATGTATATATATATATATATATATATATATATATATATATATATATATATATATATATATATATATATATATATATATATATATAATCGTCTATCTCGTTCTATTATAAAGAGAAAATATTTAGTTATTTGTTGTAATATTTAATAAAGCCGATGACATAATATAAAAGTGATGTCAACCAAGACATTAAGGATGAGCTTAGTTTAAGTTAAACATTGTCATTAAATTTAAGGTAAATAGGTAGCACTGACGACCGTTCTAGTGTAGTGGTGCGAGTAGTCGCCCCAAATCACGCGCAAGCGATGGGGGATTTGATTCCCGCTCGGGAGAGATATTTGTATTTTTACAAATATTTGCTTCCGGTCTGGGTGTAAGTCCATGTGGGTCTTCCACAACTGATAACAATCGTTACCCATGGTAGGGAAATTATCCGCTAACCCGCAGTGGAGCAGGGTGGTGGATTATTTCGCTCAGCAGTGGGTTGTTTATAGGCTGATACAGTACAGTACTCAGTATGACTTGGTCTCCTAAGTGTTATTTTGTATTTCAAACACGTAACAAACTTTAGAACATTTAATGATATCTAAATACATGTTTTTTATGTTAAAATAAATTCAATCATCTAATGGTACTTTCGCTGCATTTTCTTAATGAAATAGATTCGTCGTCAGTCTCGCGAACTTTGAAGGAAATACAACAAAACCAGTTTATATTTTCTTCTAAGTGAATACGTTGAATCCTTTTTATTATATTTAGTTATTATTATTATTACTTTTTCTTTAAACATGAAAAAAAAAGAAAATTGTAAGTTCGTTCTTCTTGTCATCTTGTTTTCAACGGCCAATGATAAAAGAGATATAGAATTAAGTTTTACGTTTATTTATTTTTTCTTTTACTTAATTTTTTATTTTAATTAATTCATGATTTGCTCGATTGACTCAATATTACAGCTAAAACTTTTAGAGGTAGAAACATGACTTTTTAGAAATTTGACTATTACTACGACTTTTGACTCCTAAATATTTAAACTGAGGTAACGGATTGTATTAGGTATAAAACACCTTTTATATCGACTCAAGTAGTTATATAATTTAACAAACTTTGTCAATAAAGAAAAAGAAAAACGAATAACTCCTGTCAGTTTGTCAAAATTCATAATGTAAATGTATAAAAGTGTAAGCGCTAATCTATCTACATGTGTAGGTATATCTTTTTTGTTTATTTAATAAGTTATTAGATTATTTTCTCTATATATCTATCGAGGTATATGTATCGTACGAGTATAAAATGAAACTGTATAAAACTATACAATAAATATACCATTTCCTTTACCCTAAAGTTGATTGGAAGAGATAGCTCTTTAGCGATAAGGCAACTTATTGTACTTATTCCTTTTTTGTGGTATGTAGGTAGGCAGTAGCGTGCATTTCATATAGGCAGAAAGGCACTGCCTACCCTGGCATGTTACTAAAAATTATATATAAAACATGAACATTACATATTTTTGAAAAAGACATAAACCATAATTCAATTTAAATCCGCTTCAAAAAACCCGCCATCATATATGCGATATCAGCGCTTCGCGCGAATCGACAACCGCGACGGGCCTTTTATAAAACTTTGCCTTAAATCGCATACAAAATGTTAGCATTGACAGAACGACATTATTATAATCCTACAATTTTATAATGTCGCGCGTCATATGGAATACGAACAAAGTATTGTGTTTTTAACATTGGTCGGTTTAACAATCCAGCAGGCAGTGCCTAAATAACCTGTCAAATCAAATTGTCTTGAATTCGATACCGTTTGTACCAATAATTATGATTTTTGACACGGTCGCATAATCGCATCCGCCGTCCAATCCGAACTCCGAATCATTCCATGACAGATGTTATTGCAATTCACTTTGAATTTTTAGTTTGTGGTATACGAAAATATTAATATATTTATTATTTTAGTGATGGACTAGTTTACTTGTGAAATATTTGATGTGTGTTTGATGAAAGTAAATAAAGTAAATAGTGCATCCAAATTCAACACGTTCGATTTTACAGATTATTACGTATTTAAAAAAAGATAGGCGTATCGATTTAACATATTATAAATAACAATGATGTTATAATTTTTCATTTATTAATAAATAAACAAGTACTTTAATTAAGCATACAATTTCGTAACTAATTAATAGAAATTCCTTGATAGTGTTATCAATGATTTCGTATGTTTGACCAAACGAAATTATCAGAGTGCCGGCCTTATGTGGCCACTATGTCTAACCAGTAACTGATTTGTTTGATAAGTATCAGTTGGTACTTGGTTGCTGTATATATAAGTGGCTCATGCTTATAAAAGATTTGGCACGACTTGTATCACATGCCGAGAAAAGCCGGATCAATCAATAAGCATGGTATGTATAGTTAAATGTATTTTGTCCTGCTGTATGTGTATGCCTGCGTTATTAGTATAAATGAACTTACACAGTGTCTAATAATTTACTTGTCTGTTCTTGAAATTATCTAAAAGCCTCTATTCCCAATAAAATTGAAATATTAGGAAAAATATGTAAGATTAAAGATTAAAAAAAAAGTTAAAGAAATAAACTACTATATATATGAATATAAAATATTAGAACAACCATTTGTAATATAACAAAAATGTCGATAATTCTGTGTCGATTTAGAAAATTTACAAATTGTACATTTGTTACTCTCAAAATCAGATTGATTACTTAAAAACACATATCAAACACCATAAACAAGATATGTATAATAACTTTCTAGTCCATAATAATACATTTTTATTTTTGCACTTATAAAGCTAAAAACTACTTCGACTAACTTTTTTTTCCGACTAACTTTGCTGGTAAATTATTCTATATAGAATAAATAAATTGAAATCATCATTTCTTTCCATCAGTTTTTGCTTTATATCAAAGTTTTTGAGATATTATAAGTATATATAATTTTAAATATGGTAATAATAATTTGATTAATTTTTTTAAAGTTATTTATTTATTGCAGTATGATATAACATGACATAAAGTAATTAAATTCAGTACATATATTAAAAGCAATCATTTGTTTAAAATTTATTGAGTTTGGAATTATTTGTATCATCAATCTTATTTGAATAAAGAGATTAATATAATTGTATATTTTTAAAAATTAGGTTTTGAATATTATACTTTAAATATATATTTGTATTTTGTATCAACAAAATACAAATATATATTTTACTATACAGACAACTTTTATTATTTTGGAAATAGATGATAACATTAAAAACTTTTTCTAAACAATAAAAGAATTTCAAATACAAAAAAAAAACAATAATATTAAATAACTAGCTGCAAGCAAAAATTCTAAAAACTATATTTTTAGGTTCGGTATTGATTGTAGATCACACCCCAAGTAGTCTTTTAAAAAAAATATCCAATGTATAGTTTTGACTTTCCTACCATTTTATTATATGTATAGATCATATTTCAGAGAAACAAAAAAATTTAACAATTTAAAAATTGTATGTATTTTTATACTTTTTTTTTCTGTGAATTAAAAATGTTTAATCTTTTTTGATTTAAATGTAGGTATAGCATAATTACTTAAATTGGAATGATGTGATGTTCTTTAGGTTCATATTTTTTTTTGACTGCCTACCCTGTCTTAAAACTTTATGCACGCCACTGTAGGTAGGTATAGCGTGGTACGATTCTCACATTAATAAAAAGTGAATATTCACTTTAACGACGAACGTTCTGGTGTAGTGGTGCGAGTAATCGCCTTAACGCCGGCAGTCGCGGTTTCGATTCCCGCTCGGGACAAATATATGTATTTGTGCAAAAATTTGTTTCCGGTCTGGGTGTATGTCCTTGTGGGTTTCCCCACCATGCCTCGGAGAGCACGTAAAGCTGTCGGTCCCGGTTGTTATTACAGACATCAGATAGCGACCGTCACTCATAAGGAAATATCCGCCAACCTGCAGTGGATAAGCATGGTGGATTAAGCTCCAACCCTTCTACTATATGGAGAAGAGGCCTTCGCTCAACAGGTCGTTGTTTACAGGCTGATACAGTACAGGTATTGCTTATTCTTAGTATACGATAAAGATTTAAAGCGCCAATATATCTCTGACAAGTTATCTAAGCTTTCTTCTTCATCTAATACTTATTCCTTTCTTAAATCCATTGGCATAGGCAAACCTGCTCATACAGAAGCCAGATGCAGTATTGATTTAAATACACTAAATACCTATTTCGCTATAACGCCTACACTTGACAAACAAACAAAATCTAAAACGCTCTCTGAGATAAATTGTTTGCCAAAAAACTCTTCAACATTCAATTTATCGACCGTAAGCGAGTCTGAGGTTAAAAAATGTATACAGTCGTTCTCCTCTAACTCCATGGGTTGTGACGACATAAACTATGTTATGATATACCTTCTTTTAGATCCTCTCCTATACGTTATTACACATATTGTTAATTTTTCTATAACATCTAGTTCTTTTCCAGACATGTGGCGAAAGGCATTTGTTCTCCCACTCCCTAAAATATCAAATCCCTCTCTGCCTAAGCATTATCGTCCAATTTCAATTTTACCTTTTCTCTCCAAGGTACTAGAATGCATTGTATATCACCAAATATCCCAATTTTTACTTTCCAATAACTTACTGAACCCATTCCAATCCGGTTTTAGAGCGGGACACAGTACTATTACAGCGTTGTTAAAGGTAACTGAGGATATAAGAGAAGCTATGGAAAACAAGAGCGTCACAATTCTTGTCCTCATTGACTTTAGCAATGCTTTCAATGCTGTGGACCACGACTTGCTTCTTGCTTGCCTGGCTCACGCAAATTTCTCAGATTCCGCTATGCAATGGTTCTCATCATATCTTCGAGGGCGTCAGCAGGCTATTCGCTTAGATCAGAATTTCTCTGATTGGTGCGGTTTGAATGCAGGCGTTCCTCAAGGCGGTATACTTTCTCCTCTTTTATTCTCTCTGTTTATCAACTCCGTCACTTCTCTTCTTACTTCTAGCTACCACCTTTATGCAGATGACTTGCAGCTTTATCAACATACTGCCACTGATGCTTTGGCTGACACTATTGCCGCCCTCAATCGTGACTTATCGCAAATATCTCAGTGGTCTGCAAACTATGGCATTGCAGTTAATCCGGCGAAGTGTCAGGCTATCATCATTGGTAGTCGTAAACAACTAGCAAAAATTGATATAGCGGCACACAAGCTTTGTTACGAGAATTGTTCAATTCAATTTTCAGAATCCGTGAAAGATCTCGGAATTACGCTGGATAAATTCTTGAACTGGTCTGATCATGTGAGAGACTTGTCCCGTAAATTTTATAGTACTTTGCATGGTATGATGCGTTTAAAACATTTTCTGCCCATTACAACCAAGGTTCAGCTTGTGAACGCATTACTTTTACCTTTAATAGATTACGGTGATGTATGTTACCTTGACGCGAGTGAGGATTTGGTGAACAAACTTGAGCGACTCCTTAATACGGCCATCCGCTTCGTATTTAATCTACGTAAGTTTGATCACGTATCTTCATATCGCTCGCGCCTGAATTGGCTTACGATACGGGGTCGTAGATCGATGAGAGTTCTTTGCATGTTGTACTCTATTCTAAACAGTGGTAACTGTCCCGATTATTTATTTAGTAAATTTTTGTTCAGAGCCGACGCTCATGATAAGCCACTGCGCTCCACGGAAAACCTTTTGTTAACATTTCCATCACATCGCTCAGGATTTATGTCGAACTCTTTCGCTGTTACTGCCGTACGACTATGGAATAGACTACCGGAAGAGATAAGGAAAGCGCCCTCTAAACACTCCTTCAAAATCTCCGTAAAAAAATATCTCCTTAATCAGGAGAATATTGGCCGCAATGACTGAGCTGGAGTATCGTCATATTATTTTATCACACTTTATATTTGATTACATTACATTATATTGTAATGTATTGTATCGTATTGTATTGTATTATATTGTATTGTATTGTATTGTATTGTATTGTATTGTATTGTATTGTATTGTATTATATTGTATTATATTGTATTATATTTTGTTATGTTATATAATGTCATATTATATTTTATTATTGTTTATTGTTTATTGTACACCTACACACAATACTTTCTTGTACATACCAAGGTTGGCTGGTAGAGAATGCAGTAGCGTTAAGCCCGCCTTTTGTACACACTTATATTAATGTATTTGTTGTACAATAAAGAATTCAAATAAATAAATAAAATAAAAGATTGTAATGTCAACGTGGATGAAATCACTCTATTCGGTTAGGGCCGAAACACATAACGGCGTTGCGGCGCCGCAACGCTAAAATCGGCGGTGGCGTCACCGCCAATTTTAGCGGCGCGGCACCGCCAATTCCGGCGTTGTGACGTCATACTTGTTGACCATGATTTATTGACATTTTGTGTCTATTTTTATATTTTATTTTTTTGTGTCTTTATTAGACATGGGTATCTCAATGAATTTTTATGAACTGCAGATAAGCTCATGAGCCATATGCTTGAACCCGAGCTGTGAACCGGCTCACAGTTCAGCTCAATTGTTGTTATGTTGTTACTTTTAACTATTAGATTTACAGCTAATTTAAGACTCGGTTCGAACAAGTGACATGTATGATGTACTTAAATTATAAATATGTACATAAATTTTATGCTAATTTTATCCATATGATAAATTCTAAAGTGAGTTTTTTTGTTTGTTACGCTTTTACGCCTTAACTATTAACCTGAATCCCGATCATCATGAAATTCTGCATACCAGTTTTCTGGGGTACAGAAAAGTACATAGAGTACCTACTTTACGTACCGACTACCGTTGGTGCCTGTACCATGCGAGCGGAGCCGCGGACGAAAGCTATTTGTTTATATTTAATCTATGAAACTAATATAAATGTAAGATATTAATTTATGTATCACTATGTTTAAATTTTGTTTAGGCTTTATGAGACAAAAGTTGTTTAAAATCCTACCAGCATAAAAAAATTGATTCACAAAATTATTTCCGGTACAAAGGATTACTTTTTATGCATTCTACTTTAATAACAACTTCAAATATTAACAAATTTCACGTGAATTATAATATTTAAAATAATTAAATTAATATCCGCAATCAAAAATCACGAAGAACTGGTTACCCTACAACAACGTTCTTTTTCGCGACGCCGCAACGCCGCAACGCAAACTGCTGATTTTAGCGTTGCGTCAACGCAACGCCGTTATGTGTTTCGGCTCTTAGTTTTTTAAAAAATCACAGAACCAAAGCAGTGGTATATAAATATATTGTTTAAGAATCCTTTTTTTATAGTCTGTTAGAAAAATACAGATAAAAACTTACTTCTGTTGATCGATTGGTGTATCGGAGGCCGCATCAAACGGCGGCGGGTACTCTTCGACACCCGTTGTCAGTACCGCGGCTATCTGTGGACGGATTTCTTCCCATCGAGGTATTTCTACTTGTTTAGGCTTTTGAGGTTTCGGTTTGTGTTCTAAAAAAAAAAAAAAAACATAAAACAATATTTTGTTAACGCTTTGATTCCTGCTATTTTTCTTCTAATTTATATTTTTTGTTCTGAAGTATAACTGAACAGATATATACTGTAAATGTTCTGTAAGGTTTTCTTATAAAGGAAAAGGGTAGGAAGCTACACCGCTAAGCATAAATATCCACTTCGCGTGGAAATCGAATCCGCGATCGTTAATGGAACTGAGCAAATTTTTTATTTATTTGTGAAGCGCGTTTAATATAGTATACTTATTCGTTATACGTGGTCCACGGGGCCGTAATTTTTTTTTTGCATCAAACAGTTTTTTAGGCATTAAATATCATAAAATAAATAAATTTGTTTAATTTAACGCACACAATTGTCTGTTCCTTAGGTTTTTGATAATAACTGAGTGATATACACATTTATAATTTTTTTAATAAATGTATGTGTCGTGGCCATATTATAAAATTGCCCACATCATGAAATGCTCGAAAATTTAATAAAATAAACAAATAAATAAAATAAATATAAATATGTTTAACACACACACACGGTCGTCTGTTCCTGAGGTAGGCAACTTAATGCCTGTGTTTTAGGTAACAGCCGACTGATATACTTTTTTTTTTAAATAAATATACATATAAATAATACATATATAAATAAACATATATTACTCCGAATCGAACCCACAACCCTTTGAGCAGAAAACAGGGTCACTGCAAACTGCGCCAACGGGTCCAGTCAAAATGGTCGCATTTCATGAAATGTTTCACTTTCCATTGGCCACATCATGATGTGCATTGGCCAGATCAATGATAAGAAATCGTTTATCGACATGGTCACTAAGGCGTGCTATTTCGTGAATTGGTCAAGATTATTTGATCATATCGCTTATAAAACAAATAAAGGATGGTAAGGTGATCTGGTCAAATTTAGTTGTTGCAGAATCATGTACGGAGTATTCTTCTTAAATATTGATCCTAATTCGCCATTCACCTGTATATACATAATTTATACATAAATATTATACTGTTCTCTTATATATACGCGAATTTTACTCATTTAATTAAAAGTCTAAATTTCCCGACGTTTCGGACCCTTTACAGCGTCCATGATCAATTTAATTTAATTAATAAAATCGTAATTTAATTAATAAATTTAATTTAATTAAAAAACAGTTTAACTGTAAAGTTTTTTTTTAAACAAATAAAAGCGATAAAATCCGATTTAGACTTTTAATTAAATAAATATTATAATTATAGCCCGACTCGAGGCGGTAATCGAACCCACAACCCTGAAACGAAAAGCAGGGTCACTACCAAACACGCCAACGACCCAGTCAAAACATATTAAGTATAGTCACTCACACACGCTCGCAGAATAGTAACTAAAGACATGAATCAATCTGACGTGTACCGAAATTCAACACGCGTAAGACCGGTGAGGCTTATCTTGTAATATATAATAGTTATATTATCCGCTTGAGTGTCCGGGCAATGACCTTTTAGTTTACCGTCTCACGTTTTGTTACGTAATTTTCCACCGGTGATGATGTAATATACGCTAATCAACCTGTAATTGACAGGTGCACTTCGCATACTAATGCCCGTATCGAAAAAAGTTGACATGAGCAATATAGCTATAGCGACCATTACAAGGACACGGGCGCTTGCGGTTATTGCGGTTAGTTTGTAAACTATTGTCGACTAGTAGTTGACACGGACAGTGGAGCGGTTATAGTAATATAGTAGTTAAACTTAAACTATTATACTTAAACCTTTGTTTATAAATGCTATATTTGCATGTTTATAGTACATATTATTGACACATTAAAATTGACAGAATTAAAATTGTCAAAAACAATATCCTGTCAACACGTCGAACGCCGCGTCGATTACATCTCACCCGTCGGGACATTTTTATGTTTATTGTTGAAAAAAAATTTATATTATTTTTTGAATGTTTATTTTTAGTTATTAAAATATGCCGTGCAGTGACCGGTAGAGAAGAGTAGTCCCGACCTCTTTCTTGCCAAGTTGTCGTAAAAGGCGACTATTAAGATTGTTTTATTTTTTCGAAAAGGCTCCTTTGAATCGAGGGTCTGTCTGATACAATTGTATGAATCGAGTCAGTTGCATACGAGATCTTTTTATTTAACTATATATACGCAGCCATTAAGTTATTTTACTTTTTACCACTTCTGAGTAAACAGCGTTCAACGTGTTAAGATTTAGCCCCAAAGCCTTTTTTTCGGGCAAAAATAATATTTCAGATAATTATGATTCCTTCCACGTAAACGATTTCTTTGGAATTTTTATCACAAGTTGGGGTGAAATAATTTAGTGAGTTTTATTCGACTTTTTACTCTTTCTTGGTACGTATTTATTTTCTGATACCTCGAAATTTAAATGTAATTCTTAAACGTAAAGAAACTTCAAGGATCTATTTTTTCTGAAATAAAAAATCGTATGTAAGAGTAATCAAATTTTTGGACTAAAATTTATGTCTATAGTAGTGAATATAAATATAAAGAAGACAGTTTACAGTCAAAACGTTTATAATACGATTCTGTCAAACATGATATTATACGATTAAAACAAGCTTACCATGAATATTATTACATATACCATTGTTAAAGGAATGCATTTTCTATAAATAGTAGGTACTAATGAAGAAGTTGACGACCTCTCTGGTATAGTGGTGCGAGTTATTGCCTCAACGCCGCGCGCCGGAGATCGCGGGTTCGATCCCCGCTCGGGACAGATATTTGTATTTGTACAAATATTTGTTTCCGGTCTGGATCTATGTCCTTGTGGGTCTCCCCACGGTGCCTCGGAGAGCTCGTAAAGCCGTTGGTCGTGGTTGTTATCACAGACACCTGATAACGATCGTTACCCATTGTAGGGAAATTATCCGCCAACTCGCAGTGGAACAGCGTGGTGGATTAAGCTCTAACCCTTCTTCTATATGGAGAAGAGGCCTTCGTTTAGAAATGGGTGATTTATAGGCTAATACAGAATTAAGTATTTACATAATAAAGATAGAAAAAAATCTAAATTTGAATAAGTAAATCAACAAAATACATTGTTAGACACCGAACTGCTTGTTTAAAGACCAAAGTAGAAAATCAAATTAAAAACAAAAATAATTTCGCTTTTAACTGCGCACATTTAGCTCACTAATTTCATGAAGCGGAAATAAAAATGTTCAACTCATTAAGAAACTTAAAAGAGGTAAGAAAATTAGCAATTTAATATAAAGGTTCGTTAGGGTGACGTAGAGTCGCACTCTTTAACGAGACTACTTGAAATATTCCAACTACCATTTATGTGTGTGCAATGTGTTGTAGTCACACATACAAATACATATTAATAATAACGTACCTACTTAAAAATTAAAGATACACAAGCAAAAATTGAAAAATTTATTTGAGGAAAAACATGTACCTACTTAAATATCTTTAAGCCATTACTCTAAGAGTGCTCGCCTCGTTGGTCGAGTGGTCGCAAGCGCTACTGCCAAGCAGAGGGTCTCAGGTTCGACTCCTGGATCGCACAACATATTATTGGGTTTTTTATTTTTCGAAAATTCTTAGTAAATAGCACGGAGTCTGGTGTCGGTGTATGGCAATAGGCTCGCCCTCTATTACATGGGACTAATAACTGATAAAAAGTGGGTGTTACATTTAATTTGTGCATCTCTGCCTACCACTTCGGGGTATAAAAGCGTGATATTATGTTTACTTTAAAAGTGGAACTATGGTAAAAAAAGGTCTCGGGAAGAGGAATATTAAAGGACGCAACGGAAGCTCTCAAAAAAGTATATTTTCCCCGATTTTTGTAGTTTTATATTAATGCTCAGCCCCTATTAGTCATGGCGTGATGTTATATAGCCTATAACCTCCCTCGGTAACCAGACTATCTAATACAAAAATATTTTTTCTATTCGAACCAGTAGTTCCTGAGATAAGCGCGTTCAAACAAACAAACAAACAAACTTTATAATATTAATATATAGTATAGATAACATTTCCCAGTGAACAGATGTTGTAACGTCAAAATTATTATAATTAAAAGCGAACCAATATAATTATACACATATACAATATAAAAGCATTAAACCAACTAACTTACGCTAAATACTATTTGGACATACCAAGTAGAAATAGTGTGTGTGCGTTTTTTTTAACGAATTTAATGTATTTTTTGAGCATTATTATAAAAAAATATTATCATTCTGCACTTCTTCTCCATATAAACTTTAACTGTGCCAAATTTCATACTTCTCCGTCCGCGTAATTTTCGTAAAAAGGGGTAGAAAGTTTTCGCTTCACGTATTAATATATAGATTTATTATATTTCTTCATTGCATACAAATCAAATAAATATATAATATTATACACAACTTAAAAAAAAATGCACACAGACAGGATAAAAAGGCTATTATTGCTCTAAGAAATCTCTTACAATTAGAGAATTTAATAACAAAGTGCTTGATAGTGCAAAAACAAATAAATAAGGATAATATACATACGTTTGACGGCCGGCTGGTCGAGTGGTCAGGCAACTGGACACTTTACGCAGCGGTCGCGGGTTCGAATCCCGCCAGGTGCAGATAATCTGTATGACGAATATAGATGTCTGCACCGGGTCATGGATGTGTATTTATGTATATATGTATTTATATCTTAAATTTATTTCCGTTCCTAGTACCTGTAACACAAGTTCTTACGAACTTAGCACGGGGCTAGGTTAACGTGGTGTGATTGTTGGTTAATATTTATATTTAATATTTTATATACATATATATTTAACGTAACACAAATATATAATATGCCTACATGCCATACACACATTTTATAGTAAACTTCGACAGAGTTTGTTTTGAATATTTATTCATAACCTAATTCTCTCCACCCTTTATATTTTTAACATTAATAAACGTCTTCCTTGAATATTAAAAAAAATTGGTTGCTTGTAAAGTCGGTTTACGGACGATAATTTTACGTGATAACGTCATTAGAAAACATGATGAAAAATTGCATTCATTCATGAATTGAATTGAATTAGTATCACTGGATTATCGTTATTTTGTAGAATACAAAGAAGGAGTTAGTTGGAAATTACATTTTTTTCAATAAATTAACATTTATTTAGACTCGTTAATTCAAATATTTTTTCTCTTCTACTCGGAAGCATCTACCGATGAAGTGGAAGAAAATTATATGCGTCACAAGCCGAACGCTTAAGCCGATCGTGTCTCTCTATCGCTTGTTCTGCGCTCTCGCTCGAGGAACGTGACAATGAGTCATGCTCTTTTGTGCGTGTAGCCGACGTTCATCGATTTACAAAACGTTAAAAATATATATACTTAAAAACAACTAATATCATCAACAATTTACTTCGATACGGTATTAAACTCGTATTTATTGTCGCATAAGAATTGTTTGACGCTTTGTCGACGCTAACAGGCGGCATTTTATTAATTTTATGCTTAGAAATGTCAGAGAAAATTAAACTTTATATTGTATCTTTAAGGTCTATAATACAAAAACGTATACATTTGAATTGTACAGAGTATGGAACTAGGCGCAATAGTAAAATGTACGTATTGATGCTTCGAACACGTTTCATTACGCCTTTGGTTTTTAACTTGAACTATTTGAACATTTTTATTTTAAATTTTAGTTTTTATATCATTTGTGATGTAAAGGGAAATATGTATGAATGAACGTTATCAAAAGATTTTCATTTAGTAGTACTGTACTGTATCAGCCTGTAAACAAACCATTGCTGAGCGAAGGCCTCTTCTCCATATAAAAGAAGGGTTGGAGCTGAATCTACCACACTGCTCCACTGCGTATTGGCGGATAATTTCGCTACCATGAGTAACAATCGTTATCAGGTGTCTATGTTAACAACCGGGACCGACGCGGACGGCTTACTATTATTACGTGTTTTACAAGGCACGGTGTGGAGATCCACAAAGACATAGGTACACCCCGAACGGAAACATATATATTTGCACAAATACAAATATCTGTCTCGAGCGGAAATCGCACCCACGACCGAACCGAACTACACCAGAACGGTCGTCATTTACGTCATCATTTAGTAGTGTCATGTTAATTATACAACTGCTCTCGTGTAGTGGTGCAAGAAGTCGCCTTAACACTGACGGTCACTCTTTCGATTTCTGCTCGGGCAGATGTTTTCAATGATACAAATAATTCATTCTAGTCTCTTTCCTTGTGAGTTTTCTCACTGGGTCTCAGAGAGCACGTAAAGCCGTCGGTCCCGATTGTTGTTATAAATACCTGATAGCGATCGTGACTCATGATAGGGAAAATTATCTGCCAACCCGCAATGGAGCAGCGTGGCGGATTATGCTCCAACCCTTCCTATATATTTCATCCGACGGTTACATATCGTTATCGTTTAAATATCATCGCCGGTAAGATGGGATAATAAAAACAATACCACGTGAGAGTGGTGACTTCTCAATACGACGCGCAATAAAATGTCAAGTGATCTATTTTTGCAGCATGATACATGTCATATTTTTATCGGCCAAAGACTTTAAGCTAAACATGTATGTATGTTTAGTAAGGTTTTATTGGATTTGATGATTTGTCACTAAGTTTTATTTGACAACGGATTTTATAGATTTTTGAAAAAAATATGTATAATTAATATAAACTTTATCTCTTCCTTTTATCTATACATATAAAATATATGTTATGTAAATAACATATACATGTATTTTAATTTTGTATTTTTGTATTAGAAGAGGCCTTTGACCAGCAGTGTGACGTTTACAGGCTGATTCAGCTCAGTTCAGTTTAGTATGTCATGTTAATTATTTAATTCAATCGTTCTCGTGAAGTGGTGCAAGAATATTGACGGTCGCTATTTCGATTTCCGCTAAGGGCAGATATTTTCAATAATACAAATAATTCTTTCGAATCTGGGCGTATGTCCTTGTTGGTCTTCCCATCGTGCCTCATAGAACATGTTAAGCCGTCAATCCCGGTTGTTATCAGATCTTATATTTACTCGTGGTAGAAATTAGCCAACAAACTGCAGTGGAGCAGCGTACTGGGTTAAGCTCCAACCCTTCTGTATGGAAAGAATGATTTTGCCCAGCAGTGGGACGTGTGGATTAAAGGCTGTCTCAGTTCAGTTAATTACTTTCAACACAAAATAGGTAAAATTATTATTGAAATTACTTCATGGAGAATAGGGTGAATTCGACCTCCGCAAATAATTTCAAAAATTTTTCCCCATTTATTTAAATGAAGAGTATATTATGTTTTTAAAAACATTTTTTTTTTAATAAAAATATATTTTCTTATGTGGCTGTTGGTTTTTATTCAATAAGAAAACTAATTTACACCCAGGGTCAATAAAGTTTTTATTGACGAATATATTTTTTAATTTACCTATTCATTATAAAATTTTATTACGTTCAAAGCTTAATAGTGCGAGCATCGTTAGTACTGAGAAAATTGCAAGCTTTATTTTATGATAAAATACTGTTTCAATATAAAATTAATGATACGAACTTTAAGGTGTTCTTTAAAGTATAAAGCTTAGTTAATGGCATATTATAATTATTAATTCTAAATATATGTAGTATGTTAGGGGGCATCCATCAATTACGTGAGGCGTGGGATTCTTATAGATTATATTTAGGGGGAGGGATTCTAGCGAAATCTATTATTCTCTATATATATATATGATTTAATTGAAAGTCTATATCGGATTTTATCGCGTTTATTTGTTAAAAACTTTACAGTTTAACGATTTTATTAATTAATTAAATTATTTCCCGACGTTTCGGACCCTTTACAGCGTCCATGATCTCGGGGGACTGAGGTGGTGGGTGTCCGAATAATGAATCAATTGTTATATACCCCGCTTTTTATACAATTATAAATTATTACTTTTAACCGTTCCTATTCATGCAGAATGAGCTTATTGTGTCTGGAAGTCGTGCTGTGTTCTTATTTTCCTTGGGTTCAATTAATTTTAGTACTGGCTCCCAAGCTGGTGGTACGTTCCAACCATCCTCTCTATTGAAATTAGGATGTTTTTTGATTTCAATAGCCTCGCGAATCATCCTTGGTAGGAATCGGTGTTCTTTAGCGAGAATTTGTGGCTTATCAAATCTGATATAGTGGTTGGTACCTTGTTGAGTATGTTGATACACAGCAGACTTTGTCGACCGTTGGTGTTTCATGTCAGCTATGTGTTCCTTGACGCGTGTCTCTATACTCCGCTTAGTTTGCCCTATATAAGAGAGACCACATTCACAGTCTAATTTGTAGACCCCTGCATCTTGTAAAGGTATTTGACACTTGACAGATGGTAATAATTGACTTATCTTCGTTGGCGGCTTGTAGTAAGTTTTTATTGAAGCTCGCTTCAAGATGTAGCCAATCTTGTCAGTGACTCCTTTGACATATGGTAGTACGGCAGGCTGGCGCTCAACTGTGGCTGTCTTCTTTCTCCGGGATCTGTGACGCTGACGCGGTGCTCGGAGGAGGAGAACAGTATATATATATGATTTTTTTAATATATCTATTCATGTAATCGAGCACAGATTAACTAATTTACATTTCAAATAAGCATTTTAAAAAACCTCACGTGAGATTAGGGGAGGGGGGAGGGGTCGAGCAAAATCTCACGAAATCTCGCCGAGGGGGGCGGGGGGGTCGAAAAATCGCCAAAATCGTCTCACGTAATTAACGGATGCTCCCTTATGGAGTAACATGGTAGATTATTCTAGGGACAAGAAGCCTCTGCCCAGCAGTGGGACATATATAAAGACTGATTCAGTTTAGTGTTATTAATTTACACAACAATATTTTTCAAACTCAAACTCAAACTCAAAATATTTTATTCAGCATAAAATTATAACAATTTTTTAGTGAACGTCATGAGTCTCCTACCAGTTCGGAAAGAAGAAGCCTCTGACCTGAGAAGAACTGGCGAAAGAAACTCAGCGGGGCTTAAATTATTTTTTATCGTAATGGTTTTTTTTTTCAAAGTTAATTGAAATTAACAATAATTCTATAAGTTGAAATAGCCTGGTGGCGATCACATCATTCCCAAGGCGTACTATCTTCTAGAAAATCGTTAATCGAATAATATCCTTTAGTACACAAACGTTCTTTCACAATTTTTTTAAATTTGGCAATAGAAGCTTTTTGAACGTTTTCTTGGAGCCTGTTGTATAAGCGTATACAATGTCCATAAAAAGAATTACTGACTCGGCGAAAGCGAGTTACAGGTTACAGGCATTACAAGTTTATGTTTGTTCCTAGTATTAATGCTATGCATGTCGCAATTTCTCGGAAATTCGTGTATACTTTTATGAACATACATAACATTTTCGTACACATATTGAGAAGCAACAGTCAATATTTTTATTTCTTTAAACTTATCTCTTAATGATACTCTAGGACCTAAACTATAAATTGCACGAATAGCTCTTTTCTCAGGACAAAAATAGTATTAACGGTAGCTGCATTTCCCCATAATAAGATTCCATATGACATAATACTATGAAAATAACTAAAATATACTACGCGAGCTGTATCTACGTCAGTAATAACTCATTTTTTTTTAACTGCGAACGCTGCAGATCTGAGCCTATTCGCTAACCCCTCAATATGGAGATCCCACTGCAATTTCGAATCTATAGTTATACCTAGGAATTTAGTGGACTTTACCGGTTTTAACATTTCCCCTCCTATTTAATTAAGTCTAAATCGGATTTTATCGCGGTTATTTGTTTAAAAACTTTACAGTTTAACGATTTTATTTAATGAGTAAAATTCGCGTAAATATAAGAGAACAGTATTTCCCCTCCTAATTCTACACCATTGTCAACAAGTTTAACATTAGGTGTCGTGAATTTTATTAATTTAGTTTTTTTGTTATTTAATAATAAATTATTCGAATCAAACCAATAGACAACCTTTGAGAGAGCATCGTTTACATCGTCATACATAAGTAAATTACGTTTAACCTTAAAAATAAGTGAAGTGTCATCAGCGAACAATACTATCTCATGTCTGTCCTGTACAAAAAATGGCAGATCATTTATGTAAATAAGGAAGAGAAATGGGCCAAGAATAGAGCGTTGTGGAACCCCCATATCTAGAGGAGCCCCAGGTGATCTCTTACCATTTACATCAACCCTCTGTATTCTATTACTCAAATAGGAATTCGGGAGGTTGAGTGCCTTATTTCTAATCCCATAATGATGCAGATTTGTTAATAAGAATTGATTTATTTTAGTAATTGTAACGAAAAATCGTTAAAATAAAATACTTTAATTGTAATAATAACTTACTAATAATAATACTTTTTTTAGACTTAGTCTTCTTTCTAACTTTCTTCTGCACAACAAGTCCGGTTTTCTTACAATAATGTTCCAGCATTTTTAAAAATAAATGTACTGTTTCTATTAAATCAACCAAATATGACCTAGGAGAAAATAAAAATTATATATATCAATGGATACAATAATTTAATTTGTATTTTAGTATATAGACAGAATATATAGGTTTTTTATATTATAAAATATTTTATACACAAAATTGAATATTTAAAAATATATAAGCAAATAAGAAGGGAATGGAGAGTCTCATTAGAAATATGAAGGAACTAAAAAAAAAAATGGTCTGAATGCACTTTTTTTTTATTTTATTTTTTCATTAATTATTAAATTATGTAAAAAAAACCTCTTTTGAATTGTTATTTTATTATATTTCTATATGAGGCCGCAACTTTGCGCTTTTTTTTCCATTTAAATTTAAACAACTCTTAAGCATAGTCAATAAGTTTTTTACATCAATAATAATTTTAACATAGGGATTGAACTAATAAGTGTGGGTTACACATAATACTTGAACGTCATATGAAAATCAGCCTTCGTATAGTCACTTTCCACTTGGCTTTATAATTTTTTGACATGATTGGTGATAAGGTAATGGATAATGGTGTTTATTATTTATTTAATATTAATAATTATATTATTTTCTAAAAACGAATATACTATTATGTTTTTACATTTTGAGTTTGTATAATTAGATTAGGTGCATTCAGCCGTTTTTGTTTATCATTGCCATGTTTATCATAAACATTATATTTTAATGTTATCCAAATTTTATAATTAAAAATTTAGAAATTATAAAAATTTAAAAATAAAAGATTTAATTTTATCAGTTAACCAATCCGTTTAAATACATACCTGGGCATCTTATTATCATCAAAATTCAAAACTATAAACAATATGAATTCTCTATATTCCAGTACATAGAATATATTACTTTTCAATACTTTGGCAGACTCCCTTACTGTATTATCATTACTTTTGTCCATCGCTAATAATGTGTTGAGTAATTCTTTGTACGCTCTCAGGGCTAAATGTAATCGTCGAACCCATACTGAAAATTTCTTCTTTTCAACTTTTATCATATCATAGTATTTTTCCATTTGTTGTTGAACATAATGGAAGGTTGGTACGGACATTGTTTCACTAAAAAATATTAAATCCATGTAAATAACATCACTAAATGAAAAATTAATAAGTAATAAGCAAATGAAAAATAGTATATTGTGTCACAAGGGACGAAAGTAGTGCATTTTGTGCTGCATGTGAATTTGCGGGAAAGGATGTAGTACTCTCATCCCGTGTTGCATATACTTTTTAGGGTTCCGTAGCCAAATGGCAAAAACAGAAGTCTTATGGATTCGTCATGTCTGTCTGTCTGTCTGTCCGTCCGTATGTCACAGCCACTTTTTTCCGAAACTATATGAAACTTGATAAGTAGATGTATTCTTTGAACTGCATTAAAATTTTCACATAAAAATAGAAAAAACAGAAAATTTTAGGGTTTCCCCATACTTGGAACTGAAACTCAAAAAATATTTTTTTCATTAAACCCATATGTGTGGGGTATCTATAGATAGCTCTTCAAAAATGATATTGAGGTTTCAAATATTATTCTTTTCTAAGCTGAATATTTTGCGCGAGAGACACTTCCAAAGTGGTAAAATGTGTGTAACTTCTAATATAGGAGAATGATAAAACTAAAAAAATATATATGATGTACATTACCATGCAAACTTCCACCGAAAATTGGTTTGAACAAGATTTAGTGAGTAGTTGATTTTTTTTTTTATTTTTATAAAAAAATGTCTACTATTATTAAAACATCTATCAAAGTTACAATGAATTACAAGAACTTTTATATGATGTTACTTGATGCTACGGAAACCTTCATGGTCGAGTCTGACTCGCACTTGTTTAATTTTTTCTTTTCCTAACTAGGCCGAAAGTTCGAGTTTTGTCCCTGTGAAGAGGGGAAAAAAGTGTCACTTTTGTCCTGCTTCACAGGGACCAAACTCGAACGTTCGGTGGAGGTAGGAACAAAAAAATATATTTAACCTTGTTACCAGTAAAAAATAAAAAAATAAAATAAAAATACCTGACTAAACCAACTTGAAAACTGTGTCCTCTATTAAATTCCATGAAGAATTTCATTGCCCATAAATAATATGATTCGTCGTTCTGTTGAGCTTTAGCTCTCACTAACACATCTTTCACATAATGCATTAACGGATTATACGAACTGTTCAGAAACTCTATACAGAATTCTTTTAAGAATAATCTGAAATTAATCACTATAGTTATTTTTTTTACAAGTCTATAACAATTGATTTTATAAATGTACAAAAAATGTCTAAGTAAATTCTTAGAACTTGTATATGATACATATCTTTAAAACAGTGATAATAAAAAAACAAACACTACAGTATTATAATTTATTATTATTATTATATTGTAATCCGACCGATTTCGGCCATGGCGACCACTTCGACCCCTTATAAGTCATGGCGCTGATGCGCCCGGAGATGGCTTATATAGCCAATTTTCGCAGCAAACTCCCTTGCACAAAGTGGGCAAGTGAGCTTACCACTCTCATAATTATAGTGAATGGCGGCGAGTGGACGGGCTTTGAGATCATCGCGCTTGGCGTCGAGGTCAGCTAAGCGCTGTTCCTCAAATTCGCGAATTCGCTTATTCACAATCTCGCGCCATTCCGGTCGCTGTGCTGCCAAACTCTCCCAGCGAGAGGGCTTTATATTGCATCTTTTCATGTGACGCTTCAGAACATCTTTATATCTGAGGAGTTGTCCGCCATGCTTTCGCTTGCCCTCCTCCAGCTCACAGTAAAAGATGCGCTTCGCCACTCTCTCCTCCGCCATCCGTGATACGTGACCGCACCACCGAAGTTGCCGACGCATCAAATACGCCTCAATGCCACCGACATTGGCGCGTCTTAGAACTTCGGTATTACGTACCCGATCGGACCATCTGATCTTCATGATGGTGCGCAGGCATTTTAGGTGGAATCGATCGAGAGTGCGTATATGGCGACGATACACACACCAGGTCTCGGAAGAATAGAGAAGGTTTGGCAGCACGATCGCCATGTAAACCGAGATCTTAGTAGGCAGCTTAAGGTCGTGCAAGCTGAAGACCTTGGAACACAGCTTTCCAAATGCTGCAGCTGCAGCACTTATTTTGCTGTTGATCTCGGCATCAAGGTCACACTTAGCTGTTATAGTGCTCCCCAGATAACGAAATTTATCAACCTGTTTCAGCACGTCCTCACCAAGCTTAATGGTCAGTGTCTCACGACCATGGATGTCTAGGGACATCACTTCCGTCTTTTTGACACTGATCTTTAGGCCGAATTTGCAACATGCTTGGTGGAAAGCAGACATCAGCTGTTGCAGGCCATCTGGGGATTCTGCCAAGAAGCACAAGTCATCAGCATACATGATCTCTGTGATCAATGTATACGAGACCTTGGTGCGCGCCTTAAGTCTGGCCAAGTTGAAAAGACTGCCATCGGTGCGAAAACGAATGCGAACTCCTTCAGAAACAGTCTGTAGGACCTCCTTGACTACTACTGCAAAGTATATAGCAAACAGTGTGGGTGCTAGGACGCACCCTTGCTTTACCCCACAGGTAACGGGGAAAAAGTCGGACTGTTCGCCATCTACGGAGACGCAGCACTGCATATTGTCATGCAGGAGTCGCAGAAGTCTCACAAACTTTTCTGTGCATCCTAGCTTTCCGAGTACCATCCAGAGAGCTTCGCGAGGCACAATGTCGAATGCTTTCTCCAAGTCAACAAAGCAGAGGTACAGCTGACGTCCCTGTTCTCTGCTTTTCTCCTGAAGTTGACGCACCGAGAAAATAGCTTCACATGCGCCTCGGTTAGGTCGGAAGCCAAACTGGGTTTCAGGCAGGATCCTTTCTCATAGGTCACTTAGGCGGTTCAATAAAACTCTTGCAAAGACCTTTCCAGGAGCTGATAATAGTGAAATACCGCGATATGAATTACAGTCGGATCGGTCACCCCTGTTCTTGTAGAGGGCCCTAATACGAGACAATTTAAAATCGTCTGGGACTCGCTCCTCCTCCCACATTCGAACAAATAGTTTCCACACCGACGTGTGCAAATCCCTACCGCCGTATTTCAATAGCTCGCTTGGTATATGGTCAATGCCAACTGCCCGCTTGTTTTTCTGCTGTCTGATGGCAGTGACAACCTCGTCGAGCGTCAGTGGCTCATCCAGCGCGATAGATAAAGGGAGTTGAGGCATTAAACTGATGTTTTGTAGATCGGCTGATCGATCAACGTTGAGCAGAGTGTTGAAGTGTTCAGCCCAACGTTTTAGTACTTCCTCCTTGCTAGTGAAGAGGTGTGAACTGTCTAAAGACCTCAGAGGTACTTTTGCTCGGTAGGAAATTCCAATCAGCTTTCGCACCTCGCAATAAAACTCCCGAAGCTGATTAGTGTCAGCAAGCCACTGCATTTGACAAGCTTTGTCCTGCCACCACTTATCTTTTATCTGACGAGACAGCTTGCGCAATTTTTGGTCACTCGCTTTGACCGCCGCAATACTACCGCCTCTTCTACTGTGCTGTCGCAAGAGCTCTCGATGTTTGTCGAATGCTGCTCTGAGAGCCTCATTGTTGTCATCGAACCAGTCTTCGCTACGCCTGTCTTTTGTCCCCAATGTAGCTGAAGCGGTTTCCATAATGTGACTAGACAAAGCTCTCCAAGAAGCACCGACATCATCCGTCTCATTTGCAGGCAACAGCTTTCCCGATAAGGCTTCGGCATATTCCATTCTAGCCTCGTGATACTTTAGCCTATCCACGTTTAAACACGCAGGCTTTTTCTCCATGGATCTACGAGGCCGGCGGAGGCGGAGTCTTAGCTTAGTGACAATGAGTCGATGGTCAGTCCAACAGTGCGCACCTCTCATAACGCGGGTGACTTGCACTTGACTGATGTCTCGTTGCCGTATGATAGCGTAGTCTATCAAATGCCAGTGTTTAGACCGCGGGTGCTTCCACGTTGTCTTGTGCTTGGCGGCAAGCGGGAACATAGTGTTCGATATCGCAAGGTCGTATTGAGCACAAAGACTGAGCAACAACTGACCGTTGCTGTTCATGTTGCCGACTCCGTGTCTACCCAGAACTCCAGGCCAAGCCTCATAGTCCCGGCCAACTCTGGCATTGAAATCGCCTAGCAGTAATATCTGCTCTTCGCTATTGATGTTGTTAAGGCATTGAGATAATTCCTCATAGAATTTGTCCTTGATGTTATCAGACTTGTCCAACGTTGGGGCATAAACACTGATGACATTAAGGTAGTTGTTCGAGTCCAGGTGTAGGCGCAGTGTGGTAACGCGGTCCGAGATGTGCACAGGACATTCATGGAATCGCTTTGCTAATTGAGTTTTGACGGCAAATCCTACCCCAGACCTACGAGGTTCGGGTAAAGGGGTACCTTTCCAGAAGAAAGTGTAACCACCTCCAACTTCCACCAGCTCTCCTTCATCAGCGAGATGTGTTTCGCTGAGTGCAGCCACATCCACATTATAGCGATGAAGTTCCCGAGCTACTATAGCGGTTTTGCGCTCGGGGCAGGCGTTGCCATCTCGATCAATCAGCGTTCTTACATTCCACGCGCCAAATGTCATGATAGGTAGTTTCATGATAGTTTTATTCTTTTTGATACGTCGACCACGAATTAGATTGATGCAGTGGTAGCCGCGGTTACTACCACCTTCCGGGACGGGACGAGCATTTTTTTTTAGGGCACCTTTTCTAGCCCCCTCCTCGGCTGAGCGAGGAGAGCAGTGCCTCCCTAAATAGGGCTGCTCTGTCACCCCAGGTGCTGCCGAGTTCGCATTGTCGTCCCAAATTTGCAACGCGAAGGCGACCAAGACGTGTACTCACGCCCCTGGGGCCGCCTATGTGCAAGTATCAGACGAAGCCCGGCTTGCATCGCGCCAGACCTCTCTACCTCAACTCATCGCCATAGGACTTAGAGTACTCGGAGTCCAGTATTGGAAGCAGTCAATTGCGCAGGATATATTAAGGTGCGCAAGCGTTCACGCATACGCAGGCGCACACACTCGTCCTCCCCCTTCCCGATTCAGTGGAACGGTGAACCGCTACGACTGGAGAAGAGGTCGGATGATGTGTCTGGCCGACGGTAACTGTACGCCCTCTACCATCGCCCTAGGCCATCCACCTTGCCATGCTGAATCGCCGAGTGTACCAAGCCCTTTCGCATTATCTGCATTAGGATGCCACCCTCGCCGAAGCAGACTTTGAGTGGGATACTACTGTCTCGACGGGAGGGGGCCAGAGACAGTAGCAGCTCGGGAAGCCGGGGTCGCATACCCGTATACCACAATGCAACATTCGGCAGAAGTTGCAATGGGTACCCCTGACTGTATTTATTTTTATGACTGTATTTATTATAATTTACTAGCTAGCACTAGCTAGTTTAGTTGAAAATTCAATAATTATAGTACAAATGGGAAATCCTCTCAGTCCATCCTCTTTTACAAACTTTCAACATAAATAATTTTTACTTTACATTATACAGATATGTTACCTGATAGCAAAAGCAGATCTCCTTTCCATCATACCACTTTCAGTAGGCCTTCGGTTTTTGGGTTTTACGAGCTTAGATTTTTTGCTACCATTAAAATTTAAATTGGATATCTTATTTAAAGGTTTGAAGCATATCAGTTGATTGTCGGATACAGACTTCATGTTTTGTATCACATAAGTGCCTCCAAATCGAGAATGCCTGAAACAAACCATAACCATAGTTAATTTTGTAAATATAATTAGGGTAACTGTGATCTGAACTGAACTCAAGGCTTCTTCTCCGTATGAAGAAGGGTTAAGGCTTAATCCACCACGCTGCTCAACTGCGTGTTGGTGAATCGTTTCTCTACTATGAATAACGGTCGCTCGGCGTTTGTCGGAAAACAACCTGTGATCTAATTTTACAGAAATGACAAAGACAAAGAAAGTTAACGACCAGGTATTGGATCACAAATAAACTAACCTAGTTGATGAATATTGTTTAACTTTATTCATCCTTTCTTTAGATTCAGACATTCTCATAGTTAATAGCTGTTGATCGTCTCGGAGTTTCTCGTCAACACTTCTATGCAAGGCTGCATCTGCTAAGCTTGTAGGATTCTGTTCTCTCAACAAATGAGATATTATTTCTAAAATATGCATAAAGTACTGTTTTTCATTTTCCGATGACATATACAATATTATATCCAAAATTCCCGCTTGATTTAATGCCCAAAGAACCTAAAAGACAAAAGTTAAGAAATTAGATCTACAGTAATAGGAATAGATGAACATGCAAAGTAAATAAAACATCTCGATATTCGATAAACACAAAATTTTGTTAAGAATAATTACATTCTTGTTTTTTTTAATACAAGTCTCTAATCAAAAATATATAAAAATGAATTTGGCTTATTATATTTTAAATATATTGACTAATATCAATAAGTATGAATAGTATATGTGTATATTTAGATCCTATTCTACCTGGTCATGTACGCTAGCATCATTTTCTGGTCTTCGCTCTTTATCTAAGTCGGCAGGAACATGTAATACATTCCTAATTAAAATTAATATTCTTTCAATAATTAATCCTGTGTCTTCATCTCTTTCAGACCAATCCTGAAATTAAAAGTAATACAGAAAATGGAATAATACTTTACCATTAAAAAAAAAAAACTACTTTAAGTATTTAAAATAAAGTTCTTTTATTACTTTTTTTTTTTAATTTATTTAAAATTAAATGTAATAAAATATTTTCTGAGTAAACATTAACAGTCAATTTAATATTGAATTTATTAATATCGTAAATTTCGCAATATTATTGTCTGTGAGCAAACTTGTACTTACAATTTCAAGTATTTTAGCTAATTTCTTAGCAAAGACTTGCCAAGTTTCTACTTTGGTAAAAGCTTCCTCTTTATAAGACTGCAAATGTGACAATATTTGTAAATAATTATGTCTAGCACTTCGCTCAACTGGGACCTCTTCTCTATACAATAGCAGTGCTGGGTTGGTTAAATTAACAAGTAACCTACAAATAATATAATTTTACACATTGCCTATTTAAAAAGTGTATGTAAATAAAAATTAGTGTGTCGTTTAATTGATTTCTTAGATTCACAGTTTGTTTTTATTTAAATTTTTTAATCTTGATACATAGACCATGTTTACAAAACTCAGCACTATTTTTACCATAAGTATGTGTAGTTGGTATTGAGTGTTTTCTAATTACATGATTAAAACATGATTGTTAATTTTAAGGAATTCAATGTAAATTTTTACCTAAGAGTAACGTCAAAAAGTTCATCTTTCTCCCAATGGTCAACGAGCATGGGTAACAAATCAGTTTGTAACACTTTCGTTTGTCCAAAATGTCTTCGTATTTCGTGTTCTTCTCCATCACGTCGCAGATATCTTATTAGATCTTTCACAGTGTTCAAAGTAAAATCATCTATCAAGTACTTTCCTGTTTTCTTATTAAATGTTCCTAAAGCATTACAAGTAGCTGAAAGTTCAGCAGATAGTAACGAACTCATGTTTACACTATCACAGGCACAATTAGAGTTAAAAAACTTATAAATTATCGTTTTCGTTCAAACTTTTCCATTTATAATAAAGTTTAAATTTGTATTCATAAGAAAATTTGACATTATATGATTATAGTTTTTTGACGTTAAAAAACCCGCGCAAACGTGACATATTCGTGACATATAATTCTGGTTATGTGCGTTTCGTTGCACGTAAATAATTAAATCAACATTAATTAACATGTGTCAAAATAAATTGACACAACTAAGAGCCTATACCAGCAGAATTAATATGAATTGAAGAGTTAATAAAGAGCTATTGACTATGTAATAATTAGTATTCATATTTATTAAGATATCATTGAAGTTCAAATGTTGTTATTTATTTTAGTACATACACAATAGTTGGCTAAAAACTAACAAACATTTGTACTAGGGCACTCACTTTATTCCTTTAAAAATATCTTTCAGTAGGTACATGGGAAAAAAGTTTATATAAAAAAACAAACTTAGAGCGTACTTACATACATATTTTAATAATATATAAGTTAAATACGATGTAATTAAGATATTAAAAAAAAAAAAACTAAAAGTTACGAGATACGCTATTAAACTATAATAAGCTATTATTATTATTAATAATAATACACTATACAAATTAATGAAATATATACTTCCTATGAACAACCTATTAGTAGGATGATAAAAAATATACTTTAATGCGCTTTTGCGTGTTCGTAGAGAGTATCATAATTTGATGGTATGGACGGAAAAGAAATTAGAATAAACAACTGACTCAGGAGAGGGATTAATACCTAAGAAGATTTCTGACCGTTGACCTACGTAGCAATATGGGTATCAAATGAAAGCTAGTAAATTGTTTTATTCTTTTTAGTTTATAATAAGAGTATCTTACGCAGTCGGGTTTTTTGATTTTTTTAATTAAGCATAGGTACTTGTTAGACATTTTTATTTCGATCTTAAAAAATATTATTGTTATTTTGGAAATCATTCGTGTACTTTAACTCCATTCGTGCTTACGCCTACTGGACATTATATTATACTTTTGTTGTAAATATGTTTTTTCTTTCGATTATTCCAGTTCATAGACAGCTTTCACGTAGAGCTTAGCATAGGCTATTATGTGAGATGGAATCAAATTGGCTTTCACGTAGTCAATGAATGCCACGTTTGGGATCTGTTTTCTACGTAGTTTTGTACGATTAATTCCCGTGAGTGGATATTGTCGATTGTAAGGCAATCTTTCTGAATTTCTTATAATTATAAGAGATGATATTTTTTATCACTGATTGATAAATTTGTTATTATTTGTAGTATTTCAGTTTTAAGGTGTGGTTTATGGGATTGTAATTCCTTATAAAAGATTATGTTCATGCACTCTAACAATAATAATAAATAATTATGTTTATAGATATAAACATAGCCTAAGCTTTAATGAAAATTATATATTTAGAAGACTATACAAAAAATGTTATTTGATACAATTTATAGATAGATCTATAATTAAATTGAACCTGCCCATATATGGTCGTATATTATGGCTATCTCGATTGGTATCGCATCCAACGCTCACAAAAAATCGGTTTGATCGAAAGTGTGAAGCTACATAAAGCTGAGTTTCGCACGATAAGTGACATCGCTTCTGGAAATCGACACTAATCTTCTTTTTATCCTTAGCCTCCTTATTCCTTATCCGTCAATATATTTTTAGTATATCTGGAACTACAATTGTTTATAAGCAGCGCTAATCACTTAATGTCTGATAAATCAAGTGTTTTTGTACTGAAATTCAAAACAAATTTTGATTCGCAAAACTTAAAAATAGAATAAAACAAATCATTCTGACTTTTGTCGCTATCGTAACTTACTCGTATATTCTACTCGAATTAAAATTAGTTGCATTTAAACATTTATAAATAAAAGTAAAATGGCATGATTTCATTAATTCAAAGATTTTAATTGCAAGTTGTGCATTGTCTAATTTACTCAAATATATATATTCAAGACGACGAAGTTTCGGTTATTCTGAAATACCGTAATGAAAATTAAATTTATATAGTTACAAGGACTTGGAATAATTCTGTTTGAAGAAGTTGGCGGTATTACGGCTTTTGTTACGTAAGTTTGTTAGTTGAAGAGAGGATATTTTGTAAGAAGAATACATCGAAATACAATGTATTTTACAAACTTTTATAAGGGATATGTCTTCGATTTTAGGAAAGTCTAGGTTTATTATAATAACAGAGAATAAGTATAAAAAAGTTATAGCATATATACATATTAGTCACAAACAAGAATTGTAATAATTCAAATAGTGATATTCTAATGCACAAGTAGGTAGGTGCCTATTACATATTTGTCTTTTTAATTAAATATACATACATGCGAATAGATCTCAAGTTTAAAGTTTTTTTTTTTTTTTTTTTGCTTAACACACACGCGGTCGTCTGTTCATAAGGTAGGCAACTTAATGCCTGTGTTTTAGGTAACAGCCGACTGATATACTTTTTTTTAAAAAAGATATACATATAAATAATACATATATAAATAAAGATATATTACACCCAGACTCGGGGGCGAGAATCGAACCCACAACCCTTGGAGCAGAAAACAGGGTCACTGCAAATTGCGCCAACGGGTCAGTCAAGGCCAGTCAGTCAAGTTTTAAGTTGATAATTGTATTAAAGAAATGCTTTAGCCTTTTAGTGGGGACGTTTTTTAGGCTGCCATTGGCAAGCCGCATCATGTAAATCAGGAATAACTAATTTTGACGAATAACAATAAAGTACATTCCAAAATCAACAAATGAAGACAACGTCTACTTATGTATAAAATACACAGGTACACTATGCATATAATTTACAGTCAATCCTATCGTATTTGATATAATTATTACTTGCTTATTGTACTAATCAAATAAATTAATGTTCAAATAAATTCACTTAGAAATACGGCTCTCGAACTATTAGTCGATTTTAATTGCTAGTGGACCATTACAGCGTTTTTTATTTTTTTTATCATTCTTTTCAAATTATCTTTATTGGACGTTTATATTGAGTTCCGAATTTTTAAAATAATGAGAAACGATGCTGAATTAAATCCTAAGTAAAATGTGCATTCTGTATATTTTTTTGCACTTTTATTATACACTAGCTGTACCCGCGGGTTTGTTAGCGATTGCCATCCCTTTCATTAAATGCTTATAATATAAAGTACGAAAATCAGCTTAATATAAGTACAAATATGTCTCCACTTTCCGAGTTTTGAGTTATTAGGAACTAATATTGAGTTATGAAGTTTGTAATTTCTGAATTTCCAAATAGAAGAACTTGTGACATTTAACGGAATGAAATTGGACTACGCGTTAATGATTCATAGCCGATTACACATTTTAAGTTTCACCCTTTCTTCTTAGGAAACTGTGCTAAGTTTTGAAAGAAAAAGTATATAGTGTTCTACCTCGTAGTATGAACTCAAATCGTGCATAGTGTAGTTTAAATTTACTTAGTAGTTTTGGCGTGATGCGCAGATATGATACAGCAAGACATAAATAATAATAAAAAAAGAATTAAAAAAAAGAAATCACAATAAAATAATTTATAAATTTTTATTTTTTATTTTTTATAAAAAATTATTTATAAAAATTTATTTAATAATTTATAAAAATATATACAGAATTGGACCTGTTACAGTTTTATTTTAAGTATAGACTATGAGAGTATTTATTTTAGTAGAGTTTATTTTATTTTTCATCTTTCCGCATAAATAAAACATGATTTAATTTGTATGTGAAATTTAACTTTATAAGAATCTGTTTTTAAAAGTCTAAGGAGGAAATATATATGTATATATATTCTGTTTTTTTATTTATTTTTGTTTCATTTCAAGTTTTGTATAACGTTCAAGTAATTAAGCTCTGTTTCTCTTAAAATGAAAACGAATCTCGTTTGTGAGCAAATGTCACGACTAACTTTAAATTTAGTAACGTAAATACAGAAGTAAATATTGCTTAATTGCTTAGTAGATAAAATAAATAATGTGCAACTTATTATCTTTTATTTAAGTAAGTCTACTTATGATTTGAATCTATTAAAATATATATGACTGTTTTGTAATACCGTAACTTACGGTTTCATTTTGTAGAAAATACAATGGAATAAATATTATCTACGTTGGAAACTTTTTGTTTGATAAAATCAAAGGATATCAACATCTAGCGAAACACAAGCTTAAAGCAACGTTTTCCCATTGATCTCTGTCGGCGAACGCAATCGCAGCCTATTTTCTGGCCTGAAGCCAGCTCGCAGTGCCCAGGATATGTTGGCAACATACCAATAACAGGATTATCGCGCTCTAATAGCGAATGTACGCGTACAGTCAGCAAAAAAAAAACCAAGTTCATTCTAATTATGATGTTGGCGGACCTCAATTGAGCATGTCTTCTTTTTATCTACATTATTTACTACGTGGTTTTGTAATTTTTAAATGAACAAGAATATTTTAATAATATTCGAGTAAAGTAGGTCATATTAGAAAAATATCGGTACACAGCTATGATTAGCATACAACATTCTTCGATTTTTATTTTTATTAATATTATATATTCGGATGAATACCAACCAGTGCTTAAGAATTTCAGAATCCCTTTAAGAACTCAGCATTATGCTCAGTGACCTCGATGGAGTTTTTCAAAGGGTGGGCCCTAAAATGAACATGGACAAGATAAAAATCATGTCGGATATCCATGTCGTGCATACCCTGTAATCGGTTGTAAATTCTACTCACGAAGTTGTTGACGAGTACATATACTTAGGACAAAAAATGACTTGGTAGATCCAACTTCGAGAGAGAGATCAATCGTCGAATCCAGCTAGGATGGGCAGCGTTCGGGAAGTTAAAAAACGTCTTTTCATCCGTCATACCTCAGTGCCTGAAGTCGAAAGTCTTCGACTTATGTGTGAAATACGAATCTGAGACGTGGTCTCTGATCATGGGCATTTTAAACAAGCTCCAAGTCGCAGTGTGCAATGGAGAGGGCTATGCTTGGTGTTTCTCTGCGAGATCAAATCAGAAATTATGAAATCTGCAGACGAACGAAAGTTGCTGACATAGCATAGCCCAACGGATCTGCAAGCTGAAGTGGCACATAGCTCGTAGAACTGACGGCTGATGGAGCAGAAAGGTTTTCGAGTGGAGACCACTTACTGGCAAGCACACCGTCGGACAGGCGTTCACGAGAGGGACAGGCGTTCACGAGAGGGACAGGCGTTCACGAGAGGGACAGACGACTTGAGAAAAGTCGCCGGAAGCCGTAATAATAAATATGCTTAACATACAAACACGGTTGTTTGTTCCTAAGGAAGGCAACTCCACTACTTGCGTTTTAGGTAACAGCCGACTGATATGTACTTTTTCGGAATCGAACCCACAACTCTGGAGCCGATAGCAACTACTGAAAACTGTACCGCGCCAACGGGTCAGTCAAAGTCAAGTTTATGTATGTATGCTATTCATTTCTTCTACCTAAGGTTGCCTCTTGTACATTTCTCTTGTAAGCATTTATACTGTTAAAAAAATCCTATGTAATAAAGAGTACTTGTTGTTGATATTTTTCCATTAGTTAACCAGAGAAATATTGTATGATATTTATAATGCTTAGGATATTTCTCACAAACGATGTCGTTCATTTCTAATCAAAACTATTTTCGAGAAAATTCGATTGAATTATATATTGCCTATGATATATTTTATCAAAGAATGGTTGTTAGGTTTTTCTTTATCAACATAATGCATTTTTGCTTCTATTCTTGCCGTTCTTTTACCGTAATTAAAATCGATACTCACACCGTCGATGTCGTTAACGGTCAGATTTTATTGCAATCATGTTATAGAGACTTTTCAATGGAAAAGTTAATCTTTACGCAAAACTATGTCAATGAAATTTACTACACGCTTATCACAGACAAGAAGCATACTGATAAAGATTGTAAATATGAAATGTTGTTTACTAACTTGTTAATTAAGAACCTAATTATTAAATTTTTAGAATATCCGCTTTTATATTACTTATTTTTTTAACATGATTGCAATGAAGTCTGTAATAAAAGCCGTGAAAGATATCGCTGAAGTAGCCATTTTAATTTGGTGAAAGGAAGGCCGGTCTACTGTATCAGTATAACTGTATCAGTCTGTAAACAACCCACTGCTGAGCGAAGGCCTCTTCTTCATATAGAAGAAGGCTTAGAGCTTAATCCACCACTCTGCGCCACTGCGGGTTGGTGAATAATTTCCCTACTATGAGTAACGATCGTTATCAGATGCTTATGATAACAACCGGAACCGACAGCTTTGCGTGCTCTTCGAGGCACGGTGGGAAGACCCACAAGAACATACATCCAGACCGGAAACAAATAATTGTACAAATACAAATATCTGTCCCGAGTGGGAAATGAACCTGCGACCGCCGGTGCGCGGTTTGACATGACTACTCGCACCACTGCACCAGAACGGTCGTCGATCTGTATACATAATATTCTGAAAAGATAAAAAAAAAAACAGAAAAAAACACGTTTATTGGATAAGCTACTCCTTTTTTTCGTTATCATAATCGCCATTATAACAAATACTTGTGGCAATTTTAAGTGTCCACTTATTACGGGTCGTTTTTCGGGTACAAAGATACAAGGGTTAAAAGTTTAACGTATATAGCTCTATCTATGAATTTATTTTTGATGAACCAATTTTACTCTTTTTTTAATTAATGGTAACTCGATCAATGATTTTCATAACGACAACAAAAAAAAAAAAAAAGAAAAGAATGGTCAATGAAGTGATGAGTGAGTAATTTTTACAGGTCTGCTCGATTTGAAATTTGGTATTTGGTATGGCTACGGAAATAATATTGGAAGATTATATGTAATAGTATATATTTTAATCTTGATCTGATGCTAAAGCATCGCCGGAAATCGTCTAATCTTCACCAAGTTACAGTATATAGTAGTATTGTGTTTCACCATAAGAATTATCCTATAATAGAATCGCAATTGCTTTATGATGAGCAAGAATAAAAATAAATTTAAAAAATCAAAAAACCCGACTGCGTAAAATACTCTTATTATAAACTAAAAAGAATAAAACAAGTCTGGTTGATCTGAACTGAAGGAAAAATGCGTAGAAAGTAATTGACCTAAACTATAACAAATAGTATATTTAAATACGGGATATAGCGACTTTACAGTCGGGACCCATATTGGATAGGAATAAGTCTAGGTTATACATACATACATACATACCAGTGGCGTGCCTAGTACTTGAGAACAGGGCAAGCCCGACATACATTTTTTATTTATGATTCGATTTTTTTCGACGAGTTTTAACAAGGCACACTGAAGGCACGTTACTGGACAGAACACAGAAAATCACAAACATGTCAGCATTGACATACCTTCAGTGGCTTTAAAAATGTTTTCGTGTTTATGAGTGAGCAAATAAAAACCCCGCATGTTCTGGTATAAACCTACATCAAAAACTAACAAACAAAAAAAAAACACATCAAAAGTTAAGGCGCTATTACAGAGGCATTAAAAAAGCTTATGATAGGTATCGCAAATTGCCCGATTGACTATTGACTATTTCATTTATTGTTTAACGTAATAATAAGATAAAGTAATTATAATTGAAACAAATTTTGTGATTTTGATCTCAAACTCGATGCGAGATTTTAGTACATCGGCTACCGAATGAATGATATCATTTTGAATTTTATTCGATAAATATCTAGGCCCCGGTTTGCCGCTATTTTGTTGTTGCATATGTTTTTCTAAAACGAGGTCGTAAAATATGCAACACCAACAATACAATTTATTGGAATGAGAGCAACCTACAATCCAATGAGTATTGTATACTGATCTATTAAACTGTATTATGTGAGACTTACTTGTTTGCGAAATACACAAATCCGGTGTATTAGGTTTTTCCGAAGCTATGATGTTTTTTTTTTCTCCGTGAAAGATAAAGATTTCACCTTTTCCTCGCCTATTAAAACTTTCACACACTTTAAATTCTTACAAGGAACAATAAGATCTCTTTTTGAACTCATTTTAAAATCAAAATCACGAAAATGAAAAATGTACCAGTTATCCGCTCAATCACTACACAAAATGTATATCAATTATCATTATAAATATTTACACTCTTTGACATGTATCGTGATGAAAACAAAAAGCAACTTCGTGACGCTAATAGTTTGTGACTAACTTCATAGTGAAAGCCGGGCTTATTGCTCCATACTAATTGCTATAGAAACGCACAGTAGTTATATCTATAGACATAGCACTTTTTCATAGGTTAGAACGGTGCAGATATACGCGCCAACGAAGCCCCGTCGCAAGCCAATGAGTGTGAGCGAGATGGGAGATGCATGCGAGCGACAACGCGACGTTGTATTTGGCGGCCGGCGCGTGGTGCGGCGCATTCGGATACTTATAATAGTCATAGATAAAAAAGAAACGAAGCGCGCGAAAATTAAAATATGAAAGTCAATGTTTTCGGTCGGTACGGAATTAGAAGTAGGGCAAGCCCGGCTTTTTGGCTTGTATGAAGCTACCGCCACTGATACATACATACATACATACATACATACAAACACTCGAAAAACATAACCCTCCTTCTGTCGCAGTCGGGTAATGAGGTTAATTTAGTATTAATTACTGTTTTTTTACTTTTTTTTTCTTAACCTCCGACGATATGAAGGAGTCTGTGTTTACAATATTTCAAGAATTTACTCTTTCATTCTAATTCTCGCATATATTCTGCTAATCTTGCATTCTACATACCAATTTCTCTTTACATACTTCCTCAGTCACACTTTTGGATTTTCCCACTAAGGCTTAAGGCTCTATATGTGTACTTAAAACTACTATTTTTGGGGATAATAAGGGGGGTAACAAACAATAGTCTTAATTACTTTAGAAAGCATCAATAGGAAACCAAAATATGTCTAAAATTTGAAATAATGGTATGTCTTTTAGTTTACTGCATGCTTAAAATATGGAGTACTGCTTAGAAAAAAAGTTAGTAGCGCCTATCACTTCTATGGCTCTATAATCCTGGAAAAGTTTTATACTAGATCAGCTGATTGCTAGACGCGATGACGTTTGGGTTTTGGGATCGTAGGAGATGGAACACAAGAATCGACCAGTTGAGTTCCAATTCAGGCTTTTTAAGTGGTAAATTTATCTTTAAAATGCGTGTCGTGCATGGTGGTGAAGAGAAACATCATGAGTCAACCTGTATGTTTCGTCAGAAATTCTTAGATTCAATCTTTCTTCTCTATAGGAGAATCTTCTGTCCAGCTGTGGGACATTTACAGTTCAGGTTGTTACAATATACTTAAAATACAGCTGTTATATTACTTATCACTAAAAAGTATAATATAGTATATATATAGTATTAATATTAGATTATAATGTTTAATTAAAATATTAAAACCATAAAACACTAACTTCACTATTGAACTCAGTTTTATTGCGATATATAATCTTTATTATTATACCAAAGTACTATATTAAAAGATTTAGATGACAAATTTTGTGGAAAAAGTATTTTCTCAACGTCTTTTCTTTGAAAAGGAAAAATGAAAGGGCTTCACTTAAGTTGAAAGACTAAAATATAACGTAAGTCTTGCGGAGGATATGATACAAGTGGCTATTAAATAATTTTTTTTATAGGTCAATGTAATAACTCTTTAAAAATTTAATTTTTTATACTTAAAGATGTTCCATTTAATTTTATAAATCCAAGAAATATAAAGTGTAATATTTGCTTGGTGATAAGTAATGATAGTACTCTGACTTTGTAACAAATCACGCGTGAAATGCAATAGAACTTGAAAATTACATTACTTATATACATATTTTTCTATGTGATATAGATCCCATAAATATTTAATGTAATTTGTTCATGAATATTTTATAAAATCATAAATCAAGATATTTTTGACTTAATTATATCCACGGAATTCATTTAAAATACTTCCGTTCAATCCGTCTTTGAAGAATAAAACTTACCAAGCCAGACTCGTTAAAAATTTTATTTTCCGAAAGAAGAATTTCTTGAGATGATAAACAAACAATTTCTAGATCGAATAAAGGTATTCAGATTTCTTATTCAAAACGAGTTACTGGAATGCCACCTTGTTATACTTGTTAGTTACCGCTTCCCACCCAAGGGTAAATCACTGATGTAACCTAAGGAATGAATGTTGTTTGAGAAATTGTTCTCTGAGGAGAGTATCGCATCCTTTTTCTTATTTTCTTCGTACGTTTCGTCTAAGCTACAATTTCCTCAATTCACTCTACTGCGAAATAACTTGTGGTAAAAATTACGTAACTTTGATACAGATCATATTCTTTATTTTCTGTATTTGTAAAACGTCAAGGGTGTCTACTTAAGTTTATTAAATCTTAAAGTACGTGAGTTATAGATTTATAACGGTATTTAATAGCTTCTACTGAGTTAATAGCGTACAATATACTTAACGTTGAAAAGAAATCTTTTAAAAATTCTGTCATATACGTATAAGTAAGAGCCAAAACACATAACGGCGTTGCGGCGACGCAACGCTAAAATCGGCAGTTTGCGTTGCGGCGTTGCGGCGCCGCGAAAAAGAGCGTTGTCGTAGGGTAACCAGTTCTTCGTGATTTTTTATTGTGGATATTAATTTAATTATTTTAAATATTATAGTTCACGTGAAATTTGTTAATTATTGTTTGTGAAGTTGTTATTTAGTAGAATGCATAAAAAGTAATCCTTTGTACCGGAAATAATTTTGTGAATCAAGTTTGTATGCTGGTAGAATTTTAAACAACTTTTGTCTCATAAAGCCTAAACAAAATTGAAACAAAGTGATACATAAATTAATATCTTACTATATTAGTTTTATAGATTAAATATAAATAAATAGGTTTTGTCCGCGGCTCCGCTCGCATGGTACAGGCACCAACGGTAGTCGGTACGTAAAGTAGGTACTCTATGTCCTTTTCTGTACCCCAGACAACTAGTATGCAGAATTTCATGATGATCGTAATTCAGGTGAATAGTTAAAGCGTGAAAGCGTAACAAACAAAGAAACTCACTTTAGCGTTTATCATATGCATGAAATTAGCATTCCCCTATAATTGTGTAAGATAGAAAAAATATCACTATAATAACTTTTCGAAACGCTGCTTTATTACATATTTATAATTTAGGTACATCATAAATGTAATTTTTTGAACCGAGTCATAAATTAGCTGTAAATCTAATAGTTAAAAGTGGTTAAAAGTAACAATACCGATAACAACAATTGAGCTGAACTGTGAGCCGTTTCACAGCTCCGGTTCAAGCATATGGCTCATGAGCTTATCTGCAGTTCATAAAAATTCATTGAGATACCCATGTCTAATAAAGACACAAAAAAATAAAATATAAAAATAGACACAAAATGTCAATAAATCATGGTCACACACGTCACAACGCCGGAATTGGCGGTGCCGCGCCGCTAAAATTGGCGGTGACGCCACCGCCGATTTTAGCGTTGCGGCGCCGCAACGCCGTTATGTGTTTCGGCCCTAATACTTGTACGTATAGTTGTTATATACTATTAAATAATAGTTAGTAAGTATTGAAAGTAAATATTGTTGCATGGAAAAATCCACCACCACATCAGCCGTTAGATGTCCACTGCTGAACGTAGGCCTCCTCCATCGTCTCTATGGGAGGTTTGCCAATACTCGTTACGCTTGGCAGGCGGGTTGGTGAGCGCAATTTGATGTGGCAGAATATGATGACGCTGCTGCCCACCACCATTCTGGTCTGTGTGCAATTTTTCGCACCACCGTGGCCTTAGTCGCCTGTTTTTTTTTTTTTTTTTTACTGTACATCCACAGACTTGATTTGCCCATGCCTTTTTTTATGAACATTTTAGATTATTATTATTATTCGCCTGTTACATCTCGGCAATAAAAAGATCGGGACTATTCTTCTCTGCGTCCGCCGCACGGCAATTTTTAATATTATGTATTTTAAATTAGCTTAATAAAGTGATAAATCGAAAATCATCTAAATATTCAATACGTTACGTGATATTACACAATACATAATTATATAACCATACATTTTAACTGGCTCTAATTACATATCATTTTACTGTCAACATAAGCCTATGTTATGCTTGTGCCTATGTTAAATAAAAATAGCGTTTATATAAAATAGTATTATTACCTATTAACAAAATAATTGTTTTGTTTTCTAAATACAGTTCATTGTGGCGTTGCTATCGCCAATTATAACCCATTAAGCCGTCGCTCGTCTGGACGAAACGTAACAAATTATTAGGTTTTCGGTTGGACTATAAAAGGTATATCGTGTTTGGGTTTTTATTTGTATTAAAATGGATTGTGTCTATTTTCTTTTAAATGTTTTTATTCATATAAATTTAATATTTTTTTAAATTTAGTGTTCATTGAATTTTAATTAAGTTCATTAGAATTTAATGCAATTAATTTAATATATTTCATAAACTTGCATTACAATTTTCATTTTATTAATAATTAGTTAAAAATTTGTCTTTTTTACTTTAATTTACATTGGTACGTAACCCTTTCTTGTCGGTACGACTTATCAAGATATTTTTCCTTTGTCTTCTTAACATGATCTTCGATGGAGCTTTCACTTGGCTCGCTTGCGTTAGCTGTGGTTAACACACGTGTTAGAGAGATTTTGGTGCTTTAGTTTGTGTTTATTACTTTGATTTACAAGTTTTATAGTGATGATAATTGGTAATTGGTTATACTAGTTATTACTAACATCCATAAGGCTTGGTAAGTGTTTTTATTGTGTATATTAGTTAGATAATAGTTAATTTTATATAAACTCTTTTGCAAAAAAAACGGGCACTTAAGCAAAGAACTATTTTATAGTTACTATTAGTTTGTTTGACAATTTTAGGTATTGTTATCCTCAGAATTTTATAAATTAATTAGGAAAGAATAGTTTTCATCAGTTTTATCATAACATTTTAATTAAATTATTAAGAAATAATGTTTAAGCTCAAAACACTATGATTGTACCTGCTCGCTAAATAAAAATGAAACGCGTTAATTTCTTTGTTTTTCTTGAATACACTAAAAGCAGATAAAAGTTTAGTATTGAGTGTGACCCCCTCTTGCTGAAATCACAGCTTGCATTCGTCTGGGCATGCTAGTGAGTATATCTTTTATGGTTTCTTGTGGAATACGTTCCCACTCCGCGGTAATCACATTCTTTAGCTCTCTGATGGTCTGCGGAGCCGGCTGCACTGATCTCACTCGTCGCTTCAGAACGTCCCAGACATGCTCTATGGGATTGAGGTCCGGACTTCTAGCTGGCCAGTCCAAACGACGAATTCCGACTTCTAGCATATACGCATCCACACCGCCAGACCGGTGGGCGCGAGCGTTGTCGTCCATAAAAATTGAGTTTTCGCCAAGAGCGGTTAAAGCGGGTTGTGCATAAGGAATTAGAACTTCCGTTATGTATCGGTGCCAGTCAGTGTACCGTTTTCGATGAAGACTAACTCCGTACGATCCATAGAATTTATTCCTGCCCAAAACATAACAGAGCCCCCTCCATAAGGTGTGATTTCTTCAAAACATGCCTCTGCAAAGCGTTCTCCTCGTCTACGTAGCACTCGCCGACGTCGGTCTTCACCATGCAGAGATATCCTGGCTTCATCGGAGAACAATACCCTATCCCAGTCTTCATGAGTCCATGACACACAATTTCGAGCGAAGCTAAGCCTGGCAACTCGATGTCCACGGAGTAATTTAGGGCCGCGTGGCGGGCGATGACTGTGTATATTAGCAGCGAGAAGCCTCCTCCTGACTGTCCATAGACTAATTTGCACATTTCTTACTTCTTCGAGGGTGTTCTTGAGGTCCACATAAGAAGATTTGCGATTTCTCAACGCTTGACTAACTAGAAAACGATCATCCCGTGGTTCGGTACATGTCTTTCTGCCAGAACCAGGCCTTCTCTTGACGGAACCGGTCTCTTGATAGCGCTGCCAGGTCCTTTGAACTGTCGACCGACTCACATTTAGCCTCTGAGCCACGAAGCATTGACTGCAACCTTCTTCAAGCAGCGCAATAATTTTGCTCGCTTTTATCACTTTATCTACCATTTTCGAGATTGCTAAACAGCAATAACAATACTTTTAAATGTCAAGGACACCAGATAATTTAATAAAAATTGACAAAAAGTTAATTAGAGTCGATATTAACTATAGGGAATTCGCGCCACAAAATGTAGTTAAAAGTTATTTTCTTTGAAAACCAGGCTCAGTCAAAAATTTGAATTTGGAATGTACTCTTATAAACATTATGGCACTTTTATAACTGGCCAGTAACATGTTCAAATGATTAAAACCTTTTTGGTATTTTATTTTTTTCAGCCAGGAAGAAAATCGAAACCGCCCGTTTTTTTTGCAAATGAGTGTAGTAGGTAGTTTTATAATTATTTTTTGTTTTCTTTGTATATGATTTTTTAAGATGGACTTGGATCGACCTCCAGATCCCCCAGATCCAGATGGCCCTCAAAGTTCACGTAAACGTTTAGCAGTTGATGACCCAACCACAACCAATCCATCCCCTAAAATTACCATCAACCACCCTTCCACCGCTATTCCTTCGATACAAACTGTTTATGTTCATCCGTCCTTTTCCGAAGTTCCTAAAAGTTATACAGATGACGACAAAGGTCCCTTCTTAGTTCACGTCTCTAGAGAAGTCTCAGACCCAGCTGCAGGAACTACTATCCGGGCTATTAAATTTGGCCAATTTTTACATTCGCACAAAATAAAATCAATAATTAATGATGGTGTAAAGAATATCGGACGAAATAAAATTTCTGTTGAATTTTCTACTGCACAAGCAGCCAATTCTTTTATGTCAAATCCGGTATTAGAATTATGTAAATATAAAACTACTGTACCGACTTACAATGTTACAAGGATGGGCTTGGTTAAAGGCATATCAGTAGACTGGTCTATGCAGGAACTAGTGGAGTCTCTGGAGCTTCCTTCTGGTTGTGGTGAGGTCATCAAAGCCAGACGGTTGAACCGTAAAACAGTAAATGAAGGTACTATCATTTGGGTACCAACTCAGTCTGTGGTGTTAACCTTCAAAGGGCAAATGCTCCCAGAAAAAATTTACTCCTACCACACATCCCTACCTGTAGAAACATACAAATTTCCTACCATTCAATGTTTGAACTGCTGTCGATATGGCCACATTAAAACACAGTGCAGGTCAAAACCCAGATGTTTCAGATGCTCACAACCCCATACAGGTGAGTCATGTGATGTTCCTGAAGATAATGCTACATGCTTGCATTGCTCAGGAAAACACTATACAACGAATAAGACTTGTCCGGAGTTTTCTCGCCAGCAGTCAATCAAAGTCATCATGTCCCAAGAGAGTATCTCATACTTGGAAGCATCCTCTCGTATCCCTCCCGCTAACAGATCCTATGCAGAGGTAGCGAAAGAAATGTTCTCCCCGGTAGTATATTCAGTTAATAGTTCCCAAAAGTCTAATCCAACCTCTCCGACTTTCCCTATCTCTTCACCTAATCGGTAATATCGAGAAACAATCGTCCGTACTCCCCGTGCCCGAGTTTCTTTAGGAAAAGGGTACGATAAACAGGCCCATAATGCCATTACTGGTAACTGTCCCTCTTCTCAGCCTAATGGCTGTGCTCTCATTAACAATAATAAACCTACTCCTTCCTCTATTGATCCTAATCTCTTACAAAATCTCATCCAAATTGTTACTTCTTTACTTTCTTCATATACTGACTCGACAATACCGACCAACGTTGCCAACTCTTTATCCCTACTTTTAGATACACTTAACAATGGACCACTTCCTTCAGTGGAACTGCCAAAGCCTACGTCCTAAGAAACATGAACTCCTCACTTTAATAAATCTCCATAAGCCCGTTATTATTGCCATCTCTGAAACATGGTTGGTTCCAGGATCTCGGTTCCGGGTTCCAGGTTTCTCCTGTTTGAGGGATGACAGAAGTGACGGGTATGCTGGCAGTGCCATTTTAGTCCGGCACTCCATTCCCTTTTCCCAAATCCCTTTGCCTCCCTTCAGTTCCCATATAAATGCAGTTGCTATTAGAGCTCTGAACATTTCTTTCCTGTCTCTATATATTCCCCATCCTTGCTCCTCTCTAGCTCCCGAATTACGTTCCATATTCTCCTCTCTCCCGAATCCTATCCTTATCATGGGAGACCTAAATACTCACCACACAGCATGGGGCTGCCATTCTTGCGACGGGTTTGCTCCCGTGTTGGTGGACATTATTGATGATGCCAACCTATGCATTCTCAATGATGGATCACCGACACGAAGAGTGAACCCTCGTCAGAATCCCAAATCTGCTGTAGATCTCTCTCTTTCCTCTGCACCACTCTCTTCCCTCCTTTCCTGGAAAATACTTCCGTCAACTTTTGGGAGTGACCATTTCCCTATCATTATCGCTCTATCCAACAGTCCTATTCCATCAAGCTCACCAATTCCCCTCCTTAAATACAAACTAAAGAATGCAAACTGGTTTGATTATGCTGCGTCCGTGGATAACATTTTGGATACCCTACCTGATTTTGGAGAAAATGGAAATGTCATTTTTTACTACGAAAAATTTTACAATGCAATTATTTCATCTGCCGATTACAGTTTCAACAAAAAACAGAATAAAAGGTTTCCTCATCTTCCTACCCCATGGTGGGATGAGGAATGTAATTCTTTAATAAGAGAAAGAACAAAAGCAGAGCAAGCATACACACTATCCATGTCCAATGAAAATTTCATCAAATATCAGCACATTAATGCCAAAATTAAAAGGTTATTTTCCAAAAAGAAAAAGCTAAGCTGGACTAAGTTCTGTGAGTCCCTCAGTCCAAGATCTCCTACACGAATTGTTTGGTCTAATTTGAAGAAATTTCGACGATCCCTTAGTTACAATGATCCCTTTTCCAATAACCCTTCTGATTGGCTCAACAATTTTGCTGATAAACTTGCTCCCCCTTTTGTTCCGTACCATGACTGTTTTCTTTCTTCCACGCCAGCATCTGTATCTAATGAGATGGATGCTCCTTTTTCTATTTCGGAGCTTCATTGTGCTCTAAATGGCTTAAAGGATTCTTCTCCTGGAGAAGATGGCGTACCTTATTCCTTTATTGTTAACTTAAATGATAAAGCAAAGAACTTCTTCTTAAACATAATTAATTCTGGTTTCATACAAGGAATCGTCCCGCAATCTTGGAAGTCCCAAATCATTATGCCAATTTTGAAACCAGGTAAAGACCCTTTAGATTCAAATTCATATAGACCCATTGCTTTATCTTCTACATTAGCCAAAATCGCTGAACACCTTATTAAAAACCGCTTGGAATGGATAATGGAAAGCAGTAATATTCTCTCGCCCTTCCAATTTGGCTTCAGAAAGGGTTTGAGCACCATTGATAGCTTAAGTATTCTTTCATCAGACATTCGAATTGCCTTTGCTAAGGGTGAGTACCTTGTGGGTGTTTTCCTAGATGTCACCGCTGCATATGACAATGTTCTTCTTCCGGTACTCAGGCAGAAAATGCTACAGCTGAGTATTCCTCCGAGGATAGTTCATTTCATTTGCAATCTGTTACTGGGCAGATCCATTGTGGTCAAACATCAGCATCTTTCTCTTCCCCCCAGACTTGTCTGGAAAGGTCTCCCTCAAGGCTCAGATCTCGAGTTGTCTGTAAATAGTTTTTGTAACATTCTGCAATACGCAGATGACATCGTATTATATTATAGGTCAAATTCCGCGGATGATTTAACATATCGACTAAATTCTGCTTTGCATTATCTAGACCAATGGCTTACAGTCCACGGCTTATCTTTATCTGTGCCTAAGAGTCAAGCGGTGGTGTTCACAAGAAAAAGAAACATCCCTTCTTTTGACTTGCTATTGGGGGATCAACGCATTCACCTCGCAGATAAGGCCAAATTTTTAGGTGTAGTTCTCGATAAAAAACTAAATGGAAATTCTTATGTAGAACATGTTATAAAAAAATGTGAAAAGAACATTAACGCCCTCAGAGCAGTCTCAGGTGTTTGGTGGGGCGCCCACCCTTACTCCTTAAAACTAATATATAATGCGATAGTTCGAAGTTATTTGGACCACGCTTTATTTATTTTAGATCCTTTTTATAAATATGTGTCTGAAAAATTAAACAAAATTCAATATAAATGTCTGAGAATCATTCTGGGTGCCATGAAATCTACACCTACAAATGCCTTACAGGTAGAGTGTGTTGAACCCCCTTTACAATTCAGAAGAAAATTCCTATGTGATCGTTTTGTCTTAAAATCTTTGCAATTGTCTTCCCATCCCCTTTGGCCTCGACTAAACGAATTATCCCATCTGTGTACCCATGATAGATCCTCCCCTTCTCTTTTAGACAGCTTTCTCAAATTTACCAGGTTACCTCATCCTTTGAAATCTTTTCCAACTAATCCTCTCTTTACGACCCCTTTTCAAGCTCTTATATTCAACCCTCCAGTTATTACAGAGCTTGGTCTAGTGAAAGGTGCATCAGATACAAATATTAATTTTCAAAACATTGTTCATCAAAATTGGTCAGAACATCTTCTGATTTATACTGATGCATCTAAACTTTCCCCTGATAGCTGTGTTGGTGCTGCATGCTGGATTCCAAAATATAGAATAATACTTCAATTTAAGTGTCCACCTCAAACATCAATATTTACCGGTGAAGCTGTTGCTATTTTGGAAGCAATTTTATATTCCCTCTCCCATAACCTTCGACAGACTGTAATCTGCTCTGACTCACTCAGCTGCCTGTTGGCTATCAAAGCCAACCCGTTTCGTAGCAAATTAAGAATTTCCATTATTTTAAAGATTAGAGAGGCTATGTTTTTATGTTATCAAAAAGGATTTCAAGTTATTTTGGTATGGATCCCGGGTCACTCTGGTATTCCGGGCAACGAAACTGCAGATTCTTGCGCTAAATTGGCTATTCAATCTGGCTCTTTAGAACATTTTTATAATTCCCCTCAAGATTTGCGTGCTCTGGCGAAAACTCACCTTGACAAGTCTTGGAATTCGTTCTGGAATGAGTCAAAATCGGTTAAAGGAAAATTCTACGCTGCCATACAACCTGGTATACCAAGACGTCCTTGGTTTTTTTTTCATAGACATACCGACCGTTGGGTAACATCCACAATCTGCCGTTTACGTCTTGGTCATTCGAGCACTCCGATCCATCTGGCTAAAATTAGGGTACGAGACCACTCTTTGTGTGAATGTGGCCTCGACGAAGGTTCAGCATCCCATATCCTATTCAATTGTCCTAAACTTCTCTATCCTCTGTACGATGTCCTTCCTCGTAAAATCCCTCGTCCTGTAAATATTGAAAGTTTGTTAATGCTTGTGTTTAGTCCTTACTGTAAATTTTTATGTAAATACATTAAACGTAACAAAATTAAGTTGTAAATATTCTTTGTGTTGTTGTAAATATAATTTTTGATTGTCGTAGCATAACATAGTTGTATATAAAATATTCCTAACTTTTATATTTGTGTTGTTTTAGGTGATGGGTATTTGACTAATTTACTTACTATTTCCTATATTTACATAATTCGATGAAGGTTGAATCCTCGACCGCACCGATTAATCTCCTTCGTGTTTTCTCCATTCTACGTGACATTGGCGAAATCATCTGTGCTCTTTTGGCACCAGTGAAAGCCATCAAACCAAAAGAAGAAGAAGAAGAACATGATCTTCATAATGAAGCCTTTCAAACGTAGGTATATATAATACAATATGTAATTTTTGTAAAGGAAAAAACATTATACAGGTAAATTCGTTTTATCATATAAAAATTCATGTTGGTTGATTCAGTTCATTTCATATTAATTTTTTATTCTTCAAAATTTTAAATACACATCTGACTCAAACTTTTTGGTCATAATAATTAGGTAATGTAATTAAAATTTCATTAAAAATGTAACGTAAAAAGAAAATTGAGTTGAAACATAAAACTGAAGTAAAAAGTATGGAAACTTTAGGCTATAAAATTAATACTGACGTAATTTTTTATGGATTCTTAAAACCCATTTTACATAAATTATAATAATATAAATATGTATGCATATTGCTGAAGAGTGGACTATTTTCTTAACATTTTATTAAAAATCATGACCGATACACTACATTTTCGTGTAAGCAGCCTTTAAGAAAGCTTTTGTTGTTACACGTATCGTTAAAAGCATTTAGTATGATTATAATAATTTATAATAATGCCAATTAAATACTGAAAATCCTTAAATATAATAACTGTCTATCGATATAATAAACTACACAGAATGAGGCACGTGACGTCATCAAAAGCGCACGAAAAATTGTACCGTTCAAACAAGACAAAGTAAATCAATAAAGACATATAATATTTCAAACATGTTTTAAGCTTTTACAATAATATTTATATTTTTTATATATTATAACGACCAAAAAAATTTAAATAAACCAATAAAAATTATGCAAAATCGCTACTAATATAAAAATGACGAATAAATGTCATGGGAAAATAGCAATTCATTTTCGAGACTAAAAAACATACTAACTTTCATACATGTATGCTTTTACTATAATGTATTCATATTTATCATTTTTTCTAATAGTTTTTGTCTAATAAAGTCTGTTGAGACTATACATCAATTAATTTTATATATTTTATGTTAGTATTTTAAAGAATGCGATATCATTAATGTTTTATTGTCTTATTATCCCACTACCCTCGCATCGTATTATTTTAGGCACAGTCTGATCAATTTTAGACTTTAGTGTATATTATTTTATAGTTGTGAAAGTGAGAGAATATAGTGTAATCATTATAATATTTACGGTGTAGGATATATATATATATATATATATATATATATATATATATATATATATATATATATATATATATATATATATATATATATATATAAATTAAGGAAGGAAATAAAATAAATATACTAAATGAACTACTCTTGCGTGAATTTGTGAATGTGTGTGTGTGCGTGTGCAATTTTAGATTATGAATCATTTTATAAGAAAAACACACCGTTTATATGTATGCGTTTAAAAAAAATCGCTTACTATTTTGAAATTGAGTTTCTAAATAAATAAAACCTACATAACGTTTATTGTTATAGCACTTGTCTCAACTTCAAAATAGTCTCAGTGAATGAACGTTAAATTAGAATGAGTGGTTTTGTATACAAAATATTTGAATATTTTAATAAATAATTTCTATAATCTTATTTATTTTTAATATCTAACTTAACTTAAAATATAACACATTACATACGTTGATACGAACATTAGAACAACATTAAAAATATAAAAACTAGTTTGACATTTGAAAAATATCTCCTGCTCATGACCGTTTGCGGTTCCCTAACTAAATGGCTTATTAGTTGTGTGTACAGAAATTCAGGGCCGGCCGCAGTCATCTCACGTCCATTTCGGGCGGCCACAATACCACAATTTATTTACTACTACACAGATCGCACGACGCGACGGGTACAAATAGCAATGTACATTAGGTGCCTTGCAAAACGTATATTAAGACCCATCTCGTACTGTACGAGATGGGTCTTCACATTTATATAATTCGTTTGTGCATTTAAACTAAATAATTTCGTCCTAAAAATGAGAAAAATATTACTTTTTAATGTTATCATATTTTTAATGGTACCATTTATTTTTATTTTTTATTTTGTTATAAGAGTTGTTATTTGATATAAAAAAGTTGATTTAGATGTCGCAGTCAATTAGTGGAAATATTAATTCAATCAAAAGGCTAGTCTGGTCTTCTCTTGAATAATGCTATCCAACGAAATACCTAGATGTGGACGAGCGAAGAGGCTCCACTCAATTTTCAACAGTGTAGTTAGACGACGCTTATCTGTTTTAATGTCAGTTTAAAATCATATTTTACCATAATCTAAACTAATACGAGATGATTTTATAAGATAATTATTTAAAATAAATAATCATTATCATATCAAAATCAAAAGTCAAAATCAAAAACAACTTTATTCCAATAGGCCCCACGAGCACCTTCGAATTGTCATTTTACAAATTAAAACTTTAAAGTGATTATCAACCATTGGATACTGCTGAACGTAGGCCTTCCCTATAGACCTTCTGAGCGACCGAGTCGAAGCTGCTTCCATCCAACAGCTCGTTTTAAGTCGTTTACGCATCTCGCGGATGACCGTCCGACGTTGCGCTTGTCGGTACGTTGTGTCCACTAGAGAACTTTTCTACCTTATTAGCTGTCATTTCTAGAAGTTCTTAGAGGCCGTGGATCATTGCGCTGTGATTAGGTTATATTATCTGTCAGCTTAATTCAATCTTTTTACCTCAAATCGAGCGATCGATCTATTTTTATGGAATTTCAGATGAATTAATTAAAGGATGATCGAATTATGGAAGAAGCTATGAACTACTTCAGCAGGCGCCAGAAAGTTATATATTTGAAATGTCTCAATGCATTCGAGTTAGAAAAAAAAAGATCAATAGGAGAACCGGATTAATAACAATAGTTCAGAGTGGTGAAGCTGATCTGGCTATGGGTGAGGCATACAACCTGTGCCTGTAGGAGCGTCAAAGTTCATCGGAAAGCACAGTATAAATAGCAGAATCGAACAGATTGATCACAAGATAGCATACTAGTAAATATGGAAAGAAACAAACATCACTCTGTCGACATAATTAGTCATTTTCAATGCCGTTCGACCCAGAAAAAGAAGGAAAGGAAAGGTCCTTTCTAAAGTTAATCAAATATTTAGGCATGGTAAAGTATTAGGTACTACTATTTAGATATATACATAGTATTTGACAAAGAGGAGGCGACGATGGTGCGGGGCTGAATGTCCTTTTTGTACTCACATACAACTCTGAATATATCTACATTAATACGTTACGACAGAGAAATATTAAATTAATTACTACTATTATTTACTGTAACATTACAGGTGCTTATTATGCTTTTACGCATGTTCGAAAATTTTCGTTTTTGTATTTACTTTTATCCCTTGTCTTAAGTTTAGTATTATTCTACTTTAAAAAAAATTAAATACTTAAAATAGCGATACACCAGAGCGTGGCTGCCGTGAGCGAACGTAGTTCAGTTATCGCGACTGAATGCTCCGTTGATTAAGCTATTCGATCTTAAGTGACTATGGGCTTTAGCCGAGTGAACATGATTCTCTTTGTATTCTGCCTTAGGTACTATGCATCACTATAGGGTTTTGTTCCGACTGTTTAAACTTCTTTAAGGTAGAGAAAAATTATAATTTTATTCGTATATTTATTTACATGTTGGTCCTGGTTGTTATTATAAATACCGATAGCAATTGTTACTCACGGTAGGGAAATTGTCCGTCAACCCTCAGTAAAACAGCATAGTGGATTATGCTCCTACTACCCTTCTCTTATATGGAGAATAGGCCTTTTTCCAGCAGTAGGACGTTTACAGGCTATTCAGTTCAGTTTAGTTCATATTTTTATATAATGTTTAGCTAAATAATGATTCTATCGGCATTTATTTCAGACTTTAGCTTTGAATTTTTTTTTGTCTTTTTTTTTCATTTAATATATGTAAGTTTTCAGTTCTGAGATTATAAATTGTTTTTTTCAGATCTCAATCTGACAACAGAAAGAAATGATCACAAGAAATCAAGCCAATTTAATTTATGAACTACTCACGCTTAACCAAAAAACTGATAGTGCAATAATCGTTTTCACAGAAAACAACAAAACTTTCTTGAAATAATTATTATTTATATATTATTTACCATATTCTTATTTATCATTAAATAATACTAAACTTAAAAATGAAAAAGAAAATAATTATTTCATGTATATGTACCAAGTCCCACCTATGCAAGCCAAACATGGGTATATACAGAAAAAGTGATAAACTAAATTTTATCTTGCCAATACGCCATGGAAAGAAGACTCAAATTGAGAAGAATTAAAATAAACAAGAAACGCTGACATACGAAAGGAAACGAATGTAACAGACGCACTCCATCATAGTTTGAAACAAAAATGGAAATAGGCAGCACACATAGCAAGATATCAAGTCAAAAAATGGACCCACCAAACAAAAAAAAAAAAAGTAATGGAAAGGCCTAATAGGCATGAGGAGCATCGGTTGACAAAGAAAAAGATGGGTGGATGACCTAAAAATATAGCAGGAAATGGTTGGATGAGAGTTGCTAAAAACCGCGAAAGATGCCTCAGATTGAAGGAGGCTGTTACCCTGTAGGTACAAACCAACAACAAATAAATATGATTAGCTAACTTAAGTTTCCTTTTTTTGTTAAGCAGTTTTTATTGAAATATGTAGAGAAATAAAGCTTACTATTATTTCAAATTTTTAAATTATATTAAACATTAATTTCTTTTTAATTTTTGTTACTCATATAATATTTAGAATTACAATAACATTACGTAGTAAATATCGAACGACGATTGCTAAATAAAATTGACAATTGATTGACACAAAAAGTTCACGAATATATTGGTCTGGCAGTAGGTATTATGGTTTAACGGTGCAGTACTAATTGGAAGCAGCGTTAAAGCATGCGTGAGGCTCTACGAAACGCTACGTAGCGCAGTGAAATGCTACACAATTGTATCGTACAATGCTCCCTATTTGTTGCGTACGTGTCACAATATAACATTAACATAACCTCAGCGACATAGTGGATTCATTGTTAAATTAATGTATACTATATATAAGTTTCCCATTAATATATTTTCACATGCAGTTACCTGAGGTTTTACTAACGTAGAAAAGAATTATTTTAATATACGCTAGTTTAATAAAATAGTAAACCATTATATGTGTTGATTAGATAAAATGTATACAATTAGATGATGAACATATATTTTAAATCTATAAAAAATGAAACACCTACTCCGTCCTATAAAATATAATTGTATGCAAAATTATTATCTACTTATTGTATTTAAAAGAATAAAAAAAAAAAACATGTTTTTTAAATTAAAAAGTTATTATAAAAGTCTGATTTTTACATGTATAATTAAGTGTCCAATATTCTTAAAAAAATATTTAGATTTAAATAAAATTAAATAATTTTAATTTTAATAAAATTGATGTTATGGAAAATGTTATTGACTTCAAAAAGAAACCTCATTACTGAGCTAAAACGAGGCAGCCGTGGGAAGCACGAATTATTTATTAAATTTAGTAAGGGTCACTTTGTGGTTAATCAATAACCGCCAATGGAGTTTTAATTAAAACGCAGAAAACACCAACAGCTGGTGTTTATGTAAATTAATATTGATTTTGATGCGTCTTTGATTGTAACAACTTATTAATTGTGACATAATTCACATTTCAGGTAATTTAATCTTTATCTTTGGGAAACAGAGAGATGTAAAAATTACAATACACATAAAACTTCAAACATAAATAAGATTAAAATAGTAGAAATCCGGCAGTTTCTATATAAATTTAAATAAATAAATAAAGTCCGTGTGATAATCGTTCTGGTGTAGTGGTGCGAGTACTCGCTTTAACGCTGGCGATCACGGGTTCGATTTCCGCTCGGGACAGTTATTTGTGGGGGTGTATGTCCTTGTGTATCTCTCCAATCTTCCTTGGCGAGCATGTAAAGCCGTAGGTCACGGTTGTTATAATAGATATCTGATATCATTCGTTACTCATGAGAGGCAAATTATCCGCCAACCCGCAGTGGAGCAGCGTCATGGATTGAGCTCCAACCCTTTTCCCATATGGAGAAAAAGCCTGCCAGTGCCCAGTGGAGGGTCGTTTACACGCCAATTCAGTTCAGTTCATTGTGATTATTAATCATTTTAAATAAAAATATTTTATCTCCGATAGAACTGCGCTTTAAAAGACTTACAGGTTTGTTGGGTGAACAGTTAACTATTGTTATAGGACGTGTAACTACGGCAAATATTTTAAAATTTTGTTTTGAATATTTTTAATCGCTTATATAAACATTGTATTGAGCTATACCGTAGAATCATACTCAAGAACCAAACGTATGAATTGTAAAGAATGCAAACTCTTACATTTAGAACCGATTTCCGTAATGAAATAAAGCTATATTTTATAGAGTAAGATCCCAGTGCCGCCAGACCTACGTCATTTTAGCAAAGCTGAAATTTTGAGGATTTCTAGTCTACTAGGCAATATAGCCATGGCGACCATTATTTGACACGGGCGCTGGCGGTTATTGCTATAAGAGGTTATAAATATAACGGTTATTATTATAAGAGTTTGTAAACTCTTGTCAACTAGTAGTTGACACGGGCAGTGGAGTGAATAGTTTGCGCCAGAGACACTTCCAAAGTCCCCCACCTGTAACTTCTAAAATAAGAGAATGATAAAACTTAAAAAAAAATGATGTACATTATTTATTAAAATTTTTGTTGAAAATGTTACAGTTTACAAATTATGATTTAAAAAATATTATCTATTATGTTACAAACTATTCATCTTCATTTTTCATTTCAATTTTTCCGGTTGAATTATTCATTTACATTGACAACTGTATATTTATTAATAAAATGCTGAAATCGCGCAGCATCTACGTCAACTAAGGCTTTCTTTAAGGCGTCTGGGAGAATGATTGGCCCATCGGATTGGTCTGGCTGCTTACAAAGGATCTTGAAATAGTACCATGAGTGGTATATGTAAAATGTAGGCTTGCTAGTATAACGTAGTTTACCTAATTTTTAAATAACCTTTATAACGTCTGGCGGAAGTAATGGCCCACGGAAATGGTCTGGCAATAATAAATATCAGTTTTTGATAATATTCTTAAAAACATATTTAAATATGAGCCTTTCTACTTTAACGTAGGTGAGTAAGGTTTTTATATACCTTTAGTTCGCGCTACCTGTGAAAGGGCCCCGCTTTCGAACTAGTAAGTACGCATACTATCTTAACTACATAGTAGACTAGAAATCCTCAAAATTTCAGCTTTGCTAAAATGACGTAGGTCTGGCGGCACTGGGATCTTGGACTATTAGTCTTAATTGTCACAAACGAAATCACATATCTCTAAAAACCCATGTATGTACCCATGTACTTCGATTTTTTTAAAATACAAATATATATCATTTCAAATAATACCAATGTTACATTAAAACTTATTTTTATTATTACACAGAGACTACGTTGTAGTAAGTAAGTAATTACATTTTATAATAACACTAACTCACTGGAATACTCGCAGTAAAAACGATAAAGTTGTACAAAGTTTCAGGATACGCACCATAAAAGAGAATAACCACATTAGTTTTTTTTAATTCGACCTCGCGAACATAAAGATGTCTGCAACTAATCCTACTTTCGCTTCGCAAGAAAGATCACAAGTTTTATGAGACGACCGTCGGCTCTGGGGACCTATGTAAATTTTATCGTTTTGCTGAACGAAGCTCGTCCGAGCCGGCGTTTGTCCATTGGTACTCTTATTCAGCGACATATAAAATTATATTCGCTTCTGATTTATTGATATTCAACAAAGCAATTGAAAATTGATATCCATAGATGTAATCAAATAAATTGTCAGTATCTGCAGTACGTATTGATTAATGCACTTTATTTTACTATACAGTTTTACGCAATACAAATAAATTTACTTCCGTTGTATATATTTTAATAAATATGCTTCCGTTTTCAATGTATTGTATCGTGTACTTTACGATATTAAAAAGATCTTTTTGTTTATTATTTAATCAATCACCGCGTGTCTATAAAATATTTATGATTAAAATACGGTGTGTTTTTAATTTTAAATTCACACAGAGCATATTAATTTTAGTTAAAAATGCAATATCTAAGGCACTACTAACGTTGCGTTTCAAGCGGCGGATATAAGAGCCAAAAACCAACATCAAAACATTTTTTTCCATTTTCTTCCTCCCACTCCCTTTCATTTCCTTAACCAGAAACATTTTACAGCTTCTTTGATACTGAAATGTTAATGGAAATCGGCGATAACTTAATACTAGGTGTACTGTTTGCTCGTTTGCTGGCCACATCTATTAAGAGAGGACAAAGTGAAAATAATAGCTTATATAATAATAATAACTTATTTTATATTGTTTGAATTGTTTGTTGCTAATATTTATGATATTGTTTCAAGATATATACTCGTATATACACTTTCAGTTCACATTTTTAGCAAGATTAGGTAGGAATAATATTCCCTTTAATATTTCGCTTGAGCGTTATATAATATTGATTTCTATGTCAAAATAAATAAAATGATAAAAATAACTAAATGATGAATAGGAGGTTCTTAGTTTATCTATAAGATATTAAGAGAGTTGCATAAGCTTTGGATCAAAATTGTCAATTATTTTTTTGTATATCACAAATTATCGTTGTATATTTAAATATTATATATTTCAATGGAACAACCCATTGAAATATATAATATTTAATTATAATTATAATATTTGACAATTTGGACAATTTGGACGAAAATTTGAAATTAGATTAGTCAGAATTTGGTTATTTTTGCATCATATAAATCACGATTGATTTTATTTATCCAATAGTGATAACTCGATGGTATACACATATACTTAACCCTTTATCCATACTTTTACCCTATAGTCAGATAAAATAGCAATGTTTTGTATAAATATTATTATTATTATGTATTACAAAAATATAAAAACATATCATATAACACACTCACATGACAATTTCCATAGTACACAAGATGAACGTAGATACAATAACTAAGTTTACAAGTGATATCCCGACGGCGACATGGTTTGTTCCTGTATTCGGAGACGAAATCGAGTTATTGACTATGATAGGAGCCGCAACGCCTTCAAATACGATTAGTCACCGGGTAAATTTCAAACTAAGCGGAGACAGTACCAAATAGGCAATCAGTATTGTTATAAAGAGACAATATGCGCGTCTAATAAAATGTAAATTGGAATTTCAGCTTACGCGATATCTTCATTTTATTTTCTGCTACTTTTAAAGCTAATTTAGTTACTATTTAATATAAAAGTGTATAGGTGTGTAATAAGTATATATTATACTTTATATATTATACTTGGAAATAAGTACACAGTGAAAAAGGATGTTCCGAAAAGCCCATACCGCTTTTTTCGTCTTACTTATGTATTTTGACTCGCTTATTAAAAATTGCCAAGCAACTGATTATGAGGTTTTTCCATGTTATCTTAATAAATATTGGTTTTGAAGAAAAATCTCCATACAAAAGTTGTAGATTATAAAGAAACCTAAAAAAAAGAAACCTAACCTAACCTAGCCTACCCATGCACTTGGAAAGCTCGCTTTGAAGATATTCTAACCTTCCCGCGGTGACGACTGTTTTTCTCATTTTTCTCGAAAAAAATAATTGTTTTTGACAAAAATGTATAGGACAAAAAAACGTGTATTTTCTATAATCTACAACTTCTATAGGAAACATTTTTCTCTAAGATCAATATTTATTGAGATAGCGTTGGAAAACCTGTGAAAGCTGTGAAAAATGTTGGCAATTTTTCCAAGTTTTGACCTTGAAAATGAAATTTGCGCGAATTTTAACTATCATTTTTGTGATCAGCGAGTCAAAATAAATCAGTATACGAAATTTCAAGGAAAACAACGGTATGGGCTTTTCGGAACTATATCTGTGAAAAATAGTAGAAAGGTGGTAAAAAAATTATACATACTTCAATTCAAATGCATTTGACTAATTTTGAAATTTAGGATTTTAAAAAGGTAAAACTCTAGTTACATCAAAATACAAGAATTGATCAAATATGTCTCAAATAAAAATTCTATTGTTAAATTTTAAATATTTTATTTCGGTTAGAAACGTTTAAGTTGCCAGCCATTATTTTAATTGTTCATGTACTATGAAGCTCTCACAATATTTGCGTTTACGTACAACTAGTTCATTAGTTGGATACGTGCGTACGTTTTAATACGTGTTTCTACGAAGCAAATTCACAACTTGAGGAATATGGCTGGCCTTATTAGTTATATTTTAATTCTTGTATCAGCAATTATAGTTTAGCTGAATGATATTGATATTCAACATATATTCGAAGTAAACTACACTTCAGCAACAATGGTAAAGTAACAATAATCTCGAATAATTGGAACAATTGAGCAGATATTTCGGAATTCACTCGAATGCTCATATAGAAATTACAATACTTCACAAGAGAAATTGTGAACCCGTTCATTTACTGTAAGCAATTAATTGGTGATCTTTTATCTCACTCGATCTATCTTGGATAGAACATTTTAATTGGAAGGAATACAATTTATTTATTGATTACTTTGATTAGATTTACTGATTTGTCTTTTATATGATATGTGTTACATTTGTAAGCGTATAAAGCTTTAATTACATGAACGAAGGCAATGATGATGATGTTTGATCGATACTATTATATAAATAAAAGCACTCGGACTCTTGTTGAATGTCAGCTGCATTACACTGTAAAATTTAATTAGTATGCATGTAAAATGACACACACATTTTAAAGCACTCCTACAATATTGATTAAAGTAATTTTCTCTGTTAAAAGCAATAATATTGTTTTGTAAGTATATTCTACAAATAAAATTATTTTTTAGGAAATAATCAAAAACCGATAGATTATACATTTACAAACTTGAACTAAAAATTAGATAATAATATTTTAATTACTTCAAAACAAAGAGCATTAAAGGACGATCAACGAAATTATCGATACTTTTATACCAATACACAATTTATGATGAGTTATATTTGAAGCCGGGGTCAAATCATACTGGGATACAAGACCGATGTTGCGATTTTATAGATGATTGGTTGATTATTGACATCAATAATTGCTTTGACAGTTTTAGTAATCAACTAATTTAATGTATGTAATTTTATTCATTTTGTTTCATGGTTTTCAATAATGCTATAATAGCACAGATTATGAAAGAGATGGATAATAAAAGATGTAAATAGATCGGAGTGAATGTCATTATGGCATAATTTTGTGTCATATCATCATTGAACTAACAGATTACCTAAGACTTAATAACCAATCATTGCGTAAGTGTATTAGCAGACTTGGGGACCTTTACATTTATCATTATCATTAGGAGGGCTTGACGATGATTGATAATAATGTATATCGAATACTTTGATTAAAAGAAGTTTGTGTCCTATTAAATTGCATAAAATTGTCTATAAAAGGACCGTTCTGATGTAGTGTGAGTAGTCGCCTCAACGCAGGCGGTTGTGAGTTCGATTCCCGCTCGGGGCAGATATTTGTACTTATGCAAATATTTTTTTCCAGTCTGGGTGGAGTCCTTGTGGGTTCTCCCACCATGCCTTGGAGAGCACGTAAGGCCGTCGGTCCCGGTTGTTATCATGGATACTTGGTAATGATCGTTACTCATCATATTAGCCGTTGAATGTCCACTGTTGAACGTAGGCCTCCCCCATCGACCTCCAGAGGGACCGGTTCAAAGCAGCTTCCATCCAACGGTTTCCGGCGACTTTCTTCAAGTCGTCCATCCATCTCGCGGACGGCCGCTCGTTACTCATAGTAGAGATATTATCCGCCAACCCGCAGTGGAGCAGTATGGTGGATCAAGCTCCAATCCTTCATCTATATGGAGAAGAGGACTTCGCTCAGCAGTGGGTTGTTTACAGGCTGATACAGTAAAGTACAGTCCATAAGACGGAAGAATATTTGAAGCATTTTTAGAATTTTTTCAGTACACAAACAGAGAGTTGATTGTTAATTTTTAATATAGTCCAGTCTCACAATGGCTGTTAATGGATTTTCAATATTTGTGTTGACAGACAAACAAGGGGAGTGAAATGACCTCTCGATTTGCGCGATGCTATCTTCCGTCGTCGTTAAAAGCATTCGACGTATAATATAATTTACGAAAATCAAACATAAATTTATTTTGTTATGTAGTAAGATGTACTGGAAAAATTGAAAATTTGAAATTAAAGGATATATTTTCTTTCCTTCGTTCGGGTCACGCTTTTTATTTTATTAGTTTTAATGTGAACTTGATACATACACGTGTACTATGTATGACTGAACGTTTCAATAGTTAATACCTGTAAATGTTGAAATTAGGGAAGTGTTGTATCTATTGTAATGTACTGTTGTTATTGGTAAGTTGTATTTCTACAGTGTAATGGACGTGACATGAATAAAACGGCCAATATTTAGCTAAAACACACTACAAATCGTTTCACCACAACATTATTGAAAACTGAAAATACTAAGAAGTCAACAAGTCTTATAATACAAGTACAAGTATTAAATAATAAGTTTGAAAATTTTAATAAAATTGTAAATATATAAAAAATAAAGATTTTTTGGTATTTAAATGGCGTCCGTCACAAGCGACAGATACCAAATTCATTTTATTGCCTTTACATGAATTATTTTAGAGGTTATTTATTAAATTTATTAATTTTGAAAACGAATTTTTTGTTTAATTGACTAAATTATAAATTTTCTTTTAAATAGTAGGATGAGATATAAAAATAAAAACTACTAAAATCGATTAAAATTTTACTATCAGATTATAAGAAAAATGTTTATTTTAATCTTCATGTATAAACATAAATAATATTGTTAACATTTATTGTTCCATAGTCGGTATAATCTATACATATAATAAAATGGTAGAAAAGTCAAAACTGTACATTGAATATTTTTTAAAAAGAATACTTGGGGTGTGATCTACAATCGATACCGAAGCCAAAAATATAGTTTTTAGAATTTTTGTCTGTTTGTCTGTTTGTCTGTTTGTCTGTATGTATGTCCGGGATAAACTCAAAAAGTACTGCATGGATTTACTTCAAATTTGGCACGAATATGATTAAGAAGTCGGGTCATAACATAGGCTACATATTATCACGCTATCACCTACGGGGAACGAGCAGTGAACCTTTATTTCTTCAACGCATTCTGTAACAGCGTGTAATCTAACGACGCATATTTGAATGTTGTTATTATGTTAATAACCATGCTATAAGCTATCTTCACACTATAAAAATCACGAAATTTAAGTAACTTAGGCTGATAAACATAATAAATGTAAGAATGAATGTAATATAAGAAATGAATATAAGTAGTATCAAGACAAGCAGCGCCATCTATGAGATTTTAAAAACATCAAGTCGAATTACATGTGTAAACCCTTTTTGGATATAAATAATTTAAATTTGATCATGTTGGCGAGGTTAATAGTTGTTTACAAAAGTCATAGATGGAGTTGTGCATTTTAATAAAAATTAAAATGCACAACTCCATGATGAGCAAGACAATTTAAAAAATGTGTTTATATAAGTTTTAAGCTGCTTCATCTATGTCTTATAAAATTCATCGAGTTTTTCTGTATGTAATAACAAACAGAACTCAAAAAGAACTGAATAGATGTATAACAAAATTTAAACTCGAAAACGGCACGCTATTGCTGTAAGCAATTTGAGCTAAATAACGAAGAAAGAGGAAAATGAAGCATGCCATATATGTTATAAAGATAAGAAATGCTTATGCTTCTCCGGAACCTATTTCCTCAAAAGTTGTGGAACGGGACCCGCCTTAAAGTCATCTCGCTCCACAGACACACCATTGAGGTGGAAATTCTTACGGGTTGTGGCGTCGGCGAAGCAGTATTTATACCACGCATTCCCCTCATTCCTCATAACTTCCCGTTCCAGTTCAAGCGCGTACAGTTCCTCGTGAGTGTTTACTTCGCGATGACCATCAATAAGTCGCAGGGGCAGACACTGAGGGTAGCTGGTTTCGACCTCAGGACGAGCTGCTTCACACGGGCAGCTGTACGTCGCGTCGCTTGCTCCCGCGTCACCAGTCCTGACTCTCTTTACATTTTGGCTGCGGAGAGCCAAACTACTAATGTTGTTTATCGAGAAGTCCTATAAATATGTATTTTTACCCTATTCTGTATTCCTTATTTATTATTTTCTCCATCCGTTTCAGTCACAACTTATGACTTAATTCAGCAGAATCATCATAAAGTCATTTATTCAAAGCAGGCTAAAAATAAGCACTTTTTGAAAGTCAATTTTACAAAAGACAGTCTCCCTCTGTTACTGTACTTTCTGTAGATATGAAATGTAAAGAAGAAACGGGTAAATGAATGTTATTTTAAAAGGTATAATCGTAGGTATTTTTGTTGCTGTATAGCGTTCACGCAGACGACGTCGCGGGCAGCAGCTAGTTCTTGAGTAAAATGAGAATTAATTAAGCACTGTTCAAATGGACTGTGGAAAGAAAGTAAGAATAAGGTTGCATAATGATTCTTTAGAGAAAACGTTTCTTAACGTTGCATAATTATTTATTTAAATATTAAAATTAATTGTAAAGAAAACCAACATATGGCTTGTATTTCATTACGATATACCTACTTCTCTTGGAAACTTATGTTACCGACTTTTGTGACATTTAAAAAAAGAATAAAATAATAAATGTATATTCTATAGGTAATATTTTAATACCTCAATTGATTTTTTCATTCAAAACTTTAATCAATTTAACAAAATAATAATAAACGACATTCTAATTATTTTTGTAACTTTTTTTTTAAATGTTAGTTGGATAGGCAAACTACCAGACGTTCCATCTGATGGTAAGTGGTTGACGTCGCCCATGAACATAAACTAGTTTACCTGGAACTAGCCCAGGCAACTCATTTATGTGTTGCCTATCCTGAGACATAGGGTGTTAAAGTCTCGGTACCAGTAATTGCACTGCCTGTCTTGCCCTTCTCTCCGAAACACAGCAAAGCTGTTTCACGGGAGAAACAAGCAAGATGGTGGTACAAATGCAGCCGAGAGCGCGGCACAACGCATCCCTCCCACCGGTAAATAATTCGACTTAAACTGAACTTAATAAAAACTAAAATTAATTCGACTTTCTTTGATAATTTATTATTTTAGAATGTGGATGTTATTTTGACTCAGAGTAAATGGTATTTATGTCTCTTTGGTAAAATAAGTCAGTCGCCAGTTGACAGTCATTCATCAGTCGTCAGTCGGCAGTTGTAGTCGTCCTCGGGATAACAAAAGTTACATGTACGGACTCGTCTCGTGGTTTTGTATGAATAGTTGAAAATTAAGGTCGTTTTCAACTATTCATAAATCGCCATTTTGGGTAAACTCATGAATTTAAAGAAGAACTTCAATGTTGAATGTTCAATGTTTCAATGAACTTGGAATGTTTTACCCGGTTCCATCCTCGTTGAAATTTACCTACTTATGCTACTGTGTTCCGTAGATTGTTATTTTTTTTTGGACAATATAGCTTTGTAATGATAAAAAAATTATCAAAGATTTAGAGTTTAACAATTACAAATAAATAAATTTAATAAAAAGTAGAGAAAAATAATATAAAGAAGTACTAGGGGTGATCCAGAAGTAATGATAATCATAGCTGATTATTATTCCAGTGCGAATAAAAATCTAAAAAAAAATTACTTAGCTCATATTCTACATAAAAAATACATATAAAGGAACACGATTTATGGGAGGTGCATTTATTTGAATACGAACAGTCGAAAAGATAAAATCACGATCAACAAAAAAAAAAAAAAATTGAATTAGACCAGTACCTAATTAAGTACATTTATTTGAAAAAAAAAATTGTCTACCAAAGACATACACAACGACTTGGTAGAAACATCGAGGGACTCTGCCCCTTCATATTTCACATTTGAATGCTGAGCAAAGGAGTTTAAGCTGAGCAGGACATCCCCTGAAGATGAACATCGCGAGGGATGCCCATCGAAAGTCGAAGATGTTGTTATGGTAGATCGAAGAGTGACCATCAGAAATTTAGCTGATAACACAGAGATCTTATTTTACAGTGTTCAAAGAATCATAATCACTCTTTTTTATATTCATTATCCTTGATTTTGAGAGATTGAGAGAGAATCTTTTAAGTAATTTAAATTTTAATTTTTAATACCCATCTGGTGATTAATGTGACGGCAGTTTTAAATAAAGTGTAAAATTAACTTTTATAATGAGTACAATAAATAAACCTTTTAAGGACGACGTATGATGTGTATACATATATCCAATTATTCAAATAACTTTGTAAAGTTTATCTGACTAAAATTAACTAATTAAAAGTATTTCCGTTCAAACTTCAGCGTTTTTTATTGAGAACGATGGAAGTTTGATCGGGGATTAAAAATTTCGTCAATGAAAAAACTTTTTAAGAATTATACTTAATATAGGTATTATAATCATAAATCACATCTTGATAAAATCATCGACAACAATACTGAAAGTAATATCGATAGGAAGCGTTATGGAAGAATATTAGCCTATAAGAAATTAAAACTTTATGTTTCTTTCTTTTTGTTTCTTTATAAAAACTTTGAGAAAATATAATATAATATATTTATATAGGTAGCGATTTTGAATATTGAAATAATCAATCCAGCGATATGAATATTATTACTTATTTAATCCTGAGTTCGATTTGCAGTCTAGCATTGGGATTTAAAGGCAATCTTCAAAGGAGATAACGAATCACGAGGGAGGTGCGATGATTAGTTTCCGTCAGCGCCGATCCGCAAGAGGGATCTTCTGCTATAAAAGTAAATTGAATTGTTCGTGTGATGTTGTTTTCTATACATGCGCTACGAGTCATTTTTGGTGTGTGATTTTTAACTATACGATATCTTGATATTTTTATATCGTGTATACAGAAGTTTATTGGAATATATTGACTTCCTGGTTGAATTTTTTAACTTGGTATACGACTCTGGCCAATTACCCAAGGACTGGCTAACCTCAACTTTTGTTACGCTTCCTAAGAAGGCCAACGCAAGAAGGTGTGAAGAGTTTCGAACGATTAGCCTTATGAGCCAAGTATTGA